>JARWIR010000005.1:31178849-32378849 GCA_029959085.1 Nemophila menziesii
TATATAATTTTTTTATTTTTTTTATTTTTTTAGAATTAGTTCTGACGATTTAAAAAAAAGTCACGGACGCGCGCGTGTTTATTAGTTTTTATTTTGTTTTTTTTTTATTGTAAATTATAGGGGTAGTTTGGGATGGGGTTGTTTTCAATAAGATATCTTATTCTAGGTACCTTTTTTTAAATAAGTAAAAAACACAAACACCTAGCCCTACACTAACCATAAAATCAGGGCTCTTCTCTAACGATGAGTTTCAGCCTGATAAACAATCCACTTGCTCATATCCTTTGTCCTTGAAACTATATTCGAACCATCAACGAGAATACGAGATCACAAGACCATTCAGAGGTACCTAATCACGATTAACACGACAACTGTGATCTTCAGCCGTATAAATACCACAAATCCTCCATCATACCTATAACCAAACAAGTGGACGGTTATAACGCTTAAACATCCTATTAGGGGAAACAATCCATATATCGTCCCAAAGTCAACCTTGTGTCATTTACCTATAATACACTATTATTTCTTCCACAAAAAACAAAACACCATAACCTTCATTACTCGTACTCATAACAAATCTTGACGGCACAAGTAGAAATATGCTCTTCCAGATTCGCTTAAGGGACTTCCAGTCAAACTAAAACAATAACTCCATCCCCATCTCTGTGAACATAAAATTCCCCAAAAGTCTCTTAGTATTCCATTTCTAACCAGTAGAATAATATAATATCTCAATGTGATAACAACCCCAACTACTCCAATAACATAAACCAATATTCTCTTAAAATAGATAAAATTCCACTTCGAACAACAAGAGTGGCGTCTAAGCGAAACCCATAGAATCCAAAATTTACCTTCGTTGTTCACCTTGTCCTAACAATTCCAAGCCCTTTCCATTACTGACCTATACTTTCTGAAAAATTCGTAAACCCTTCCACTGTCTCATCGTAACCTCCCCACCTTTAACATGCTTCCATTAGAACATATTTTTCATGTTATATACAAAGAATTCAAGCCCACTGTCAATAATCAAAGTCAATGTTTATCCAAGGAAGTCATCGCCACTTGCTGGCCATAATCTTTCCAAGGTAACCGTCGTTGGTTCGGTGCTCTTAATAACAACCATCCCACTACCATCGATATCATTATATACCACCATCCACTATCATTGTTGTACATTACCGTTCTTATATCCTTCCTCTTCGAGGACCAGCAGCACAACATTCCATAATTCTTTTTCTATTAAAGTCAATACATCTCTTCATCCTAATCAAGCACCAAACCCCTTCCTTACGCTTAGCTCGCCCCAAGCAAGGCATACATATAATCTATCACCCCTATTTTTACCTTCCCCATCAGATTCTGGTAGTGGTAAATGTGCAATAAATAAATTATAGTAAACCACACACATCTAAGACGGCTATGATAAACTCTCTGCAAGTGAACAAACTATTTACAAGTAATAAGTAAGTGAAACAAATATCGATCTCAGGGACTACGAAAGTAAGTTTGAAAATAGTATTCTAAATAAGTGTACTAGAGAAAGTTGATAAAATAATACACAAAGACACATATTTGTTTGGGAATTTTAAGACTCTACAACAATTATCAATAAATAAACTAATACTCAAATTAAAGACAAAAGGATAAAACACGAAGGAGAAAGCTATGAGAGTTTAGCTCGAGAGCAAGCAAGTAATCCCCACTAGACTTGTTCTACGTGTATTGTCTAAGGGAAAATTGTGTGATATATATGCAATAGCCAGGATTCTAAATTCCTCCTAACTCTCGTCAGGGTAGCTTAGGGGGCAACCTCAACACTTCCTGGGAACTAGGGTAAGGGGACCCTGAGACGTGATCGGTGGTAAATCTAGCCCTATTGACCAATTAGTTAGGTAAGACCGTCAGGATCACTACCGCACACTAGACGATTACGTGTTGATTTCTATAAATGAATCCCCCACCAGGGTGACAATCCAACTATCAATGGGTCAGGTGTATACTTGCACATAGTATGGACTACAAACATATATCAAACACAAAATACAGAGCTATCACTAACAATTCATTTGAAGATAATTTCCGAATTCAATTAAAGCATAAAACAAGTCTGGGTTCATACCCATATGTTGTTCTCAAACTAAATGAAATTAAGGCATACTAAGGAAATAAAAACTAGCAATTAATAATATCATATTCATGTTCAAAAGACAAACCAGAATAAGAATACTATAATAATTATTGGATCCTAATAACCAGAAGGGTTGGAATCGCATGAACAGCTTCCAAACTCCTTCTTCTCTTCTTTTCTCTTGCTGCAGACGGCTTCTAGGTCTTCTTATATATATATATATATATATGAGCTAGGCCAATATTAGGGTTTCGGACTAGGTTTAAGAGTCTTGATGTGAACCAAAAACATTTTTCTTAAAAAGTGGGTTGGTGACCCATAGCAGATGTGACCCTAATTACATCTTTGTTGCAGCTCCAAATCATGAGTCGTCAGCGGAACGCATTCCTAATCAAAATACCTAGCTAGATATAAAATGTCTTCTCCAAATTCTACGTCAATTTTACACGGCATCAAAAATAGTTCACTTTCCAAATTTGGCCAACTCAAGCTTTTATTTTCTAAATGTGGTCAAATCTTCGTTTTCATCCATGACTAAGGGGTTTACACGATTTATTCACTTCTTATCATCATCCAAGGTGTTCTAGCTTCTAAGTACCTAAGAGCTACTTAAATAACACACAAATTACGAGCAAAACTTCTAAAAAATAGAAAAACACTTAACCTAGATAAGAAAGTGTAAATCATCAATTTATACAGAAAAAATACCTCAACTAAGCACTACATACCCCTTAAAATGATGTCTCCTGACTAGATTATTCTATCACATAAAAATAAAAATTGTAGGGTAGTCTTATCAAATAAATATAGAAGAAGAAGAAGAAGTAGCAGAAAACAATGAATGGTCTCAAAGTAAAATATCCTAGAAAGTCCCATTTAGTGAGGTTAAAGAATTAATGCTTACATACACCTTATATACAAACAATCAACATATCATAAATTCTAGATTTTAATTAACTTTGGAATGCCAGAAGGAGTGGTTTTCACGTAATTTGATATGGCGACTATAGGGTGATGATAGGCCCTGATATAGTATCGAATGATCCACCTAACTACTCCCTAATCGTTCAATCGTTACTTAACCATATAGCTAGGAATCCTAATATCTTCTTGGTTGTAATGTTGGCTTAAGGACAGTATGATATGTGTATTTGGATAATGTGAAATGATTTTTTGGCCCGCTTCTTACTAACCATCAATGAATTACCCTAGAGCTTGAGTTTCACTTGAAGACGTTCTCACTCAACCCTATTTCGACTCATTTTGCTTAGCATCCCCAAATAACCCAATACACTTTCATGATAATTACATAGAAATTCACTTCGTCGGTCCTTTTCTTTTGATTTTTCTTTTTAATTCTCTTTTTGTGAGTTAGCTATGACCCTCTTTTTTATGTGAGAAGTCATGCTAATTATATATATGTTATTAAATATTATAATTAGTGGGCATTATTCTAGAGTAGTGAAGAGACTTTGTAACATCTATCTTTTATTCTTTGTAACTCTCACATTTAATCCTATATAATGGTATAGTTAGTAGGCTATTCCAAGGGTCCACTACTACATATAGGTTCTTTAGTGACTACTTTTTTAGCGACGAGTTTCAATTCGTTTCAAGTAGTAGTCTCTAGCGACGAAACAATAACGGCGATGAAAAAATTTGTTGCAAATAAGCTTTCATGTTAGTGACGACGCGATTTCGTCACAAATTAATTAAAAATGCGTCGCTATTTGCGGAATTTATTTTTTATTTTTCTTTACTTAAAAAAATCGTCGCAAAAGAACTTAGCTACTAACAATGACATAAGTCTTTTCGCGAGTATATGTATCTAGCGACTATTTTTTTATTACTTAGCGACGACTTTTTTCCGGTGCTAATTAAAAAACGTATGTAGTGAAGAACATGTTTTTCAAACCAGAAAATACCAAAAAAAAAATCTCCCACTTTCTCTCAGAACCCTAAATCCTATTTGTTCTAATTTTTACCACTAGCTTCTCAAATTCATCTTACACTTTCTCGGGTCCATATTCAAGGTGGGACAAGGTAAATCTTCAACTTCTTCAACCAAATCACAGTATTTTCCATATAATTAAAACTTTTTAAATTTTGATTTTTTTATTATAATTGTAAATTACATGCTATAAGATCTGATTAGATTAATAAATACTTGTTACACCACTACCGGGTCCATATTCAAGGTGGGGCATGGTCAATCTTTAATTTCTCCAACCAAATCAATGTATTTTTTTTATAAAATTCAAGCATTTTAAATTTTGAATTTTTTTATTATAATTGTGCATTACATGCTATAATATTTGATTATATTATTAAATACTTGTTTTATGATTGTCTTTTTGATTAGGATGTCGTAAATTATGTATATGTTCATGTATTTATATTTTTTTCTTATATTTCTTTAGTTGTTTAATTGGTTATATGAACTTGTTTATTCATTTATTGATCTATAGTTTTTATTCATTTATTGGTTTGTAATTTTTTATTCATTCACTGGTTTGTAATTGTTATATATTTATTCATTAGGTTGTAATTTTCATTAATTTGTTCATTGGGTTGTAATAATTATTTATTTTATTCTTATATTTTTATAGTTGTTTAGTTATATCAATTTGTTATTAAAAGATGTCTTGGGGTATTGATAAGTGTTGGATTAAAACGCATGATCTTGTTACGTAAAAATATATTTATGGTTTAGAAGATTTTATCGCTTTTGTTGAAAAACAAGATGGTTTTAATGGTTATATGTTTTGCCCGTGTAATCAATGTTCGAATAATTGTTGATATCAAACCCAAACGGTTAGGGTCACTTTCTACAACACGAGTTTTTGTCCACTTATGAGGTTTGGACAAAACAAGGTGAAAAATTAGTAATTCCTGAAGAACCTCTGCCAAATTTAGAAAATTAAATATTGAATGTGTATGACGATTTGAGACTCAGTTATGATGTTGGTGGTTATTCGGGTGATACCGAGATGACATACGCACATCAAACGAGTCGTTGTAGTTTTGAAGATTTGTTCGAGGAATTGGAGACCGAATTATATCCTGGATCTACAGTGATGAGTTCCTTAAATTTAATTACCAAGATTATGCATATAAAGATAAAGAACAAGTGGACTAACACAACTTTCAACGAGCTCTTGGAATTGGTGGGTCGTGTTTTGTCCAAACCTCACAATTAGCCTGAGTCTTATGAGGAATGAAACAATATATTGAAAAGTATGGGTATGGGTTACACTACGATTGATGTTTGCTTGAATGATTGTGCCCTTTTTTACAAGGAGAATGAATTCCTCAACAAGTGTCCAGTGTGTAGTAAGTCTAAATGGGATCCAAAGAAAGGTAAGAAAGTACCCTATAAAAAGCTTTGTTATTTTCTGATTGCCTCGGGTTGCAGCGGCTATACGCTTCGAAGCACACCACCGAAGACATGATCTGGCACCATACTGGAAAGAGTACAGATCCAGATTTGTTACGCCGTCATGTTGACGGTGATAGCTAGAAAAGATTTGTAGAGTTACATCCTGAGTTTGCTAGTGAACCTCACAATGTATATTTGGGCCTAGGTATTGATGGTTTTTGTATTTTATATGTGGCTAGTTATATTGACTGACTACAACTTGCCACCGTGGGTATGCATAAAGGAAACGACATTTCAGATTTGTTTGTTGATTCCGTGTCCGCGTTCACCTGGTAAGGACATGAATGTCTTTCTCCGCCCTATTATAGATGAGTTGGACACATTGTGAGAAACAAGGATCTACATGTATGATGCTCATACGAATCAAGAGTTTAAAATGAAGGTTTGTTTGTTGTCCACGACTAATGATTACTGATTACTCCGCTAGGTCATACACGTCAGGTTGGCAGGGTCAAGGTTACTTAGCTTGCCTGGAATGCATGGATTTAACTCTATCGAAGAAGGTGAATAAAGGGGTATTTTATTTTTATCATAGACGTTGGTTACCTATGAGACATCGATTTAGAAACGACAAAGTTTTGTACCCGAGTACTGATTCTAGTGCCCCCTGAGAAAACATTGTCCTGCTAATATTCAGACAAAGTTAAATGGTTTGCCCATTGTTTTCCGGTAAACACAAGGAAAAAAACAGGTCCTCGTGAGTTCAATTGGAAGAAAAAATAGTATTTTTATCGCTTACCTTATTGGTCGAAAAAAATGAAAAATCATAACATCGATGTTATGCATTGCGAGAAGAATGTGCGCGACAGTTTGCTCGGTACAGTTGTAGGACTAGATGGGAAAATAAACAAATATAATGTGGAGGAGATAATTGATCTTAAAGATATGGGCATCATGAAAAAATGATGGATGACATCAAGAGGAGGTAAAGAGATTATAAAGCGAGAAAAGAATACGTTGTCAACGAATAAGCGGAAAGTATTCCTTGACTGGTTGAAGGCACAGAAGTTTTCCGTTGGTTTTGCGTCTAGTTTGAGGAATAATGTTCAAAGTAATACGGGAAAAATTATTGGAATAAAATCACTGACTGTCAAATAATGATGCAGAATCTTTTTGTGGCTAGTATCCCCAAGCTTATAGATGATAAATCGATTAGCGATGCGATAATTGGGTTAGCTAACGTGTTTAGAGTTATTTGTAACAAGAATATGAGTCGGAAAGCGTTGGAATCTGGTAACGCGGGAGTGGTTGAAATGATGTGCAAACTAGAAATGATTTTACCTCCTGTATTTTTTAATATACTGATCCACTTGGTGATACACTTATACGATGAAGCTTTATTAGGGGGCGGTTCAAATGCAGTGGATGTACCCATTTGAATGGTATTTGAAAAAGTTAAAAGAGTATATTCGAAACCCGGCTAGGCCTAAGGGTTCAATCGCTGAAGGTTATGTGGTCGAAGCGACATTGACATTCATATCGTGGTATCTTTGAGAAGAAAAACGAAGTTCAACGATCCCAGTAGCTACAATGAGTTACTGCCCAAACCAAAAGAGCTATCTGTTTTTAAGAGTCAGTGTACTCCAGTTGGTAAAAAAGAGTTTGGCCATTTACCACATAGAGAGAAGGAGAAAATCAACTGGTATATTCTGCATAATTGTGACGAGATCGAACCATACATGAGATAAGTAACAGTAATTTGTTTTTGTAAATATATTTATGCATTATGTTTTGTTTTTTTCTTAAAATGTAGCAAACACAAATCCACGCTATCGGGCACGACTAATGTTATAGAGAAGATGCACCGACAAATGTTTAAGGGTGATTTTTGGAAAAGGTATGTGTAATGTACACTTATTCAAATAATACACATTTATTTTCAAAGTTATAATTCTTATTTTGTTTGATAGATTCATGCAATGCACGAGGCTGGTGATGCATTAGCTACCCCTGAGTTGATGTCCTTGGGGAGCATGTCTCATGGTCCGGTTCATAGATACGGCTCATATGTTGTGAACTGTGTCAATTGGGTTACTCGTGAAAAGGTTGAAGAAATAGTGACTCAAGATTACGGAGTATGTATCATTTATGATGGCAAAACGTTTTACGGTAAATTAATCAAGATCTTAGAGGTTACATTCAATGGTGGTTGTTCGGTTGCGTTATTCGATTGTAGGTGGTATAATACGACCAAGGTGAAGAAAGAAAATGGGGTAACCTTCATCAAAACATCTTATTTTTCTTGGGGGGATGAACCATACATTTTAGCAATGCAAGCCAACAAAGTGTTTTACATTGACGAGATTAATACAAAGAAAACAATGAAAGGATGCAAAGCCGTTTCAGAAATCAACGACCATCACGGATGGAGTTCCGAGTTATTGTGTGCAGAGTAACTATCTACTAAATACGAGCGTATCACGATTCCTTTGGTGAACACAGAGACAGATTACTTGCGGCTGAACTTGGAAACTAATGAGGAGATCGAGTTTGGCCCATCTCATTTGCGGATTGATATAGTTATTGATGAAGACGAGGAGATTTTTTATGACACATGAGACGAGTTTGGAGATGAGGAACCTATTGACGTTGATATTGATGATGAACATATAGATACTAGCGAATTCGAAACTGATTAGTGAAATACTTTATTGAGTTATGTTTTTTAAAAATATTTGATTGTGTTTTGATTCGAGTTTTAAGAGTGTCGAAATGTTTTTATGAAACATATTCTAATGTTTAAATGTGTTGTTTTTAATGATAAGATATAAAAAAATCAAGAATTAGATATAAAAAATAGTGCAAAAATGATTTGCGACGAGTTCTTGCACAAGAACTCGTCGCTAGTGATTAGCGACGATCTTCAAACACAAGAACTCGTCGCTAGTAACAATATCTAACTAGCGATGACCGTTTCCGTCGCTAAGACCCCCTGAAAAATTTCGATTGTTCAATCTGGACGGTGCGTTTTCCCGCCCAAAAACACTAGCGACGAAAATAAAAATTAGCGACAATACGTGTAATGTATCGTACACACGATTGTTCTGTGTCCTTGTTTAGAGACAATACGTGTCGTCGCTAAACAAGGACACAGAACAGTCGTGTGTACGATACATTACACGTCCCCCTATTTGGCGACGAAAATTTAATAACTAGCGACGACTTTTTTTGTCGCCAACCAGAACATTCTATATAACCCTAACCGGGACTTCATTTCTTCACATTAAACCCAACACAAAAATTCCAGTTCAAGAGTTGTTCGATCCACACCCAATCCGAGCATAATCCTTGCCAAATCTAAGTCAATAACACATTAAAGGTAATGTTTCCTCTTCCATTTACACTTTTTAATTCCTTTTTTTTTTTGCTTTTATTCTATTTTTAACGATATTTTTTATTGATTTGTTGTTTTGGATCTGATATCTTGGCATGGCTTCATCAACATCACCACCACACTTTCCACGTAAAAGGTACCAATTTCGAGTTACTTTTACTCTTTTTCCTGTTTTTTATTGCAAAATTTGTTGATTGAATTTATGGTTTGATTAATTCTGAGTTATCTTTAGGTTATACTAGGTTGTTTAACACTTTCATTGGGTTTATAATTACATGCATGTGTGATTTGTGATAATTAATTGCTAAAAAAAATTAGGTTTTTTTTTTTGGAATTTCATTGACTATGATTAGTGTTTTCTTAGTTGTTTATATGATTAGAGTTTAAATTAGTTGTTTTATAGGTGTGATTATGTGTTTTTTGGAATTTTTTAGAATTTGTTTTAGATTTTTAGTGTTTTTGAAAAAAGAAAATAGTGTTTATGGTAATTTGCTAGATTTAATTTAAATTGTAAGGAACTTATGTGCAAATAATTTCAAATATTTTTAGAAAAAAAAACTCTAAAAATGTTTTAGAAAAAAAACCATTAAAAATAAAGTTTAAAAGATTTTTTGGGGAAAATACCATTGAAATTATACGTTAAAATATTTTTAGAAAAAAAAACTCTAAAATATTTTTAGAAAAAAACAATTAAAAATAAATCTTAAAAGATTTTTTGGAAAAAAACATTTAAAAATATAGCTTAAAAGATTTTTTTTTAAAAACATTAAAAATAAGGGCATTCTATATATCACCCTTATTTGCTTCACCCTTATTTAACCTCCCTGTGTGTCATCTTATGTGGCATTAAACAAAAGAGAGAGAAAATAATTAAATAGGAGAGAGAAACGATTTGATTGGTATTTAAAAGCTCCACATATGAGCTGATATATTGGTAAAGTAAAAAAGGATGATATATATTTTTACTTTGAAAATAAAGCTTTAAAGATTTTTAGAAAAAAAAACTCTAAAATATTTTTAGAAAAAAAAAACCATTTAAAATAAAGCTTTAAAGATTTTTTTGAAAAAAAACCATCAAAAATATAGCTTAAAAGATTTTTAGAAAAAAAACTATTAAAAATAAAGCTTAAAATATTTTTTTTTATTTTACAAAATCATTAAAAACAAAATAATTACAGAAGAGCAGATAATAAATAAAGCAACAACTACGGGAACAAAAACTATACAAGACTCACCTATATGGAAAACAATATGGAGATTTAACATTCCAAAGAAGATCAAGCTCTTTATGTGGAGATTAGTTAACAACGCAATACCGACTAGAAGTAATTTATACAAAAGAAAATGTGCAGATGAATCAAACTGCTTATGGTGTAATGACAAGGAAGAAAACGTTGAGCACTTACTACTACATTGTAATATGTGTTGGTCGAATGAGATTTTTACCCAAGGGATGGCCATGTTTACGATGACAGTGGGTGACTCAGTTTAAAGAAATGATTCGAATATTGATGATCGTTTATTCTATTTATAAAGATTAACGTAATACATTCCTCTGGTAAAAATCATTTGAAGTTGAATGAGAAATTGAGTCATAGAATTTGAAGAAATTAAAAGAAAAGAAAAAAAAATAATACATGTTATTTATTTTATTTTTCTTTTGGTTATGAAGCAAAAAAAAAAGAAAAAAAAAGGTACTGCTGGGCTTTGAATCTGGGCCTCCAAGCTAGTGGGCTTTTGGGCCAGACTTTCATACCATCTGGACCAGCTTATGTTTTGGTCTTCTATACTAAACTAAACGTTGTGTCTTTTAGTATAACGTATCTTTAAATGAACCATCACAACTCTTTTGCCAAATCCACCTTTTCATCTTCTATAAATAGTTGGTCAACTCAAACATTTTCATTCATTCATTTTTTCAAAGAATTAAAATTATAAGAGAGAGATAGAAAGAAGCAGCATTATTAAGTTCATCGAAATTCTTAAGAATTCGTGTGTCAGTTTCTTTTGAATAGTTTTGTCGTTGTATCCTGGAGGTTGAAACCAACAAACGTAAGACACCGGTACGTGGCCTAAATACCTTAAAGACATCGGATCCGATCCGAGCCTCGACAAGTAAAGTTATTTATTTATATATACTTTTATTTTATTTCTGCATTAGTTTCTATATTATTTTACTGGTTTATACAAATAAAACACAACAATATGTGCAAGGACATTTGGGCAGGATCAATTCTCCAAATAAAAATTCAAGATAAGAGTAAAGAAAGCCTAGAGAACTGGTTCATGAATATAATCAAATATTTCTCCAAAGGGGGTTGGGAAGAAAACCTTATCCAAGACTTTATCAGGATAAACCTCTGGAATATATTGAAAGCAAAAATGAAAGCTATACATGACGACGTTACAGTTTGCGGTACAGGAATAAATATAGCTTCAAAAAAGTTAATGCAGGACATTCATGGAATAAACTGGACAGTAGAAAACTACAAAGGTTTCAAAAAATCAGAGATGGAAAATGAAATCATAAACAGAGAGGAGGAAAATCAAGAATTGTCGTTGTTTTGTGACGCATCCTTCAATAACAAATGGGAACCCACATGAGTAGCTATAATCGGTGTTAACAATAACAACAGTACATTAGTCGAACACAGCTACAACCTCGACTGTAATTCGGCATTGGAAGGAGAAGCAAAAGCGGTACTCAAGGCCACGCAAAATAGGAGCAATCCTTCCAAGGAAAAGAATTACCATTTTTTCTGATAACCTTGAGGTTATTCAAGGTACAAAGCAGGTGTCAGCTGCACGTTGGAATATCCAACCCATTTTCTACAAGATTATCCACAATGCTGAAGAGCTCGGGCAGATTACTTTCCGCCACATCAACAGGAAGCTCAACAGCAAAGCGGACAAACTTGCAAAGGAAGTTAGGCACGGGGCAACGGAACTTCGTCGTAACACACTTAGTGTTTTCGACTTGTCTTTTAGGTTTAGCAAATTAGGAATTGGATGATAGTAGGTTTCCAATTTGTGGTGTTTTTTTACACCCCCCAAATGTCAAAAAAAAAAAAAAAAATCATATTCCACGCTTTTTTATTTACGTTTATCAGTTCACAACTTCACATATATAGAGAGAAGTTCATTATTACAAAAGTTTACTAATTTCTTAACGTTATGGTGTCTAGATATCCTCCCATATCCACAACATTACAATAGTCACATTCGTGATATCATGATACAAGTAATTAAGAAGTCAAGTTGATGGCTGAAAGTGGGTTTTCGGTGGTATAATCTAATTATAATATCTTGTCGTACAAAATTATACTTTTCTTCTAACATGGTGATTCATTAATTCGATAAATAAAGTAAGAGATTGATTGGATATTAGTTATCTACAACCATTGATGCATTGGGACCTACTTAAGTTTAACCAGGCTTTCAGCACCTGAAATTACGCTTATAGCTAGATTTAGAAATTCAATTAGGATGCTATAGCTATAATATCTTGCACTAATTTCCTTTTAATTCATGTAAGTGTAACTTTGGATTTTGAGTTATTAACTTGGTTCGAATATATACAATTAAACTAACCACTAATTAATATCTTGCACTAATTAATTAACTAATTACTTTTCTATGTAAACTAGTTTCAGGGATTGATTTCTTCGTTTTTGCGATCAAGTATAATTCAAATATATTAAGTTTTAATTCGGTTGCACCCAATAACTTTGACCGAACTAGATTACTCCATCAATCTCTTATCATAAATATCTTTTATCTTTTTCTATAAGAAGTTGGTTCGACTACTAAAGCCTAAAGGGATGGGGTAAGTGACTTTTTCAACTTTATAAGATGACTCAGTTTTTCTCACAAGATAGAACAAGTTCACATATTCTTTGTAAAAATATAAGAAAATTACAAGTAGTTGAGTCTTGTTATAACTTATAACCCGATAAAATTAGCTTATTGACCAGTGCGGCAGTGTCTTGGTCACCCAATCTAATGGCATAGGTTCAAACCGAGTAATAACTTCAATTTCAAAGTGGCTCTCCTATCCTATGTAACAAAAAAAAAAAGAAAAACTTCTAAGTACTTCTTCAAAGGTTTGAGTAATAATCTGAAATATTTACTAAAACTTTGACTATACGTTTACGCTTCAGTTAATATATGGTTTACCAGTACTAGAATTTTAAATTATTGCAAATTTGGTTGGAATTAATATTAATTATTAAATGCATTTATCCATACTTTTATAAAAAAATTAGAAAAACTATTCATTATTTAAATAATTCTACGTTAGAAGATTAAAAAATCATAAAAAAATCTATATATAAAATGGTTTTTTTTTTCTCAATTTTTAAGAAATGGAGAAAACAAAAAGTAAAAGTATATGTGTTTATCTTTCTATCCAGCCAAAAATAAATAAAAGATATGAAAACCAAAAGACAAGAGACAAAAGCCCACACGCGCACACCACCACCACCCGGCCCGAGTCGAAGGAGTTAGGGGTCAAAAAATGAAACAACTTTTGAAGTGAGACCAGTGCGAGTCTAGGTTCATGATAGAATTGAAAAATTGTAACATGTAAAATGTCAGCAATAAAGGAGACCTTGACGACTATTTAACCAGAAAAGAAACTATTCTACTTCTCTCTCAAATATTCTGAATAATATCATTATAAAGTAAAAAAAACCTATGATAGAGATAACCGGCACGACCAGAATGTATTCTTAACAAAATTATTATTTACCGTGTAAGTTTCGTAATTTTCCATTACTGTAATTGTGTATTTTACTTTAATCGAAATTATTTTGCTTTTGGATTTCCATTTCTCTAGTTTTTAAACCAGTGATTTATTACAGTTATATCACTAGTTGTTTTAGAAATTTCTTTTCCTGTCTCGTTAGTTGTTTAGTCATTGAATTCGAAGGCCTTTTCCGACGTGAATAAGTTGGAGTCTCTTAATGGCTTCGACTACAAGCGTCAGGTACAAAATATCTTGATCTGTCTTGTACAGTACGAACTTTCCTTCGCTATAGTCGAAATTCCTCCACTTATGGTGGAAAATGGAGTTCCTACTAAGGAAGAACAGTCCAAATATCTTGCACTCGAAGCCAAGTTCACAAGAGTAAACACAATGGCTTGGGGATGGAGGTTGAACAATGTCTAGAATACCATCTTTGATCTCCTAGCCAAAGAGAGGTTAACAAAGATGATATAGGAAACTCTCGAGAAAATTTATGGGACTAATGATTCCAGTAAAAATAAATACGTCACCGAACTGGTATAACTTCAAACTTACAAATCAGAAGCGTAAGACTGAACGACTTCATGTGTATGAAAACCTATGCGCTGAGGTAATCACCGAAGGCGTGAAATTGTGTGAAGTTTTCCAAGCCCATATTTTGCTTGAGAATTTTCCCCCATCTTGGGTGAATATCATAACCATCTCAAACAAAAAAAGAAGGAAATGACTCTCCAAGAACTCATCAGCCACATGCAAGTCGAAGAAGCCAATCAACTCAAGGATAAGCCTTTGTCTCTTTCCCTACTCATTCCTCAAAGGATAACCTTGTCAAAAGTTTTGGCCAAGGTAACAAAGATAGGTTCAAAGGGAAAGGAAAAAAGCAAGGCTCGAACAAATCCAAATCTAGGGGAAATAAGAACCGTGGAAACTCCAACAAACAAGGAGGAGGGTTCAAAACTTCTGGTAAGATTCAGAAACCTAAGGGCGCTAGTTATTGTTGTGGGAAAGAAGGAAACAAATCTTTCGAGTGTACGCATAGAGTTGGCCATGGATAAAGTTTCCGCAAATCTGACTGAGACTGAAGAAACAATCTCTACGGTAATGGTTGAGGCGTACCTAGTGGAACACAAAAGCGAGTGATCCTTGATACCGGAGTTTCCCGACACTTCTGCGCAAACAAAGGATTATTCGAAAAATTTGAGGAAGCAACCGATGGTGAATGCGTATATTTTGTAACTATTCCACTGCTACGGTTCTCTGAAAAGGATAGGTTCCCCTCAAACTCACTTCTGGTAAGATTTTAGAGTTAAACGATGTTCTCTTCGTTCCCTCTCTCCGTAGGAACTTGGTTTCCGGAACTCTTCTTAATAAAGTGGGACTCAAACTTTTTTATGAAGGGGAAAGATTATTATTACCAAAAATGTTGAGTTTGTGGTGAAAGTGTATTTAAATAATTGGGTTGCTTGTTTTAAAAATTGTAACCCTTAATAACAATGCTTCTAATTCTGATTATATCGTTCAATCGTTAGATACATGGCATGGTAGAATAGGTCATTTATATGTCTCCTCCTCTATTAAACTACTATTTGTGATGTTAATGATTGTAGTCTATATGATTGTTTTTGGATTTCTGATCCTCTCGCTTGTTTTTAAATTTTCTTTTCTAGAAAAGTCTAGGTGTTATAAAGTTTTTTTGGGAGTTGTTAGATGGTGTATTATGTTCTAATTTTTTATTTCAAAATTATGCTCTTTTTGAAAGAAAAGAAAAGGTTAAATAAAATGTGTTTATATATATCGTGACGTTCCTTAAACTATGTAGCCTTAAGCAACTGCCAATAATTGTCCTTAAATGCTGATCTTGGTAATTACTCTCCGCGGTGCACCATCAAATAATAAAACAATAATCATTGAGCTTAATTATGACCATTGTAGTTTATTAGGTAGTGATTGGTATGCTGTAATGGATTTAGGCAGGAATGTAATGTGTCCAGGGATGTAATGAGGTTGTGAATGTAATGAATTTTGTAATCATTATACAGTGCTTGATATGCTATATGAATGGGGATGCAATGACCTGTTGATTTCAACCTTGTGTTGGTAACTAGTCTAATTAAATAAGATTGTAAATAAATTAATTAAGATATAAGGTAATCATTTTGTTATTATAAAATATAAATAATTTTAATAAAATAGAATATGAAAAATAAATTATTTAATACTATTAAATTATTTGTATATATAGTTTGACAAATCTTAGATTTATACATTTCAATTTTAACTTTTATTGAGAATGTCAGGTAGTAGTACGATTGATGTAATTTAGAATTCAATTAGTTAGTTATTGATTAGATAACTTGTTTAATTGTTATAGAGAATTAAAATTTTAATAATTAAAATTGCAATTTCATATTAATTTGTATTGATTCATGATTTATCTTGGGTCGCGAACAGTGATTCAATTGATGGGTATGTGACAAATAATAAAAAATTGTTATAATTCATTGTATATTTTGGTCAAATATATCACCGATATAAAGATCTTATATAATTATATACAATTTATGTATGTAAGTAATTTTTAAATATAACATAAACAAAATTTGTGTTTCTAAAAATAATAATATGAATTTTTACATACATGATTTGATGGAAAAAGGTTGACAAAAAAAAATTGATAGAAAAAAAGATATGATAAAAAATGTGTAATATATTTAGTTTAATAAAATTATTTTAGTTTGCTAAATAAATATCCATTACGATTATGATTGTAATGGGTCATTCATGGGTAGTAGCTATGTAATGAAAAATCCCACTATAATGTGATTACGGAAGGAATGATATTACGGAGTTGATTACGACGTACCAATCACAGTAATATTTAAATCAGTAATGCTATTATATTACTGATCGCATTATAGTATACTAATCACACCCTTATATTATGTCACTCTTTTATTATGTCAGGATGCCAATAAGATCTCCCAAATCCAAAGAATAGCCCACCAAGATTTATTCTTTTCAAGGATAATCGACCAATATAAAACAAGGGGTTATTGTTGAAAACATCCTGCTTAAACTCTCTAATTGTTTTTTTATGCCTTCAATAATCTTATTTATAAAAAAATGCCTAATGAAATAATTATTTATAGAAAACATCCCCTTTATATTTTCTATACCTTTATTAATTCCATCACATGCGCGCGTCCGTGAAATTTTTTTAAAATCGTCATAACTAATTCAAAAAAAAATCAGAAAATTAAAAAAAAAATATTTTTGAATAAATCTAATTAATATTTACGTCTATGAATTTTTTTGATTTTTTTTGAATTTTTTTAATTTTTTCGAATTTTTTTAATTTTTTTTTCGCAGAAACATGGAATTCCATGTTTTAAACCGTGAAATAAACATGAAATTCCATGTTTTAAACATGAAATTCCATGTTTCAAACATGAAATTCCATGTTTTAAACATGGAATTTCGTGTCTGCGAAAAAAAATATTAAAAAAATCAAAAAAAATCAAAAAATTCAGAAAATTCCGAAAAAAATCATACACATAAATATTAATTTGATTTATCTAAATATAATTTTTTTTGATTTTTTCGATTTTTTTTGAATTAGTTATGACGATTTTAAAAAAATTTCACGGACGCGTGCGTGTTTATTAGTTTTTTTCTTATTTTTTAATTGTTAATTATAAGGGGGCTGTTTTCAATAAATATTTTTTTCTAGGCACTTTTTTCTAAATAAGTTTTTTAATAGGCATCAATCAACAATTGGCTCATAAAACAATATCTACCAATTATGTGAAGTTTTAACATGACATTACTTCAGAAATGTTCATATCGTAATGTGCCTCTATTAGTTTGGAAGGATCCAAAAGTGACAAAAGATAAAGCCGAATGTGTGGCTTATGTTTTCAAGTTTGTCATCCTTCGGATTTGTTCAAACCATGTTTAATTATACACCAAATGATATGGTGGTATGGTTTAAGAAATCCCTAGAAGAAACGTCATTTTATATTTGATTTTAGAATATAGTGTTAACTAATTAATTTTAGGGTTTTTAAAACATTAAATTAAGAAATTCTTTTAATTTGCTTAAAAGACTAGATAGTTTTTTTTTCGAAATAACTTTGAATTTCTCATGGTTTCTTGGATTCTATGGTCTAATCTAACAATTAGACCAACTATTAATTTTATGAGCATTGCTATATATCACCCCTATTTGCTTCACCCTTGTTTCACCTTCTATGTGTCACCCTATGTGGCATTGAATAAAAGAGAAAGAAAATAATTAATCATGAGAGAGAAACTATTTGATTGGTTTTTAAAACCTCCACATAGAAGGTGATATAGAGGTGAAGCATAAAAAGGTGATATATATCTTAACTCTAATTTTATTTATATATTTTTGATATGACCCTATATTTAAAAAAAATAAAAATTGACCCAACATATTTTATTAATCAGACAAATGTGATAAGGAGGCACTCATGTGAGGTTGTGAGCGACTCTCTTGTCCTAAATAAAGTATCATACAATATACACATTGCTAATATTTTATTATTAACCTGATATGATGCCTTAAAGTGTATATTACAGTGTAGAATGTATAAATAAGAGTTTTTTTTTTTTTGGTCGAATAAATATGAGTATAAAACATGACAATGATTTATTCCTACTAAGCTTTTGAGTCGAACAACTCAATAAAAGCCCCACAGAGGATTTGGTTGATCAAGGAGACAAAACTAAAATAAATGCTTTACGTTAAGTAGACAATAGACGGCTACATGAACACCCTTTAACATGCACATGATGTCATAGATAAAAGATAACTAACTCTAGCATACTTAATTATCTAGTTCCATTTACGACCCACAAAAAAAAACATGTAGTATCACGTGGATAGGTTCTTCAATATTCACGTATGCCGTTTAATTTTTCTTATAAATAACTTATCATATTGAAGTAATAAATTACAAATTATGAGTAAAACTCCCCTTAAAACCCCTCTCTAGCACGCATCCCGAGATGCCTTCCCCGACCACTCTCAACCTCTTCAGCTACCACTAAACTCCTGCCGCTCCGTTCATCTCTCTTCCCCACCCTTCCCTCAGTTTCCTTACACTGATCTATGAAGTTTAATTTGATTTACATCACTTTTGCTAACATTAGATTCATTAAAATATCGATCTCTTTCTTCGATTTTACGTTTACTTTTATCTTCTAAAATCCCTGGTCTCCCTCTCTCCGCCTTTATGACGCTCATTAAAGATGATTGGATGAACGGGTCAGAAGAGGAATTTACTCTCTCTCCGGATAGAGAAGCTATCTATGCAGCTTTTGAAGAACCTAAACTCTTTGTAAGAGTTACTGCCTCAGGTAACATAAACCTTAATTATCTCACGAAAAATATTATCCAATATTGGGGGATTTCTGGTAAGATCTCATTGGATAAAAGAGGTATAAATCTTTGTGTTATTAGATTTGAAAAACAAGAGGATTTGGATACCGTTTGGCTCAATAGACCCTTTCATGTCTTTGGTTTTCATGTTCTGATTCAAAAGTATGACGAATGTATTCAAAACCCCTTGTTACATGATGAAACAACTTTTTGGGTTCGAATTTTTGGGATTCCTCCTCTTTTTCTGAAAGAGGGTAATGTTTCTAAGATTGCTGCTAGACTTGGATACATATTGTAGGTGTATATTCTTAAGTTATAGTTTAATGTTTATGTGTTTACAAGCTAATAGGAGAGATAAGTAGTGTTTTATTGTGTAGGATTGCAAAAATATGAGTTCGGGTTAAAAAGGAAAATATCGCAAAGAGGACATCAGCTTGTTAGGGTATACCGCGCCTTACCTACGGTGTACCTGACACTGAAAATCGTCGTAAACGGTTTTGGAGATCTGATACACATGCGAGACCAAGGAGGAAAAATTCGTAATAACGATTTGTGAAATCAGGTTTTTATGCGATAGTTAGCAATTTGGTGGGGTATACCGCGCCAAAACCTGCGGTGTACCGCAACCAAACCGTTTCGTCATTTGCACCCAACTGTGTCACGGTTTGAACGAAAGACACATCAGAATCTGCGATATACCGCAGTATACGTGCGGTGTACCGCAGTAGGTCGGTTTCAAAGGAAAAAGAAGTCCTTATGGATTTTAATTCTCCAAGACCTAATCCTAGCCTTTTTCAACTCCTCCAACATGAAAATTTCAGTCCCAAACCTTATAAAAACACCTTGAAGCTTGATCAAACCTTCACAAAAACACCATAAATCTTTCCTACATCTACATAAACACATAATCTACATCAAATCCATTCCAAAACACCATAAAAGACCAAAGATCATCAAGCTTTCAAGATTTCTTCCAACACAAGTAAATTTATTTCCTTCCACCGTTCACAATCCACCATCCACACAACAACTTTGAGCATCACGTGCATCTTGAGTTGTGGGTTAACAAAGATTACAAGAAGAATGGATGATATGGATTACAAGAGGAAAAGATATGTCTTGAGGAAGAAGAAGAATTTACATGGAGCTACAAAAGAGAAAGCCATCGTTATTGATGAGCCAATTAAAAAGAATCCAAAGCTCCAGGTAACTACGCAACCACTACATGAATATAACATAAAAAAGAGAGTTCTAGCCAAACCAAAAGAGAGTAAGCCAACAATCAAGGATAAAGATTCATCTTCAAGAACACCAGAAATATTATATAAGTATGAAACTGAACCTCTTAAATTGACAATAATGTTGATGAATAGATTCACCATGTTAGAAGACAAAATTCATTGCATGATCATGCAATAATTGAAGCTAGCCAGCAATGCTGATAGAATCATGGCTATGTTGGAAATACAAGATGATTATCCTTCTGAGTATGAATGGAAAAACATGGTTGTCCGTCGGGTAACATCTTCTAATCTCTATCCTTAATTGCTTATGTGTTAGATAGTTTTAGTCTAAACTTTATTTGCTTTACTGAATCTTTATTAAGTCGTGGGGACACATCTTAGTTTTGAGTTAGGGGTGGGGATTTGTTGTCCTCATCTTTCTTTTTGTTTTTAGTATTAAATTTTAAAAAATTGGCGTTAGGAATTGGCTAGAATATGGTGAATGTCCCTAATTGAGCATGTTTTTAATTAGGTCAATGATAGTAGGTAGTATGTTTTTTGTCAGAACGCGTTTTAGTATGCATGCATAAATTAAGAAGTAAAGGGTAGGGAAGATTAATAAGCAATGCATAAGATGAAAAGTTGATACTCGGGGAACCTTGAGCAGGGTGTCGAACGCGAGGTCTAAAATTAATTGAAACCCGCTTAATTTATGAAATAAAAGTGAAAAAGTAACGATATCAAGTAAGTTAGAAAAATGAATAAGGCAGTGCTTTCGTAAGACACTTGAAGCCTTTAACTTTCTCACCCATTTTAATTGAATATATTGTATCTGTCTCAGCCCCCTCTGAGCCTTTATAAAACCTTTTATTAGCCACATTACACTACATACCCATTAGTTTGTAGGACTTATCTATATGACCCGTACTCGAATCGTAACCCTATGACAAGTTGTTTTAGAGCTTAGGTTTGGGGTGGTGGGCTTCATCATTGGGAAACATTGGGGTTGGGAATTTATGATTTGTAATCATGATCTTATTAATGATAAGTTTATTTGTAACCCTTTTCCACGGTAAAAAAAAGTATATTAACAAGGAAAAATATATATGAGAAAAAGTGGTATGATATCTCACATTAAAAAGGGAGTCATAGCCAGCTTAGAAAAATGATATGAAAAAGATTGAATTTAAAAAGGACCGGTAAATTGGAAATTGTTATGTAATCATCATAAAAATATTTGGGTCCCGTTTGGAAGTGCTTATTTTAGAGTAAAAAGCGCTTTTAGAATAAAATTCAAAATTTTAAAAAAAAATTATTAAAAATAATTACGAAATCTAAAATTATTTTACGTACTTTTTTTAAGAAGCACCTTTTTGATAAAAGATGCTAAAAGCACTTTTAAGTGCTTCTTCAAGAAAGCACTTCCAAACTGGCACTTATTGGGTTATTTGGGGATACCAATCAAAAGGCATCGAACATTGGGTTGAGTGAGAATATCTTCCAGTGAAACTCAAACTCTAGGGCGATTCTTTGATGGAATGTGAGGAGAGATCCAAAAACTCACTTTTTATTATCCAAATATATATATAATTATATATCATATCGTCCCTAAGCCGACATTACAACCGTAAATACCTTAGGATTTCTAACTACTCGATTGAGGAGTAATGGAACGATTATAGCATAGATAGATGGACCATTGGATACTATATTAGGACCTATGATCACCCTATAGCCACTATAACAAACTAAGTGAAAACCTTCTCTTTTGGCATTGCGAAGTTAATCAGTACTTAAATTTATTAAGTGTTGATCATGTGTATATTAAACGTATATGTGCATTATTTCTTTAACATTACTACATGAGACTTTTTAGAATATTTTCTCTAAGATCATTAATTGTTTTCTGTTCTTCTTCTGCTTTTTCTATATTTAATCGAGACAACCCAACAGTTCTTATATTTATTGTGTCAGAACAACACAACTTTGAGTTGGGGGTCTTTATGTCTCCGTTTATGTGATAGAATAATCTAGTCACGAGATATCATTTTAGAGGTATTTAGTACTTAGTTTTGGGATTTTACCCCATTTATTCATGTTTTACACTTTCTTGTCTACTTTTAGGTGTTTTGATATGTTTAGAGCTTTTGTGTGTAACTTATGTGTTATTTGTGTAGCACTTAGGTATTTGAAATCTAATACTCCTTGGGATGACAATATGAAGTGAAGAAAGCAAGAAAACCTCTTATTCATGATGAAAAAGGGAACTTTGGATAGATTTGGAAAGTAAAAGTGAGTTGTCTTGACTTGAAGATGTGTAGTATATAATTAAAATCGCAATCAATTAACTGTAACTTTCCCAAATAACATAGAATATAGAAATAGAATTCAAGGATTATACATAATACAAAACAAGTTATGGGAAAATTAGTTCGTAGCTAAAGAAATAAAACTAAAGAGTAACGACATAAAAAAACATAGTTGAGCTAACGAATCTAATACAGTTTACCCTAATGGTGGATGGATAAAAGGAGTTTGTGACTCTCCACCTTCTTGTCTTCCTCTACAAGTCAACTTGTTTCTCTAGATGATCTTTTAAGTGTAATATATATTAGGAACTGAGTAAGGACATGTTTCTAAAGGTAAGTAACTATATATATATTATATGTGTGTGTAAGGTCGAAATCTAGGGTTATGAGCCAGGTATTGGTGTCCTAATCCAACTCAAACTCGTTTTCCTTAATAATAGGACTGGTTGACCACTAGAGTTTGTAAAAATCATTGTTATAGCTCCAAATCTGGTTATCTTGGTATCAAAACGACCGCATTCAAAGACCTTTCTAGATATAAAAGGGATCCTTCAAATTCCTTTTTTGATTTTATGCAGCATCGAGATTACTACACATCTTCACAGTTGGACAGGAACTTTTGGCAGCTTCTGCACTTTCCTAAAACTCGTTTTTTTTTTCGAGAAAAAGACTCTATGGGTACCCATGGAATTCGAAAAGGGACTTCTGAGTACCCATACTATAAAATAGGACTTTTAGGTACCCAACTTTTTCTTTTTGTCCAACCGTTAGTGTTTTCCGTTATCTCACACATTAAGTATACCTTTCAAAATAAAAGGAAAGCAAGTTCACATAGGCTCCACATCATACTTAATGTGTGAGATAATGGAAAACACTAACGGTTGGACAAAAAGAAAACGTTGGGTACCTAAAAGTCCTATTTTATCGTATGGGTACTCAGAAGTCCCTTTTCGAATTCCATGGGTACCCACATGGTCTTTTTTTCTTTTTTTTTCCTTTTAACTCTTGATTTCGCCTTGAATCTTCTTTCATTAACTCCTTAACATTGATTTGACATCTAATATTATCATTGTTCCTAAAAGCTTTACATTTAACACACAAATTACACCAACAATGATCTGAACGTAATAAACAACCGAAACAATGTAAGAGTTGAGAAACTAACTATAAATAGAAAAAAAAAACCTCAACTAAACACATATTACACCTAAAATGATGTCTCTAGATTAGATTAATTCATCACAAATATGGAGACATCATGGAGGTAATCACATTATTATACTCTCTAAATAAAATGACATATGTTTTATCAATTTATTTTACATATCTTGAAATCATTCGACATCATGACTTTATCGAATTTTTTATGTCATTGCTTTGATGCCTGTTTTTTATTATAAAATTTAACAAGTTCACATACTTGTTTTTTTTTTACTTGGAACAAGGTAAACCTTAAATTGTTACATGTATGTCTCTGCGTTTAGTTCTTCATTCAGGAAAGTTGGCTTTACATCCATGTGATGAACTTTGATCTTACATATCAAAGTTATAGCAATTAACATTCAAATCGATAATATTCCCATAACTAAAAAAATATGTTAAAATAGAGAAGTTCTTCTCTTTAACTATAATTTTTCATAAGGCGAACCTTATTCTTTTCAATAGATTCATCGGTTTTAATTATCCATTTTCGCCTTAAGGGTTTATTCTTAGGATGAAGTTCTGCTAATTTCCATGTATGGTTTTACAGGACAAGATGTTAAGTATGAAACTTCAAAAGTCAAAGTTATATAAGTATGGAACATTACATCATTTGGTGTAAAAATACTATGTGACAGTATCTTTCTGTTTCACCAATTCACTACAAATGTCATGGCTTCGAGTTTTACCTTTTCTCCTAGCACTTCAAATTTCTTGTCCACTATCTTTTTTTTTTTTTTTTGGACAATATTTAGCATGTATGTTCTAAAGATCACAAAAAATTATATAACAAAACAAATTTCAATAAAATCCATTTCAATATATGAGAAGAACAAAAAAAATAAAAAAAAATTACACCGTTCATAAAAAAAACCAAACAATCTCTAAATAAAATAATATTATCAAAGTATTCTATAATCTATTAGCTATTCCAACTTACCAAAAAAATCAAAACACTTTAAAATTTCAAAACCCAAATTCAATAGATACTACTACTATACATCAAACCTTAGTAAAAGACACCATACATATCACATATATGTATCAACCCATCTTTTTATCAGATCCTTTATAATTAATATTAAACCATTTCTTTTTAGAAGATTTATCCTTAGAATCCGAGTTACTATCTTCAGAATTAGAATCTTCATTACCTAATTTACTACTACTCCCATTACTAACAGGAATATTCACCATTGATCTTGTCACAGTAAATGAAGAATGTATATTATCACGCTGTTTAAGCAACTCTTCAACCTAATACATAAATATCACAACATATTTAAAAAAAATGTTAATTAATTATTAAAAAAAAAATTAAAACTTACAGTCTCTTTTTCTTGACCATATCTAGTAGTAACTTCTTGAAAACGAGTCAATGCTTTTCGATATTCAGTTTCAAATTGTCGTAATTCATTTCTTTTACGCAAAATCTGAGACTCAACATCCTTAAGTTTCTCAGTTGTATCCTCGTACGATTTTGTACATAGTACCTCGATTGTATAATTAGCTGTTTTAAAGAAATTATCTCCATATACAGCAAATATATGGGTCCCACTATTTAATTCTGACACCTCACACGGTTGAAGACCTTCTAATCTTTTGAAAAATCCTGCTTCAGGATCCTTTGCCATTGCCATCTATATATTTTTTTTAAAAATTAAAAAAAGTATTTTTTTTAAAAAACAAAAACTCAAAAACTTACTGCATTTATTGTTGAATCCATTCTGTAGACTTGAAAATGTAAGAAATACATTCCTGCTGATGTCACTTTTCCTGCTTTCTCACTATCTTCCTGTACATTCAGAGGGTATAATGGGTATATAATTAGATTGACTCAAAAAAAAAAAGAAAAATTAAAATATACCTGCAAGGCTAGACCATAACCACCATGTAAATCTTGTTCGAAATAAAGAAGCTGTTAATTTTAGTAATCAATTAATTAGTATTAATTTGAAAAAGGTGAAAGAAAGATATATTTATTATTTATTATTTATTACTTAAAAAAAAAACAACCTTAAACTTGCTTTGTGAAGTTGAAGTAACTCTAATTACTATCCCTGCTTCAGCTTGTTCTTCACTAATAGTTACACCAAAAAATTGAGCGCATTGTTTTTCCACCTGTACATAAAGTTAATAAGATTCATTTTTTTTACTGGTTATATATAGTAATATTTATTAATTTATTTATTTATTTATTACCTTTCCACTAAATGAACTACCAATTGGAAGAGGTCTAACTGTAACGGTCCCACTTAAAGCTTCTTCGAGAACAGTAGCAGATATAGTAGTCTTGATAGGTACACCAAGCTTGCTATTTTTACACAATTTACACGTAATTACTTGTAAAATAATTACTTAAAATTATTTATTAAATAATTAATAATTTACCTGAATAATGCAGCAAACATTGTGTTAACTGTTCCAAGATTTGATAAATCAATTTCCATTTCCATTCCTTCTGCATCAATAGCCTGTCACAAGAATTTATCATTTAAAAATCAATTATATACAATGTATATGTATGTATATATACAAACCTCAAATCCTGCATTGTCATATTGTCTCCTTTTTTCTGGATCAGATAAAATGCTATATGAATATGCAACTTCTTTAAAAAGATCTGAAGCTTCGGGATTATTTGCATTTTTATCTGGATGATACCTGAAAATCACTTGGAAAACAATCTTTAAAACCCTTTAAATCTTATCTCTAATCAAATTCTAAGATTCTGTAATTATAAAGATTACAAAGATTGTATCTTGTAATTATATACTTCATTTAGCATCGATTCTGTTAACTCAATTAAATAAATCAATAAGTTTTTTCCTAAAGCATAAATAAAAATCGGGTTTAATACATAAAACATGAAGAATCGGGCATAGTTAATTTAGATATATAATGAGAATTAAAATTGCGAAAACAAAAAATGAGATGAATCTTACTTTAGAGCAAGCTTTCGATAAGCAGTTTTAATCTCTTGATCAGTAGAATCTCTGGCCACACACAACACCTCATATGGATCTCTTCTCGCCACAGCCATAGATGTAGTCAACGTTTCCTCTTTAGAACCACCCATATCTCTGTTTAAACCTTTTTTTTTTCTCTCTAAAAACTTGGACTTTTTTTCTGAGAAACAAATATTGTTATATAAACACAAACATGTTATAATTTTCAAGAAATTCTAAGTTTTGGTGGGATTAATGTTAATTGTTGATTAAACTAGTTCAATAATGATACCCAAGATCTAAACTATAATAATTGGGTATATATAATATATATGTATATTTGATGGGTTAGGGTTTTGGGAAATTTAGCATAATAATGAAGAAAAGGGGGAAAAGGAAGGGTGAGCTGACCTGGATACTGAGAAGCAAGTGGGTCTTCTTGTATTCAAACGTGGATTGAGCTTAATGGAAGCTGAAAAATGGTGTCAAAGTTGGTATTAGTGAGAGAGAGGCTGTACGTGCGCGTGTGTACACGTCATCTGGAGTAAAACAATTGGAACGGTTTTGTTCTAAGACTGAACCGTCAAAGCCTATGATGTCATTACTTATGCTGAGAACCTTGCACTTTAAAAAGTTATCTTAAGATCCCTAAATTTTTATATAGTATTTTTGTTGATTTCTCTAAATTTGGTTTTTGATGGGTTTCATGTCTCTTTTATATTACATACACATATAAAAAATAAAAAATAGGATAATACTTCCATCTAATATCAATTGTATTATAATACCTAACTCATGTTTTAATCGTACAAAAGTTAATTATAGTAAATACCTATTTAATCTAGAGATAATTCCTAATTAATTACACTTCCTCACTTTTCATTCTAAAAAAAAAGAAAGGAGGAAATTACTTCCTACTTAGTCACAAATTTTCAACTTAATTCTCAATTTAGCACATGGTCATATTTACCTTTCATTATTGCCATATATGGTTTTTTATTTTATTATATATTTATATTATATTTATATTTAATTTCTGAATCTATTTTTTTATTTTTTTAAATAATTTTTTTTTCATTTTTTTTTCGATATTTTTTTAAATTTTTTTTTTTCGAATTTTTTTTTAAAATTTTTTTTCCCGAATTTTTTTTCAAGATTTTTTTTTCCCCGGATTTTTTTTTTTGAGATTTTATTTCCATAATAACATGATGTGGGATTAGTACATATGAAATTGTGTGTTTTAACACAAAATAACAAATTGTGTGATACATGAACACAAAATCAGATAGACAGAATATTTGTACACAAAGGTATATAATAATGTACATGTAGGCTGATTATGTGTTCATGCATGCAACACGCAATTGCTGAAAGTATGTGTTACAGTAACACACAACAGTATGGGTTTTGTGTTGGTAAGACACACAATGCGTTTATCATTTACAGTTTTGCGTTGCTTAAACACACACAAATAACAATTGTGTGTTGCAGGAACACAGAATAAGATATTCAGAATATTTGTACACGGTAATAGGTAATAGTGTACAGATAGTCTGAACATCTGATTGTGTGTTAATGTAACACACAATTGCTTGATGTGTGAGTTACAGTAACACAAAACAGTATGGACTTGTGTGTCATTTACAGTTTTGCGTTGCTTAAACACACACAAATAACAATTGTGTGTTGCGGGAACACAAAATAAGATATACAGAATATTTGTACAAAGTAATAGATAATAGTGTACAAATAGTCTGAACATCTAATTGTGTGTTAATCTAACACACAATCGCTTGATGTGTGAGTTACAGTAACACAAAACAGTATGGACTTGTGTGTCTTTTACAGTTTTGCGTTGCTTAAACACACACAAATAACAATTGTGTGTTGCAGGAACACAGAATAAGATATACAAAATATTTGTACACAGTAATAGATAATAGTGTACAGATAGTCTGAACATCTGATTGTGTGTCAATGTAACACACAATTGCTTGATGTGTGAGTTACAGTAACACAAAACAGTATGGACTTGTGTGTTTCTAGTACACACAATGAGAAAATCTTCGAAAAAAAAATTTAAAAAAAAAATTCGAAAAAAAAGGGTCAATGCCCCAAAAAATCAAAATAATATTATACTTGCCCCAAAGAATCATCCATTAACTTACTATTATAAGATTACATATTTACCCTTACACCGTAAAAACTATTCCTGTCACGGACGATTCTCGTCACCGCGACGAATAATGTATAACATAAGTAGGGATAGTATAGTCAAATAATGTATAAAATAATTCAATTGATGATTTTATTGGGCATAAATTTTGTCATTGATGTTATTGGGTTGAAAATAATATTATTATGATTTTTTGCGTCATTTTCCCAAAATATTAAAAAAAAATCAAAAAAAATTCGAAAAAAATATTTCGAAAAAAAAAATATTTTAAAAAAAATCTGAAAAAAATAAATAAACATTAAATTATAATTAATAAAATATATAATTAAAGTAATTAATAATAGGTAGAAGGATATTTTGGTAATTGGGTAATATTTTGTGCTTAATTGGGAATTAAGTTGAAGTTGTAATTAATAGGGAATACTTACCTTCTCTGCGTAATTAATTGGGCGTTGCCCCTTTAATCTAATGATATGTGTTACTTAAATATAATTAATGGTTATGACTTATGATATAAATATCGAATCATCCAATATAAGATGGAAGTCTTACCCTAAAAACTATCACTAATCCTAGTTAATTAGCAATGACCAGTTGAGCTAACCCCAACTAGTTATTTGTATGTATAGTTCTCGCTACATCTTTTGTATTCGATATATTCAATCATGTATATGAATGAATACATCAAACGTTTTTGTTCTTTTCAATTCTAACAATATCATAGCAGGTTATAAAACATATCTCGGAAAAACCTACAATCCCCCGTCTAAATCTATGTTGTAGAAATAGCCGCCTAAGCGTGCCTAGGCGTCAACTCCCCCCTCACGCGCCTACGCCTAGTAAAAATACTAGGCGTTTTTTCCTAACGCCTAAGAGGCACCTAGCCCGCCTACGCACTTATTAATGGCAAGAAATG
This sequence comes from Nemophila menziesii, assembly GCA_029959085.1. Classification (NCBI taxonomy): domain Eukaryota; kingdom Viridiplantae; phylum Streptophyta; class Magnoliopsida; order Boraginales; family Hydrophyllaceae; genus Nemophila; species Nemophila menziesii. The sequence continues at coordinate 31,208,680 of JARWIR010000005.1, forward strand.
GCCGCCTAGATGCCGATTAATGGCAAAAAATGGTCGTCTAGCCCTCTTATTATTTTTCTGATTCGAGAAAAGAATTTTTGAACTGATATTATAACTCAAATTTTAGTATTTTTATATTTACTACAGTGTTGTTAGATGAATTTTATCACTTAAATAAATAAAATTGTTATAATTACTACATATACATTACTAAAATATACATAATCACTCAGCAAGATTCAAAACCGCGTAATCCCGCCTTGACGCTAGGCCCCGGTCGATAGCCTAAATCATAGAACCGAGATCTACAACATAGGCTTAAAGATGATCATAAACATAGATAAACCCTCCTTTCTACAATAACTGAATCATCCAGGGTTAATATTTTTGAACAAAATGGAAAAGATTACTTCATTTGGAGGAGAAGTTTAATGAATGCGTTCGAATCAAAAAATAAAATAGGTTTTATCAAAGATTACTTCATTTGGTTGTGGTGGTTGTGGTGGTTGTGGTGGTTGTGGTGGTAGTAATAGGGTGGTGTGGTGGTGGATGGTGTGGTATGTATAGGGGTGGTAGTGGTGGGGTAGTAGTGGTGGTTGTGGTGGTGGGCAGGGTGGTGGTGGGAAATTGTAATAAGGTGGTTAAATTTAAATGATAAATAATAGACTGAATAAAAATATTATATAAGGATATCTTTTGTCCAGAGATATTTTTAATAAATAATTTTATTAAGAGATATATTTAACAAATTTTTAATGAATTTTTTAAATAATGGCTCTTTTTTCATATTTAAAGATAAGATGTGATGTATGATATAATATGATGATAATACATAATATAAAAAGTAAAAGGGAAATTTTAACATATGATTTTTAGATAGAAATACTTATATACTATTTATTTATAATATGTAAATACTTTTTTCTCAACTTTTATAAATTTATATGTAAATTAGACTATTAGACATATTGTTAGGCTTGTAGTACCTAACAAGAATTTGGACGTCTATGTGTTGAAGATCAAGGAATATTTGACTAATGTCGTGACACTGAACGGACAGAGTAGGATACCTCTCGGAGGTTAGGCAGGTTATGGATCGAGGTAGCAAAGATATATAAGAAAGGAAACGTATACCCAGAATAATTTTAGGGTTAATGCCTAATAGGTACCTGTTACCTTACACTCTTACCCGTAAAAGACACCGTCTTTTTTAAAAAACAATGAATAATAGAAAACTTTCCATTACTCAAAGTTTGAGTAATGGGAAGTTTCCCATAAATTAAACGACTTTTTTTATAGGAAAGAAAAAGAAAAAGCAAAATATATGTGGCTTTTTATGGGCAAAAAAATTATGGTTGGGATGAGAGGGAATTAATTCTAATTTGAGGTGTTTTTTGGATAATAATCTTTAATTAATTTAATTTAATTTAATTTATTTTGTTATATATGATTATTATGTATTAATTAATCAAATGTTTACTATTTTTAAGACAAAGACATGTAAATAATGAATGCGATTGAAGTGTAGTGTTTTGTGAAGAGAACTTGTAACATAAAGACATCCAAACGGAATAAGATTTGAACATTAATTTGTTAAGCATAGCAAGTATGGCTATAACTTATAAGTAATTTTAAGATTGAGGCCTTAATATTTAAATTTGTCCAAGTTAAGTCCTTACATGTTGATCTTCAAATTTAAAATAATAAATTTAATTCCACTAGGTCCAAATCTAAATATTCAACCAAATTCGATTTACCGTTGAAAGATATATTGATAAGTATCAAAGGTCCCCGGAGCTGCAGAGTCGAGTACAAATATAAGAAGCAATTAATTTGAAAACAAGTTTGACTGAATTTCATAGAAGTGGTGATCCATGCATGTTCTTATTTGAGCAGAGCAAGTAGGACATAACACCTTGAAAGGCAGCTAGCTAAGGGCTATACAAGGTAAGGTAAGAATAAGATTGACCAAATAAAGGATTCGATTAGACAAAGTCTATTGTGTTTTGAAGTAGACGATACAAAGCACTTGATTCTTGAGTGTTCAGAAATATCCTCAAGATATGAAGGTTATATTTATCCCACTATAGCGTGTTCTTAACAACGAGCTACTTTCGGCAGTATATATTTGCAATTTGATTTTCTTATTCTCTGCATTTTGAAGTTATTAGATCCATACAAGAGAAGGAAAGTCTTTATTAAAAAGCATATTGGAGGTTGACTTGAGATAAAGTAAGGTCGCTGCATAGAAAACTATTGTTGAGCTGCATGAGCATAACAAAACTATCCCACATCGGTGCTATATAACAAATACTTACATTTTATATACGAAAACCTTACTACATATATTGTCCCTTCGGGGACATCCGATAAAATTGGAACGATACAGAGAAGATTAGCATGGCCCCTGCGCAAGGATGACACGCACAAATCGAGAAATGGTCCAAATTTTTTTTTGACTATTTTCCTCTTCAACCTTAAGATTTAAAGTTTTAAACAAATTTTTCAACAAACCCCTCAGAAATTTTATCTTTATTCTTTCTTCACCACCATGTTCCGTTTAAACCATAATATATCCCAACTTAGTTTTATTACAACCCAAACATAAACTAAATCTTACAAAATCCACATAAAACAATTGATTTTTATATTAGAAATTTTTATTTATCACCTTTTATTTTCTTTATCAATATTGGTTTTGTTTCTTTAATAATTATTCTCCTTTACAAGTAATATTGAATCTTTTTTTAGAATTAATTAATTTTCAACATTGGCATAATATATCCATTACAGGGTCATTAATCACCTCTAAATATAACTAAACTCTTTAGAAAATTAATTATACGCCTTTAAAAAATATATATACAAAAGAATTTATTAAACAAATAGTGGGTATTAAATGAAAAAAAGTACATTACTAGGAATATATCAATTTCGTAAAAAGTACATTGGTTAAATGGGTCAAACCCAAAGGTAAAATTAAACTTAATATTGATACTAGTTGCGATCTTACTAGGAATAAGGTTGGGATAGAAGGCTTATTCAAAGATTAGAATGGTTCCTTCTTAGCTGGTTTTTCGGGAGCATGCGAGGCAGAGTCTCCTTTTTTATTCAATAAACTTAGCGCTTCATTACAGATTGTGATAGACGGGGAGTTGAGGCATTAAGGAATTGTATATTGAGACTGATTTGATTTATCAATATTGGTTTTGTTCCTTTAATAATTATTCTCCTTTACAAGTAATATTGAATCTTTTTTTAGAATTAATTAATTTCAATATTGGCATAATATATCCATTACAGGGTCATTAATCACCTCTAAATATAACTAAACTCTTTAGAAAATTAATTATACGCCTTTAAAAATATATATACAAAAGAATTTATTAAACAAATAGTGGGTATTAAATGAAAAAAAGTACATTACTAGGAATATATCAATTTCGTAAAAAGTACATTGGTTAAATGGGTCAAACCCAAAGGTAAAATTAAACTTAATATTGATAGTAGTTGCGATCTTACTAGGAATAAGGCTGGGATAGAAGGCTAATTCAAAGATTAGAATGGTTCCTTCTTAGCTGGTTTTTCGGGAGCGTGCGAGGCAGGGTCTCCTTTTTATTCAATAAACTTAGCGCTTCATTACAGATTGTGATAGACGGGGAGTTGAGGCATTAAGGAATTGTATATTGAGACTGATTTGAGGGAGCTTCATGCGCTAGTGAAGGGTAGTGGTAGCTCCAAGAACCGGGCTTGTCGTATCGGACATGATAATTGTGAAATGCTAAGTAGTCACCCCGGATTTGAGATAAGTGTCATTTATCGAGAGGCTAATAATTATGCAGACTTGCTGGCAAAGAAATGAGCATATTCACTCAAGGGTCCCAAAGAGTATGATGATCCACCAGACTATTTATGGAGCAGTATAACACTAATGTGGGATATGAGCGGTTGTACGGTTCCAAGGATGATATAAGATCTCCAAGGGGGTGAGTTAATTATTTACTTGATTGACTATTGCTTGTAAGTACAAGCCTCAATTGTATCAAAAAAATGAACCCTTTCTTCTTTAACCTCAAATTCATATCTAAGCAAACTCGTAAAAGTCATTATCTGTGTCAATGACACCGAGACCAAAAAGTCGTTCTCCCATGGAAAAGAAAAAGAAAATGTTATTATCTGTCAATTGTCATTGTTTAAAACAACCAATTTGAGACTTTTTAAGAATGATTATTTTATAATTGTTAATTGTCGTTGTTTTAAAAAAACTAGGAATAAAAGCCCACTGAATCTGGGACCGAAGATGGGTGGCTGGAAAGGACTGTTGACGGGGAATAATGTAGTAATACCGGTAATAATTGACGATCAAGAATAAAAAACAAATGGGTTCCATGGGGAAGATTACATTTCCGAATTGGAAGCGTTAGCTGAAGAAAATATAACACCCGAAATTGAAGATATACCAACAGTAGTTCGAACTCAGGAAGATATAAGGGAGGGAATTCGCTTGTGGAACAACAAGGCAGTGGTGCGCCTCTTGGGACGAGAGGTGGGCTTTACTTACCTTTCTACTAAACTTAGACAGATATGGAATCCGGTTGGTCCCCTTGATTTAGTTGATGTCGGAAACAGTTATTACATGGTGAAATTTTCCTTACGAAACGACTATGTGTTTGCGATTTTGGGGGGCCCATGGATGGTCCTCGACCATTACCTAATTGTTTGCGAGTAGACTTCCTAGTTAAATGCACTAACTAATACAACAACAACCACTACGGCCTGGGTTCGGATCTCCAACGTTGGTATGCACAACTACACGAAGAAGATCCTAAGGAAGATCGGGGATAAAATTGGGAGAGAAATACGAATTGAACCGTTAACCAAGGGTCGGCTTAGGGGAAATTACACGTGGTTGGCCGTCGAAATTGACTTGTGTAAGCCATTAGAGCCTGAGGTGAGAATTTGTAGTGAGTTATGCAAAGTAAAATATGAGGGACTTCACTTGATTAGTTTCGGGTGCGGAAAGTTTGGGCACCGAAAGGAGAGTTGTCCGTTGAATGCGAATTAGGAGACTCGTAATTGTGGGGAGAGTAGTGCAACACGAAAGGAAACGGGTTTGAACATAGTTGAGAGGAGTGAAAATGAAGCGCGGGTAAAGGAGACGTTCAAGGAGTGGATGACGGTCAAGGAGGTAAGGGTAATAGAAGGGGTGCTAGTTCTAGTGGACCATTTGGTTTTAACGGGAGAAAAATCATGCAGAATAGAGGGATAGAGAAACTTTTTGAAGCCCTTCAATTGGTTGATGAGGGGATGGACTTTGGTGAAGGTGACAAGTTTAGCACGAATTATAAAGGGCAGGGTGTTGGGTCGAATTCGAGGTCAAACAGGGGAAAATGGACAGTACAGAATGGGGCAAAATAGGGTTAGGGAAGTGGTCACAGGTTGATCGCGGTGCCGAATTTTGAGAAGCAAAAGAAACTTTAATTGGCTTTGGGGATTCGGGAGTGTACAGATCAGTTAATGGAGAAAAGTGTGGGAAGAAAAGGGACTGGAGGGGCGAAGGGAAGTGGTAACAAAGGTGCATCCGGGGGTGGGGTAAATAGTGTTGTGGGCGTTAAGGATTTGGTGGAGGTATCAGGGGAAAAAGAGCTAGTGGAAATCGAGGTTATACAGGGAGAAGGCAGCAGGGACCAATATGCAATTAACCTAAATCCAGAGACTGAGAAAACATTAGGTACTATGGAGGCTTTTTTTAAGGCTGCTGCTACTAACTTGGAAGCGAGAGCTGACAAGTTTGAGTAGGGAACAGTTCGGCCTTCTAGCTCCAGGGCAGATACATATACTAGAATTCTAATACTTACAAGCCAAGTTCCAGCGACTCTACCATATTTGCAGATCATGGAAGGCATAGAGAGCAATCGGGAGGATGTGGACAATGGACATGCTCAATTCTTCATTAACCGAGCTAAGTTTATCGTTACGTTTTTGTTAAATAAGAATTATTTAATGTGAGTGCAAACAAATAGTGCTAGCGATTGGAAGGGTTCGAATATACCCTTAAATATATTAATATGGAACCTGTTATGGGGTAGCTAATCCTGAGTTTAGGAGGGTTATCTGTGATATGATGTACATATACAAAGTTTGGCTTACAATTATTGTGGAACCTGTTGGCATATAGCCTTCCTTATTAGGTTGTTTTAATGTGACAAATCCTCTTGTGTTTAGTGTGCTAACTTCTATTGTTATTGACATTCTTTCTTGCACTTTAATTCATCAAAAAGCTCTTTCTTTATCTTGATTATTGTTTTCATCTTTAGATACTAATTCTCATACAAATACTATTAACCTTATCTTTATGTATATTGAGAATTAGCTTTAGTGTTCAACTTCAAAGATTCTCAGAATGATGTTTCCAACAACTTTCGTGAAGAAGATTTATTGATCCAAGTCTTTATCTTTCAAAGTTACTTGGCGCGGTACACCGCTGCGGTATACCGGACCAAGCTTGCGGACCAGGGCGCGGTGCAGTGACTAGCCCGTCAGTATGCTAGAAAATCAAACCATTGAAGCGCGGTACACCGCACGAATCTTGCGGTACACCGCAAGAAAGGGTTTTCTTCACAAAAGACAAGTCATAAGAAATATATCCGTTGGGAGATTAATAGATCCGTTGGACTCAAGTCTTATGACCGTTGGAAGCCATTTTCTTCTATAAATTGAAGCTCTTTGAAGGCTACAACCACACCAACTAATTACAAACATTAAGGGGCTTAATTGCTATCATTCAAGAAGGTGTCAAGTGCTATACATAGTCAAATTCAATCTTAGTGAGCTTATAAATCCTTTCAAGGAGTTAATCAATTAAGCCACAAGGTTCTATCCACTCAAGAAGGAGTATACAAGCTTATAGTCATATCTACTCTATTAGGAGTTTTAGTTACAAGCTTTAATTAGCAAACCTTTAAACACTTTGTTGCTATCCTCTTAAGTCTAGGTCTTGTAATAGATAGATTAAGAGAGAATTCAAGTATAGGGAGTATACTTGGTGTCCTTGTGTTGTGATTACGCAAGTGGTGTGTCCTTCGTGTTATCGAAGAGTTTGTAAAGGTTATTGTGTTCTCGACCCGGTTAAGAGAGACACGGGAGCTTAGTGAAAAGCTTGAAATCCTAAGGAGGCTTCCTTAGGTAGTGGATGTAGGGAAACCGAACCACTATAAATCGTGTGTATCTTTCTATCCCTACTCTATTTACTTTCCGCACTTTATATGTTTGATTATATGCTTGCATGAATTCTATGATATTGTTTATCTAGGATATCTAAACATATAGTCTTCTAGAGTAGTTTAAGATATTGGATTAGCTTTTTACTAGTTATACTTTTATATCAACCTTACTCTTTCCATTGCATGATCCTATAAGAGTTTGATTTAATTAGTTGACCTAGAAGTCTTCTCTTAAACTTATTATTGTCCAAAAGATTTTTAATTAGGCATTATCTTATTAGTAATCCTATTCACCCCCCCTCTAGGACTTTCAATTGGTATCAGAGCCTAACTCTACGTGAATAGCTTAATCGTTAGTAGAGTAAACGATATGGAATTTAATCTTTTGGAAAGTTCGTCTTCTACTCGACCTCCACTTTTTGTAGGAACTTACTATTTTGCTTGGAGAACAAAAATGGAGGAATTTATAAAAGCCGAAGATCCCGATCAATGGAGAATCGTAAAGGAAGGTCCATTTGTCCCTTATAAAGAGGAGTTAAATGAAGAGGGAGTTCTTAAGCTAAATCAAGAAGAAAAAGATTTTGATGAACTCACCATTGAGGAAAAAGCTAAGCTCACTCAAAATGCAAAACCAATGTACACTCTCATTCGTGGAATTTCCGAAGAAATTTTCTCACAAATGTTAGATTGTAAATCCGCAAAAGAGCTTTGGAATCGTTTGGAGTTTTTATATGGAATTGACGAAAATGACGAAGAAGAAGAAGTCTCAATCCATGATGAATCTCATAACGAGTTTAAACCAAATCATGAGGTAGCTCTTTATCCTAACTCTTTATCTCTTCCTTATAATTATAGTGATATTAGGCAAATTTCATCCCTTCTCAAAATTCTTGATTCTCAAATCCACTTGAACAATCTTATGTTAAAAAAGGGTAATATTGAGCTAAAGAATTGTTTTAAATGTTGTATCACTTTGGATGATATTCTTGGCAATACAAAAAACCCGTGTTTTGAAAACATTTTTATTTTAAATAAATGGAAACATCCTTTGAAGAAAAGCATAGAAGGTTTTAAAAAAATTGGATGAAGCTTTTTCCCTCGCTCTTGATACTTTAAAAAATCATCCTTTCTCAAATGTCACTCCTTTTGATCCAAATGACTTTTTCAAAGAAAAATTATATGTTAGTGATAATTTGGATATTGGAAAGAATGTGGAAACTTCTTGTTCAAAACCTTTACATGGCTACTCTATTCGGAAAAGAAGTTCTTGCAACTATTGTGGTAAACCCGGTCATCATGCTTCTACGTGTCATTACCATGAACAACTTATTAGTGGATCTTTGATACCTTCATGGGAAAAACCAATATGGATCGTGACAAATGCTAACAACATTTCCGGATCCATTCCACCTCCGTTACCATAGTATTATGTAGTGAAGGTGTTGAGCGTCAAGAAAATGGAATTCTATGCAAAAGGACGTTCAAACCTCATAAAAAGAAAATACGGTGAAATTCTTCCTCTCTTGTTTTTATTTTTATGTTTTATCTTATGTTTTATGTGTTTTATCAACTTGTGCTTTTATCTTGAAGTTCTTGACCTTTTTCATGCTTAAGTGTTGCCTTATTCTTGCATTGGGTCTTTTTGCACTTTTAGAAAACTTAGGGATTTTTTTGAAATTAACTGTTATATGAGTTTTTAGGTTCTCCTTGGCTTTTCTTTTTAAAACAAAGATGCTCAAAATTATTTTATATCATTCCGAGTCATTTGGGGTAGTTTCGATTGTGTTTCGGGTGTTTTTAAAAGATTCAAAAATTTCATTTTTGTTGACCAAACCGAACACTCGTGCGGTGCACCGGACGATTCCCGCGGTACACCGCACGTAAGGGTTTTAACAGGTTTTGAAGGCCGTTTTTCATTCTAGTCTCTTCATTCCTTCATTAGAACTTCTCCTCTCCTCCTCCTTGGCGATTTCCGGCCACCCACACTCCGTTTCCACCACCAAAACACCCTCCTTCACCACTTAAAACACTCCTCCTTCTCCTTCCTTCATTACCCATCTTGTATTTCACCATGGTTAGAACTAAGTCTATTGCTAACAAGAAGAAAGCCACCACCGGAGCCTCCTCCAGCCGCCACCGTGAACCATCTCCGGCGAGGTCACCAACACCACCTCCACTCCGGCCATTCGATGCTCTTCCGGGTAGAACAATGAATGCTTCGGCCTTTCCCTCCGGTGAAAACTCTCTCTTTGATCTTCTTTCATTTCAAAAATGTCATAAAATATTTGCTTTTTCGGGTAGTCATTTGGCAATCGGGTTAATCGAAGAATTTTATACTAATTTTGAATATAATCATGCTACTACTTCGATTAAGTCAACTGTTTCGGGTACCGTTTTACGTTTAAAGTCAACTACTTTGTGTACTCAATTTCACATTCCTTCGGATGGTTTTAGCGGGTTTTGGTCTAGTGGTTGGGATAACTCTAATATTGATATAATTGCTCAAAATGAGGTTAATGATTTCGTAAATGGAAGAATGGTTGTTCCCGATAAAAATTGGAATATTCGTAACTTTGATCCGGAATTCATTGTGGCTCACAAGTTTCTTATCTCGGCCGTGATTCCGAAAGATAAGCATGATGCAAAACTTATCCCGTATGAAGCTTATCTTTTATATTTGATCTTCACCAAACAACCGATTAACATTATTGCAATAATGTTCAAATGGATGAATCATGCTAGAGCCTCTCGGGATAAAGTCCCTTACGGTATTTTTCTTTCCAAAGTTTTTGAAGCTAATGATATTTCTTTTGGAGGGACAAATGTGAAACCAATCAATAAGTCATGGAGTTTCGATTATCTCACGATTCTTAGAATGAAATTTGTCATTTATAACAACTCCTATGTTTCGGTTTCCGTTATTAATCGTATTTCGGATGCTACTATTCGAAATCGCATCCTTGAAGCTAAAAGTAAAACCAATGGTCCGGAGCTTGAAACTCTTCATTTATTAGATAACCCGGCCCAACAAAACCCTATTCCAAATGAGCCCACTCCAAGCCAACCCACCAATGTAAACCCTCCTAATCCATCCGGTTTTGAAAGCGCTATGTCTCGTTTCATGGATTATATAGGTAGCAAATTTGTGGCTTTGGAAGACAAAATAGAAAGAAAATTTGGGGTTTTGGAAGAAAAAATAGGACATCTTGCAAATGAGCTTTCTTGTATGAAAAATGATGTCTCTTGTATTCGTGATGATATTGGGAATGGAAGAAGGTCTAGGAGCCGCTCTCCTCGTGATAATCGTTAATTCCTCTTGCTTTGGTGTTTGGTGTTTAAAATCATCTTTTTATCCTTCTTGGTGGTTTATGGGTTTATGTGCTTATGTGGTTATTTTAGAACTTGTTTAGTGGTGTGTTTATGCTTTTAAGTATTTGTGGGTCCGTGTTTTGGACATCTAGGATATTGCTACTTTGGTTTATTTGGTTTTTATGTTAGGATGCTAAATGTTTTATTTGGATAATTGGTTAAACTTGTTTTGCTTTTATCGTGTATGTTAGTTGCTTATCATCTTTGATTTGGATTGTTTTGTTGCTAACATTTTCTTTGTTGATATAGGAACTACTTCTAATCCTTGATATTTGCTCATTTGTCCCTATAGTTTGCGCTTTCTAAATTTGTTCTCAAAATATTTGGAATTGCAATTCGGTCCCCAAAAGTTTTTTCAAAAATACATTTAGTCCCCAAAATTTGAAAAATACATCTTGACCCCTTGCTTTTCAAAAATTACATTTTACCCTTAAATCTCTTCAAAATGATTTCAAGTGTTCTTATTAGGGAAAATTGTCAATCAAACGTTTACAAAATTAAAACAAACTATATGCATCTTGTAAGGGGGAGTCTTCGCTAAATCATATTTTTAGACTCAAATGCTTAGACTAATCTTTTATCTTTCATATATTGCAACTAATCGTTTGTGTCATTAGAAAGCATATGAAATCAAAATCTATCGATCAAGGAGTTGGTAAAAATCTCTATCCTTAGCTCTTGCTTTACTCATGTCTATCTTTGTGCATCTTTTTCTAAAAATCGTTTTTGAACTAAAACTCTTGCACACTCTCTTAATCGTTGTTTAAAATCTATTCACTCGAGTTTTTTGCTCTTCTACTCTTAGTTGTTTTTACCCCGTCTTTTTGATGAAGACAAAGGGGGAGAAATATTATGTGCACTAAAACTTTCAAAATTGCACGTTTTAAACACTCACAAATGCATCTCAAAACTTATGCTTATTGTGAGGGGGAGCTTTATTTCTTTAGTGCTTAAACTTTCATATCATTCCTAAGGTGTTTTAGTGAAGGATTTGTCATCATCAAAAAGGGGGAGATTGTTGGCATATAGCCTTCCTTATTAGGTTGTTTTAATGTGACAAATCCTCTTGTGTTTAGTGTGCTAACTTCTATTGTTATTGACATTCTTTCTTGCACTTTAATTCATCAAAAAGCTCTTTCTTTATCTTGATTATTGTTTTCATCTTTAGATACTAATTCTCATACAAATACTATTAACCTTATCTTTATGTATATTGAGAATTAGCTTTAGTGTTCAACTTCAAAGATTCTCAGAATGATGTTTCCAACAACTTTCGTGAAGAAGATTTATTGATCCAAGTCTTTATCTTTCAAAGTTACTTGGCGCGGTACACCGCTGCGGTATACCGGACCAAGCTTGCGGACCAGGGCGCGGTGCAGTGACTAGCCCGTCAGTATGCTAGAAAATCAAACCATTGAAGCGCGGTACACCGCACGAATCTTGCGGTACACCGCAAGAAAGGGTTTTCTGCACAAAAGACAAGTCATAAGAAATATATCCGTTGGGAGATTAATAGATCCGTTGGACTCAAGTCTTATGACCGTTGGAAGCCATTTTCTTCTATAAATTGAAGCTCTTTGAAGGCTACAACCACACCAACTAATTACAAACATTAAGGGGCTTAATTGCTATCATTCAAGAAGGTGTCAAGTGCTATACATAGTCAAATTCAATCTTAGTGAGCTTATAAATCCTTTCAAGGAGTTAATCAATTAAGCCACAAGGTTCTATCCACTTAAGAAGGAGTATACAAGCTTATAGTCATATCTACTCTATTAGGAGTTTTAGTTACAAGCTTTAATTAGCAAACCTTTAAACACTTTGTTGCTATCCTCTTAAGTCTAGGTCTTGTAATAGATATATTAAGAGAGAATTCAAGTATAGGGAGTATACTTGGTGTCCTTGTGTTGTGATTACGCAAGTGGTGTGTCCTTCGTGTTATCGAAGAGTTTGTAAAGGTTATTGTGTTCTCGACCCGGTTAAGAGAGACACGGGAGCTTAGTGAAAAGCTTGAAATCCTAAGGAGGCTTCCTTAGGTAGTGGATGTAGGGAAACCGAACCACTATAAATCGTGTGTATCTTTCTATCCCTACTCTATTTACTTTCCGCACTTTATATGTTTGATTATATGCTTGCATGAATTCTATGATATTGTTTATCTAGGATATCTAAACATATAGTCTTCTAGAGTAGTTTAAGATATTGGATTAGCTTTTTACTAGTTATACTTTTATATCAACCTTACTCTTTCCATTGCATGATCCTATAAGAGTTTGATTTAATTAGTTGACCTAGAAGTCTTCTCTTAAACTTATTATTGTCCAAAAGATTTTTAATTAGGCATTATCTTATTAGTAATCCTATTCACCCCCCTCTAGGACTTTCAGAACCTCGTGTGAGTGGGTTTAACACAGATATAATAATTAATTCACTTCAGAAGGATTGTTCGATTCGAGTGGATTCAGAATGTTATAAGGGAGGGATTTGGCTTATATGGAATAGTTTGGATATTTTAATTCGAGTACTCTCGGCGGGGAAACAGTTAATAAATGTGGAAATATGACAAGAGGGATGTAACCGTGGGTTTTCTAAGCGATCTATGCACGACCACATTATAAGGAGAGGGATGATCTTTGGGATGCGCTGTATCAGGCGTTTCACAATCTAAATATTACATGGCTTGTGGCAGGTAACTTTAACCAATGGGTAAATCGGAGGATAAGCGTGGAGGTGTAGGATGGGTATAGAGACATATGGAAAAATTTGAGGATTGGAGACAGAGTTGCAGGTTAATTGATCTTGGGTTTGTGGGTCCACGATTCACTTAGTATGACTCTTGGAAGACAGGGCAGCGTATTATGGAGAAATTGGATAGGGCGCATGGGAATACAGAATGCCAAACTCTCTTTCTGGAGGTGCGTGATACTAATTTAGCACAGGTTTATTCGGATCATATGCCGATTCTGATTCAGGTATGTCCATCATGAAAACCTAAGGTGAAATAAAGAAGATTTAGATACAAAGCAGCTTGGTGTCTTCACAAGAATTTCCAAGGTATTATTAAAGACAATTGAGATGGTGATTCAGTTGGGATTGGTCCTGGAATCGTAGCTATTCAAGAACATTTGAACAAATGGAAATTCGAAACTTTTAAAGACGTTAATCAGCGTAAGAAAGTGTTAGTTGCGCGCGCTAGTGAAGAACGGTGGAAGTTCACGTAGTTGGTTTAGTCCGGTGGAACGGGAATGCATAAATATTCTCCGGAGTAACCCAGGATTTGAAATAAGTCATATTTACCGTGAAGCGAATTCGTGCGCGGATGTGATGGTAAGGAAAGGAGCGGACTACGGATGTCAACCTAGCCTGAAAGCGGACCCACCAGATTATCTTTGGCGATTCATCACAAGGGATAAGAGCGGGTGCACGTATCCTAGAGTAGTATTAAAGGCCGTGTGAGGCCGGTTTATTTCTTGTTTGTTTTTTCGGCTGTTATTAGCCTCATTTGTATGAAAAAATCAAAAAAACAACCAATTTTTTAATGTTCTTTTTAGTTTAACTCGCTACTCCAGTTAGTTATTTTTTTTTAAACTCCAGTTAGTTTCACCAACCATTTCTCTTCACAAACCTTAAATAAAACTCCAGAAAAGCTCCTATCGAACTATCCAATTGAGTTGCGTATGCAGTAATTCCCATGGCTACTATTAACACCTTAGCCGTGATTTTCAACAACCCATCAAACGATTCTGAATTTCTTCTCATTAAGCAAACCCGACCACCCAAATTCAACGACCCAGAATACGATTCCTTCCATGATTCTGATCTTTGGGACTTGCCTTGTGTCCCATTAACTCCTTCACAAGCACAAGCTTCACAGCTTATTAAAGACCAACAATTATCCTCGGATATAATAGACTTAACTCAGTTTGATCTTGATCAGTCTCTTCATCAGGTATGACGGTTACTATTTGTGTTCTTGCTTGCTCATTGATTTAATAATAATGTACTTGATATGCTAATCTTCAGAATTAACTTCACATGCTCACACTCCGATGAGGTAGTTGAGCAATTAACAAGACACTTAATTGAAAATTGATGTATACTATATGTATTGTCATTTCAAAATAGGGATCTCAATTGTTTTTTATTATAGGTTTTGGATCAAGTAAGCTTTGAGAAAGACAATGTGATAGAGTGGAAATTCTTGAAGTGTATAGAGGAGCCTGAATTTGGACCAGGATTACCTATTAAAACCGTGTATATTGTCGCAAAATTGGAGCCTCAACTTCGGATCTTAAAAGGTTTAATCAAATCTAAATTTGATAAATCCAGCACTATTTTATAATTTCAAACTTTAGCTTTATATACCTTTATGCAGAGACTTGTAAGTGGATAACATTTGAAAATTGTATTAAGATGCTTCTTGAAGTGAAACCTACAAATGATCGTGTGGGACCCTTATCTGTTATTGGAATTCTAAATAAGTCAATGCACTCCCAAAATTTCGAGATACCATCTACTCTGAAATGTCAGGTTTGTTCCTTTAGCTACATTTTAAAGCAAAATCATATGTTAAATAAATATTACTTAGAAGTTTAATTGTCACTAGTTTATTTTTTCTTAATCTCAATTTATTTTTATTTTTTCATGTTATAGGAGTATCCTCTAGGTGTAAAACTTATACCAATGGGGAGTAGAACAGCAAAGCCTTTTCGCACTACAAATTTAATTGTATTTGCACCTGAAATTAATCGTAATTTGAGTGAAAATAATGAGTTTTACATATATGGAGATGCATTAATTGTGGATCCAGGGTGTAAATCTGCTTTTCATAACGAGGTATGTAAAGAATTTTTTATATATTCTTTTATCTAATTAATTAGTTATTGTTTTTTTTAATTCCCTTCATCTTGTTTAATTACTCGTGCTTTTTCACAATTCAGCTGAAGGAAATTATTGGTGCTTTGCCGAAAAAGTTAATCGTGTTTGTGACACATCATCATCGTGACCATGTTGATGGTACAAAATAATTACAATTTATATAATTTAAGATTCTTTAGAAATATAATTATGTTACACAGGTCTTTCAATAATTCAGAAGTACAATCCAGATGCTACTTTACTAGCTCACGAAAAAACCATGGCCCGAATCAGTAAAGGTTTAAAATAAATATATTTTAAAAGTTGCATATAATGATGTCATAAATATCTAATAAATATAGCATTATAATATGCAGATGATTGGGCTCTTGATCATCATTCAGTATCTGGAACTGAAGAAATTTGCATTGGTGGTCAACAACTAAGAATAATTTCAGCACCAGTAATTTATAATTTATAATTTATAATTTTTAATTAATTATATATTACCCTTGTTCGTTAATTATAAAACCTTTTTTATCTGTTCAGGGGCATACAGATGGACACATGGCATTACTTCATGTCAATACAAACTCATTAATTGTCGGTGATCATTGTGTGGGGTAAGCATGTCATTTTACCCTTCATTACTTTTTAATGTTTTTTTTCCTTTTTATTTTAATTTTTACTGTGATGAGCAACTAATATGTTTTTACAGCCAGGGTAGTGCTCTTTTAGACATTAACTCTGGTGGGAATATGAGGGTAAATTTTAATATATTTATGATAAATTGTTGTTAGTAAGTTATTTTAATTAATTTTTTTTTTAAATTTACAGGATTATTTCGAGACAACTTACAAATTAATGGAGCTTTCTCCACATGCTTTAATACCAATGCATGGTAGAATCAACTTATGGCCAAAACACATGCTTTCTGGATATCTCAAGTATATATGTTTAATTTAAACATAGTGCTACAAATAATCTTAATATAGTTTTGTTTTGATTTCTCAGAAATCGTAGATCTCGAGAATTAAGTATATTGAAAGCTATAGAAGGAGGGGCAAAAACGTTATTTTCGATAGTTGAATATGTATATGCTGATGTTGATCGTAGTCTTTGGATTCATGCTTCTTCAAATGTTAGACTCCATGTGGATCATCTTGCTTACCAAGATAAGTTGCCCAAGGTATTATAATTCTTTTTTAAAAAAAAAAAAGAAAAAAGAAAAATAGAAACATCAAGGTTTCCTCTACAATGTGCAGGAGTTTTCCCTAGAAAACTTTAAACACAGTTGTGATGAATTTGCTGTCAATTTGGGTAGAATGTGAGCTAAAGAATATGCAAAGCTGCTATTTTCACCACTTGTAATTTTTTAAATTACTATTTTCTTATTTATTTTCTATAAAACTCTAAATAATTCCTTTCTTTAAATTACTACAATGGGGTTTGGGGGCAATGCCTGGTTTTTTTTAGTCAATTGCATTATAGGTCCCTATCCTTAAGTACCTGTGAAATATATTTTATCATTGATACAAATAATATAAATAAAAGCCTAAAAAGACGATCGTATATGTAGGACTTTTCGCTAGAGCGGTTTCAGAATTCTTGTGGGGTGTACTTCTTCGGTAGATGGTTTTTGGTATATATAAGGAGTGTATTAACTTTGAAGCATGAAAATCTATGGAAAGCTAAGTTATTTGGTGCTGTGGTTATAGCTGGATTTGCAGTATTATATTCCATTAGTACAAAATGTTAAAACATGCATCTATTCCACCACACTCAAGAATTAACAAAAGGAGCTCATGAGAATTGATAGAACAACATTTATTCTTCTTTTGGTAATGAGGAAGGGGTGATATATATCATTACTCAAATTATTATATATGGACAATTTTGCATTTTGTAAAAATAGTCTTACTTGTTTTTAGTGATTACAATGGAATGGAATGTTATTAATTGGGATATTTGTTAAATGTACACATGTAATGGACTGAAATTATTGTTTTAAAACAAAATAGAAACTTAAAACATATACATAAAAAGAACTTGTTGAAAAATTCAATTAATAAAAACACCACTAACATAAGCCATCACATACGTGGCAACTTAGGGGAGAACATTGAGGCTATGAAGAAGTACTTTCGTGTCTGGAAGAACGAGGACAGAAAAGGCTATTAATGGCAAGACGGAAAGGTTTTCAAAATTCGTTGGATAAAAAGTATAACCCCTCTTTGTTTCAGTTAGGCAAGAAACGTTTGACAAAAAAAAAAAAAAAAGTTAGGCAAGAAACTTCGTGAAGAGTATCTGGATGTTCTAGAAAAAGAGGAGTATATGTGGTTTCAAAGGTCAAAAGAGAAGTGGGTCCGTTCTGGGAGCGCAACACTAAGTTCTATCATTTATCCACGGTTCGAAAGAGAAAAAATGCGAGGGTCTCGAGATTAAAAAATATGGATGGAGTTTGGGTTACTAATGAAGAGGAGGTCAAAGTTCTTGTCTGGGATTTCTTCAAGAGTCTTTATTCGACAGAAGCGGAATTTATTGGTCCCTTTTCTTTACCACGGTTAACACAGATTGAAGACAGTGAGAAGGAAAGGCTAAAGGAAGAGTTTTCGGATGAAGAAATTAAAGCGGTTGTTTTTCGAGCTAATCCGATTAAGGCGCTAGGTCCAGATGGGATGTCTACAGCGTTTTACCAAAAATGCTGGGACGTGGTCGGTCCGGAAGTTTGCAGAATGGTTAGACAGTGTATCCTCAAGGGGGAGATAGATTCGAACCTGAATGGAACATTGATCCACCTTATTCCAAAAACAAAAGATCCTAAAAAAGTAAGTGATTTTCGCCCAATCAGCCTCATAAATGTTCAGATAAAGTTCATAATGTCTGTCATGGTAGATCGCTTACGGCCCCCCTTAGCCGATTGTATTGGGCCGAATCAAACAAGTTTATTGCCAGGACGATCCACTACGGATAATATCGTATTAGTTCAGGAGGTAGCTTCTATGATGCATAAGAAGGTGGGCAATGTCGGTTGTATGGCTGTGAAAATTGACCTTGCTAAAGCCTATGATCGCTTGAGTTGGCGTTTTTTGGAGGATACAATGTCTACATTCGGCTTTCCTCCCTCTTGGGTACAAATTATTATTCAGGCTATGTGGACTAACTCTATGCAAGTACTTTGGAATGGAGACCCGTTAGAGCCGTTCACCTCCAGAGAGGTATTTGTCAAGGGGACCCCTTATCACCCTACCTGTTCGTGATGTGCATGAAGCGTTTATCCATTATGATAAATAATTTATGCATTAGTGGACAATGGAAGCCTTTATATTTAAGCAGGAATGGTCCCCCGATCTCTCATGTTTTCTTTGCGGATGATCTTATATTGTTCGCGGAAGCTACATAGACGCAGGTTGACTTAATGAAGATGGTAATGCAAAACTTTTGTGTGGAAGCAGGCCACAAGGTTAGTGATGAGAAATCTATCATTTGTTTCTCTAAAAACATGACGCAGATAGAGAATTCTAACCTTGCATGTGGAAGTGGCTTTGTGTTAAGCGAATCGCTGGGAATGTACTTAGAAGCTCTTATAGTCTCGTGTCGTCCGCCTAAAGGCTTTTACCGAAAGATCTCGATGAATATGCGAACCAAGCTTGCCAATTGGAAGGCACATAATTTATCGTTAGCAGGGAGAGTGACTCTTGCCAAGTCGATGTTAAGCGCTATCCCCACCTATATCACGCAGACCTCTAAACTCCCAGTTCATGTATGTAAAGATATTGATAAAATTATTTGGGATTTCATATGGGGAAGTGGAGATGAATCGCGAAAGATTCACTGGCTTTCGTGGGATAGGTTGTGTCGAATTAAGAAGGAAGGAGGATTGGGTTTTCGTGATACAAGGAATTTTAATAGAGTGTTACTCGCGAAATTGGGGTGGCGTCTTATTAAAAATGATAACGCGTTATGGGCCGTGGCGTTAAAACACAAGTACTTCGGTGAGGGACTACTTAACCGGCTTCCAAAGTCTTCTGACTCAAGGTTATGCAAAGGCCTTCTGGATAGTAGAGACATTCTTGTCAATGGAGTGGTGCAAGAGCAGAATAATCATGAGACTGTACACAAATGGAAACTTAAAAAGTCAGGGACTTTTTCTGTGAAATCGGCTTACAACAGCACTCAACCGCTTGTAGTAGAATCGGGGTTCAAGTGGGAGCTCGTGTGGTCAATGAAGTGCCCCCAAAAAGTTAAAATGTTGATTTGGAGGTCTATTTGGGGGAGACTACCTACTGCTGTTAATCTTGCTCGTCGTGGTGTTGGAATTGATGTGGCTTGCAAGGGATGCGGGATGGCTGCTGAGTCTGATATTCATATATTTCGGGATTGCAGCAGATATAATAAACTGTGGGAAGTTTGGCCCATCCTTACTGAGATGCGGAACCGAGAAAGAATGGAGGCATCATCCGACAGGCTGTTACAAGTCCTGAAATCGTAGGACTAAACAACAATAATTTTAGTTATGTTGTAGGCTTAGATAAATTAAATGAAGATGGGATTTTTGTTGGGTTGATCTGCAGCACGTGGTGGTCACACAACACCTATACCGAATAGAAGACTGTACCTGCTCACTACCGGAAATGTTATTTAGCAGGATGGTCCAGCACAGCAAGAAACAGAGCACTCAAGAGCTGATCGCAACCTGTACAGTGAAAAATTTAAATGGTGGAACACAATTCCGCGCTGCAAAGAAATTTCGAATGGGCTTGAGGTACATTTAATTGCCATGGCAATCTGTTGGGCGATATGGATTGATCGTAATGAGCGGATTTTTAATGGAAATCATAGAGGCAAAACAACACAATCTCTTCGGTTCATTGTAGAAAACGGTGTTAATTAATTATATTCGAGCTTGGGGTAAAGAAGTTGATGGTGGATTGATTATTTCTGGTAAGAGTATACTTGTGAAGTGGATTGAACCTGAAGAGAGGATTAAACTTAATATCGATGGTAGTTTAAAGCAAGGATCCTTGTTGGCGGGAGTAGGTGGTGTTTTTCGGGACAAGGAGGGAAACTATTTGGGCGGTTTTTCGGGACAAGGAGGGGAACTATTTATGGTAGTCTGATGGAAGAATAACCTATGCAATGTATGGATTTTTGACAACTAACATATGTTTGTCTAATAGAAACTATGTATACCCCACACTTCCATTCCTTTTTTGTCCACACCGAAATCTGAATAAGATCACTTCTTCTTTCTAAATATCTCTCTGGTTTTTAAACAACTTTTAAAAGATCTTTTTTCCAGGCAATTTGAACAGTATTCCAAGACTTGATTAGAAAGTCCACTATATATAGGGTAGTATTAGTCATACCTTGAGAATCGACCAGTGAACACAGTTTAGCACCCCGACTGCACCACAAATCGTTTTAAGGCAGTGGTTCACCACGCTACTACAAACAGGTTCCTTTACCATTTTATAATTCTTAAATTATGTTCTCTGTTTAATTCCAATTAGTTCATTATTCGTCAACAAGACATGACTACCTTTACGTCTGGGTTCACAAATTTCCAACCAAGTACTTCAGAATTCATACGTTTCTTTTAAGGGCGAATACAGAAATACAGAAATTTATCTTCGATGACTAGAAGGATGAACAATTAGTGGGGTTTGTGGCAGGCTAAGACTCATATATTTAGTACGAGAGCTAACAAATTCACATTGTATCCTAGAATTAGGACCCTACATGCCTCCCTCGACCCCTTAGATCCACTCTGATCTCTTTATAGCGTTGTCAAGTAATTTTACCCTATTATGGAGTTGACATTATTTTTGTTTTTTATTTGAAGTAATGTTGAATATCACCAAATGTTATTACTTAAATATCACCAATGATAATTGTCTAATTTATAAGAAAAAATAAAAAATTAAAATAATAATATAATTAAACTATTTACCATTCACATTATAAACTATATTTGAAAGATAAATTTTTTGAATATTACCAGCATTACTGTTTTGTTTCTGTGCATATCTCGTCGAAAAGGGAAGGGTAGCACTTGTATTGGGGGATTTAGAATTCAAAGCCTACACAACATAGAATTAACAAAATAAGGCCCAACCCCTAACTAAGCCCAACTACCCATTAGACCCTAACTAAAGAGGAGCAAAAAGACCGAAAACCCACCCCTAACCCTCTTATATACACTGAAATCATTTGACCCAAAGCAAAAGTCCCATATAGGGTTTGGACCCAAACCCTCTCTCTCTCTGCAACCACACAGCCGCCCCCTCCCTCTTCCTTCTCCACCCCACCCCACCCCATGACTGCCGCGCAAGACAACCACCGCCTCCATGGATCTCATCTTCCCTCACATTTGGTCTGACCATCTTGGCGCCGCTCTCCTGCACACAAAAACCGGTGCCATCTTGACGCTGTGATGCACCATTAAACCGCTGTGATACACCATTAAACCGCCGCTGCAGAGATCCACCACCACCAGATCTCGCTGCAAGATCTTCATCACCGTGCTGCTGCACCTCCATTCATGAAGCTGCTGACTTTCGACAAAACGCTGCTGCAGATCTGGACCGCGTTGCTGCACCACCATTGGAGAACCTTGCGAAGCTGCAGCAGATCTGGATCAGCGCTGCTGCACCGTCGTTCGCTGCTGCTGCAAAGGTCTCAGACGCCAGCGCGAAATGCATCTCCACCACCACTCCACTCTGCTGCAGATTCAGCACCTCACCGCCCAGTCTCGCCGCCCCCGACCCAGATCTCACCGCCACAGAGCTCGCCGCCCCACCACACACTCGTCCAGTTCAAGAAAACCCCACCATCATCTCCTCCATCTCCGCAGGAAAACCACCACGATCTCCATCTCCTATTCTCGCGTAGGAAAACCACCACCATCTCCATCTCCTATTCTCGCGCAGGAAAACCACCACCATCTCCATCTCCTATTCTCGTGCAGGAAAACCACCACCAGTCCAGTCCCTTTGGCCAGGTCCAGTCCTTTTGGGCCATGGTCTAGCCCCTTTGGGCCATGGGTCCAGCCTTGTAAAAAAAAGTTGATCAGTCTTGGTTCAGCCCCAGCATGGTCCAGCCCCCTTATCATGGTCCAGCCATTTCAGTCAATTTTTTTAAAGCCATGGTCCAGCCCATTTCAGTCAAGTTTTTAAAAGAAAAAGCCTTAAATTTTTTTTAAAGGGTACAACCCCTATGGTATAGGGTTTTCATTGGATATACACTTGGACAAGGACGTAAAAAATTATTCATACACCGTACAATCCCTAGGGTACAACCCCTAGTGTATAATTGACACATCTTGACTTAATAAAGTATGAATTTATAAAAAAAACGAACTCTGGTACAACCCTTAGTGTATTTGGACGTCATAAAAAAATTTCACACAACTTTAAAACACGAAAACCCAATATAGGTCCGTACCCATTCGCTAAATGTAAAGAATAGGAATATTAAAAAACGAATTTCTAAAAAAAAAAAAAAAAGGGTAACATTGGAAAAAATCCAACTAGAATTTGAAACTAGGCCTTACTTAGAACTATTTTCTAACTAGGCTTTAAAAAATAAGTTTTGTATTAGTTGAGCTTCAGTTTGTAGTTTCCTCACTTGTACTAGACCTTCAATATTTTGTCGGTATTTAGAAAAAAAAAAAATTGTCTGTAGGTATAGGTTGATGATTTAGGCGGAGACTTTCCGCCATTATAGTTTCTTTGACCTCACTTTTATTATTCTTGGGTTTAGTTATCTTTTGGACTTTATCATAACCTTATAATAGGCCAGCCTCATTATTTCCTTAACGTATCTATTCCTTGACTAAATAAAAATCTTTTGAAACAATATTGTAATTGAATTTCAATTAATAACAAAAAAAAAAAAAAATGAAAATCAGTATTTTATGAAAAAAAATCCGTATTTAATGTGTGGGGTGAATTGTTTAATTATATTACTCAACTTGTACATGTTATGCCGATGGAAGACTTATTATTTAATTAGCTTGTGATATGAATGGGAGGAATAATTATTATATGTGAGTAATTGAACTATAAATTGATGAATCCTAAGGGCAAGATCTCAAAGTGCAAATAATAGTATAACAGTATAACTACTACAATGGTTTCATCAAGTTTTGAATTGATTTCAGAAAAGTTAGTGAAACCCTCCTTCTCAACACCCCCTTCACTCAGAAACTACAAGCTTTCTTTACAGGATCAATTAACTGAAAATGATTATATCCCATTGGCCTTATTCTATCCCCACATCCAAAATGTCGATACTAGTAGTCAAACATCTTCTCCTTCTTTTTTTCTTGAGGATTCTCTATCGAAAACCCTGTGTTGTTACTACCCATTTGCTGGTAGATTAACTGACAAAATCTCAGTGGATTGCAATGACATGGGGGTCACATTCTTGGAAGGGCGAATCAGATCCCCATTATCTGATTTTCTTGGTAGCACACGCCAAGATCATATCATATTCCCCTGTGGTTTACCTTGGAATGAAGGAGCTCATCAACCTAGTCTTATGGTAGCTCAACTTAGCCATTTTGATTGTGGTGGAAAAGCACTTACTGTGTGCTTGAGACACAACATCGGTGATGCACACACATTATTCCGTTTTATGAATGATTGGTCTGCTATTGCGCGTCAAAAGCCATCTCCTGAATTCATTGGAGCATCCCTTTTACCCCCTGTCGAGGATTTATCGGGTGCAGGACCAGAGTGGGAAGACTTCAGCCTCATAAAATGTGTTACTAGAAGGTATACATTTGACTCCAAAATATTAAGTCAACTCAAGGCCAAGGCCACTGCTGAATCACAAGTACAAAACCCTACCCGGGTTGAGGTTGTAAGTGCACTTCTTTACAAGTGTGCCGTGTCTGCATCCACGGTGTGCTCTGGATCATTCAAACCATCTGTTTTAGTTTCCATGTTTAACATGCGACAACTAATAAGTACACAAAATTATGTAGGAAATTTATTTACTTTCCTTCCTGTACACACAACCGATGAGAAAGAGATTAACTTTTCTAACTTGGTTACGGAAATTAGGAGGGAGAAAATACAGTATTCTGAAAAATACAAAGGAATGGCGGCAACTCAACTTAGCGCAGATACTCTTAAGACTAATGAATATATAAAAGTGCTATATCTGATGAATAATGATATAGATAAATATACCTGTTCGAGCTGGTGTGGATTCCCAACACATGAGATAGAATTTGGATGGGGAAGCCCTATAAGGGTGAGTTCAGCGCCTCCCACGTGGAATAATTCTTTACTGTTGACGGATATACCAAATGCAGGTGCAGGAGGTGACGGAATAGAAGCAATGGTCACTTTGGAAGAGAAAGTCATGAACGTATTTCAGAATGACCCCGAAATTCTTGCACTTTCCCATACTTCAACTTCTTAATAAGGACTTTAAAGTTTTAACTAATTTCTGTTGCTTTTCTTGAAATGTTGTGGATGAATATTTATTGTAATTTATGGCATTTATAAGATTATCTTAATTTCAAATCCTAAACGAAAAAAAGCTAGGGAGAATTTAAATTTCTTATTTAATTCTTAATCGAACAACTCTAATATATCTTCAGTCTCCAGGAGATAATTATAGCAATCGTTTTGTGTATATATATTACAGCAAATGAATAAACTACGGGAAGACAAACATTTCCACATCATGGCTTCCCCTATTCATACCCGCCTCACACTAACATATAACTAGTTTTCTTGCAACATAAGCCATCCGATTTGAAAATCAAAACCTCCAATCTTGTCCACGTGAATGTGTTAAAAAATCCTCCTCTGATCTTCTCTAGATGGAAGAAGTTTATCATTGAACTAGCACCAATCGATCCATGTTCATCTGTGTCGTGTAAACCCTATAGATGAACACCATCCGGCCAATAAATGTATAGAATTTCATGTGAATTGAGATATTTGACTTTATTTAGATTTCTTTTCACTCACTGAAATTTGAGAAATTATGGCAGACTTGTAGGCTGAAGCTGCTGCAAATCTTTTTACCGTAATGAACATTATATGGAGTTCCGATGTTCAGATCTGAGGTCATATACCACTAGCATAGTATTGTTAAACTATGACCGGATGGGTTCCAAAAAAATTGACTTATCATCCATCAATTGCATACTTCGTTTCAAATACAACGAAAAAGACTACAACTCCACAAATTCATTACACCTTGTATCATTCAGGTCTTAATACTACTTAAAGGTAGTTTTGTGGAGTCCTATTCTAACAAAGAGTTTTTGGATTTCTTGGATAAACTAGACAGCAACCAACATAATTAAAATGGATTCTTTCCACAGTTCATCTGCCCATCTTGTAGAAAAATTGCTCTCTAGGAACCCCATCCCGATAAACACACCCCATAACCACCACCGCCCAACCACGCTAAATAAAAGCTACTATCCGATAAATATCATCACTTTTCCTTGCCTTTCCTCTAGCTATCATGATTTCCCTTGTTGATAATTAAACTTGATAAATTCAATGGGCCAAAACTAGTGTTGGTTTTATATAAGGAAGGGAAAAATAAAAAGAGTTTATAAAGATTTTATAGTGGAAAGGAGAAAAAGAAGAATAAATTGCTTTAGAAAAAAATGGACGATAGGATTAATAGAAAAGCTTTATATTAGAAGATAGGATGCTTACAAGATTTGTGTGTTATTTTTTGATTGTACCTTTGCCTTCGACCTTCACTAGATCTCCATTTCCAAGCTTGACTTGAGATTTGACCGATTTATCTATATCTCGAAATATTTTTTCGTCACCGGTCATGTGATTGCTGCAGCCGCTATCAATATACCAGGTGTCGTCTTTCACTTCTGAAGCAGCGTGAGATGCGTAGAATAGATTGTCTTCATTTTTATTTTCTTCGGAGAAGTTAGTCTGGTGCTTTTGTTTGGACCGGCAATCTTTCTCCAAGTGACCAAATTTTTCGCAACTCTTGCATTGTGGTTTTCCACGAAACCAACAATCTTTTTCAAGATGATTAGTTTTCTTACAGATACGACATGGTGAATATTTTCTTGATCTTTGAATAAATTCACCATTTTCTCTATTTTTAGAATTTTCTCCAAATTTTCTCCCCTCATTTTTAGAATTTTGAGACCTTAGGTTTAGTTTAGACTGAAATGCGTTTTCTACGGATTCATTTTCACGCATACTTAGTCTATTCTCGTAAGCTTCTAGAGAGCCTACCAACTCTGTTACTGACAGAGTGGCTATATCCTTAGTTTCTTCAGTAGTGGTTACTATCGGATCGTATTTAGCTGGAAGAGTAATTAATATTTTTTCTACGACTCTTTTGTCGGTTATATCATCTCCATAGGCTCTTAGCTGATTTATTATTTCTCGTAATTTAGTGTAATAATTTTTTATGGTCTCTGATTCTTTCATTTTCATATTTTCTAATTCCCTTCTTAAAGTTTGAAGTTTAATATTACGTACCTTTACGTTTCCTTGAAACTCCTCTTTTAATGTATCCCAAGCTTGCTTCGCCGTAGTAGCACCGCTAATTCTTGGGAACAAGGACTCCGCCATGGCCATTTGTATGCTGTAAAGCGCCAAATTATCTTTCTCCATCTCCTTAGTTAATTTTTCTTTCTCCGCTGCAGATATAGTTGACGTATTTTCGGAAACAGTATATCCCTTGTCAACAATATCCCATAAACTTTGGGACATGAAGTATGTCCTCATTTTAATTGCCCAATAGTCGTAATTTTCTCCCGAAAAAATCGGGATCGGAATTTGGGTATTGCTTACTAGAGCGGCCATGAAAGTATTTTTGCGGAAGCTAATTATCGCCTAGTTGATAATCGAACAAGGCTCTGATACCACTTGTTGGTTTTAATATTAAAGAAGAGAAAAGAAAAAGAATTTATAAAGCAATTTTATAGTGGGAAGAAAAAGGAATGTTTAAATGAATTCTGGGCAGAAGCAGTATACACTGCGGTTTATCTTCTCAACAGATGTCCAACAAAGGCCGTTCAAAATAAAACACCAATTGAAGCATGGAGTGGAAGAAAGCCGTCAGCGCAACACCTTAGAGTCTTCGGAAGCATCTGCTACGTGCACATCCCGAAAGAGAAACGACACAAATTAGAAGAAAAGACTGAAAAAGGAATATTCCTCGGCTATAGCTCGGAATCGAAAGGCTATAGAATTTATAATATCAAAACAAAGAAACTTATTGTTAGTCGGGATGTCGAGTTCGACGAAAACTCAAAATGGAATTGGGATGAAGGAAAGGTGGAACGACAAACTATAATGGTACCAAGGGTGCGCAACATGGATAATACCATAGAAGAGGGTCCACAGAATACTCAAGGACCTACATCACCAAGAACTCCAAGATCATCTTCATCCAGTGATGACGATACATCTCCAGAAACACCAGGCAAGACAAGGTCACTTAGAGACATATATCAAACATGTAATTTTGTGACTTTGGAGCCCGAAAGCTTTGAAGCAGCATCAAAACAAAAAGAATGGGTAAATGCAATGGAGGAAGAGATCAAAATGATCGAGAAAAATAAAACGTGGAAGTTGGTAGATCGGCCAACCAACAAAGAAGTCATCGGAGTCAAGTGGGTCTACAAAACAAAACTCAACCCAGATGGCTCAATCCAAAAACATAAGGCGAGACTGGTTGCTAAAGGGTACTCACAACTACCAGGTATTGACTACAACGAGACATTTGCACCAGTTGCACGCTTAGACACTATAAGAGCACTTATTGCATTAGCTGCTCAAAAGAAATGGAAGATATATCAGTTAGATGTAAAGTCAGCGTTCCTCAATGGCTATCTAGAAGAAGAGATATATGTCGAGCAACCTCAAGGTTTTGTGGAGAAAGGCCAAGAAGATCGAGTTCTAAGACTACAAAAAGCACTATACGGACTCAAGCAAGCTCCTCGGGCGTGGTATAGTCGAATCGATAATTACTTCATTGATCGAGGATTCAAGAGAAGTCAAAACGAGCCTACTCTCTACATTAAAAACCAAGGTAATGATAACAGACTCATTGTCTCTCTTTATGTAGATGATCTCATCTATACAGGAAACAATGAGAAAATGATCAAGGAATTCAAAGAAGACATGATGAAAACCTTCGAGATGACGGATCTCGGGTTAATGCACTATTTTCTCGGCATTGAGGTGATACAAGATACGAGAGGAATATTCATCTCACAGAAAAAATATACAGAGACTTTACTAAAGAAGTTCAAGATGCACGGATGCAAGACAGTTGCTACTCCCCTAGTCATTAATGAAAAACTAACTAAAGAAGACGGCTCAACTAAGATAGATCCATCAATATAAAGAAGTCTCATAGGAAGTTTGCTATACCTTACAGCTACGAGACCAGATATCATGTACGCTACAAGTCTACTATCGAGATTCATGCATAGTCCAAGTCAAGTACACTATGGAGCAGGAAAAAGAATATTAAGATACTTGCAAGGTACAAAGGACTATGGTATATCGTACGAGCCTAGCACTGACTCAAGACTGACTGGCTACACAAACAGCGATTGGGCTGGATCGGTAGATGATATGAAGAGTACCTCAGGCTATACATTCTCACTCGGCTCAGGGATATTCTCATGGTCATCAAAAAAACAAGACTGTGTGGCACAATCTTCAGCAGAAGCGGAGTATGTGGCAGCAGCACTAACAACAAGTCAGGCAATATGGCTTAGACGAATTCTTGAAGACATGGGTGAACAACAAGAAACACCAACAAAAATCTACTGCGACAACAAGTCGGCAATAGCAATGGCAAAGAATCTTGTCCATCATAGTCGGACTAAACACATTGCTATCAAATATCACTTTCTTCGTGAAGCATCTAGTGAAGGACAGGTTGAGCTTCAACACATAAGGACTGAAGAACAACTAGCAGATATTTTTACGAAAGCCCTTTCACGACTGAAGTTTGAAACTCTACGAGAAATGCTCGGAATTATAAAAAATAAGTATTAAAGGGGAGTGTTAAAATTAATACTTATTTTTTTCTCTTTTAATTTCTAGAATTATCTTCTCTAGAATTATCTATTCTAGAATCATGTAGTCTAGAATTATCTAGTTTATTAGTAAACTATGTTTACTACTAGTTTCTAGAAAGATAAACCGACATA
The DNA here is from genome assembly GCA_029959085.1 of Nemophila menziesii. Lineage (NCBI taxonomy): Eukaryota > Viridiplantae > Streptophyta > Magnoliopsida > Boraginales > Hydrophyllaceae > Nemophila > Nemophila menziesii. Next base: position 31,238,296 of record JARWIR010000005.1, read on the forward strand.
GTTAGTAAGTATAAATAGACCTCATGGTCATTTGTAAGGATCAATTCTAACTACTACAAAACTTGTACTACTCAAGTGTTTTAATAAAGTTTTCATTTCATCAACGTTCACTTTTCACTTCATTTAAACATTCCTTTTTCTTCCCACTATAAAATTGCTTTATAAATTCTTTTTCTTTTCTCTTCTTTAATATTAAAACCAACAACTAGTATCAAAATAGTACATTCTACTTAGGACTAGTTGACTGCTCAATGGATAAGACAATTCATTATATTTAGAGGTAGTTTGAAAGTTAACCGGTAATGTTAAGAGTTTATGAGTAGTATGTTTAGTATTCTGCTAATCTTTTAGTATAAATAGTAGTATATCATAATTTATTTGACAAGAAAAAAAGTGTAAGAAAAATACAAATATTTTTATAGAATTGATTGAGTAGAGTTAAAATTATATTATTTCATCTCCACTTATTTGTTTCTATATTTGTTTTAATTATATCATATGTCACTTTCTAATTATGAACCCACTACCTTCCAACTAATTGATATCAAAGCAAGGTTGATATGACAACAAGAAGTGAGGCAGTTGCCATTTTCAACATTCACGAAGAGTAATTACGAAAGGTGTAGTATTCAAATGAAGACATATCTTGGTGGATAAGATTCATGAGATGGCATCGGAAAAAATGCGTTGAATTGGAGAGTCTGGCCGCTCTTAGCCAAACCCAAAAGAAGGCAGCAAAAGATACTCGAGTGAAAAATTAGAAGGCTCTTTCTCTCATTCAACTGAGTGTTGAGGATTGTATCTTTGAGAAGATATCACGCGCCACTACCTCATATAAGGCTTGAATAATTCTCCATAATACGTTCAAGGGAATTGATAAGGTGAAGAAAGTTCGTCTCCAAAGTCTTCGAGGTGAATTCAATTCTTTGAAAATGAAGGATACATAGTCAATCTTTAATATGTATCAAGAATTCACGCATCGGTAAATACAATTCAAATCAATGGCAAAAATTTACTAGAAAATTGTGTGGTTGAGAAATTTTTCGATCCATTGATACGAAGTTTAATCCCGTTGTTGTAACCATAGAGGAGTCCAACGATGATCTATTGATCTAATGATTCGAAACCATGTGATGTCTCCTGTTTTGTGATAAATATATGCCCTTAGGAGATATCAGTTTAGGTGGAATTTAGACTTATCTGATAGACTTTTATGCTTAATTTAATATATTGCACTTTCTCCCTTCATAAATATGATATTGCATTTTTAGAGCTTTTGTGCGTTAATTTGTTTGTTATTAGTATAAAGCTTTTAGGTACATGGGTGCTATGGAGCACTAATATGAGGAGGATAAGTGAAGATTAAAGTCATAGATCAAGCGGAGAGGTCAAAAGTGAGAAAGAATCACCCGAAGAGTGACTAAAAGAGATGAAAATCTGGACAGTTGTTACTAATTGCTGATTTTGTGCAAAATCGGCACTGATTCAGGCCTGGATATCTAAAAGAGAAAGTTGCGCCTTTGAGTTAGCAAGAATTGAGGACTTGAATCAGGTGATGTGGACGTGAGACGCAAACGTTATGGTTGTTTTACTAATTGGTGTACATGGTGGTCCCTTGTGTGTTCTAAAATAAAATGCAAATAAGGAAAAGAGAACCAAAACTGCAAGTGTACAGTTGTCCCAAGTAATATATGTGATACACAGATTCGTTCTCAGGGACGGATTGGTTGACTCTAATGCTTATCAAATAGTGATTAATTGCACGGGAAAGCAAGTAAATGATTTTAATAATGTTTGTTTGTTTTTCTAATTCTAGGACAAATAATTAAAAGACTAAAGTAATGTAAATATTAAGCTAGAAGCAAGAAAATAAAATAGCTAGACGCAGATATGGAAGGTAGTACTTGAGTAACGCTAGGATTTCACCTAAATCTATTCATTCCATGTATTGTTTAAGGGAAGAATTTGGTAAATAATAGTGGTCTTTTTTTTCTGTCATCGTCAAAATAGAAAATTACAACTTGATCCTAGAAATATAATAATAGAATTCAATAATAGAGGAAGATGGAGCATCCGAGATATTGATGCCCTTCTTAGTGACCTTTGCTGATAAATCCGCAATCAGATTCAAATCTCTTTTAATATGACGAACCTTCCACCTCGGGAACTTCTTCATCCATCCTAGTGCTTCACAAATCATCGGCTTGGTTTGCCAATTAGCGCACTTGCCTTTAGTAATTCCTTGAACAACTTCAAGGTTGTCAGAATAGAAAGAACTATTCTGTGAATTATTTTCCACGGCAGCCCTCATTGCAAGGAGGATTGCCCAACTTTCACCCACTGCAGCAGAATTGATTCTTGCACGTTTATTGACCTTTTGCACTATTTTGCCGTCTCTATCCGCTCTAATGGCCACAATGCCCTCCGGTTCTCAACTATTGTTAAATGCCGCATCACTCATCCATAATATATCTGCCTCATCGTCGCTAAACGGATCGTCGATATCTTCATTCCTTCCCTTTTCTTCTCTTGCTTCTTTTCTTTTATTGTTTCCCTTTGAGAACAAATGTTTTAGTAGTTCTTTTGTTCTACCGTTGATTTCCTTGATATTCCACCTTTTTTTCTCGAAATGTCTGCTCATTCTCGCTTTCCAAATATTCCATATTGTGATGAAAACCGTCTTCGAGACTAGTCTTTTGTCCCATACATTCTTAGAATAATTTGAGATGATTGTATGAGCCCATTCTTTGATATCTCCTTTGAAATCTGTATCGATTCTACACTGCAACAGTGAATTAGCCCAAACTGCCCTACTAAGCGGACAACTAATGAATAAATGCATTATGTCTTCATCCGTCGTCTCGCACCATTCACATATACTACATTCCGTACACTTCCTCTTCTTGAGATTAGCCTTTGTTGGAACAGCATTATTAAAAAATTTCCAAATGAAATTCTTAATCTTGAGTGGTAAATTAGAGTTCCAAGCCATATCCCACGCTTGAGTATCATTGTTAAGCTCGCCTTCTCTCGAAGATTTACCTTCTTTATCCGCTTCCTTACTTGCTAGTCTGTGGTACCCTGATTTAGTGGAATAAATGCCATCTTTTGTAAACGGCCAAATGATATAATCCTCTTTATAGAATTGCATAATAGCCACCTTCCTAATATCCATCAAGTCTCTTGAGGTACAGAAATCTTTCATAATATCAAAATTCCAGTTAGTGAAGTTTTTATTGAAGCATTCTGCTACCTTTTTAATTCCACAATTGTTTGGTTTGGATAGCTTATATCCTTGTCTAATCCATATGTCATCCCACACATCAATAGTCAATCCATTTCCCACTTGCCACATACATTCTTCTTTCAAGAAGGATAAGCCTTTGAATATGCTACCCCAACTCCAAGATCTTTTATTTTTTAGCTTAGCATTCCAGATATTGGAGTTGGGATAATAGATTCCTTTGAGAATTTTGCTTACCAAGAGATCAGGCTTCTGAATAAGTCTCCATGCTTGTTTTGCCAATAAGGCAAGATTCATTTTTTGAAACTCGCGGAAACCAATGCCTCCCATCTTCTTCCCCGTAGCCACTTTTTTCCATTTAACCCAATGGATTCTTTTCTTTTCACCAGAGTTCCACCAAAATTTCGCAATTAGACTACTTAGTCTTTTACATAACGTTGACGGAAACTCAAAAATAGACATGGCATAGTTCGGGATCACCTGAAGTACCGCTTTAATTAGGATTTCTTTGCCGCCATCCGAGAGAAGTTTAGAGACCCAGCTTGCAGATTTACTCATGATCTTAACCGTGATATATTGCAAGTTTTGAACTTTTGACCTTTTTGGTGATAATGGGATCCCTAAATATTTCCCCATTGTCCTAGTAAATTTAATGTTCAAAGTTTGCGCAATATCTCTTGCTTTTTCCTCACTAAAGCCATTAGTAAACATGATAGTAGATTTGTTAAAGTTAATTTTCTGACCCGACGCCTCGCAATATTTAAATAAAACCTCTTTAAAAGCTTCGATTTCTCTGTCATTAACTTCGATGAAAAATAAAGAATCGTCCGCAAAGAGAAGATGCGTGAGCCTAGGTGCGGCTCTAGCTAGTGAAATTATTTTAATATTACCTTTCCTACACTCGACATTAATAAGCCCGATTTAGCCCTCCGTAAGCATTGAGAAAAGAAGCGGCGAGAAGGGTCGCCTTGCCTAATCCCTTGAGAGGGTTTGAATTTCTTCATCCTCTCGCCATTAACTTTAATTTGATAAGAGACCGTCGAGATACAATTAAAAATAAGATCTCTAAATTTATTTCCGAAGCCAAGATTTTTAAGAATTTCCATAAGAAAGCTCCAGTTGACTTGGTCATAGGCTTCAGCCATGTCAATCTTTGCCACCCCATAGTGTCTATTAGATCTTCTCTTTGACTTAAGAAAAAAACCAACCTCCTGGGCGATTAGAATATTGTCCTGTATGCTTCTTCCCTTGATGAAAGAAGGTTGAGTCGGCGATATGATCATATCCATTGGCGGTTGTAACCTGAGCGCTAATATTTTCGCAATTATCTTGTAGCAAAAATTGATACAGGAAATTGGACGAAAATCTTTAATGGATTCCTGGCTTTCCCCTTTTGGAATTAGAGAGATCAGCGTATCATTAATATCGTCGAGAGGGGTATTAAAAGCAAAAAAATCATGAACGATTTTAAAAATATCGTCCTTCAAAATATCCCAGAACTCTTGATAAAAATTACCCGGCAAACCATCCGGTCAGGCTCTTTGGACCCCGACATGGCGAATATCGCATCTTTAATTTCCTCCATATCTGGAATTCTCACCAGTGAATCATTTATCTTGTCATCAATTTTAGTGGGTGTATTGATTGCTACTTCTTCCACATGTGAGGTTGGATTTTCGCTAAATAAATCCATGAAAAATTCCTGTATAATTTGTCTAATTTCTTTAGGTTTATCGCACCAAACACCATCTTTATCTTTTAGGGCCTCGATTCTATTGAAACTTCTTCTCATTGTATTTTTTGCAAAGAAATACTTTGTATTTTTATCTCCTTTCTTTATATGTTCATCACGAGCCTTATCTGCCCAAAAAGCCTCCTCTTGTTTCCATAAGATGTCTATTTCTTGTTTGATCTCAATTTCGCGTTTTATATTTTCCTCGGAAGCAACCGCATTTTGTAATTTTTCCAAAGTACTTTGATATTTATCAAGCATTTTCCTACTATTACAGAAAGTTACCTTGCTCCATTCCTTGAGTGCCTTACACGCTTCCTCTTTCTTCTTCATAAAGTAACGAATATTATTAATATCACGAAATTTATTCCAAGCATTATCCACAACGTCTCTACATTGTTCATTTTCCATCCATCTTGATTCGAACATAAAATATCTTTTTTTAGCTTCAGAATAAGGCTCCCTTTGGATTATAATAGGTGAATGGTCCGACCCTATAGCCGGCGGTACCTTAACAATTGCATTCAGGAAATAACTACACCATGATTCCGAGGCTAGGGCTCTATCTAGTCTTTCTTTAACGTTTTCCTCACCTTTTCTCTTATTTTTCCATGTGTAATGGCATCCTTTAAACGGTATGTCTATGAGATTATTATACTTGATAAATTCGTTGAATTTGAAAATTCTCCCAAGTTTAGGTGCTACTTTACCTTGTTTATCGGAAGCTCTAGAAATTTCATTAAAATCCCCCACAATGATAATAGGTTCTTTAATATTTGTCATCCATTTAGATATATTATTAAAAATTGCTTCTCTCTCCTTTTGGTCATTAGGTGCATGAATAACCACGAGGAACCACAGAGGTATATTAGACTCGGTAATAAGGCAAATCGCATAACACTCGCACGAAAAGTAAATACTTATATTAATACCATTCTTCCAAGCGATTACAATCCCCCCAGACATATTAGCTCTTCCCCTAGGGTTGATAATAAATTTATTCTCGAATGGCTTCAGAAAATAACAAGACCGGATATTACTAAACCTAACACGTGACTCCAAAAGACAAATAAAAGATAGATTAAACTTCGAGATAAGGGCGCGAATCATTTTCATTGTCGAGGTCGCCCTGTCCCCCTTGACAATTCCAAATCATGAACTTATCCATCAAAACCGGCCGCTTCCACCCCGGGCTGGCCGCTACCCTTGTTATTAAATGGGTTCACGCCTTCAATCACAGGAAAATCCTGGTTCTTTGCGTAACCCTCCGAATCCGACTCCGAAGCATCGTCACCTCTCAAGTGTCCTTCACATTCTGGCGCACTGCAAAAGTAATATCTCCTTATTTCCATCTCGCTATTAACCACCTCATTTGGACCACACACCTTGAGAAATTCACACTCCATAAATTGCTCCTTTAATTCCCCGTAGCTAAGGTAAAGTTCTTCAAGGAAATTTTTTGCCTCCAGAATTCGTTTGCCAAGGTTGCTCATGTCACTTAAACACACTTTCTTCTTCTTAGAGAGATTCGCTAATTCCCCAGCTGGTGCCTCCTTTCTTTTCATGTTATCAGGCCAAGTAAATTTCTCAAAAGAATGCTGAACTCTCATACGTGGTGTATTGTAGAACTTCTGAAGAGGTTCCTCTTCTTCCCTTGGATGTCTACTGATATGGATTGACTGTGAGTCCAAGGACTCTTCTTCAGGTTCGTAAAATTCATATTCAGAATCATTTTCCACCAACACTTGTTTTCCTTTATCCATGTTCCTTATCTCGTTCTCAAAACCCAAGCTGTTATCGTTCCAGTTAATATTCCTTGCGCTAATTGGCATCTGATCCATGTTACCATTGAGTTCAGTAATTATCACGCCCCTAGGACTTGAATTACCATTCCATTTATCGAGCTCCATTCCCGCAACTCTACCAAGCATATCAAGGTTACCATCAGCTATGAAACTCTCATAATAGTGTTGAATGTCAGCTTCTCTTGCATGAAGAATTTCGAAAATTGTTTGGTTGCTAATGATTATATTTTCGCTAAAATCTCCCATCTCCTCTTGTAAAATTTTGAAAAGTGCTGGATATTTCTTATGGTTGACTTCGGTTGCTTGATCATTATCAGTACTGATGCCAAAAAGTTCAGCAAAAGCTAGGGTATTCTCACGTTTGCGTTTCGAGGACTCGCTACCCTCCCTCCTACTTGATTCACCAATCTCTTTTGCTCCTGGATTAACATTGCTTTCTTGAATTTGAGTAACATTGGTGTTAGGATTTGTTTGTGCACCTCCACCACCGCCATTGTGCGAATCACCATCATCCTCACCGTCATCTGGGTTCCTTCTAAAAGGAAAAAACCTTACAACTTCATCAAAGACTCCAAACCTATCGCGTTTACAAATAGAATGGAACATTTTGTCTTCATTGCGCACAGAGGTGTCCTTGCTCCAGTTGAAGTACCTGTAAGAATCATCGCTCCATCGAGGCCTCACCATACCCACTGTACAGACTCCTTTATTGTGGCCTAGATACCCACAGTTATAGCAGAACAACCCGATGCTTTCATAACGAAAAGCAACCCACGCCGCACCCTCATTTTGCTCCACAAAGACTCCAGTAATGATAGGTTGTGTTGTATTAAATTTAACTCGAATTCTAAGAAATTCAGTGGTTTCAGTATCAATGACATGATGATCAATTTCTTCAAGACTACCGATATAGTTCCCAAAAGTCTCCATGGTCTCAATGGTATTCTGTGACTTGGCTAGACCGTAGATACGAATCCAGGCGTAAGAATTGTTGAGATCCATCTGAGAAAGTGCGGATTGGTCTTCCCACTTGCATAGAAGCACATGCATTGATTGGATAAGCGTAGGTCTGAGGAACCAGAGTCTCTCAGCTTCCTCTGCATCTTCAAGCGTGATTTTGAATATATTGACCCCTAATTCTTCGAATAAAATACGGCAGTTGATGTTCCATGATTCGTTGACAACTTTCCTGAACACTCCTAATGGAAAAATTCTTGTGGAGATTACTTTAGCAATGAAAGTAAACTCTTCAGTTCTTGTACGAATGGCTGCAGTTTTTGTTGCTAGGGAAAGGACAACGAACTTTTTAAGAGTGTCTTTCTTGGCTTTGGCGAGGGGTAGGTCATGGCGGTATTCAGTAGACATTTTTGCTTGGATTAATTTTTTGAGAGGAGGTATGTGGTTAGCGTAAAGGAATGAAAAGATGAAGGGGTTGATAATCAGTAATGGTCTATAAATAGGGAAATCAAGCATCGTTATGTAAGGGTTAGGGTTTCGAGCGTGATTGAGGTATCTGCAGAGAAGAACTGCCAAGTGTTGAATAATTGCTGCAGGAAGCACGAATATTCTTCTAGAGATACTAACGATCCCTTAGCCTGGGGCACGCCTAGGAGATAAAGAAATAAAATAATCTTTTGCAACGGAGCTGAAGCGTCTACTGAGGAGTTTCTTACGGAGATTAACAAAATATATTAGATGATAATATGTATCTTTGTTCTGATTGGGTCTTGGTAAAAGGCTATTAGAAGCAAGCTATAAAGCCTATTAGCATAAATAATAGGATAACCTTCTGAAGTACGTTTGATGATCTCCAAAATGTCTTCAATTAAGATGGAATCCAATATAAGACTAAAATTGTCCAGCGCGTAAGCTAGACTAATTATAATCCATCGAGTAAGGTTAGGCCCATTAGTGAGAAAATAGAACAGAATGATCCAATAAGATCAATTAGACATAATATAAACACATGTATTAAGGAATCCAGTAAATAAAAGGGTAAACGCATTGCATAGAAGCCCATCAGAGGCCACATAACGAATGGCATATAAACAGATACATAAATTAAAGAAAGAAAACTTATCTTTATAAACTCCAAGCTCGAAGTTATGAATGGATAATATTTGATTTAACCTGCTTGTATTAGGATAAGACTTCAGGAGTATTCCACTTTTATTCTCAAGAAAGAAAAGCCGGCTGCAATCTTTGGCAATACTGAGTTGGGAGAATTGATCACCATGACTATTTATACCGGACTGAATTAATAAGAACAGATATGAGAAACTTGCAGTTCCGAAAACACCAATGCAGAGTAAATAAGATAAACCAGCAACTTCGAATACAATTAGGCGGAAGTCCTTCAAATGCCAATCTCTGTAGGATATTGTCATTTCTAAAAGCAGATGGGATAATTGCGGATTTAAGTATATAATAGGATGAAAGTTACAGAATCCTATCACACATAGAAGCAACAGAATGGAGATAACCAACTTTAAATATCAAATAGGAATACAGATGATAATTGACCAGTTCCAACCACCAAAGAAGATCGGCTCAGACCAAGCTAATCTCCAATCACGAAGCCACCCCATGCCAGATTAAAGGGGAGAATAGCTTCCGGGAAGATAAGGTTATGAGGGAAGACAAGGAGAAGAAGAAAATTAAAACCCCGTAACTTCAAAGTAAGACCAAAGCAGATGTTAAGCAGAGGAGAGAGTCCACATGCACTGAGAGAGCATTGAGAAATTTAGAGGAAGAAGACTAGAAGAGAGAGGTTGACTTTTATCATTGCATGTTGACTTTTTGTTTACCATGTAAATAATAGTGGTCGGGATTCAAGATTCTCCTTACCCCCGTCAGGGTGGACTAAGGAGCTATTCTTAGGTGCTACAAACCCCGTCAGGGTGATTATAGTCCACCTTCGAATTACCAAGTTCTAATTACCCAATTGGCCATAGGATTAATTAAGCCTGTCAAGGTCAATGATTTCTATCCTACATTCGTTAATTATGTCCGTACCTAAACCCCCGGCAAGGTGATCCATACGCCACTATATGGAATAGCCTAGATACTAAATCCTATTTTTGATTCATGACTTCAATAATAGTTGATAAATGCAAATTAATGAAAAATACTAATTACCCAATTCGATTTCAAATATAATAATCCCAAAACCAAAAACATGAAATGAAATAAATTGGTGCTTAACCCATTAATGCGTTCTCAAGTACTGTATGAGTTTAGATCATAATTGCGGAAACTGAGAAAATAAAATTAATTGAATTCATAATTGTTTTACAGAATAAAAGATAAAGAAACCTAATTGAGGAGTTGATTCGGCTACGAATTGGAGAAGTTGAATTTCTCCAACTCTTGGCTTCTTCTCTTCCTTGCTTTTGCTTCTTCTATGATGCTCTGACTTTGTATAGAGTGAATTATGTATGAAAATAGAAGTCTAAAAGCCTTTTTATAATAGAAAATTCAGACTAGGGCTTTCCTAATGGATTAAATGAAAATTAGAAAGCCCAAGTCCATAACTTAAGTATAAATCTCGTAACTGCTGTACACCCTTCACGAAAACAGTTGTAACTTTCTCAATATAATTTTGAATTGACTCATTCAACTTGCTAATTCTTTGTAACTCGATAAGGTAAGAATCGTTTTCATAACTCAGAGGCTGAATCCATCTTTAAGTAGCTCGAAATAAGCACTTTCCATCAGCCTTCCAGATTTTCAACTCAAATTTGTCAACTCCTTGGGATATTCCTTGTAGCTGTTGACTTCTTTACACAATCTTTGACTTCTATTCTCGATTCCTCTCCTTTCTAGTATTAGAAACCTACAAACTTTTTACTAAAACACACCATATTACGCGTAAAAGCTTAATAATCAAAAATACTAAAATCTGAGGAGAGAAAATAAAATATTGCATATTATTACTAAAAGTCTATCGAATTAGCCAGATAATCACCTAATTTGATGTCTCCTAAAGGCATATAAATAGAACAAAAGAGGGGACATCAGTACATCAGTTACAGGATTCTCTAAGTTGGACTTGAGCTTTTCATCATTTGACTTATTATTATTATTATTATTATTATTATTTAAAAGCCCAATCGGAATTAGTTTATTATAAATAGGCTTTTAGACCTCATTTTTACATAAGCTTCATTATTTTTAAATGTCAGAGCAAAAGGCAAAAGAGAGAGCTAGAGCTGGAGAATTCCTATTCTTCCAACAACAGTTCTATCCAATGTTTCAATTAGGTCATTTATTTTATTTCTATAATTTAGGATAATGTCTTCCTTTAATTTATTTCAGTTTTTAGTTTGAACATAAGCTAATTTCATAAGTACTTTAGAATCGCATTTATGGGTTAAGCCCTTGGTGTCGCCTAAGGTGTTATAAAATAATAGATAAATAAGTGCGAATAAACACCCTAGGCTAGCACGGTTATGCAAGTATACAGGACGTACGCAAGTTTTAATGAATAAGTAAGATTCGTTCCTCAGAGACTACGAAGGTTAGGAAGAACTTATGCAAATATTCAAGTGCAGATATTGAAAGCTAGAATATAATACGCAAGGAAATAAGAGACTAAAGAGATTTTTATTTGGTTTTTGATAAAGGAAAATTAAACTAATAAACTAAAGACGGGAAACTAAATAAAAGAAAAGAAGATAGTATGATAGTTTAGCTCGAGATATTAGCAAGTAATCCCCACTAGTTTTGGTTATTCTATCGTCTAAGGGTAAATCAAGTAATATGAAATAATCAGGATTCTAAATTCCCATACCTTAGACCTTGACAGCGACTAAGGGGGCTACAGACACATCATGAGGCAGTCTAAACCTAGGGTTATCAAGCGCCACCAAGGCCCTAAGTAATTCAATTCCAAACATGATGATATTGGTGAAAGCATACCATAATGATTATCTAGTTAGGTTGATTTGTCAGGTCTAAACCTTATTCTAGATGTTATGTGGTGTTTAAATAGCTAAACACCCAGCTAAGGTGATCATCTAACTACTATTAAGGTAATCATATACTCATGCATTAGCAAGGAAAACAGTCATTAAATCAAAACATATAAACAGAACATGAAACATGAATTCCAATTAAATACCGTGGTATCCCAAATCAAATAGAAAAACTAGGGTTCATACACATATGCTAATTCTCAAGCTAAAAGTAAATTAGTTCATACTATAGAAAGAAAAGAAAATAATTACATATTTGAAGGTTGAAGAAGACATAATATAGTGTTCTGCTCCTTCCAGACTTCTCCTCTTGTTGTAAGCTTCTTCCTGGCCTAAGGTTTAGCCAAGGATGATTTTCAAATGATAAGAGGCTGTATTTATAGTGTATAGGAAGACCTAATTCGTTTTCTTGAAAGAGAAGGTAAGTATTGGACTCCTATCCAAACTCAAATTTGTAACCCTAAAATATGGAATTAGCCTCGTTTTTGTTTTGGTCCTAACAGCTTCAATACTTATCCGTTTGACGCGTATGAGTAGTAGAAATTCATCGTCTCGGAAAGAAACTTAACATTTCTCTTGACCGTTCTTCCAAATTACTCACCGATTTTGAGATATAAGCTGATTTGTGGTCGTGGGTGCTGGAATTCAGATTTATGGCAGCTTTTCCTTTTCCATATTTTTAGCTTTTGTTTCCTAATCTTCAATTTCCATGTTTATACTCTTTCCTTTAGCTCTTGGAACCAACTTGGACTCTAATTAATTACCATATATTGGTGGTCCTTAGTGTGTTCTAAAATAAATGCAATAAGAAAAGAGAACCACAACCGCAAGTGTACGGTTGTCCCAAGTAATAACAGTGATAAACAGATTCGTTCAGGGACGGATTGGTTGACTCTAATGCTTATCAGATAGTGATTAATTGCACGGAAAGCAAGCAAATTATTTTAAGAGTTGTTGTTTGTTTTTCTACTAACTAAAACCTAATTACCCGATTGGTCGTAAGATTAATTAAGCATGTCAAGGTCAAATAGTTTCTATCCTACATTTGTTAATTAGTTCCGTACCTAGACCCCCGTCAAGGTGATCCAATCTCTACTAATTGGAATATCCTAAGTACTAAATCCTAATATTGATTAATTACTTCAATAATAGTCAATAAGTGCAAATTAAGGAAAAATATTAAATACCCAAGATAGTGATTAATTGCACGGAAAGCAAGTAAATTATTTTAAGAGTGGTTGTTTGTTTTTCTACTAACTAAGACAAGTAATAAAAAGACTAAATTAATGCAAATATCAAGCTAGACGCAAGTAAAAATAGTTGGACGCAAGATATGAGAGGTAGTACTCGAGTAACGCTAGGGTTTCACCTAAATCAAATCATTCCATATATTGTTTAAGGGACGAATTCGGTAAATAATATTGGTCGGGATTCAGTTATCTCCTTACCCCCGTCAGGGTGGACTAAGAAGCTCTTCTCAGATGCTACAAACCCCGTCAGGGTGAATATAGTCCACCTTTGAATGATTAAAACCTAATTACCCAATTGGCCGTAAGATTAATTAAGCCTGTCAAGGTCAAATAATTTCTGTCCTACATTCGTTAATTAGTTCCGTACCTAGACCCCCCGTCAAGGTGATCCAATCGCCACTAATTGGAATAGCCTAAGTACTAAATCCTAATATTGGTTAATTACTTCAATAATAGTCAATAAGTGTAAATTAAGGAAAAATATTAAATACCCAATTCGATTTAAATTAGAATAATCCTAAATTCAAAGATATAGAATGAAATAGATTATGGTTCAACCCATTACGCGTGCTCAAGTACTTAATGAAATTAGCTCATAATCGTAAAAACTAAGAAAATAAATTGAAAGGAAATCATAATTGTTTTACAGAAATAGAAATAAGAAACATAATTAGGAAGTTGATTCGGCTGCGAAGTGGAGATATAGACAGTCTGCCGCTCTTGACTTCTTCTTTTTCTTGCTTCTGCTTCTTCTCCGGACACTCTCTTCTAAGGATGATTTGAATTGAAGAATAAAATGAGAGGTAGTAAATAATGAGGTCTAAGGGCCTATTTATACTATTAAAAATCGGATTGAAAATTAGAAAAGCCCAAATCCATAACTAAGCCCAAATCCATAACTAAGCCCAAATCCCGTAACTGTTGCACCACCTTCACTAAATCAGCTCTAACCGGCTCGTTTCAACTTAGATTGACCCCATTCCAGTTGCTAAATTTCCGTAACTCAATTGGGAACAAATTCTCTTTACAAGTCAGAGGCTAAATCCACTCTTAGATGGCTCGAAATCAGCAATCTTTATCAATTTTCCAGATTTGTAGCTTTAAATTATCAATTCTTTCGGGATATTTCTTCTTGCTTTGACTTCATTACACGATCTTTGACTTTATTCTTTAGTTCCTCTCCTAGCTAGTATTCAAAACCTACAACTTTTCACTCAAAACAAAGCATATTACGCGCAAAAGTTTAATAAATAAAAAATACTAGAATTAAAAGAGGAAAATCGATTTATTGCATTTTAACACCAAAAGTCTATCTAAATAGTCAAATAAACACCAAAAATGATGTCTCCCAAGGGCATAAAATTAGAACATTTAGGGAGACATCATATATCTTTAAAACTTCACACTAAATAAATAATTAAACCCAATATGCTCTAAAAATAATAAATAATTAATTCAAGACACAAAATAGGAAATTGTACTAAATCATGGGAAAATCGACCTATATACTAATAAATACACCTAAAATGATGTCTCCAAGTAGGATTAATTCATGACAAATAGGGAGACATCAAGACCCCAACTCAAAGTTGTATCGTCCCGATACAATAAAAATAAAGAATAGTAGGAAAGTCAAATAAACAAGAAGAAGAAGTAGGAGGAGAATAAGAACATAACACAATGAATTATCCTAGAGCATGGTATCTAAAAAGTCTCATGTAGTAATGCTCAAGAAATAATGCACAAGTATGCTTAATATACACATAATCAACAATCCATAAATTCAAGTTCAAGATTAATTTCGCAATGCCAGAAGGAGAGGTTGATAACTTAGTTCATGCTAATGGCTATAGGTTGTTCATAGGTCCTAATATAGCATTCAATGGTCCACTTACCTACTACCTAATAGCTCAATTGTTTCTCCACCAAGAAGTTAGAAATCCTAAGGTCTTTACGGTTATAACTTGGCTTAAAGACGGTGTGGTATATTTGGATAATGAAAAGTGAGCTTTTGGCTCTCTCCTCACATTCCATCAACGAATCGCCCTAAAGCTTGAGTTTCCACTCGAAGATGTTCTCACTCAACCCAATTTTTGATGCTTTTGATGTGCATAACCAATTAATCCTAAATTAAACCTTTTTCATGTTTTTATACAAATTCCACTTTGCCGGTCCGAATATATATTCTTTTCATATCATTTTTTTCTTTTGTATAGCTATGACTCTCTTTTTGATGTTGAGATATCATTCTATTGTTACTAAATTATGACTTTTCATAACTTGAGCTCGTAGCTTCTTTTTCATTCACTATTACCCCGGCAAAGGGTTACAATAATAACTTTTTCATCATCAATAAAATCACAATTACAAATTCCCAAACCCAATATTCCCAATTGATGAAACCCACCACCCCAAACTCAAGCTCTAAAAATGACTTGTTTCAGGTTTTGCGATTCGAGTGCGGGTCATATAGATAAGTCCTACAAACTAAGGGTATGGATTATAATGTGTTTAAATAAAAGGCTTTAGAAAGGCTCAGAGGGGCTAAGACGGATAAATAATAACAATAATCAAATAAAAGGATGAGAAGGTATAAAAGGCTTCAAGTGGCTTCAATATGAAAGAAAAGCCTTATTCATTTTTCTAGCTACCGGATTTTGTTACTTTTTCACTAATAGTTCATAGATAAGTGAGTTTTCAACTAATTTCAAACCTCACATTCTACACACCAAATAAATCTCCCTAAGTTTCAACGTACTCTTAGCATTTCTCATTAACTTTTCTATCTTTTATTTCCTGTTTTCATTCATGCATACTAAACATATTTATGACATCTTCCAAAAACATACTACTTACTATCATTGACCTAATTAAATCATGCTCAATAGGTAAATTCAACATATTCTATGCCTATTTCAACCCAAAAGTTTTAAATTTTATGCAAAAAAAAAGGAAGATGAGGACAACGAATCCCCACCCCCAACTCAAAAATGAGTCGTGTCCCCACGACTCGAAAAAGACTCAAGAAAGAAATAAAATTTAAAATTAGCACATATATTGCACATAAAGAAATGGTAGGGAAGAAAGAAAACATACTCTTCGAGGCTATTACCTCGCCTTATCGACGTCCAAGATAGGATTTGCTGGATTTTCTTTAATTGCTCACGGAGTGTTATGATGTACCCCTTTTCTTCTTTTGACAGTTGCCTAATTACTCTCAAAATTTTAATGATCCAAGCATTGTCAATTTTTTTATTCATCTTAAAATCACGTGTTTCTTCTTCACCCAACTTCTTATTCGCTTTCCGATCAAGACACGTGATCATAGTAGGATATTGCATATTAAATAACGACATGGGAGAGACCGAAAATCGTATCACCTCCTCATAGATCAACTATACCACATCCTATTCTTCTCCTCACAAAATACAATTTACAATTCACAAACCAACCCAATCTTTCTCTAATCTCCAAGAAACATTTTGTATTCTCCTTCATCAACTTTTTCATCAAATACTTTCTCATAAGCAAAAGGTAGTTCCTTTAATTGTTTCTCTGGAGAAGCTCTCATGGCCATTGAAGCTTTCTGTTTTTCTTCGGGTGTAGGGTCTTTGATCTGTAGAGGTTGTGTTGTCTTCTTCACTAAGGTTGGAACCTTTTTGCCTATTGAATCAACACAGCATGCTGACCTCTCTTCTCTTGACTTGTTGTACCCTTTGTGTTGGAACTAGAACTTATCTTACTTGATTTCTTCTTAATTAAATCCAATACCTCGTTTTACTTCATCTCCCTTACAGTAGATAATGTTTATGTTCTTTTAATCATCTCAATTGACCCCCAACTCAAAGCTTTAACCACTCTTGAAATTTGAAACTCTTGATTATTGGTTGTACAAGCTTTATTTGGGTTAGGAAAGGTGTTTTGATGATGATCCTCTATGTGGGTAAGATGAATTCTTCATGGATTGGTATGGATTTAAGAAATTGTAGGATGAATTTATGAAATTTAAGCTTTTGATTCTTGGATTCAATGTGTTTTGGTATGACATGGGTGGTTGAATCTTCTTTGTAATGATGTGGAGAGAAGATTTGATGTGTTTTTATGGTGATTGGGTAGTGTTTTGATGTTTAGTGAAGGTTTGATGAAGCTTCAATGGAGTTTGGAGAGGTTTGGGGAAGAAAGGGAGGCTTAAGGATTGTAAAATTCGGAGTAAATCAACCTCCTCTTCCTTATAACCGAAAAATGCGGAATTTTTTTTCTCCGGCGGGGTCGGGCGGTATACCGGCCATAGAGCCCGGTATACCGGAGATACTGTTCTTCCAGACTCGATTTACGGCAAAATACCTGAGTTGTAAACACATGGGCACGGGTTTTGTGTTGGGCGGCATACCAGCCGTAGGGCCCGGTATACCGGAGCTGGCCTCCTTCGAAACTTTGACCTTCTGTCTTGAACACGTGGCGACCCCCGTGGGGACAGGTTTTCTAACCTGCGGTATACCGCGGGTGAGGTCCGGTATACCGGTGCTGTGACCTGAATTTCCCAAAAAAAAATTCCTTTTTCCTTCCAAATTCGATTTCTTTAATACCTGAACATCAAAAACACTAATACCTTTATCAAATATGCAATATCAACTAAAAATAACTAAACTAAACATAAATTAAAAACATAAAAAACTACGGGTTGTCTCCAGTATAACACTTTTCTTTTACGTCTTTTAAAGTTAGACGTGTGTACCTCGATTAAGAATGAAGAGATTTCCACCCTTTGCCTCTAATTCCCACGAACGTTTTAGCTCGATTCTTCATAATCATGGATGGTGCCATCCAAGATTTCGTGGGAGGAGGTGTGTCTGGTGGTAACTCGATAGTATTACACTCCTCTGGTGATCCACTCATCTTCGTTTGTTAGAAAGAATGTCCTTCATGAATTTTTGATATTGTTGCATTCTTTTAAGAGCTTCTACAAACGGTATGTTAATCTTTATTTTATTCACAATGTCAAGGAACTTCTGGAAATCTTTTTCGTTGTTCTTGGTTTTGACACGTGATAGGAATGGTGGAGGAGGACGTGTATTTGTTACCACCGTGCTCTCTTTCTTTTCTGGTGTCTTCTCTAGGACACTCATTTGTTCAATTACCTCTTCCACCTTGTCTTTGATTGTTTCTTCAACCACTTTTTCAGGAATAGAGGTTAGTTTTGGTTCTGGTTCTACTCTATGCGGAGGTAATTGTTTTCCACTTTTTAATTCAACTGCATGACAAACATTGCCTTTAGGAGCAATGGTATCACTTGGGAGTTCTCCTTTTGCAAAGATTTGAAGTTTACTCACCATTTATGACATTGTATGCTCAAGATTCTTTAGCACCTTGGATGAGTTTTGGCTTCTTTGCTGGCTAATCTTCATATATTCTTCAACCAGTTTCATCATCTTAGCCATGCTTGAATTCAAACTCGAAGGTTGCTCTTGTATGGTTTGCTGCATTGAATAAGAAAGTGGTTCTTGATAGGCTTTGTTATAAATTGGCGCTTCTTGATAGATAGGTTGTGGAGGATAATAAGATTGTGGTCGTGGTTGATAATATGTCTGTTGATTTCCGACCTAGTTATAATTCTGTGGGGGCTGATAATTAGCGTAATTTCCTTGAGATTGATAATAACCATTACAATAATGGTTTCTTTGATAAGGTATGAAGGAAATCGAAGCTGGATTATTCATGCAATTCTCCCACGAGTGATCTCTTGCTCCACAACTAGGACATGAAGGTAAAGTATGTACTCGATTTCCCTGAGCTATTTCTCGCGATAGTTCGCGTAATTCATCAAGTCCTCGGTCTATCTTGATGTCAAGAATACTCTTCATAATTGTGTTAGCTTCTGCAGGATCTAGTAATACGAAAATTCCCTTTCCTAATAAATCTGCTCTCGCCTGGAACTAAAAATCTGTAAAACAAAGACTAAAAAAGAAAAGCGTAAAATAGAACTAACTAAAATAAAAGCACTAGATAATTGCACAAGGACTAACGATGTAGTCCCCGGCAGCGGCACCAAAAAATTGGTGTCGCCTAAGGTGTTATAAAATAATAGATAAATAAGTGCAAATAAACACCCTAGGCTAGCACGGTTCTGCAAGTAAACAGGACATATGCAAGTTTTAATGAATAAGTAAGATTCGTTCCTCAGAGACTACGAAGGTTAGGAAGAACTTATGCAAATATTCAAGTGCAGATATTGAAAGCTAGAATAATAATACGCAAGGAAATAAAAGACTAAAGAGATTTTTATTTGGTTCTTGATAAAGGAAAATTAAACTAATAAACTAAAGACAGAAAACTAAATAAAATTAAAGAAGATAGTATGATAGTTTAGCTCGAGATATTAGCAATTAATCCCCACTAGTTTTGGTTATTCTATCGTCTAAGGGTGAATCAAGTAATATGAAATAATCAGGATTCTAAATTCCCATACCTTAGACCTTGAGAGTGACTAAGGGGGCTACAGACACATCATGGGGCAGCCTAAACCTAGGGTTATCAAGCGCAACCAAGGCCCTAAGCAATTTAATTCTAAACATGACGATAGTGGTGAAAGCATACCCTAATGATTATCTAGTTAGGTTGATTTGTCAGGTCTAAACCTTATTCTAGACGTTATGTAGTGTTTATATAGCTAAAAACCCAGCTAAGGTAATCATCTAACTACTATTAAGGTATTCCTATATTCATGCATTAACAAGGAAAACAGTCATTAAATCAAAACACATAAACAAAACATAAAACATGAATTCCAATTAAATACCGTGGTATCCCAAATCAAATAGAAAAACTAGGGTTCATACACATATGCTAAATCTTAAGCTAAAAGTAAATTAGTTCATACTATAGAAAGAAAAGAAAAGAAGGTGTTCTGCTCCTTCCAGACTTCTCCTCTTGTTGTAAGCTTCTTCCTAGCCTAAGGTCTAGCCAAGGATGATTTTATAATGATAAGAGGCTGTAATTATAGTGTATAGGAAGACCTAATTCGTTTTCTTGAAGGAGAAGGTAAGTATTGGACTCCTAGCCCAACTCAAATTCGTAACTCTAAAATATGGAATCAGCCCCGTTTTTGTTTTGGTCCTAACAGCTTCAATACTTATCCGTTTGACGTGTATGAGTAGTCGAAATTCATCGTCTCGGAAAGATCCTTAACTTTTCTCTTGACCGTTCTTCAAAATTCCTCACCGATTTTGAGATATAAGCTTATTTGTGGTCGTGGGTGTTGTAATTCAGATTTATGGCAGCTTTTCCTTTTCCATATTTTTAGCTTTTGTTTCATTACCTTCAATTTCATGTTTATCCTCTTTCCTTTAGCTCTTGGAACCAACTTGGACTCTAATTAATTACCATATATCTATAAAGCTTCACACTAAATAAATAATTAAACCCAATATGCTCTAAAAATAATAAATAATTAATTCAAGACACAAAATAGGAAAGTGTACTAAATCATGCGAAAATTGACCTATATACTAATAAATACACCTAAAATGATGTCTCCAGGTAGGATTAATTCATGGCAAATAGGGAGACATCAGCCCTAATCTATTTAATTAATGTTTTTCCGAATTTAGGATTTTGTGATTTAATTTAAGTTGCGTATTTTGTATTGACTATTATCGTGAATCTATTTACTATTTTTGACGTCGCTAATCAAGGGTAGGTTATAGTAATTAGGCTATTCACTTTAGTGGCGAAGTCATCGCCATGACGAGGGGTTTAATTACTGACCTAGGTAATAGACGCGTGGTGTTCGCCAATGATCCTAACGGGATTGACTAACCATGCAGCCAATTAGGTAAAAGACTTCAACATCTGAAAGTAGGTATAATCACCCTGACGGGATTTGTAATACTGTAGGATAGCTTCTAAGTCCACCCTGACGGGGGTTAGGAGATATTAGAGTCCCGACTAGTACATAAATACCAGTTTAGCCCTAAAACGAAACACTGATTATATAGATTTATGTGAATCCCTTGTGAGACTCAAGTACATCTCTCATATTTGCGTCCACACTTATTTACTTTCAATATTTGCTTTCAGTTAATCATTTCGTTAATTAATTTTACTGAATCTTTAGTTATAAGTCAAAATCAAACAAATACCTTTATATTTTATTTTTTAGTTTTAGTAATTAGTTCTACTTATCTGATAAACACCATACTCATAACTATCCGTCCCTAAGAATGAAATCTGTATTATTTACACATTACTTGGAACGACCCGTGCACTTGCGGGTAGTGTCCCTCTCTTTAGGGGTGGTGATTTTATCACACACCAGGAGACACCATAATGATTGTTGACGAGTTAACAGGATATAATTACAAGTCCACGAAGAAAAGATAAAAAGGAGGATAAAAGAGCCAATACCAAGTTTTGCAAGCAAAAGCAAATATTAAAAATATTTGTAATACAAGTAACTAAGGGTGACTTGGTCGGGGAAGAAAACGCAGTCAAGGACGTGGTAGAGACCGTGGTCAAGATCTTGATAGTTATGCCACATGGTACGACAATGAAGTAAAAGCTGATTCTAAATTGACAAGAGGACGAGGAAGATGAGAATTCTATTAAAAAAACAAGCAAAATGGTCAAGGAAGGAAAAGATTATGATTGATTATGTGATTTTGTGAAATATATAAAACTAGTTGTGTATTACGTGAAATATTTGAGTATTGAATTGCACAAAAAAAACTAAAAAAACTTACAGAAAGAGATATGAATTCCCGAGTTCAAAAACACAATGTTTTAGAATTAATTACGAACTGTTTTAAAATTTATAAGGTCACGGCGGCGGCGGAACTGGCCGGTGGTTGGTGGCGACAAATACCAGAGGAGGTGGTTGTGGTGGTGACGGTGGTCAGATATTAAACTAAAAAAATATTATATTATGAACGTTATATATTGAATATAAAATATTAAATATAAAATAATAAATATAAATTAAAATAATTGTAATTGTATATAAATTTGACATTCTACAAAAAATTGGTAAAAACAAAAAACTTATGTTAATATATAAAAGTTTATTGTTTACGAAATTTAAAAAATGTTACTCAATTTTAAGTCTAAATTTTGAATGGTTGATAAGTTATCTTTGTATTTTTAGTAAATAGCATTTTTGTCTCCTGATGTTGTACCCGATTGACAGGGTGCCGTCTAATGTTTAAAATGCGACTGTTTACCTCCTAATTTTTGTTCTTGTGACAGGTTGCCCCCTACTAACGTTTTCCGTCCATTTTTGCCGTTAAATCTGACATGGCTTATCCATGTCACCTTTTTTTTAATCCTAATCTTAATTACCCACTTAATTAAAGGGTAAAATAGATTTTTAATAATTGTTTTAATATTATTAATAAAAACAATAAAATATAAAACACCCCCCACCCCTCCGCCCCCACTTCCCCCCCCCCCCCCCCCCCGGGAACCCCCTTCCCCTCTTCTTCTTCTTCCCCACTTCTGTTTCTTCCAAAATATATATATATATATATATTCCATTGAATTACTCTATTGTTATCTCACTTCAGTGGAGGAGTTGCTCAAATGAATCAATCATAACATTAATTCCATTGTTTCAGCGTAAGAGTACAGTAGTCTGAATCGTCTATTTTCACCTCTCTTCATCGTAATATCTCAGATTCACTTCATCGCCTTAATATCTCAGGTCCCTGGAGCGTAAGTGCGCACCAAAGTTCAACACGATAACTTAATGAAATATGATACATGCGATAAAAAACCATAAGCGCTATAATTTTAAACCTCGATAGAAGATGGAAGACATAATACCCGAATAACTATATCAAATAATTTTGTCCAATAATATTGTATAATTATAACATGATGATTGACTAGTCTAAGACACCATATTCAAGTTACCTTATTTGTAAAAGGATGGTGGTTCAATACCCACAACATTTAATTATCTTTTTATTAAAATGTCAATTTTGATCATATAAGGATTCATTTATCTTGCTTTTTGTTTTCATGAGTCAATAATCATGTCAAATAATCTTTCGTAATTTCAAGTCACGGTTCTTTTCATGATAACGTGTTCTTTTCAGGATTACGTAATTATTTCTCCAACCCCGTATGATTTTCAACGTCAGTGACTAATATAATGTATAATTTTTCATTATATCAAACGAATTTCTGATTCGTGATATTAAGCCTCGTTGGAAATAATGTTGAAGAAATGTTTTTTTTCTACGCAATCGTTCTTAGATGCGTTACTTTCTTCTCAAATGATTATTTTTCACTATCATTTGTGACATTCATATGACTTTCAAGGTCATGTCAATATAAAAAAGTAATTTATTTCGTAAAACATATTTTCATGAATTCAATATTTTCTTTACATGTATGGCAATTATATTGCTCAGTACATTAATCAACGAGATTTTATTTCGTTCGCCTTATTTTTTAAAACTCATACTTTTGTAACAAGTAGACTTTAATAATTTCATCCATTAAATCATTATCAGGTTGCACATTGAACAATTTTCTTTTCATAAACAAGACGAGTTTCATATTGCTTTTAAACAATTATGATTTATAAATTGAAGCAAACATTCAGTTACTTATGTTCGTCATTGTTTAAAACAATTGTAATTGCTTTCTTTATCAAGCAAACTTATACAAATTCAAGTTAAATCTTCTCTTACAAATTATATATTTGAAGAGGTATGTGAGTTTTGACGAATCTTCACTCTCATTTGGAATAATTTTCAACGGGAGATAAAGTAGGCAATTATATTATAATATAATATGAAACAATAAAAGATTCATAAAAAAATAGATCTTATCTCAAGAATTACTTACCTCTACATAACAATAAAAATTACGAAGAATCTCAAATCACATTAGCTCGATTGGTAAAGTCGTGCTGATAACGTGTTGTAAAATAAGAAGGAAAAGTATAAAGATAATGGAAGAGTTTTTTTCATCTCATGTAACCAAAAATGTGTAGAAAAAACAATGATTAACTAGCCTTTATATAGAGAATTATAGATTTTTAGACTAGTCTACTAATTACACTATTATATAGAATTAAATATAAAAATTACAAAAAATAAACTAGAAAAATTACAAAGCCTCTCTACTACTTTAAAATAATGTCCACTAATTATAATATTTCATAACAATTTTATTTTAGAGGTTATTGTTGATAACATCCTCATTAAACTATCTAATTGTTCTTTTATGCCTTCAATAATTTATTTTATAAAAAAATGCCTAATGAAATAAATATTTATAGAAAACATCCCCTTTATATTTTCCATATTTTTACTACCCTTATTATTAAATATATTATTTTATTTTAATACAATATTAATTTTTAAATATTAAACAAATAATAGGGTACTTCTTTCTCCACCACCACCATCACCACCACCACCACCACCACCACCATCACCATCACCACCACAACCACCACCACAACCACCACCACAACCACCATGTATGTAACCACCACTACATCCACCACAACCATCACCACCTCCACCACCACCACCACCACCACCACCACCACCACCACCACCTACTACTACTAATTCCATCGCACGCGCGCGTCCGTGATTTTTTTTTAAAAATCGTCATAACTAATTCAAAAAAAAACAGAAAATTAAAAAAATTGTATTTTTGAATAAAGCAAATTAATATTTACGTCTTTGAATTTTTTTTATTTTTTTTGAATTTTTTTTCGGAGACACGGAATTCCATGTTTTAAACCGTGAAATAAACATAAAATTCCATGTTTTAAACATGAAATTCCTTATTTTAAACATGAAATTTCGTGTCTGCGAAAAATCAAAAAAAAATCAAAAAATTCTGAAAATTCTGAAAAAAATCATAGACGTAAATATTAATTTGATTTATCCAAATATAAATTTTTTTTTTTTTTGATTTTTTTTGAATTAGTTATGACGATTATAAAAAAATTTCACGGACGCGCGGTGTGTTTATTAGTTTTTTTCTAATTTTTTAATTGTTAATTATAAGGGTAATTTGGGATGGGGCCGTTTTCAATAAATATTTTATTCTAGGCACCTTTTTCTAAATAAATTTTTTAATAGGTTCCAATCAACCATTGGCTCTTTATTTTAAAAACTTTTTTTATCAGTTTGACTTCTTTGACTTTATTTTTCTTCCAATAATCTCCTTGACTCATTGCTTGGAAGGTTGGTCTTGCAGCACAACTTGTCCTGCTGATCGACGAAATTAAAAGTCGACTTATAAAAAGTCAAATGTGCTAACTAGAATCAGCCGCGTGGCTTATTCTACTCATTAATAGTGGTAGGTCAAACTATCCATCACCATAACGTCCATAACCATAAATATCCTTATATAAAGTATTAGGCATCCGATACAGGAATATTAATTTCGAACCAAAAAAAAAAAAGTCAACAGAAATATTAATCGACAAAGGTCTATAAAAAATCTTTCGACCATATAAGAGTTTTTTTACTGTTTTTTTTCAAACAGGTTTGGACAAACTCTGCTTTTCATATTCGCATCCTCAAGATGGAACCTCTGACTTTTAAAGAATGGTTTATACTAATTACTGACACAACAAAAGATTTGACTTGGGATATTACAATAGTCACAGCTTATATTCTTTTTCTACTCTTGGCAAATTTAGAAATATGAAATATAAATTTTACATGAACACGGAATACTTGAGGTTGATACAATTCTTTATGTCACTAATGCGGGAATGAAGGACTTGTTTGGACAAAACTAGATGGACACCTTACCAATGGGCGACAACCCTAAAACCCAGTCACGAGAACTTTTCATACTCCTCCAGGTACACAAGTTCTTTACACCTACGACGCTTCTTTTACACAGGGATCGGACCAGAGTGGGATTGCATTGGTACAGAGAGACTTTTCATCTCACACGTGGCAGGTATTCTCCACAAGTATATAGACGGATTGAATAGTAGAAGGCGAGGCGATTGCGGTGTTAGAAGCTGCTGAAATGGCCAAACAGGTTACGGCTGAGAGAACTATGATCAGTTCAGACAACCTTGATTTGATTCAAGGTATCGAGTCGCTGTCAGCAACGTGGTGGAAGGTCAAGCCTTATATTAAGAATATTCGGGCTATTGCGGAGGAACATGGAGACATGTTTTTCATGCATATTCTGAGGCGTTGTAATGGCTTGGCGGACCGAGCTGCGCGTGTTGCTAGACACTAGGATGGGGGCCGCATCTTTCGGTTCAATTAACGGCACGTTTTGGACGACTTGGTATTGGTTAACTGAATGGCGGGTCTTGTGTTACCGGTAGACCAAAAAATTAAAAAGACATAATTATTAGAGATATTTTTTCCTTGGTAAATTCAGGAGATCATAAGAGATCTATTGACAAAACAATCAAAAAAAAATCTAATTTCTCTCTCAAATATTATTTGAACTTAATTTTTAAATGGTGGCTACAATAGATGTGGACATATTAAAATGGTGAATTGAGAAAAACCTACACATAAACAGAAATTGAACACAGAGGATAAAGTGAACAAGAGATGAAACTCTAGGAAGTGAGCAAAATTATAAGAGATAAGGAGGGAATCTGGATTTGGGGATTTGTAATGAACATAGGACTCCTAACGCCATTGGTGACAAAATTGGTTGCATTATATAAATAATTGATGTTGGCAGAGATTGTGAGAGTAGCTGAATTAAGTGTGGAGATGGATCCATAAGATAATAACACTTTTGAGTGCGACATATAGAGGTAAAGGAATAACAACCCATTGGATTGATGTTACTCGTGAGATGTTTCGTGAGAACCGAGCCTTCAAGGTTACGACATTTATAGAGAGACCAACACGTTTGTTGATTAACTGACACATCATGGGTCATCCCATATTATTCGGAGGACGTATTAAGATCCACCTGATAGTATTTGGAGACTATTAATATAGAACAATTATGGGATATATAGCCCATAATTTAAGGGGTCTTAGATGCATGTTGTTGTATGGCAAGTAGGGCTCTTATGTATTAAATAAATTCTTCATTTTAAGTCATCTTTTGACTCGATCTTACTTACCGAGTTATACTTTTCCTTGTTTCCTAATCTTCTTGGGTCAACTCGATATTTTTCTTCAACTCACCACATGAACTCATTAAGTTTTGGATTTCAAAATTTTATTTTTTTCTACTTTTCATGTATCATTAACATTAATTTTTATAAGCTCACAAATAGTTTTAATCCATCATAGTGTTGTTATTATCATCTCTGTCACACTTATCTCAATTATGGGTCATTAGACAACCCTAGTCAATCTGCCGAGACCAATCGGCCCAACCCCTTGAAATCGGTTTTTTAAGCCCAAAACTTCAACAGATTGGTCTTAATCCAAAAATAATCTGTTTTGTAATATATAACTTTATTTTCAAGACCTCTCTCTCTCTCTCTCTCTCTCTCTCTCTCTCTCTCTCTCTC
Organism: Nemophila menziesii; assembly: GCA_029959085.1. Taxonomy (NCBI): domain Eukaryota; kingdom Viridiplantae; phylum Streptophyta; class Magnoliopsida; order Boraginales; family Hydrophyllaceae; genus Nemophila; species Nemophila menziesii. The sequence continues at coordinate 31,265,785 of JARWIR010000005.1, forward strand.
TCTCTCTCTCTCTCTCTATATATATATATATATATATATATATATATATATATATATATATATATATATATATATATATATATATATATATATATATATATATATATGCGCGTGCGTGATAAATTCTTCTTTTTTTCTTGCCCAACTCTCAAGTCTCACCACTATAAACTGTGAGCGATGTTATATATCATATTGTATTTGAATCATTCTTATATCACCTCATATGTGTCATGGCATGTACTATGAAATAAAAGAGAGATAAATATTGTGATTGATGTTCAAAACCTTCACACAGGATGTGCTACAAGGGTTAAGCAAAAGAGGGTGATATATATCTTTACTCACAATCTTTTCAAAATTTGTTCAATAATTATTCTATACTAAAGTTGTACTTGTCCTCTCTATCTCTCATGCCGACGAAGTTGGCCTGTACTAAACATTGTCATCGAAAATGAGATTTTTAACTAGAAAATAGCTATAATTTAGACAGGGCCGATCCTGACATATTGGGGGCCCAAGGCGAATTTTGTAATAAGGGCCCCTATATATTTATATTAAAAATAATTATAAAAAAATCGAAAACTATTTTTATAGAAAAGTTATTAAGAGATGAGAATCGAACCTTGTATCTCTCATAGGAAAATATATCACTTTACCAATAAGCTAACTTATGATTCAGGATATCTTATTAAATTCCAATATATAACTATATATACGTTTAAATATTTAATTTTTTTGAAATGGGGCCCTTGAAAATACTAAATTTTTGGGGGCCCAAGGCAATTGCCTCCTGGGCCTATGCCCAGGAGACGAGGTTTCAATTATCTTTAAAAATCAACCTTTTAAGGTATTTTTCTATCATTTTATTATTATTTTATATGAAATATCTATTTTTATGTAAAGAGTAAAAATATATATCATCTTTTTCTATTTCACTCTTACATCACTTTATATGTAGATGTTTTAAATACCAATAAAGTTGTTTCTCTTTACTAATTATTTATTTTATCTCTCTTTTATTTAATTTCACATACGAGCTATGTTGTAGATCTCGATTTCGCAGCCTATGCGGTCTACTAATCCTAGCGCCTAGGCGGTATTATACGAGACCTAGGCGGAATTAGGCGGTTTTGAATATCGATGTGTAATTTTTTATATTTAGTAATATTATGCGTAGTAATTATTATATTTTTAACTATTTAATTCATAAAATTCATCTAACAACACTATAGTATATGTAAAAGTACTAAAAATTTGAGCTAGAATATCAATTTAAGAATTCTCGAGAATAAAAAAAATAAAAAGAACGTCTAGGCGGCCATTTTTTGCAATAATCGGCGCCTAGGCGGGTTAGGCGCTTCTTCCATGATGGCTATGGTGTTGTGAAAAAACGCCTAACATTTTTAGTAGGGGTTAGCGGCTTAGGGGGAGTTTACGCCTAGTCGGCGATTTTTACACCATAACATACGAAGTAATATAAGGGCGAAGAAAATATTGGTGATATTTAGCATTACTCTTATTTAAATAACTGAAACTTTTATTACGTTTTTTCATGTATTTGAATATTTTGGGTTTTCAATTATTAATTAATATGAAATGGCTAGGAGTTTGAAAGCTATTTACATCTGTTTTTTTTTTTTTGGACAACCGGATAAGCTCAAAAGTCAACTCATCCATTGCCCAATCTCCCAAAGCGTGTAGCAATCTGCAAATATTGATCTTTCCAATTATTCCGCTGTCTAGCACCCCGCGCAACTCTGTCATCCAAGCCATTGAGACGTCTATGGATATGCACAAAGAACATGTTGCCATGTTCTTCCACGAAAGTGCAAATCCTTTTGACGTATGGTTTGACCTTCCACCACGCTGCTGGCAGCGATTTGATACCTTGAATCAAATTAAGGTTGTCTGAGCAAATAGTCGTTTTCTTAGATGTGTCATGTCTGGTCATGCTAGTGGCTTCCAGAACCGAGATTCCCTCTCCTTCTGCCGCTGAATCTGTCCACAAATTCTTTGAGAAAACTTGTCTCGTGTTGGATGCAAAATCCCTCCTGACAATTCCAATCCCACTCTGTTCGGATCGGTGCTTAAAAGAGGCATCACACGTGAAAATAACCTGAGTCCCTAGAGGAATATGAAAGTTCTGAGTAGCGTATGCGACAGTTGGCTGTCCAATGTCTGCTCCATTCGGTGTGTTCATCCAATCCTTCCCAAATAAATCTTTCATAGAAACATCATTAGCAAAAATAACCGTGTTAATATCCAGTGACCCCTGTTCATGTATACTTTTTATTTTATGTTTCCAGATATGCCAAATCATAAGTAAAATATACGCAATCACCACTCTAGGGTCCCATATCGACTTGTCGGCCATCTCGGATATACTGATATGATTCAGTCCTCTAGATTAGTTGCCTCCGTCTCTGAAATACGGATTTGAAGAGATGACCCCGCCCATACCTACTTACAAAAGGAACATGTTAATAATAAGTGAATATACGTCTCTGGTTGTTCCTCACACCAGTTACACCAATTGTTGTCACTGCAATGTTTGTCGTATAAGTTAGTACGTGTTGGTAAGATGTTCATGCATGCTCGCCAATCTATTTACATTTGTTTAAAACCAACCTTCTTTAAATATTTAAAACCAACATATTTTTAGTTTTTACAAATATTTTCTGTATAAATACCTTATACATATATATTTTAAATACTTTTCTTTAAATATTGTGTTATTTTCTTTTTGTTTGATACAAATTAGATAGAATTTTGCACATTATACACGCAGGACCGATACGAGTATGAAGGTTACTTAAGGCAAAATAAAACAATATTGGGCTTTTTTATTTATATTATAATTTTATGTGAATAAATAATTTTTATCAGTGAAAATTATCTGCTAAACTTTGAAATGGTATTGTTACCAAACTTTAATATTATGCTTGTTTACTCTAAGAAAAAAGTTTGTGATATAATAGATCAAAACAGTGTCATTTTTCATAATATAAATTAGTAATATAGTATAAATAAAATAGAGATAAATCCTAATTAATTACATTTCTATACTTTACATTCCAAAAAAAATGAGGGAGCAAATTACTTTCTATTTACTCACAAATTATCAATTTAATTTCCAGTTAAACACATTGTCATATTTACCTTCCATTATTGCTCTTATGTGATTTTTGTATAACTTTTTAATTCTTTTTCATTTTTTTATTAATATTTTTTTAATATTTATTTTAAAAAAAATTCAAATTTTTTTTCAAATTCCTTTTTTTTCCAGATTTTTTTTAAAATTTTTTCTTTTTCGAAATTTTTTTTCCCGTTTTTTTTAATCGAAATTCCGGGTTATGTGTTGCCGTAACACACAAATATAGATTTATGTGCTCCTGTAACATACAAAGTCATAAAATCGATCTAAAGGATTCTCTCCTTAAAAAAATTGTTTATTTCTCTTTATTAATCGTATATACCCTATTTTTATTCGTTTTTAACTATCTTGATATATTATCTTTTTGTCCAACATTTTGTTATTTTTGTGTGTTTATATTTTAGGGTTTTGTGTCACACAAAACTTGATTTTATTTATTCCAATTCATTGTATTCCTGGAACACACAAATTTTAGAATTGTGTGTTCTTAGAACGCACAAAATAAAGATTTGTGTATTCATGGAATACACAAATCTCAAATTTGTGTATTCATAGAACACATAAAAATCATATTTATGTATTCCTAGAATACACAAAACTTGATTTTGTTTGTTCCAATTATGTGTATTCCTGGAACATACAAATCTCATATTTGTGCATTCTTAGAACACACAAATCTCATATTTGTGCATTCTTGGAACACATAAATCTCAGATTTGTGTATTCATGGAACACATAAAACTCAAATTTGTGTATTCATGGAACACATAAAAATCAAATTTGTGTATTCATGTAATACAAAAACTTGATTTTGTTTGTTCCAATTCTGTGTATTCCTGAACACACAAATCGCAAAATTGTGTACTCCTGGAACACACAAATCTCAGATTTGTGTATTCATGGAACATATAAAAATCAAATTTGTGTATTCATAATACACAAAACTTGATTTTGTTTGTTCCAGATCTGTGTATTCCGTAACACACAAATCGCAAAATCGTGTATTCCTGAAACACACAAATCTCAAATTTGTGTATTCATGGAACACATAAAACTCAAATTTGTGTATTCATGGAACACATAAAACTCAAATTTGTGTAATCCTAGAATACAAAAAACTTGATTTTGGTTGTTCCAATTCTGTGTGTTCTGCAACATACACAAATCTCAGAATTGTGTGTTCATGGAACACATTAAAAAAATCAAAAAAAAATTGGAAAAAAAAATTGGAAAAAAATTTCTGTAAAAAAATTCCAAAAAAAAATTAAAAATAAAAGTTGAAAATAAAAGTTATAAAAATAAAAATGAGAATAAATAAATAAATATTATTATTATAATTAAAGTAATTAATTAATTGCATATGTGTATTTTTATAATCTTTCATTTTTTGTGCTTTTGTAGGAATTAAATTGAAGTTGTAACTAATTGAAAATTTTTACACTCTCTGTGTAATTAATTGCGCGTTGCCCTACTAAAATATTATAAAATACAAAATTAAATAAAGAACTGTTATATTATGGGGGAATTATTTATTAAAGTCCCACAACATACAAAGTTATAAACTAAAGCCCAAATCTATTACCCATTAACTAGTAGTTCTACCCTAACCAAAACCCCACTAAAAGACTAAATACCCCTTCCCCCTCTTATAACACTGATAGAAACGAAAAACCAAAACAAAGACCCCATTAGGGTTCTGAAACAAATCGTGACCCCTCTCTCTCTCTCTCTCTCTCTCTCTCTCTCTCTCTCTCTACACTTTTACCGCCCCCCTCCCCCTCCATCTTCCCAGCACTGTCACGCCCCATCCCCTCCCCTCTCCACCATCGCGACAACCATCATTCCGCCCCCTACCCCAGCCCAGAAACATCACCCCTCCCCTCCCCTCTCCGCCATCGCGACACCATCATTCTATTGGCCACCACCTTTCTCGCTGCAAGAAACAAGCCGCCGCTGCAGAGATCCACCACCACCAGATCTCGCTGCAAGAGCTTCACCGCTGCTGCAGAGATCCACCACCACCATATCTCGCCGCCCCCACGTTCATCTCCATCACTAAGCTGCATAATCAAATATCTTCACCACTAGATTCAAATATCACCACCACGACACACCACTTTCATCTGCATCTCTCTTCGGCAGTTTCAAATATCACCACCACCAGATCTCGCCGCCCCCAACGAAGCACCGACGAGAACTAGCTCCATCACTGCCGCCTTCCTCCAGCGCAGCAGAGCACCACCACGATCACCTCGAAGCACCGACGAGACCCACCACCAGCAAGATTCGATCCATTTCAGATCTACGTTTTTTTGTTTTTTTTAAAACTTGTTTTGTACCTTGTGTCCAGCAGCTTGTTTGGGTCCAGCCTCCTTCAACTTTTTTTTAACGTAGGGTAAGCTTGTTTGGACCATTTGTTGGGCCAGCTGTTTGTTGGTCCAGCTGTTGTTGGTCCAGCCCATTATGGGCTATAGCTTGGTTTTTTCTTTTTAAAAACTTTGTTGTACATCCCATTATGGGCTATAGCTTGTTGGACAACAAGTTTTGTTAGTCTTGGGTGTAGTTAGTGTGAGTGGGGTAAGGGGTCCAGCCCATTTTATTAGTCTTGGATGTAGTTGGATAAATTGGGCTTGGGTACAACCCTAAGGGTACAGACTTGGATAACCTTTGACTTCATTGGACATGTATTTGGATAAAAAGGCTTGGGTACAGACCTATGGGTGCAGACTTGGACAAATTTTGACTTGGACAAAACCGAAGCTTGGGTACAGCCCCATAGCCATGGACTTTAACATGGATATAACGTAGAGAAACGCTACACGAAAATATAAAAAATTATTACACAACATACAAACCTAAAAACCCAAACATAGACCCGTACCCGAGGGTACAGATTGGATACGGATTAATGGAAAGAACAAAAGAATAAAAAAATGAATTACTGAAAAGAAAAATAAATGAAAAGGGTAAAGATGGAAGAAATATAACTAAAAATTGAAACAAGTCTTTATTTAGAAGTTTTTTCTAACTAGACCTTATAAACTAAGAAGTTTGTGATTTGGGCTCTAATAGTAGTTTCCTCTTATATTATATACAAGGTCCAACATATACATTATTGCAATGTTGTTGGAATTTTTTAAGAATTTATTATAAATTTTTAATAAATTAAATATTTTAAAAAGATTTATTATTTATTGAACTATTAAAATGTAATATAATAGAAGTCTTTTATAGTAAATGTATTTGTTCTTGTTCTATTGAATCTTACAACTTTATTTTACAAATAGATGAAAAAATAATTTATAATATCTTTTATCGTGATAAATTTTATAAATAAAATTGTATAAAAAGTATTTTATGGCAAAATGATATACCATTTGGTAAGTAAAAGAAATTAAAATTTACTAACAATGAAATTGATCTATAATATAATCGTGAAAGCATATTTATTGTGATAACTTTTATAAAAAAAATAAAAAAAATATTTTATAGTAAAACAAAGAGCAAAACAGTTACATCTTTCAAGAAGAAAACACCATAACCTCTTCATATCAAGATCCTTATACCCAAGATGAAGCGGAACTTATAGGATGCTATTAGCTATTGTTAAAACAAAGATTTCTGGACGAAAGCCTTCACATAAAAGAGTATTCAAGAAAAATAAGTTGGAGAAGATGAAAACAAGAGATTTCTAGAGTGTGATTGATTGAGATGGAGCATAAGAGAATGTAAGGGAAAGCGAAATTGGTGATATTAGAAGTTTACATACAGGAAAAACGCTACACCCTATTCTGGGTATTGATAAAGCGAGGCAATAGCCTCGAGAGTATGTTTTCTTTCTTCCCTACCATATTTTTGTACATGCAATATGTGTTAAATTTTAATTTCTCTATTAAGTCTTTTCGAGTCATGGGGACACAACTCATTTTTTAGTTGGGGTGTGGGGATTCGTTGTCCCTCATGTCCATTTTCTGTGATTTACTGTTTTTTAGAAAAAATTAAATTTTTTGAGAGAGAGATTAGATGTAGAGTATGTTTAAAAGCATAAACTTAGTGAGTTAATGATAAAAGTAATATGTTTATGAGTTAATTTATCTTGTATGATTTGAGTATGAACAGGAAACCACATTGATAGTAAAGAAAAGATTAGTGAGCAATGTCGTAGATGTATGTTTGATCTTAGGGCGCTTTGAGGGGTGTGTAGGTCGTGAGATCCGAGCTAAAACCCATTTAATGAATATTCTATAGGTAAGAGAATGACAAAATTTCATAGTTTAGAAAGTGATTAAGGCGGTTCTTTGATAAGCCCTTATTGTCTTTTAGCTTGCTGTCCATTTATTATATTTATTATCCTTCTCAGCCCCTTCTAGCCTTTCTAAAACCTTTTTATTAGCCACACTGTAAGTCGTATCCTTTTAGATTTTAGGACTTTTCCATATGACTCGCACTCGAATCGCGATGCATAGATAGTTGTTTTAGAGCTTGAGTTTGGCGTGGTGGGTCCACCATTATGGAATATTATTATTGGGTTGGGATTTTTGAGCTTATGTATTTGTGCTCTATATTTTAATGATGATTCTCTATTTATTATATTGTAACCCTTTGTCGGGGTAAAGGTAAATGATAAAAAAGTTATGAAAAGAACAATATGTTGAAAAAAAAGTAGCATGATATCTCACATTAAAAAGAGAGTCATAGCCAACTTACAAATGAAAAAAATTGATATGAAAAGATTGATAATATTTGGACCGGCAAAGTGAAATTTTTACGTGATCATCTTTATGCTTTGGTATTGGGTTAGGGATGCTACTTAGTGCATCGAAAATACTGGGTTGAGTAAGAACATTTTTTGAGAGTAACTCAAGCTCTAGGGCGATCCGTTGATGGCTAGTGAGGAGATATCCAAAAGCTCAATCTATGTAATCTGGAAGTTATTGAACCGTTAGAGAGTAGTTAGGTGGATCCTTGGATACTATTAAACTTCGATTAACAATATATAGCCTCCTTTTGTTTGGTACATGGGTGATCCCGGATTGCTTGTGCACACCACGACTAACCCCATGGGGATATGCACGCCTCTCCATGTATATTCCCAAGTAAATCAGAAATAGGTTACCCATGTTCAGGGAGGGGTTCGAGTCTTGTACCTCTTCCTTTACACCCGTTACTCTAGACCTCCCATTTAAGTGCTGAAGAAATAGCAAGGCTCTGGCTAGTTGAGCTAACATTCTATAGCCTCCTTGGTAAGCTAAGTGAATAACCCCTCCTTCGTGCATTGCAAAGCTAATCTGATCTTGAATTTGAACCGTGTTGATCGCTTGTATGACAAGTGTACATGTAATTTAGGTTGTAGATATTATTACATGAAATTTTCTGAGTAGTTGCTTTGAGTTGATTATCTATTTTCTAGCTATCTTCTTCCCACTATGCTTAATTGACTTAGGTGTGTATTTAGAGACTTTCTTTTGTTTTTATCTTTATTGTATCGGGACGGTACAACTTTGAGTTGGGGGTCTTGATGTCTCCCTATTTGTGATATAGTAATCTAGGTTGGAGACATAATTTTAGGTGTATTTTATCAATGAATTAGGGATTTTTATCCGCTATTAGATAATTTCTTAATTCATGTTTTGATTTGATGATTTTTTTTACTTTTCGAGCATATTTGGTTTAATTTGTGTGTTAATGTGAAGCTCTTGAGATTTATGGAATATAATTAGATGCAAAATGAATTCTAAGAAGATAAGGAAATAAGATATGGAAGCAATCAAGAGATAAAAGGAAGTAGAGATAAAAAAAGGAAAGGAAAAACTGCCAAGTAAATCTGAAATTTTGCAGCTATGTCTACTAAAATGAAGATAACTTCAAAACGGCTGGGAATTTGGATGAGCATTTAAAATAGTAAATATAAATCTTTACGATGAGGTCGTTTTGATATAAAGTAGGCAAAAGCCAGACCAATAACAAAGGAGATATGATCAAAACATTGAGCAGTGTTTATCCTTTCCTATATTTTAGTAAACGAATTTGAAATGGAAAAGGATTCCAATTATTTACCTTCCTCTCAAGATTTCGACCTAGTATCTTCTAAGCACCTATAAATACACCCTCTTATAATTACAAACATGTCCTTGCTTAGTTCTAAGTCATAGCTTAGTCCTTTCTCAGTTATTCATAGTCCTTGCTTGAATATTAATCCTTAGTATCAATTTTATCATCCAGAGAAGCAAGTTGACCAATAGAGGAAGACAAGAATTGGAGTGACAAACTCCTCTTCTACATCTCTTATTCTCAATATTTAGGGTAATTAGCTATAGATTTGTGTCTTAACCATATTTCTAAGCTTTTATTCTGTAAGTTTTATTATTAATTGGTGGTTTATTATTTTGTCTTACATACCATAATACTATTTGTTATTTTAAGGGTGAATTATATATAGGGTCTTGGAGACTAACTCTCTTCTCTATAGAGTAGTTTCTAAAATGCCATTCTTCTTAGGGACCTCAATTTTGACAATAGTCTTTCCTACCCTTACTATCACTAAAAGACAAAGAAGTGTGATGTCACTGTTTCTCTCTCCTCTACCTACCACTACCCACCTACCTCCAACTCCGACCACCGACCACCGACCTCCGACCACCGACCACCGACCTCCGACCACCGACCTCCGGCCTCCGACCTCCGACCACCAGTCACCGGTCGCCGGAAAAAACATAGAGTATCGGAAAAAAAACATAGAGTACTCTATATATTTGCTGAGTACTCTATTAATTTGCGGAGTACTCTCTAAATTTTTCGAGTGCACTAATAAACTCTCGGAGTACTCTAAGAAAAACTCGGAGTACTCTAAGAAAAAACTCGGAGTACTCTAAGAAAATCTCGGAGTACTCTAAGAAAATCTTGGAGTACTTAAAAAATTAGTGAGTATTTTAATAATTTGATGAGTATTATTTAAGAACAAGGCATAAATAGTAAAAAAAAAACTTTTATTACAAATTTTTAAACAATTACAAAAATATATACAATTAAAAAATAAAAAAATAATTACAATTTTGTTTGACCAGATCTGGTTTGACCAGATCTAGATCTGAAATGAAAAAAAACCCAGAAAAGCCCTCTTCTCGTCGACGAGCACCACCACCACCATCAAAAAGCCTTCTCGTCGAGCACCACCAGCACCACGGAACCTGTCTCCGTCAGCAGCAGCAACACCATGGAATTCTTTTAATAACACCACCACCTAACCACCATTGGAGCTCGGAGTAGACATGGAGGTTCACAGCTCCTTCGCGAGCACCGTTCTTCATCGAGCCTTGTTCGCGGTGGTGCTCCGCCGTCGTGATTCGCGCGAGCCTTGTTCTTCATCGAGCTGGACCAAAAATGGCGTTCTCCGTTCGTGGTGAAGCAACGAATCACCGAGGCTGTTCTCCGTTCGTGATGCAGCGTTCAAGAATGGGAGATCTGGAGAATGACGTGAGGTGAAGAATGGCGGATCTGGAAGGTCGATGCGGTGCTGCGAGGCGGTGCTGCAATGGTGGAGTTTCACGGCTGGAACAGATCTGCAAAGCAGCATAAAAACTCCGATCCCGTTCGTGAATATGTCGGTAGTAGAAGACTAGATTGCTGCTCCGCTTCAGGTTGCTGCGCGGAGCTGTTTGGGAGGATAGATAGATAGGGGAGGAGGGAGATGGTGGTGGTGGTGGTTGTTCTAATGCCGGTGGTGGTTGATGGAGGTGGTGGCGGCGGTTTGGGAGATGGGGGGGGGGAGAGATAGTGGAGGAGGGGAGGTGAGAGAACAATGAGCTGAAATTATAATAGGTGTGTTTCTAAATTAGTATATATATCAGTCTAAAAGGGTAGCAAGGTAATAGGGGTTTTGGGGTTCATGTGTTAAAAAGTTGCTTAAGTCTTTAGTAAGAAGAGGCTCTAGGCCGGGTCCCCATCTTTAAGAGGGGGTGTGGTCAAGACCCTAAGTGTAATTATCTCTTATTTTAATTGATTTGAACTTGGCGTATATTTGTATTGTGTGTTTTGACTTATTGTTCCAGCCTTAGATTTGGCAAATCTTAGGAAAATCCTAAGTGATTGAGTTAACACACAGAAGGGGGATTCATTTATTGAGAACGCCACATAATCATCTAGTGTGTGGTAGTGATCTTAACAGGCTTGCCTAGCTAGATAGCCATAAAGGTTTGATTTAACCACCGATCATTACGCAGGACCCCCTTACCCAAGTCCCCTAGTAGTAGAGAGGTTGCTCCTAAGTCCACCCTGACGGGGGTTAGGAAGAATTTAGAATCCCGGTTAATATATAAGGCTCAATTCACCATTAAGATTAGAATAACAACTTAGTAAGATAAGCTCATATTAGTAACCCTAATTTATCTGACTTACATTCATATTTATTTGCATTATTTATTTTTTTGCGTTAGATAATTATTCATCTTATTCTATTCTAATCTAAACATCTAAATTCATCTACAATTATTGAATACAAGTAGATTTAACTGATTAAATCCCTGCGAACGAACTTTACTTATCAACTTAAGTTGCAAACGATCTGTAATACTTGCAGTGCGTTTCTCGTGGTAGTTAAGGGTGTGTGTCCTTTATTATTATTTATATGTTTATTTATCACACCTTTGACCCCACCACACACACTAACTAATTTGAATTCAAATCTCCACCCCCCCCCCCCACCCCCACCCTATTATAGCCAAAAAATGTTATCTTTCTCTTATAACAAATGTTTTATAGCTAGAAAATGTTATCTTTCTCTTATAACATATTTTTATGCCAAAAATATACCAAAGATCATGTATATTTGGATAAATTTTTCGTTCAAATCTATCAACACTAATGATAAATCAGGGAAGCTTATGTTTAGGTGACAAGAAAAGCAAAAGAAAAAGCAATATCATAGAATCTATTAATGGCAGAAACTTCATTGATGTTCATCTCCCATCTATTCTTAAAAGGCGTGAAACACATTCATAACAAAGCAACCTATTACACCCTCCGTCCACAAATGTTTGTCACAATTTCTAAAAATGGATGTCCACAAAAGGTTGTCATTTTAAAATTTCAAGAAACTTTTTTACATGTTCTACCAAGTTTACCCTTATTTAATTTTCAAAAAGTAGAAGACATTAATTGCTTTACTTAATCATTAAATAGTTAGTTGAGGGTAATTTAGTAAAAATAGAAGGCATTAATTGCTTTTCTTAATCTATGTGAAGAAAAAGGTATGACAAACATTTGTGGATGGAAGGAGTAGTAAAAGTCCCACAACCCATTAAAAACGAGGCACCCAGTAGAAACCAACACACAACCCTTTTAGAAACACGCACGGCCATTTTTAAAAACCATGAAACCCATTCGAAAACACGCAAAATCTACTTAAAAATGCATACAACACATCAAAAACAAAACATACCCTACCTTTCCACCTAGATACTACCTCGCCACCAGGCTTGTAAGCTTAAAGATTGATTCTATGGTAGATTTGACACGTAATCTTGAATCTGGTGGTATTGCATTCCAAGGTTGCAAACTCTGTTAATGGCAGACTAAAGAAGAATTCTAACGAAGAAGAAAATGGTGTGGTAGTAGTGTGGTGATTAAGGTGCACAGAATGTCGTAATTATGGTGTAGGCAAGCGGAAAAACATTGAGTTGGTGGTTGTGGTATGGGCAGGCGGACAGGGCAAGGTGTGGTATGGGCAAAAGATAGGTTGTCGGTTTCTGTGTTGTGGTGATGGTGACTACGTGGTGGAGTTGCAGAAAGAGACGTGATTTTTTTTCACAAGAAAGTATTAAAGGTAAAGAGGATAAATCGTACCTTTATAATATTATTCGTAATCTTTTAGAAAGAAAAAAACAAATATATTTTAAAAATAAATTTTAGGATAATTGCCCAATAGACCCCTCCAACCATGTGTGCTATCCCTTAAAAGGAATTGCCTTTTTTACCCTCTTTAAACGGTCCTAGGTTCGAATCTGATTGTCGTCAACAACTCTTTTGATCTCCTTAAGGGGTTCTGGGTTCCAATCTTGTTGGCGTTAAAAAATCAATTCGATTTGATACATCAAGAAATTGCACAAGAAAGTTATCAATAACATATACTTAACTATGTTACAAAGCAAACTATTTATAAAGGAAAATCAACAAGTAGTAAAATGTTGTTGTTGAGTTACCGGAAAATTACCATTACTCAAAAAAATTGAGTTACGAGAAAAGTCACATAGCTCAAAAAATAAAAAAATAATAAGTAAACAATAGATAGAAGATGTTATTCAGTTACATAAAATATCCTATATCTCAAAAAAACTTTGTTCTAAAAATCGGCATAGGCAGCGCCAATTCGCTAGAACGCAGTATACCTTCCAAATATGGCCCAGATGGCCTCTAGGTTGTCCCAGAAGGTCTGAGGCGGACCCAGGCGACCTGGAGACTAAAAATAATTTAAAAAAATCATTTTTAATAAAAAAAGTTGAAAAATTTAATTTTTTTGACACAAAAGATTATATAAATCTATTTTTAAAATTATATAAAACCAAAAAAATATTCGAATATAATTGACTATCATTCACCTAAATTGTACAAATTATGTATATAAGAAATAATATATAATTTTGTGAGTTTTTATTAAATGTGTTTCTTATTCTTTTTAGTATATTGTGTGTATTTAAAAATAATATACTAAAAATATATAATATTCATAAATAAAAATTGAAATCCCCTAGTATGAAAACACATATGCACCCGCCTGATCCCCTAGGCGCTCAAAGATGGTCGACCGCTCGCAAGAGCCTAGCGCTTTTTATAACACTGCAAAAAAAAATCTTGTTGTTGAGTTATAGAAAAATTCACATAACTTAAAAAATTAGGTTACATGATAATTTTCATAACCCAAAAAGGAAACAATAATAAGTAAACAATAAGTACATGTTATTGAGTTATGGGTAAAATCCCATAACTCAAAAAAAGTTAAAATATTGTTGTAAAACTAAAGGAAAATTCACATACTCAAAAAGTTGAATTATGGAAAATTCCTATAACTAAAAAAGAGGAAAATAGTAAATAAATAGTGAATAAAAAATGTTATTGAGTAAAAGGACAAAATCCTATAACTTAAAAATGTTAAAAAAGATGTTGTTATTGAGTTATGGAAAATTATTATAACTCAAAAAGTTGATCTACGAGAAATCATAACTCAATAAAGAAAAATTAATAAGTAAAGTAAGTAAAAAAATATTATTGAGTTACGGAAAAAAATCTCATAACTCGAAAAAATTGAGTTACGGGAAAATTTTCATAACTCATAAAAGGAAATTCATACACTAAATGGCACTGTTGAATTAAATGAAAATCCTCAAAACTCAAAAAAGTTTAAGTTGCGGGAAAATTCTCATACTTATAATAAAAAATCAACACTAAAAAAATATTGTTGAGTTACATGATAATTTCCATAATTTAATTTGCATTTAGTACCGTTGGTGAATTTTTCAAATATTAAACAATAGTTAGTACATTTCAAACTAAGTCATAAGCTAACGTTAATGATGGCCCACACTTGTCATTCAATTTAAGGGTATAATTAGAAAATTTCAAAATATAATGCTTTTCACGAGGAAAAAAACAATTGTGGTGAGAAAGTATAAAATAATATAGTGAGAAACATTTTTATGGACTCGTTGAAACTTTTGTATTCAGGAGGGGAAAAAATAGTAAAAGAAAGGAAGAAAAAAATTATAAAAGAAAGGGAAAGAAAAATCTTGTTTGGATTAGAAAACTTAGATATGAAAAAATTCATACAAGATTTTTAGATATTTTTTGTTTGGATTGTAAAAAATAAGGAAAGAAAAATAAATGTAATTATATATTTCTATTTTTATCATTGTTTGTAATATCCCAAAGTTACTTTTTGCCTATTAGTTTTTTTTAAAAATCATTTCCTTCCATTTGACCTCGATTTGGAGTGATTGTAAAATGTGACTTATAGGTGATTTTTATAATCACCCAAATTACTTTCCTTTCAAAAATTCTCCAATACAAACAATAGAAAATATTAAAATTCACTTCCTTTCTTTTCTTTTCTTCTCAATACCATCAATCCAAACAGACCCTATCTTTACTCTTATTAGTAGGAGTAGTAAAACTACATCAGGAATAATAATACTATAGCAGATTAAGTAGTCAAACATGTATTAGGCATTTTGCTTGGTAATTGAAACCTTTTGTAGGCCAACTTAGCAAGCTATTTTTCTAAGTTGAAATCTGGAAGACTGTTTGGCACTCTAATGTTCTGTCTAAGGTGGGATGTTTTGGTTGGAAAATCTGTAACGGTGCTCTTCCCACCAAAATTAATCTCCTTAAAAGAAATTGTGTTCAACATGCTCGCTATGACTGGTGTGAGTCGTAAAAAAAATATCGAGCCTCTTGTTTTAAAATGTCCATTCAACTTAGTTGTTTGGGAGAATTCCCCTATGCAAATCAAATTTGAGCATGACGTCAATTTTTCTTTCTCTGAGTTGTTTATGCAGACTATTGACTCTTACGCTTCTAACGGATGTGATAGAAAGGTGATCGTTGTCTCATCCTACTCATAACATGGAATATATGGAAAGACAGGATGAAACTTTTCTTCGAGAATAAAGATGAAAACATACAAGAAATTATGTATAAATCTTCTAGTGCAATAACACAGCTTTTTGGCCCCCTCTCCCTCAATTCACCAAACATCCTTAGCAACTCATAAGCTAAACTAGATGCTGATCCACCTGTGAACCCTTTAATCACTGATAGTTCTGATTCTATTTGGCTTTGTGATCGCTCTTTCGTTAAAGAATGGGAACCAACTGGAGTTGCTTCCACAACTATTGATACTAATGGAAACATTACCAAGAAAGTCACAAGAAGATGCTGCGCTAGGAGCCCTATTGAAGGGGAAAGTCGGGCGATTTTATTATCTATGAGACTAGCTGCTAATCTCATCCTTCAGAGTTGCTTCTTCTACTCCGATAACCTTACACTCATTCAAGGCATCCATAAAAGGTCAGGTTTCACTAATAAATTCAACCTCTGATTGCTGAAATGGGGAACTGGCTAATTAAAATTCCTTCTTAGAAAGTCTCTCACATTAAGAGATGTTTAATGGAACAACTGACACTCTGACCAAGTGTGTTCGAAGAAATATCAACCTCGTAAGTTGGCATGATTTTTCTTTTTTTGGTTCTTTTAATTTCCTTAACCTTATGTGTAATAACCCTGGTTTTATTTTGTACTCTTCTTCGACAAAAAAAAAATTAGCTATTTTACTAGAGAAAGATATTTTCTTTATAGGAGAAAACGTTTTCCACTTTTATATATATTATTATGGGTCAATGCTCTAAAAAATCAAAATAATATTATACTTGCCCCAAAGAATCATCCATTAACTTATTATTATAAGATTACATATTTACCCTTACACCATAAGAACTATTCCCGTCACGGACGATTCCCGTCACAGACGATTCCCATCACCCGACGAATCCCGTCAACGCGACGAATAATGTATAACATAAGTAGGGATAGTATAGTCAAATAATGTATAAAATAATTCAATTGATGATTTTATTGGGCAGAAATTTTGTCATTGATGTTATTGGGTTGAAAATAATATTATTTTGATTTTTTTGATCATTTTCCCTATTATTATTATTTGACAAAAAAATAAATGGGAAAATAAAATGAATAAACTGAAGATTTATCGGACATTATTCTTAAATTTATATGTAAGTTGTAAATTTTTGGTTAATTTTAAAAATCATTATTTTTTTATTTTAAAATTTTATTGATAAATCTCATGGAAAACTTCGATCCAATGACTATATCACAACACATCTCTAGAGCAAATAGTAGTTTCGTTTCCCCCGTCTTGTAAATACTAGGAATCTCCTACTCGGATTCGATTCCTTATTTAACACAAATACTTATTCAAATATGTCGACAAATCCAAAGTCTTTGTAACTTCAACAATAACGTGTTAAAAGTTCTACAGTTCGTAAGCTATATATATAACTATACTACCCCATAATATCACCCCTGAAACACCAAAAACAAAACCAAAACCAAATAGCTATGGCCGTCAAGTGCTTGTTACAGCGTGTAAAACTTCTTCACTATGTTCTCATCTTTGCTTCTGGCTTAACCATTGGATTCATTCTTTGTTTGCTTTTCCAAAATTACACATTCAATATAGAACTAAATAAAGGCGAATTCTCTATTTCTTCTACAACAGTAAAATTTGTTTTACCATCATCACCACCACCACCTCAAGCACCATCACCGCCACCGCCTCCACCACCACCTCACGCACCATCACCGCCACCACCAACACCGCCTCCACCACCACCAACGCCACCGCCACCAACACCGCCTCCACCAACGCCCTCTCCACCACCACCAACACCAACACCACCACCGCCACCGCCCTCTCCACCACCACCACGGCCAATTATGGAGTCTTCCATGACAGAGGAAGAGTTGCTGTTGAAGGCATCAATGATTCCAAGAATACAGGAATTTCCATACAAAACTGTGCCAAAGATCGCTTTTATGTTTTTGACTAAAGGCCCGGTTTTGTTAGCACCATTATGGGAGAAATTCTTTAAAGGGCATGAAGGTCTTTACACAATATATGTCCATTCAGCTTCTAATGAATCAGAGCCTCAAGGTTCAGTTTTCCATGGCAGACGAATTCCCAGTAAGGTATGTTACATGTAATATGGTTTTCAATGCTTTTCTATACATGTTGATATTTTTCATAAATTTTTATTACTAATTTCGTTTAAGGCAAAAAATTAATTAAATTATATTGACTTTTCCTATTTTTTGGGAAAAAGTCATTGTATTGTGTGTCAACAGTCTGTCTCGAGTATTGACACAACCTTGTTAGCTGGTCAATTATGTGCGACAACTCAAACGATACAAATTCATATAATATTTTTCCATGTATTAATTTATTATTTTTAAATATGCAGAAAGTCGAATGGGGCAAAGTTAACATGATCGAAGCTGAAAGAAGGCTACTAGCAAATGCACTTCTAGACGACAATTCAAATCAACGTTTCGTGCTACTATCAGAATCATGTATTCCTTTATATAATTTTTCAACGATATATTCTTACATAATCAATTCCTCCAAGAATTTCGTGGAACTATACGATGACCGAAGCAGTGTGGGTCGTGGGCGATATAATCCACATATGAATCCTATTATTAAACTTCGTCAATGGAGAAAAGGTTCTCAATGGTTTGGAATCAATAGAGCTCTTGCACTTGAAGTTGTATCAGATAAAACATACTTTCCAGTTTTTCAACGACATTGCAATAATCGTGGATGTTATGCTGATGAACATTATCTGCCTACGTTTGTGAAGATCAAATTCAGAGAAAGCAACTCGAATAGAGGTTTGACACGTGTCGATTGGTCTAAGGGTGGGCCCCATCCAGCTAGATTTACGGGAAGAGATGTTACTGCAGAGTTAATCGAGAAGATGAGAAGCGAGCGCGAATGCGAATACAACGGGGAGAAAACCAACGTTTGTTTCATGTTTGCAAGGAAGTTCTCGCCCGATGCTTTGGATAGACTATTGGAGCTCGCATCAACGGTTATGCAATTCAACTAAAGGGCATATCAGAGCTTATTTTTTTGTTGATATCTTTTGTAAAGTTTTGTCCAACAAATTCTTTCATTCTTTTATACTACCTCCATTTCTTTTCTTGATAATGGATTTTTTAGAATTTAAATGACAATATAACCCTAATTATGAAACGGAGAAAAATAAATTAAGAGATTAGAAAAAGTTTAAAATAGAAAATATATTATTATTTCGTGTCGAAAAATATGACATATATTGTGGAATACATTAAATTGGCTAAAATGTCTATTATTATGGATTGAAGATAGTAGTAAATAATGACTATTAAATGGAATATTATCTTAACTAAGAGCGAAAATTAAGACCTTTCTTCTACCGTTCCCAAAAAACACTTATTTCCGATCTCCTTTTCCTTCACCTTCATACTTTGATCTACTCCTCACTGGTTTTCCTTTCAGCTCTCTAACGTCTTGCTACACACCATTTACATGCGTTATTAACCCTTTCTACTATGAACTCTTCCTCTGATGGTTGATGTGCATCTCCTTTGACCCATAAATTAATTGTTTTTCCCTTAGCTAGAATATTAACATTATATCTTATGGATCCAACAATTATATCACTATACTAACTAATTTTAATGGACATGCATGTGTTTATTCTTGTATATTTGTTAGATCTAATGGGTTTTGGCTTATTAATGTTTGTTGTTTTAGTCAGTTGGGTAAGATGGATCTTGAGTTATTCTATTCATACTAGAACTTTATTTCGTTTACTGCTAATAAATATTCTGAGCTTCACCCACGTTTTATTGATATATGCTATAGATCTGATTTGTCTTCTTATCTTAAGAGTAATCCTTATGTTGATGGAAATACTGGGACAATTTGGTCCCTGAATTTTATTCAATTGTGTCTTGATCAGCACCATACTTGTATGTTATAATAATCCTCTCTATAGTGTTAATCATAGAGATTTGATGGATAGCGTACGACTTTGGATCTTGAATACTACTCTGTTAAACGGGGTTCAGATGGCTTATGATATCAACACCTATATACTTAATACCTACTCTAATTTTTTATCTCGAATATGTTATGTGTTCTATGAGGAAAGTACTGATATTTGTACTAATCATTTGAAATGCTCTCTTGAAAAGGAAAATTTTGAGAAAGCCTGTGTCTCGAGTTGGTTTTTCAGTTACTATTTTATTTGCTCAAGAGTTATTATGTTTCTTTGTTGTCCTATGCTGATCCATTCGAAGAGTCTCTTATCGTCTTATTGGGATAAGGAATTTAAAATTTTTCTTTTACTTTCTAACTTTGGTTTTGATAATATCTTTGGCTTGTTTCAAACGGCTAAGAAAGATAAGTATGAGCTGTTATCCTGCTTTACACGGAAGACGGGGAGACCTTACCCTCACAGCACGCTTACAGCTTGCTTTTCCCAAGGTTATCGCTTCTTACTTATAAGCTTCAATGCTTTTTTTCAATAGATAACTCTCTTACTCTCACTTTTTGTCTCCGATAATCCCCTTACTTCCACCTCTAAGTCTTTCCTTACCTCCCTTTCTGCTTTGTCATTTTCTTTCTTACTCTTATTATCCTTCTAGTGGTAGTGTCCATCTGTTTCTGACCCTCTTTGTTTCTCTCTTACATCCTATCTTCATGGTTACTCACGACCGTCATGCTCTTCCATTAGTCCAGATTGATGATCATGATACTATGAAACTTGGAGTTATCAACATATGTATTAATACGAGGCTTGTCGATGCTCTAAAGGAAGATACAACGTAGACTCTTAGCATCACTGGGGCATTTAGGTTTTTGTTGTAGGTTTGTGTAAATATTTGATGGAGAAATGGGGAATACGTGGTGTATTCCGACTAACCGAGATTAAGAAGAATACTTTTAAACTTGATATTTTTGGCGACATGGAGTTTAAACGGGTTTGGGAGATGAGACCGAAGAATTTTTTGGAAATGCATGTTAGCTTAACTTTATGGCTTCAGATGTTGCAATTTCATGATATTTCTTTGGAATACTCTTCAATACGGGTTCAGGCCAAAGGCTTGGCATTCATTCAAATAATATCAATACTATTAGAGCTTTGGAGGTGTGTTTTTCTTGAGACTGTGGTGGAAGATGTAAAAAATCTCAGATTTTGGGTTAAGTTTAATATTAAAAATCCTCTACCACCTGGAACGTACCTTCTTTAGGAGGAAGGAGGAGGTGGATTTTCTTTCAATAAAAGAATACTGGTTCTCTTTGCTTCAACTGCAGACATATTGGGCACCACTATAGTGATTGTAAGGCTCCAACTGTTAGGAATGATGAAGACATCAATGAATAGAGGAAATACACTTGGAGCATAGACACCATTGTGAAATTACCACCCATCAACCCCATACGTGGTGTACAATTCAAGATTGATGGTAAGTTTGTTGGTTTAGACTTTGATAATATCATAATTAGAGGTAATAACAATCCTAGAGCTAATAGTAATCGGGGTGGAAGTGGTATTGTTTTAAGAGGGGGACAGGATGTTGATCTTGGGGGTTACGACAATTAGAGCGCTAGAGCTTGCAAAGACTTGGAGAACAGGGACCATAGATTTGACGATGCTAGAGAGCTCGGTGATTAAATCAACTCTAATAATAAGATTGGAACCCTTAGCAAGGAGATTCGAAGTAGCAGTAGGAGGTTGGAAGTGTTCAAAAAAATCACAGGTATTGAAGACGAGGAGAAAGGTGTGAATAGTAGCGTTAATAAGGTAGCTGGGGGAGGGAAGTATAAAGGTAGTGACAATAACAAAGAGAAATAAGTTTTGACTTTTGAAGAGGATTTTTCTTCTTGCTATAAGAGTCTTATCGGGAAACAAAGTACTACCAAAAGAAGACGAGAATGCATAGCCAAAGTTGCTGGGGAAGTTAGTAGCAAAAAGAGTGAGGTCGGTGTTGAATATTTCAAAAAACTAAGGGTCATTAGAGACAAAGGGGTAATGAGATTAATGATATGCTAGCTGATGTTTAAGAGATGAACAAGATAAATGATCAATTGGACAATGAAGGTGAGAACAATTCCAAATTGGTTGAAAACAATTTCGACCCGCAAGCTAAGCCAGAAAAAGAAGATGACCTTGAGCTTGGTGAGGAGAACGAGAATGGAGAAGGGGCAAATGATGAGGAGAATTGTGAGATGTTTTACGAATATAGTGGGCGAGGAGGTAGAACCATGTTACATCCAAAAGGAAAGCGACCATACCCTTGGAATGGCTGCCAAATCAAATAAGCTCATTGTTCAAGAATTGTCAGGGGATACGGGCCCCTCTGACAGTTATATCTGGTCAGCGGTGGCGCACTTTAGACCTAGGGTTACAGTTTTTTGTGAGACAATGCTTTGTGAAGTGGACTCTCGTGAGAAGATTAAGTCTTTAGGTTCTGATCATCATTTTGGTTTGGATCCGACTGGAACGACTTATCATTCCGCTGGTTTCCTCGTTTTGTGGCACTTTTATGTGTAGTTGGTCGTCTCGTTTAGCTGTCCTTTTTTTTGTCATTTTGCGTATTAATGCAATTTTCTTTCCTATTATATGATTTGTATTCACACTCCTAACAATTTTGATGACAGGTTAAACACGTGGAAAGAAATTTCTGACTGGAGTAGTGGAATCTCGGATCCTTGGATTATTTTAGGAGATTTTAATGATGTCCTTATTACTAATGAAAAATGCAGCTCTATACCCGTCAATTCTAAGCTTCTTAATGAATTTGAAAATTTCACAATGCGTAATTCCCTTTGGGTCTGATTAGATTGAGAGAATTGGAAAGAAATGAAATGAATAGAAATGAATTTTTATTTATTACATTGTTTGTATTAGAAAGTTTTATAAAAAAAAAAAATCTTTCTAAAAATCATTTCTGTAACCATTTTTATAATCCCTCTAAATTGAAGTCAAATGGAGAGAAAGGAATTATATTATAGATCAATGGCTAAAATTAATCTTTTATTTTCTTTTCTTTTGTATTTTTTTCAGTCTAAACTATAAATATTCAAAATTATTTATAAAATCTTCTTTTATAAAAATTTATAATCCAAACAAAAAAATTCTTTTCTTTATAATTTTTATTTATTTCTTTTATTATTTTTTTCTTCCAAGTATAAATAGACCCTTATAGAAATTAAACCTAATGAATGTTTTTATACATGGTATAACAGGAGGACCCGAAACAAATTAGTAAAAATCAAACTAGATAAAGATTTACCTATTTATAAATGGAATAACCAATTTCCTTAAGACCATGTTTATCCATTAGCTATCAGTTCTGAGTTCTGGTCATTCATCTAAAAAATAAAATAAGAAGAGAAATAGTTCATGTAAAAACAAGTTCATATGATTCATTATTTTTCGACCAAAAGAAAGCGATTTATTTTTGACATAATTAAAATAACTGCAATAGTTTTACAAAAATACTAACTTATTCGAATGGGGTGATCCACTCAACTATAAAATTATTATATTTATATAAAATATAAAGAAGTAGATACTTGGAGGAAAAAGTAAAAAAGATAGGGAAAATGACCCAAAAAATCAAAATAATATTATTTTCAGCCCAATAACATTAATGACAAAATTTCTGCCCAATAACATCATTAACTAAATTTTGTCCTTGATGGGAATCGTCCTTAACGGGAATCGTCCTTGACGGGAATCGTCCTTGATGGGAATCGTCCTTGACGGGAATCGTCCTTGATGGGAATCGTCCTTGATGGGAATCGTCCTTGACGGGAATCGTCCTTGACGGGTAAACATGTAATCTTATAATAGTAAGTTAATGGATGATTCTTTGGGGCAAGTATAATATTATTTTGATTTTTTGGATCATTGACCCAAAAAGATAAGCCAACTTTAAAAATATCTTCTTCTTATTTTCTAACAATTTTAAAAATATCATAATAACTTCATATGAATCATATCGACATTTCTGACTAAAAAAATCTTATCGACAAAACGTTTTGGTATTAACTGTTAATAGTTCGTTAACTGTCCCTATTTTTATTTTTTTTTTGGAATTGTCCGTATCATAAAGCCAAAAAAATGAAGTTTAGTTATTAGGTCCCATTAGTAGTTTTTTATTTTTCAATTCATCAGTAGAATTTGAATGATTCAGGAGACCAAGTCGACTGGCGGCTGAATATGGTCTTTTCAGCACTACTCTAGAAGCTAACTCAAGTCCTTATGATATTAATTAACCCTTCCAAGAGGCTAATACAATCAAGGTAAATGGGCTATTTACATCGATAAAATAATAAATTCCATTATATAAAATTACTCTAATTAAGAACGAGTATATAAGTTCGTTTTTAAAAAATTACTCTAATTAATTTTTAATTAGAAAAAAAAATGAAATAATGTCCATTTAAATCATGATTCATATTATCTATACCTAAATATTGACAGTTGAATATTTCTTCCCAAATAAATTAGGTTGTTTCCCATTTAAATCAAATTCACATTGCACAATTACGTTGCTGCCTCTCTAGTCAAAGTTAGTGTTCAAAGTCAGTTTTAATATTATTTATTTATTTCGCAGCCGACTTCTTCTTCATTCGCAGCCGACGTCCTATTTATACTTGACCATTCATTTTCATTTGTCAAAAGCTTCACATTACTTGGAAGGGATGCTCGATCTATGAATTTTAAGGAAGTCTTTGTAGCAACACATATTACACTCAATCAGTGAAATAATAGCAACAATCTGCTGATTGTAAATTAGTAGTAGGTGGATTTTCACATCTATGATAATGTTTGATTTAAATGGGAATATATATTTGGTTAAAGACAACAACTAATATAAGAGTATTATTGTAATCTTTTCATCTAAATTAAGGTGTAATCTAAATGGGAAGTTGGTTTGTTATTTTGATTTAAGAGGGAATTGACCAAAAAAAAATCCTATTAATCATTATTTAAAAAATCAATTTTTAATTAAACAATTTAATATATTTATCTTCTTTTATTATTTTTAATATTTTTTATTATTATATAATATTCATAATATAATATTTATTTATTTTGTTTTGTTTTTATTCTAAAAATCCGACTACTGCCACCGACCACTATCATCTCATGTATTTACCACCAACTATTATCATCACCTTATACATTTTACATCGACCACCACCATAACTACCACCACCTTTACCCATAACCACCACCACCTCATGTATCCACCACCGCCACCACCACATCATGCATCCACTACCACAACAACAAACACCACTAACACCTCATGCATCCACCACCACCACCACCTCATGCATTAACCACCACTACCAAAACCACCACCACCATCTTATGCATCCATCACCACCACTTTATGCGTCCACCACAACAACCACCTCATGCATCCACCACCACCACACCACCACCTCATGCATCCAACACCACAACCACCACCACCACAACTACCACCATCATCACCACCGTTTCCATTATTCTCCGTCTACCACCATCACCTTCGCTCATAACCACTAACGGCTAGTTCTGCCACCGCCCCCACCACCAATCACCATCAACTAATTATATCACACACGCGCATCTGTGAATTTAAAAAAAAAAATCATAACTGATTTTAAAAAATTCAGAAAAAAAAAGTTGGATTTTTTGAGGAGGCAAATTAATATTTACATATATGAATTTTTTTTGAACTTTTTTCCTAAATTTCAATATTTCCTTTAATGTGTTGTTGTAACACATAAAAATAGATTTGCCAATTAAGCCACACGCGCGTGTTCCAGAAAGATTAGAAAAAATAAAAAATTGCATTTTTGGACGGGCAAGTTCATATCTACATCTGCGATTTTTTTGTACTTTTTTATTTTAAAATTTTGATATTCATCTTTATGTGTTCATACAATACATATATTCCTGTATCACACAAAATTATAGAATCAGTCTAAAGCATTCTCTTATTTAACAAAATCATACTTTTCTCTTTATTAATCGCATATACCCTATTTTTACTCGTTTTAACTGTCTTGATGTATTATCTTTTTGACCAACCATCATTTGTTATTTTGTGTGTTGATGCAATGCACAAAACAGTCAACAACACACAAATTCACTTTTACTCTTCTAATCAAGCCCATTTTTCTCTGTGATTTTGTGTATCACATGTACACACAAACCGACTGTTATGTGTAATGATGTAATATACAAAAAATAAAAGAAAATGTGTAGATATTTGATTATATGTATTTTTTATTTTGTGTATTCATGTAACATACCAAATGACACATCATATTAGTCTTTTTTTTCTTTAATTTATGATTTTATGTGTTACAAAAATACATAAATATTAGTTTTGTGTAGTACTGTAACACATAAAATGATAGGCCACATCACACTAGTCTTTTATCTCTTTCTATGTAATTTTGTATGTTACAAGAATACACAAAATTCAGTTTTGTTTATTCTTGTAACACACAAAACTCAAATTTATGTGTACCAATTTTGTGTAATCCTGAAACACACAAAATGACAGAATTTATCATTTCAGTCATTTTCTTTTTTATTTAGGTTTTAGTGTTTTTTAGAACTTATGGTTTCAGAGTTTAGGTTTATAGGTTTAATATTTTTAGGTTTAGGGTTTAGGATATAGGTTTTTAGGTTTAGGGTTTAGAATTTAGGTTTTTAGGGTTTACTTTAATTAAGGTTAGGGTTTATGGGTTTAAGGTTTAGGGACTAGGGTTCATGGTTTTCCAGTTTTATACTTCCATAAAAATAATATTAGTTTATTTTGGTTACTCTTTTTACCATCTTTAGGGTTAGGGTTTAGGGGTTTAAGGGTTTTTAGGGTTTAAGGTTAGCGTTTTTAGGATTTTAGTAATACACAAAAGTCAGTTTTGTGTAGCACTGAAACACACAAAATGACAAAACCATCATACTAGCCCCTTTTCTAATTCTCTGTGATTTTATCTGTTTCGGAAACACACAAAACTCAGTTTTTTTAATTCTTCATAACACACAAAATCACAGACCCCATCATATTAGTCTTTTTTCTTATTTTAGTATTTAGGCTCTAGGGTTTTTAGGCTTAGGGTCATTGTTTTTCTGATTTAAGTTTTAAAGTTAAGGATTTAGGGTTTAGGTTTAAGGTTTTTTATTTAGGGTTTGGGATTAAGGTTAGTATTTTTAGATATAGGACTAGGGTTTATGGGCTAAGGTTTAGAGTTTATTGATTTTAAGTTTTATGGTTTTTAGGGTTGTGGTTTAATGGTTTTTAGTATTAAAGTTTTATGGTTTTTAGTGTTTAGGGTCTCGGACGCTAAAGTAATACACACTGATTTTTTATGTATTATATCATTTTACAAAGTAACCGATTTGCGTGTTCAAGTGATACACAAAATCACAGACTGAAAAGGGCATGACTAAAAGGGAATACGTGATTTTGTGTATTAATGTAATACACAAATTACTGTTTTGTGTATTACATCAACACACAAATCAATAGAAAGGGAATGGACAAAAAGAGAATGCATTAAGATAGTTAAAAACAAGTAAAAATAAGGTATAAGCGATTAATAAAGAGAAATGTTTTAGATTAATTCTGTGATTTTGTGTATTATAGGATTACATAAATATATTTTTGTGTATTATAGGAACACATAAAACTGAATATCAAAACTAAAACAAATTAAAAAAATTACAATGTAGATTTGAACTTGCCCGTCTAAAAATGCAATTTTTTATTTTTATTTTTGGATTTTTTTGCAATATATCATGAATTTTTTTTAAAAAAAAAATTACGGACGCGCGCGTATTGTAGAATTGGCAAATCTATTTTTTTCTGTTATAGCAACACATAAAACAGAATATCAGAATTAAAAAATATCCAAAAAAATCATAGACGGAAAATATTAATTTGTCTCGTTAAGAAATACATTTTTTTTATTTTTCTGATTTTTTAGAATATAAGTTAATAATTTTTCAAAAAGAAATCACAGACGAGCGTGTGATGAAATTAATTGGTAGTGATTGGTGGTGACGGTGGTAGCGGAACTAGTTGGTAAGGGTAATGGGCGAAGAATAATGGTGATGGTGAGGGGTGGGGTGGTGGTGGTTGGGGTGGTGTAGTGGTGGTGGTTGGGGTGGTGTAGTGGTGTGGTGGTGGGGGTGGTAGGGGTGGGGGTGATGGTGCGATTGTGGTGGGGTAGTAGTGTTGGTGGTGGTGGTGTGGTGGTGGTGGTGGTGGTGGTGGGACTATGGTCGTAGGGTGATGGGCGTGGGGTTGTGGTGGTGAGGGTGGTAGGGGTGGTAGATGGGGGAGGGGGTGCAGGTGGTGGTGGTGGAAGTGGTGGTCGGTGGTCTGTGGCAGCAGGCGGTAGGCGAACTTTAAAATAAAAGAAAATATATAAAAAGTATTATATAATAAATGCAGAATGTATAAGAATTAAATGGTATACAAAATTAAAGTTATAACTAATAAGCTTATTGGTATTTTGTAATCTTCAAGCTTATTTTCTAATGGGGAATTAATTTTTAAGTTGTAGTTAATTAAGAATTAATTTCATTATTTGTCTAATTGGGAATAGTAGCCCCCCGTTTAATGAACTTGCGGTTATACGACAAGCGAAATATCAAGCCGAGAGTTTTGTTAGAGTTTGGGGGAATATCCCAAGGCGTGTTATGCAAAAGAAGAGTGTAGTATTTATTAATTGGAATAAACCTGAACGATGCTTTAAGCTTAACATTGATGAGAGTTTTATTGAATAGAGACGACTTGGTGGAGCTGGATGGTTAATCTGGGACGGAGGGTATATGGATCCGAGGTTTTTCAAGGAAAAAATAATGTCATTCAGCAATGGAGGTGGAACTTGTTGCTTTGTATGAAGGGCTTCAAATCGCGGAGGAAATGGGAATTAAAGATTTGTGCGCGGAAGTAGATTCGGAGGAGGTATTCGTAGCAGTTTGGGAAGTGGTAAATGGGCGGGGACCTATGGCGCTTTTGTTTCCGAAGATTAGAGAAATCTTGGAAAAAAATAGTTCCTTTTTTATTGAAAAAGTTTACAGAGAAGCTGATAGATGCGTGGATTAGATGGCACATTTTGGACTATCACAGGATTGGACTCGTATTGCGTTGGATGATCCACCTAGTGGGATTTGGAGTAGGCTTACACGTGATAAGACTGGGTGGAAATCGCCTAGGTTGGTGTTTAGCCCAGGATTGGAAAATGAGATGCTAGATTGGAGTGTTTATTTCCCTCAAACGGTCCTTTGGACCTCCTTTGTAACAAAATAAGTCACTAGGTGGTGTGGCCTAGGGTGTGATAAAATAAGATATAAATAAAGTGCAAAAACACCCTAGAACTACACGGTTCTGCAAGTATACAGATCGTATGCAAGTTTTAGATAAAGATTCGTTCCGCAGAGACTACAGAGGTTAGGAGAATCTTATGCAAATACCAAGTGTAAATAATTAAAGCTAGAACAACTAAACGCAAATAAAAGTAAAGACAAATAGATTTTTGTTTGATTTTCTAATTAACTAAATTAAACTAAGAATTTAAAAGACAGAAAAATAAATATGAAAGAGAAGTAATATGAGAATATAGCTTAAGTTATTAGCATGTAATCCCCACTAGTTTTGCCGTTCTAAACATGTAAGGGTGAATTATTTAGTATTTCCCTAATCGGTCCCAATATGCTATCGGTAGTTTAAAATAGGATTTACCTGTGTCAATAAGGCTTCCTAAGCAAACTTTTCCTGTAATTGGTAAAAAGTCAAAAAGACTAAACCATAGTGATTATCTAGCTAGGTTGGGTTGTCAGATCAAACCTAAAACTAAACGTTATGTTCTAAACATGCAATTAAACACCGTTGTCAATGGTATCCTAATTACTAGATGGTAATTCTAATGGCGGCCGTCCACAAGAACACAGAATATAAAACCAAACACATAAACAGAGAAAAAAAACTATAATTCTATTTAAAACATTAAATTCCCAAATTAGATAGATGTCAATCAAAACTAGGGTTCATACATTAATGCTAAAACTCAAGCTAAAGAAAATTAGTTCATGCAAGAAAAGAAAGAAATTACAAATCTAAAGGTAGAAGAAGACATTGTTGATGACAGCTCCTTCCAGACTTCTCTCTTGTGTTCTAAGCTTCCTCTTGGTTTTGAGGTTTCACCAAGGATGATTTAAGATTGTTAAGAGGCTGTATTTATAGTGTAGAGGTTGACCTAATTCGTTTCTTTGGAGATAAGTTAAGCAATGGACTTCTAGCCCAACTCAAATTCGTAAGGAAATAAAGATAAACACTGCTGCGCTATTTTGAGTGTATCTTCTTCGTTATTGGTCGGATTGAGCTCCATAAGATACCAAAAGAATCGCAACAGAATTATCTAGACCCTTTATAAGGAAATCACCAAATTCGGCCTATTTCTTAGGTAAAAACACCAATCTTTAGACGTGTGTGCAAAATCCCAGATTTAGGCAGCTTTTCCTTTTCCATCTTTTTAGCTTTTATTTCCTTATCTCCAATTTCCATGCAAATCTCCTTCCATAAGTTGTTGTCTTTGACTTGGACTCTAATTAATCTCCATAATTATCTTTAAAGCTTCACACTAAATAAACAATTAAACCCAATATGCTCTAAAAATAATAATTCTACAAATCAAGACTCAAAATAGGAACGTGCACTAAATTAAGCTAAAATCAACCTATAAACTAATAAATAAGCCTAAAATGATGTCTCATGAGTATATTTTACTATCACAAATGAGGATACATCACTAGGCGTTGCCTTTTTTAAAAAAGACAATATATATTATTTTATAGATAAATTTATTATTATCTACAAATTACAATTACATCTCATCAAAAGATAATAACAACTTCAACCCAAAACACATAACAAAAAAAAGATTATGTCAGTCATAATTGTTCATCCAAATAATATACCTAGACTTTATAATCCATGTACGTTGTAGAAATAATGGGAATTATAAATCCTAACACCAAAAAGACTAGAGAGTATCTCAATAACAACTTACGAACATATCCAACATTTTTTGTTTGGATCACGAAAAACTTACGAAATAGATTATTATCTAATCAAAAATTTACCTGCATAAATAATATCTTTAGGTATTTCTGCCAAACTAATAAATCCCAAAATAGACCACAATCCATCTATTTAGAATCACGAGTTTGATCATAGTCTTTGTCAGAATTGTCCATGAGAGATCTACCACCCATAAAATTTGAAACTAACATCAATACATTAATAAAAATAGAATAAAAGAAAATTAAAAAAACTAAACCTAAAAGGAATAATAAAGGAGAAAAATATTGGATGTCTTGATCAATTACATTTGATTTCATACACCTTTCTTCGAAGATTTGCCTTACAAAACTCAAAATTTTTGAAGAAATTTGTTTTTCATTCACATTTTCTTCTCTTTCACCAAAATCTTTCCTTATTATACCCTATTTTTTCTGTGCTCTTTCATTTTATCTTTCTTCATAAACACAACATGAACTTCTACACCACAAACCACCCTCTCAAAATTGATTACCATCCCTTGAAATTGATACAAGAGAAAACTGAGGCATAGAAAAATCTCTTGAAACCTACCTCATCTCATTTAGTTGAACCTGAGGTTTAGAAAATGATATGGCAAATGAAACACCCCCTAAAGTGAAAAAAATTCATGTGGAAAGCTATAAAAAATTTACTCCCCTCAAATGAAAATCTTTATTTGAGGAAAGTAAGTGGTGGTCCTTTGTGTGTTCTAAAAATAAATGCAAATGCTAATCGAACCACAACCGCAAGTGTACGGTTGTCCCAAGTAGTATAACTGATAATACAGATTCGTTCCAAGGACGGGATGGTTGTCTACAATGCTTATCTATTAATGATTGATGCACTTATGAAAATAAAAGATAATAATATGTTTGTTTGGTTTTTGTGATAAAAGCTAATGAATGAAAGACAAATAATTAAATGCAAATAAAAGCCAAGACGCAAGTAAATTGATGTAAAACGCGATATGAGATGTAGTACTTGAGAACGCAAGGATCCTCCCAATCTTATTTCCTAACTTATGTTGTTTAAGGGCTAAATTAGTCAATTACAATGGTCAGGATTTTAAATTCCTTATACCCCCGTCAGGGTGGACTATAAGGCGATCCTAAAGTGTCACTAGTCCCGTCAGGGTAAATATGATCCACCATTGGATGTTTAAGTTTTTATTACCTCATTGGCCCTAGAATTAGCTAAGTTCGTCAGAATCAATAGCTTCTATCCTAGATTGAATAAATGGTTCTGTATTTAAACCCTCCGTCAGGATGATCCAATTGCCACTAATTGGAATAGCCTAAATACTAACACCTGTTCCTAGTTCATGACGCTAAAAACAGTAAAATAATCTCAACTTATTGAAAAGAGTAAAAGCCCTAATCTAGTTTAATTCAATAAAAACCCAAATTCAACATTCGTTATTCAATAAAATTGGGATTCACCCATTGTTTGTTCTCAAGCACTATGAATTATTTAGCTCATATTGAAACGAAATACTAAATTAAAATAAATGGAATTCATAACTGATTACAAATAAAAGATAAAAGAAACCTAATTTCCGGAATTGGAATGACTGAGAACGGAGCTATAGACCCACTCCAGCTCTAGCAGCTTCTTCTTCCTTCCTTCTGTTGTTTCTCTCTGATGTTTTTAATTGTAAAGAATGAATTGTGTGTAAAATAGAAGTCAAAGGCTGGTTTTATAGGTGGAAAAACGGATTAGGGCTTGGACCTAAAAATAAAACACTAATTAAATGTCCAAGCCCAAATTCTAAGCCCAAAATCCCGTAACTGCTGATACACCTTCACTAAAACGGCTTTTCCCGATGCGTTATGACTCCGATTGACCTCATTCCACCTGCTAAAGTTCCGTAACTCGATAAGGAATGATTTTTCTTCAAAGGTCAGCGGCTAGATCATCTCTTAAGCACCTCGAAATCAGCAATCTATGGCCTGGAAAATGGATTTTCAGCTCTAAAAATAATATCTTCGGGATTTATCTTCAAATCTTGACTCTAATTCACGATCTTTGACTTTCTCCTCGGATTCCTCTCCTAGCTAACATCTAAAACCTGTAAACTTTACACTAAAAATACCAATATTACGCGCAAAAGTTTAATAAATTAAAAATGCTAGAAATAAAAAGGTAATTCCAGATTATTGCAAATTTAGTCCAAAAGTCTATCAAATTAATTAAATAAACACAAAAAATGATGTCTCCCAAGGGTCTAAAATAAGAACAATTAGGGAGACATCAGTAAGTGATAATAAGTGTTGTAATATTTTCAAAAATGACACTGAAATTGTTCAAAACTTGCTTTTTAAATTTCACTAGGATAGAGCTGTATGGATTGATTCACCCCTTAATCTCAAAACTGGCAACCAATACTCTACTAAGGTAGATATTTTGAGGGCCAAAGTCATTAAGGGGGCTAGTAAATGTGTTGAGAAAGGTAACATGCTAATCAAACAAGTATGTATGATTGCTTGTCAAATATAGAAAGATAGGAACAAATTTATGTTTAATGACACTACCCTTTCCCTATTGTGTACAGCTTTGTCCCTATGAGAAGAACAAAAAATATAATCTATCCTAAGGATGACAATAAAAGTATGAAGGATTTGCATGGATAAAACAAGTTGGAATATATAACTCCTAGGGATGACACTGAGTGTCTGAAAGAGAAGAGGGCAGAATCCACTGAGAACATTATGAACTTTGAGGTGAAAAATTGTATGTCTTCTAAAAATGATATGGTACAAAATGAATCTTAAGTAAGAATGTTAATTACACCTCAGGTCTTTGAGATTGAAAGGTGTATAAGTCTCACTAAGTTGAATACTCCTAGTAAAATTAACAAAGTTTTAATAAATGGTCCCACCCCCTATAAATTACTTAAAGATTAACTGTGATTAGTATTCTAAAAATCGGCCTAGGCGGCCGCCTAGGCGGCCGCCTAGGCGCTAGAAGGTAGGGTAACTTCCAGAAATGGCCCAGATGGTCCTAGAAGGTTCCAGGCAGGCCTAGGTGGGTTTAGGCGGCGCCTAGGAGGACCCAAACGGTCGCTTAGGCGGTCTGGAAACTAAAAAAATAAAAATCCATTTTTTAATTAAAAAAAATAAAATATTCTATTTTTTAACACAAAAAATTATGTAAATATATTTTAAAAATTATATAAACCCACAAGAATATTTAAATAAAAATAAAATCCGCCTAGCAAGAAAACGCTTAGGCGCCCGCCTAATCCTCTAGGCACTCGAAGGTGGTCGACCACCCGCTTAACGCCTTTTGGAACACTAATTGTGATACATCCTTTAAAGACAATAAACCTGTTATTGTTGTTTCTTGTGTGCTAAAACATGTAAACAAATAAATTTAACTAAATATAAATGCATGATTTAAGAAACATAATTGATAAACTTACAGTACAGAATGCCAAAAGAAATTTCGAGGCTTGAACTTAGTTCAATGTCCTTAAGATCTATTCGCCCTGCTATGGTGCTCACAATTGATAGCGATGATCTCCCAGGATACAACGGACTCAAGTCAATCGATAGCAGCACTACACAAAGATTGACAATGGCGAACTAAAAATGTAATGTATTTCTCTCTCAAAACTTTTGTAATATGGATATGCAAAAAACCCTAGTAAATATTTTAGATTTTATTTCTCTGATTCTTCTTGTATAAAATGGTGGGAGGCCTCCCTATTTATAGAAATGAATAAGAGGCAATGCGACACCATTCAATTGGTACGTGACTGTTCAAATTAGGAGACATTTAACCATTGAAGCATTACATGAAACAACACGTTGCTTCAGTGACAACATGTTTTGGTTTACACGTGCGCTTAGATAACGGTCACAAGATAGAATTTTTGGTAACGTTTTCTTTAGTGTTTTATTTACAAACACGTGACCAAAACATATCTCATTTTGGATTACTTGTAACATGTCCCGTGTTCAAAACTCAGGATATGCAGATATATTTTTAAGCTTCTTTCTTCTTGTTCTCCAAATTTTTATACTCAATTTCTCATTCACTTCTCAGTGGTTTTAACCAAGTGAATATCAAACAATTGAGTCAACGTCGTTAGTCCACACTTGGAAAATTCCAATTGACTAACAGTTATTTCTTGCATTATCAGGATCACTAACAGAGTAGTTATTGAATGCGAAATTTGGAAAATTGTTGCGGAGAATGCTATGGAGGCTGAAACTCTTGTGATCATGAAGACATGTGTATGGACGAGAGATCACAAAAATACTCAATACCGTAGAACTATTGTAAGGCATTAATGGGCCCTCTAGCAAATAATCATCGTATAGTTCATCCAAACATTTATAATTCTATTCGTAGTATTTATTATGTCTCTGAACTTTGTAATTCTTATTTCTCTTTTGTCACGAAAAAAAACTTAATCGCTGCTTGAGTAGTCAAGAATAGGGGTGTGCATCGGGTTAGGAAACCCGCATAACCCGACCAACCCGATTTCAATAACCCGAAATTATACGGGTTAGTTTTTTATTGGGTGGGTTGCGGTTTATATTTTAGAAAAAATATACATTTTTTGCGGGTTGTGGATTTTAAACTTGAAACCCACAAACCCGCATACCCGATTATCCTATAATATAAAAAATTAGAAAAAAACGTATTGCTCATTTTATTCAAATAAAATAGTATGGGTCATATGCTTCTCACACTCATTTCTTTTTTTCATTCCTTCTTTTTTAAAGTTTTTAAATCCGTTCATATTTTAATAATATTTTGTCTAATGAATCTGTTTTTCATTTCAATTATGATATTATCTTTGCTTTTGTTTAATTCATAAATTTATTTTCCTAAAATCTCATTTTATATATTTTTTTAAATTAAAGATGATTTGAAGTGTATATGAGTATTCTAAACTATTATTTGGTTACAACTTTCGTTTGTAATATAATTTTGACCCGCCGAATGAATATGGATACAAATTCGGCTAATTTATCAAACTAAATCACCCGCAATGCACCCGCAACCCGTCCAAACCGAAACTCAATGGGTTATATAATGTATTGGGCGGGTGCGGATAGGGATAGCAGTGGTTACGATTTTAATCCGAAACCGACGGATTACCGAACCGAATAAAAACCGATTATGTAACCGTGGTTAAATCCGTTAGGGTTTGGTTTTAAAGAGTGAAACCGATGGTTAAAACTGTTAGGTTATGGTTTTAGATTAAAAAAACCCGAAAACCGAAAATCCGTTTTATATATACATATATCTGATTTTATTTTACCTATTAAAGGCTAAAATCCATGTATTTTTATATTTTGAAGTCCATCTTTCTTATATTTTTTTAAATTTTTAATTACCAAAAGGCCAAAAGTCTCAACCCAACTATAGATAAGAATGGAAATGGTTATGGTTTAAAATCAAAATCGCTGAAAATTTGAACCGATTAAAAATCGATTATGCAACCATGGATAAAACCGTTAGGTTATGGTTCTGAAAAATGTATCCGATAGTTAAATCCTTTAGGTTAAAATTTTAGATAAAAATAAAACCAAATAACCAAAATCCGTTTATTATCATCTATTTTTGTATATTTCATAGTAATATAGATAAAAAAGTATTTTCATATCTCAAAAATAAAATCTAAATATTAGAATTGACAAAAGAAGTAACAAAAACGTTATTTAATTAAAGATCAACATAATATATTATATATTGGAGAGTTTTCATGTATTTGTGATTTTGTTTCAATATTTTCAATATATTTAGAGAGTTATTTGGCATGTCACAAGAGCGAGGCGAGGTTACGAATCTTACTGCGAGAGGGACGCCTCGTGAGCCGGTTATGGTTAAAATCCGAAAAACCGTTTAAAAAACCGAATCCGAATTATTCGGATATGGTTTTGAAAAGTAAGTCTGATGGTTAAATCCGTTAGGGTTTGGTTTTTGATAAATTAAGTAGATATGGACATGGTTTTGATTTTTTTTTGCAATAATCCGATCCGTTGCCATCCCTAGGTGTGGATCTCATTTTTTAAAACTCGCACAAGAACGGACGGTTTGTGGGTTGAACATTTTTTATTTAAAACCGACCCGCGCACACCCCTAGTCAAGAACATGTTATCGGATAAATGTTTTTGGGAATGGATGAATCTCATTACTACCCAATTAGCTAGACTATTGAAGTTAGATGCCTTCTTGTGAATAGACTAAATATTTTGCAATTCTCCTTATTAATGAAAAGTGTTTAGAAAAATAGTCAATTACATAATATTAATAATACATAATGATTATTATAAAATGATAATTTAATAAATCTATCCAGAAGTTAAGAAAATTCTAACAATATGTATCTTGGATATCTATGATTGTCTGATAGGAGTAATAGAACTATCCTTATTTGTCCGAAACTTTCCGTGTATGTGAGATATGTTACGTGTGTTTATTAAATTTCTTGCAAATAATTAATGTTTTCTCTAACGGGCCACACCCAATAGCGAATAGGTTTTCCTTGTTATCCTCATTGACGTTAAGTCGATGTAGGCAGGTCGATGCATATCCTAAGAGAGTCAATCTCTTATTCATTCAAAATTGACAATCCTCTCTCACTTCTAGAACAGTTTTAGATTTTTTCTCTTCTCAATTCTAAATTGGGTTTCTCTGTTTATATATAATCTATTCACCTTCCTCACTATCTATAATCAAAACCAAATCCAAAGCCAAAATCCCCATATCAGCTATGACAGTGAAATGCTTTAAAGTTCTCATATTTACTACTGGCTTAATTATTGGAATCCTTGTTTGTTTACTTTTTGAAAACTTGTCATTATTCAATATCCAATTCTATGTTTCTTCCACGTTATCACCACCACCACGGTCGCTATCTCAAGTACCTTCACTCCCACCACCACCATCACAGTCTTCCATGACGGAGGAAGAGTTGTTGTTGCTGAGAGCCTCAATGACTCCAAGAATACAAGAATTCCCATCCAAAAGTATGCCCAAGATTGCTTTTATGTTTTTAACCAGAGGCCCAGTTTCATTAGCACCTCTATGGGAGAAGTTCTTTAAAGGACAAGAAGGTCTTTATTCAATTTACGTCCATTCAACTTCTTCTAATTTACCAGACCCTCAAGGTTCAGTTTTCCATGGCAGAAGAATTCCCAGTAAGGTATATATATGGTTTCTCTTTCATACCTTTTTTTTTCAATTTACTAGCAAAATTCGTAAATATTAATTTTTGTTTTAACAAATATGCAGAAAGTTGAATGGGGCAAAGTTAACATGATAGAAGCCGAAAGAAGGCTACTAGCAAACGCACTCCTTGACGATAATTCAAATCAAAATTTCGTCCTACTCTCAGACTCATGTATTCCTTTATATAATTTTTCGACTATTTATTCTTACATAATCAACTCTTCAAAGAATTTCGTTCAAGTATTTGATGACCCAAGAAGTATCGGTCGTGGACGATATAGCCCACAAATGAGCCCTCGTATCAAACTAAATCAATGGAGAAAAGGTTCTCAATGGTTTGGAATTAACAAAGCTCTTGCACTCGAAATTGTATCAGATAAAACATACTTTCCAGTTTTCCAACAACATTGCAATAAACCAGGATGTTATGCCGATGAACATTATTTACCTACCCTAATGAATATCAAGTTCGGAGAATCCAACTCGAATAGAAGTTTAACACTCATTGATTGGTCCAAAGGTGGACCCCATCCCGCTAGATTTACGAGAAGAGATGTTACTGTAAAGTTACTCAAGAAAATGAGAAACGGAAGCAAATGTGAATACAATGGGGAAAAAACAAACGTTTGTTTCATGTTTGCTAGGAAGTTCACACCCGATTCTTTAGCTAGACTATTGAAGTTTGCACCAATGGTTATGCAATTCAACTAGTATTGTACATAGTATTATATTCTATAGTTTGTATATAATATATGATATATATAGTATATACTATTAAACGTTACTAATGAGACAAATTCATAAGGAAAAAGGTTAGTGTTAAGTTAATAAACTAACAAAAACAACAAACAATCTAACTCAAACTTTACAAAACTATAACAAAAACAAATAAGCAAACTAGTTTAACTCATTGGCTTGCACCTCCTATATTATCTTCAGACACACAAGGAGATTCCGAAACAGAATCACCGGTTTCATGTCCCGGTGATACCTCAACCCCACGTAACTCTTCAATCATCTTCACAACATAATTAATTTTAGGGCGTTGATCAGGTGAAGCTGCGGTACACGATAAAGCTATTTGTAACAAACCCACCATTTCTTCTTCAATATCCTTATACCTCATTAACTCCAAATCAAACACCTCAGCTGTCCATTCTTCCCTCACCACAGATTGTACCCATCTCGGTAAATCAATCGCTCCTCCATAACCCGCTCCATCTCCTCCATTCTCCACCGCTAATGGACATTTTCCGGTCAGTAACTCCAATAATAACACTCCGTACGAGTATACATCGGATTTCTGTGTGAGTTTTCGTCCATCGATCGTTACTTCCGGTGCACGATAGCCGTTAGATTTCGGTATAGTCGATGCAAAAACCGATAAACCAAAATCTGAGACTCGTGCATTTCCGGATTTATCGATTAATATATTAGTCGATTTTATATTACCGTGAGTGAGTTTTAGCGACTTGCATGAATTATGAATGTAATCTACACCACGAGCTGCTCCGGCAGCTATTTTTAACCGTGTGTTCCAATCTAACGGTGTTCTTCCGGGCCCACGATTGCCTGTAACAATCATATTCTAATAGTCTAATTAAACCATAAAATAAAACAGAAAGGGGAAGGGGAAGAAAAAAACTTACCATGAAGAAGCCAAAAAAGGTTACCGTTAGGCATGAAATCATATACCAATAATTTTTCGTCTCGTGCGAAATAATAAGCTTTTAAACTAACTAAATTCTGATGTCTTAATCTACCTAAAACCTCCATGTGTTGTTCGAATTCTCGTTTACCATTTACTGTCATATCTTTTAATCGTTTTACTGCAACTACATTACCATCGTCTAGTACTGCTTTATAAGCTGTTCCGAATCCTCCTTTACCCAACATTTCAGCTGATGCTCTAAGGAGATCCTCGAGCTCAAACTTCTTTGCTCCCTCGAAAAATACCATTTTACCCCTACTTTCTAAACCGGGTTGACCCGATGCTCGAAATGGGCTTGATGAGTACACGATTTTTTCTCCTTCGTGGATGTGGGACCCGGTTTTTTGGGGTGTTTCGTTGTTGGAGGAGTTTCTCCAGAAGTAGCAGTAGAGTAAAAGTGAGACTATGGCTAATACTAATACATCGCCAAGTATTATGGCGATTATTGCTAATGTGCTTACTTTGCTTCCTTCACTGTTATGTCCATTTTTTCCAGATTTAATAGGAGAGGCGTTTTCAGGTACGGTGCTGGGTGAAGAACCCACTGTTTTTGTGGGCTCACCTACCGGAGAAGCAATTGCGCCATCATTAGCCCCGGGCCGGGTCGGGTCACCAGGTACTCCGCTGCAATTCTGCAATGGCGGCCCGCAAAGTTGATTATTATTCGAAAACGCTGAGACGGGGAAGCGTGAAAGCGAAAAGGGTATCTCACCCATAAGCTCATTTCCTGAAACGTTGAAATCTTGAAGACCTCGTAAGCCAAAACCCAAGATCCGACCCGAAAACTTGTTTTCTTCGAGACGCAAAGTCAACAAATGGGTCAGTTTGTTAAATTCCGTGGCAGGAAACTCACCGGAGAGATTATTATGAGACAGATCGAGACGGTAAATTCTTAATAGTGACGGAAGAGAAGGAGGAAGCTGACCGGAGATAACATTATGTGATAGGAAAAGAAGTTTTAAGGAAGTGAGATTAGAGAGGTCAGGAATAGGACCAGACAAAGCATTGTGTTTGAGACTAAGAACTCTGAGGGAAGTAAGGGAAGTGAGGCTTGTAAAAGAGCCGGTGAGGCCAAAGTCTTCAAGAACAAGGCGAGAAACGCGGTTTTTGTAACAGGAAACACCAGGAAAGCTGCATGGGTCGACGGAATCGACGGTGGTGTTCCAAATGAGGTTGTTGTGAATGTCTGAAGAGGATTTGAAGTCCAGTAAAGGTTGTAAATCTGGGTTTGTTTGAGCTTGGAGTGTATGAATATGGAGAAGAAAGAATGCAAATAGTAAGGGATTAATGTACGCCATTGATATGGACATTGTTGTAGAAGAAAAGATGTGGGAGGGGAGTATTGAAGTAGAGAAGTGAAGAGTGAAGAGGGGAGGTTAGTTGGTAGGGATTTTAATTATGACAGAATTGAAGGGTATTAAATGAAAGGCTTGTATCTTTGTGATGTTTTAAAAAAAAAAAAAAAAGGAGATGGAACGGAAACATTTCGTTATGGGTGAAACAATCATAACGCAATAACATATGTAATCCAGCAAATAGTTAAAAGGAGAATTATATTTTGGAAAATTCTTCCATCCAATATTGGAGGATCCTACACCAATCATATTAATACATATATTTGATGTTTTAAATTTGCAAAAGTAACTAAATTATTAATCTAATTACATATGTCTTGTTATAAATATCAATGGTAGTGATATGAGTATTGGACCATCCAATATTGGATGGAATTCTTACCCTTATTTTTTTAAGGCCCAAAAAGGTGCTATGTTTTAAATCTTATTTCTAATTCTCTTTTAACTAGTCCAACTAGATGGGATAATGTACCATTATACTCTCATCCCCTTTACCTATAGTAAAACACAAAAAACCCACCCTCTGATCCCATTAAGCACCGACGCTCCCCTACCTCTCTATTCACTCTTTCTTTCTCTCTGAAAAACCCGACCCCGTCACCCTCTCCCTCCTCCTCCATCTTCATCTTCTAAACTACCCCCACCTTCATCACCACCCTACCCAAGCTTCTGGACTCCTTCTTCACCCACACATGCGTCACCGTCACTACCAGCTATGAAGACCGCCGCCGTGAAGGACCGCTGCCATCGAGGACAAACTTCCAGATCCGCCGCCTTACACCAGATCCGCCAACATCACTGTCCCCCTATCTTCTATCAATACTAAATCAGACCCCCAACCATCACCCTCCCCTTCATCTTAAGCACCACTCTACATAACCACTCTCCCATCCACACTCCGCCGCCGAGACCATTCGCACCACCCCCCGACCTTCATCCTCACCCTGACCTTCATCATTATCACCATGGAAGCACTGCTCGATGTCATTGAACCCTGCGACGTGACTAACTCCAACGAAGACAGTTTTGGTTTGTGAGATCCGTTAATCCAGTTGGTGTGGTTCGAGCTCGCCTGAAGCCTTCTGGTTCGAGTCTTCGTTCGTGGCTGTGAAGTTGGTGTGGTTCGTTCGTGGTTCGAGTCTTTGTTCGTCGATCCATGGTTCTTTTTAATGTAATTCCTAATGGGGCCAGCCCCAGGTTGGAGATTGTTGATGATGGGTCAGTTCAGTCTAGTTTTTTGTAGTAATGGGGCTGGCCTAATATGGGTTTCACTTTTGGTGATTTTTGTTGTACATTATGGGTACAACCCATTTAAATTTATGAATAGGTCAGCCTGTGTTTTTGTTCCATATCTCTTATTGTTTTGTTTATTATGGGGGCCAACCCCTTATTGTTTTTGTTCACTCTGGGCCTAGACCCTTATTGTTTTTGCTCATTATGAGGCCATCCCATATAACCATGTATGAATTAACAAAAGAAAACAACATATTAATTGACAACCTTAGATTTCGGTGAGTGAAATTTTTGTTTTTGTTCAAGTCTATATTAGTTCTTTATGGGACGAGCCCGAATTTGATTTGCACTAGTTTTTGTTCTTGATTACGGGTCTGTACCCATGACAAACAAGGATAAAAAAGTAAAAATTCAAAACACATAGTTGAAAATAGGACTTAAAAAAAAGTTTTTGGGACTAGGACTTAAATTATAAAGTTCCTTACTTTTGGGGCTCAGATTGTATTTTCCTCATAGTTAAATTCAGAGTCGGGCTTTGAGCCACTAACACACAGACGTTTTAGGTCTTATTTTTAGTAAAAAAATTCCTAATTTTATTAGAATAAAATTTTTATAGTTGCTGACACAAGACTTCTAGCGTATGGGGATTTGATAGAAAGACTCTGATTGTAATATTCCTTCTCCGTCCAAAAAAAAGCAAAAAATA
Organism: Nemophila menziesii; assembly: GCA_029959085.1. NCBI lineage: Eukaryota > Viridiplantae > Streptophyta > Magnoliopsida > Boraginales > Hydrophyllaceae > Nemophila > Nemophila menziesii. The sequence continues at coordinate 31,308,873 of JARWIR010000005.1, forward strand.
AATTATAGTTAAAAAAGACTTTTATAAGAATTTTTGTTTTAGGTAACTGTATATATTTTGGTTTTTTGGGTTGATTTTGAATTTAAACTATTAAAGTATCATTGTCTTTTATCTCTTAAACGCTATGGGTTCCTAGATACTTGCCAAATAATAAAGAGTGTAATATTTGATTAACAAAAATACATCAATAGTAGATATCAGGTGGATGTTACTAGTAAGCCTTAAACTAATTATGTCTTCAGCCGAGTTTAGAGACCTAGAACTAGACAAGGGCCAGGACCACATAGAGGTTTGCTTCCCGATATTAACAAATCAGTATTAGGAACGAGAATCGAAGAGAATATACGTATTGGAATAGGTCTGACTGTTATATGAACAGCGTAAGCATATAAGGGATACCTCGTTAAGCGCATGTCATTGGTATTTATAGATAAATAAAGTTTAGTATACCTTGTTTGACTTTTGTCGTATCCCTTAGGGAGATACTCGGGAGGGGATGTTCTGGGAGGAGGTGATATTAGCCCATTGATTCGCTCAAGATTGTGAGTAGTGATCATATGATAACGCCGAGCCTATGGCATCAACCCGTATTTCTTTGTCGGAGACACAATTTCACTATGTTCAAGGCTTAGCATGACCGAGCCTATAAATACTCCCTTCAATATGAAGAATTGATGTTGAGCCCTATCAGATCGATCCAAGAGTTCATCTGACTTCTTCTATGCTATGATGGGGACGTCAGGTTTGATACGTTATTTTCAATTCCTAGAATGGCATGTGGTCGTTCCCGCTTGCTCACACAACCTTTACTATCTGGATATCCGTGAAATGCATATGCATGCATGCATTTGTTGGTGTGTTTGGTCATTTATTATCTCGAAAGTTGGGTCATCATTATTTTCCTATAAAAATTTATGGTTTTAATAATAAAATTCTAAAAAGGGATTTGTGGAAGAACCTTACTGATCATGCTTCTACTTTTGATGATTTGTGGCTTATTTTATCAAGAGTTATTCTTCTAGGGATAAAATTATATGAGGAGCCACATTTGACTACCACAGATTTAGTTTTAATATTATAATTATCTAAAAAAATTACTATAATTTGATTAAGTAATGTATTATAATATTGTTAGCCTTAAATTCAAAAAAGAGACTGATACAATAAGTTACAATATTCTTATAAGTCGGTGAGAATTGACGAAGTTATGACTTAAATTTAGTATATTAAATAAAGTTTTTTTTAAAAAATATTAAAAATATAAGAATAAAGACAAGTCATAAATTTGGTGATATTTTATTATATTTTTAAATTGTTTTTGAATCACATTATTTAAATTATTGTTAAATAATTTTCAATTTTATGTATATTTAAGTAAAAGTAATTTTATATTCAGTGTGCATTTATGAAATAATTAAAACAATTGCTATGTTTTGAAAAAATATAACATCCACTAAACTATAATGTCTTATATGTACATCTTTGCTTAAAAAATGTACATCAAATTATGATTGTATAATATAAACGTTCATAAAGAATTAATTATTTTCGGACAAAAATTATACTCGTATATCATAAAATTTACGAGTTTAGAGGGACTTGAGCCTCCCTGAGCCTTCAACAAATTTGCCCGTGCAGAGTCATATAATTATTTTTTGTTAAATTGATTATCTGTTGATTTTTGTTTACCCATAACCTTGGTAAGATTTTTTCCTTCCTCAATCGCTCTAATTGTGAGTGTAGATTGCGATGGACCTCTAGTAGACACTTTAATCCATCCGCCTATTTTGGGTGAGGTTTTAGGGTTCTTGCATTTCCTTTCTTCATGGCCGAAATTCCGCATCCATAGTAGACTTGGCCAATGTTTTCAAACTTGCATTTAATCCACGTAGACTTATTTTCATCCTCTCAATATTTTATACCTGAGGTGAGCAGATTTGTTAAGATTTAGTCAACTCTCACTTTGGTGATTGATTGTTCATCAATATCAACTGATCCGGGTAGCTAAATTTCATAAACTTTGCCAAAATAGCTGAGTAATTTTTTGATGCATTTTGTTGTTAACAGAGTAACATGAACCCCAGAGAATTGAATCCAAATAGTTGTATGAGTAACTTCATTAGAGAAGTTGTTGTTGTTGTTGAAGAGATTGATCGTAAAATGTTTACCCTGTATGGTCTAGGATCTTTGAGCATAAACTTTGTTCTTGTATTCTTCATAACCAAACTTCAAGACCACCGTGTTGGAGTTGGTGCTGATTTTCTCTACCCCAACTTGTTTTTTCATAGGCCAATACTTGTTGATGTGATTTTTAATAAAGATGAACTAATTTTGTCTTGTACCATGAGTCTATCGATAACTTTGTGCTTATTGACATATTTGTACAGTGAACCATGATTTGGTGTTATTACTAACTCTTTATATTTTGCTAGGGGGTGAGAGGAAGTATAGAAATCCATGCTGAGTTAAAAGGAAGATGAAGAGGAGTAGGTACGAGAAAAAGGAAAGCAAATAAATAAAACTGTATTGATGATGTTCTTAAGGAAAATAGTTTTATAAAGGAACCAAGCAAAACTTTTAGAAATCTTGTTGATAGAAGCTGTTAGATTAGGTTGGGAAATGTGTTTTTTGGAGTAGAAGGTAAAAAGAGGCGCGAGCTCTCGTATTAAATGCAATCAAATAAAAAAGGTTAATTTTAATGGTTTGCTATATACTACTCCCCCCGTCCCAAAAATAAGGTCCACTTTGCTTTTCACACAAATTAAGAAATACAATTATTATCTTTCTCAATACTAAATTACCCCTAATAAAGTGTCTTGATATTTTAAATATTCATTGGAAACATAAATTTAAATATTTAAATAAAGGCAATAGTGGAAAAAGATGGATTAAAATGTCTTGAAATTTTAAGTGGATATTATTTTTGGCACACCATTTTTAGTAAGGTGGGCATTATTTTTTGGACGGAGGGAGCACTATCTTTTTTTTGTTCCAAACATAATATATAAAAGATAAAAGAGGTTACAAATCAGCCAATCCTGGAGGGATATGCATCAATTCTAATTAGCAAATATAGCCTACTTGGGTAAGCACAAGAGTGCGAGCCAATTGTGTTGCTAAGAAGCTTACGTTTGGCTACCCCATCAGCTAAAACATTCCCATCTCTACTAATCCACTTTAAGATAGGCTTACAAGTTTTGGAAATAAAATAAATGCTCTTAATAATATTACAAATCTTAGGAATTGGAATAAAATTGTTCATCTCTAAAGGAAGCACCACTCTTTGGCAGTCGCTCTCTATAATTGTCCTTGAGTCTTTCAAGTCACGAGCAATTACACAAGCTTTAAGTATACCAAGGACTTCAACTTCGATTGGAGATTCTGCACTTATTTCCCAAGCTTTGCATTCAAGTACCTTGCCAAGATAGTCTCTGTTAACACAAGAAATTACAACTCTATTATTATTAAAAGCTGCATCACAATTGATTTTGATTAAAAAAAATTGGTGGAGGGGTCCATTTCTTATCGCAAGCATGCATATTTCTATTATTATCCTCTTCCCATATAACCCGGGGATTGGGATGAGTTTTCTTCATATCCTTCAGTTTATTATTAATATCATTAGGAAGATTGATATTTTTGTATTCATCTCACTCTTTTTTAGCTTTACTAATAACATTTATAGGGTCAAGTTTGATATATTTGTACTTATTATCATTTTTGGCTTTCTAGATATGCCATAGCAACACACATATCCTTTCCATGATAAAGTTGTTTTCTAACTTTTGGTTTTTCATATTTTCAACTATACTTGCCATCCAAGAGTCCATCCTATATGAATTCTGGTTGCAAGTTTCTATATTAAAGTCAGAGGCAAGCCAGATGGCCCTCGTCCATTCACAATTTAGTAATAAGTGTTCAGTAGATTCAACCTCTTTGTTACAGATATCACAAAATGGCGTTTTTATAACCTTCTTTTTTTAGTCATTCTCATTCGTGGATAATAGGTTTTTAAAAACCCCCCACATAAAATTCTTAACTTTAGGAGCTATTTTTAAATTCCACATCATTTTTTAGATTTCTAGATTAATATTGTGAGAAGAGGAGGGTTTTTTAACAATTTTGTTAATGATTATTCTATCATGAGCTTCTTTGAGAATTTGATAGCTTTTTTTAACTCTGTAGATCCCATCTTGATCTTTATTCCACTAGGGTATGTCTTTACCCCCAGAATATGGAATAAATGTATTTAATATTGTAGCTGCTATATCAGAATTATATTCCTCATTAATAATATTTTCATCCCACTTTCTATCTTTTAGTTTCATAAGATCAATTACTTTCATAGCTATACCCTTTTTGGGTTTAATAATTTCATTCTTACCATGAATTCATATATCACAATGAATATTAATGATATTTCCATCACCCACTTTCCATTTTATATCCTCTTTAATAATATCTCTTCCACTCAATAGACTTATCCAACCCCATGAGGGTTAGTATCCTATTTGAGTTTCAAGAAAAGAAACATTAGGAAAATATTTTCCTCTTAGTACCTTGAATAACAAAGAGTCTTGTTTATTCAAAAAAATTCCCAAGCTTGTTTACCTAAAAGAGCCACCTTCATGAGCAGGGACGGACCCACTTGAGGCCTGAACCCGTAAATTTTATGATATGCAAGTTTAATTTTTGCCCGAAAAATAATTAGCCTTCTATGAACATGTATATTATATATTCTTGCTTTAAAGTATACATAAGATGTCATAGCTTAGCGGAAGCTATGCTTGGATTTAAGTTTTAGAATAGAGATCGTGTGTTCGAAACATATTTTTTTACTTAAAATAGAAAATCTTATATTTTGCATAACTGTTTAATAAAATTTTATAACTGTTGAAACAATATGTAAAAGAAACTAGTTGATGAGAGAATATATGGAGATAAGAAGAGTATATTATTATATATGGATTTCCATCTTAATTTGAGGGAATTGACAAGCCTTTATATAGAGACTTATGAGACTATCCAACTACCCTACTAATTACATAATAAGTAGGATGTTACAAGGGATAAATATGAAGGTTACAAAGGCTCTCCACTACTCTATAATAATACCCACATTATAATATTTCATAACACTCCCTCTTGGGTATTATTCAAATACGCATATGATGTTGCCTCGTTAAAAACCTCGCTAGTAAAACCCAATGGGAAAAAAACTAGTCAAGGGAAAAAGAGTGCAACGCGTATGATTCTCCCTCTGAATGTGTGGATAAAGTACCTTGATCATTAGTATTATCGACTTGTCTCATGAAATGGAAGTATCTTTGCATAAAATTATCAAGTGCAGCCATAAATTATATTGACATGATATTCATCTTGAACTTTACATCTTGGGCTTTTCTTGTGAATTTAAATTTGACCAAGTCGAGTTGAATATCCACCAAATTCTTATTGATATGCCTCGTTAAAACCTTACTAGGAAAACCCTGTGGGACAAAAACCGAGTGAAGGAAAAAGAGTACATGATCGTTATCAATAGCTTTTAATTTTCCTCGTTAAAAACTTTGTCAGGAAAACCCTGTGGGAAAAAACCTTGACGAAGAAATAAAGAGTGCAATACGTGTTGGTCTCCCCCTCATGTAAACGTATATGTGACGATCTTCAATTTCAAATATAATCTCGATATTCAGTATCTTACACATTTTTATAATAGTAACTATAATTTCAAATTAAACAATATATGAAGTCATATCGTCATATAACACTAGAATGATCCACAATCATGTGCAATTTAGAGTAATAAATATTCATGCACGTAATCATAAATAAACGCATATTCTACTTATGAAATATAAAACAAATATATGGCAGATTACATGACAATATATAAGACAATTAAAGATTGTTAAAGACAACAAAAGTAATACAAATATCATTCTAATATATCTCGGGATTTATGTATACGCGTTTTTAGTCTTCTAAAGACTTTCATGTAATTTTTTCTTATCACACGATAAATATTGGTAAATTTTATTTTACCATAAGACGCACATGAAGTCATATATGAAACTTTCAGGCAAATATTTTCCACCAAAAAAGTACTTCATATATTCACATTGACTGTATGAGTATGATTATGCCTGATTGCGTCTTATTATATTTGGCCAATTAATTTTTCTAGACGACATCATAGAATAGACTTCGATTCAAGATCCTCGTTTTCATTTAGTAACTTTTACATGATCATTTACACATATTATTCGATCATGATCAATTTGTTTTTCTATTCCATATATTTCTGTAGTAATATAATCAAATGAGATTCTTTCATCTCAATTTCTCAATACTGAGAAAATATTCAGGTACCTGGTACTCTTTTTAGAGTACTATTCTTTAGTTATATTTTCTACATTATCTCATGATAATTTTAGAAGTGTCAACTTGCTCATACTGCTCAATAATATGATATTTTGGAACCGACAGGTCGACCACGCTTTACGCGTTGCAATGTATTTTTTTTCAAAGGATATTAATTTGAGAAGGATCATTTCAAGCTGAATACGTGACTTAGTCACTTATGAATGCATCTTATTTTTACAATGAGCTCATAACTTATTTTCGAGGATGAAGATGCATCTTATAAAAGATTTTTCAGCTCCCCTCTTATCATGAGAATCTTACTTTATGCATAGTATTTCAGTATACATATTTTTCATGTGGCAAACCCAAGATACATATCAATCATTGTAGATTGAAAATAGATTCTCATATTTGTGCATAACGGTGGAATATTTATATTTTATGTTGTACAAGTAACAAAATATAGATGGATACTTTTGGTCTTTGACCAATGAGGGTATTCATGATTTTAGTTGGACTTTATTTTTCAATATGACCGTATATATGTATAAAGTTGTATGTCGATAAGTCATATTAGGCGAATTCACAACCAATTGTCTAGCAATTTTCTATTTCAAGAAAATATATATTCTGCTAGATCATATATTTCTCCCCCTGAATTTGACTATATATTGACTTCAAATAGTACAAATAAATTGGAGATAGCCTGGTAATATTTATTTTAAGATTTAAACAATATTGATAAATATTGTATTAGTGGTTGTGGTTATAATCATGATTATATTCATGATAATAAATTTATATTGATAAACATGACGAAAAGCCTAACCTATCAAATGATTAGGGTCATCAAACTTATATCACTTCATGTGATGGTTTTGACCGATTAGTCATGTTGATGAGTTTTTATTAAAAAATAATATCAACTTTTTGTGCATCTCGAGCATATGAAACATCTCAATTCAAGATATTTTGTCATTCTATTTTTGAAATTTAATCGAGTTGGACTTGCTCATATATTATCCTTTGAGAAGATACGATAAAGATTTAATATCCTTCATAGAAGTATAAGTTTATCCTCTCGTAATTGATTTAATATTAGATTTATCCAAATGACATTTGTCACAAAACAATTATGTCAAATAATCTTGTTAAATAATCTTGTAAAATAATATTGTACAATTATGACATGATGATCGATTTGTCTAAGACACCATATTCAAGTTACACAATTTGTAAGAGGGTGGTGGTTCAAATCCCACTTCTAACATTTAATTTTCTTGTAATTAAAATGTCAATTTTGATCCTATAAGGATTCATTTCAGAATTTATCTTTCTTTTTATTTTCATGATTCAATAATCATGTCAAATACTCTTTCGCAATTTTAAGTTCACGATTTTTTTTATGATAACGTGTTCTTTTCAGGAATACGTAATTATTTCTCCAACCCCGTATGATTTTCAAAGTCAGTGACTAATATAATGTATAATTTTTCATTATATCAAATGAATTTCTGATTCATGATAACTATACAAATCATGGGATTAGACTTTAAACCTCGTTGGAGATAATATTGAAGAAATGTAATTTTTTTCTACGCATTCGTTCTTAGATGCGTTACTTTCTTCCCAAATGATTATTTTCACTATCATATGTGACATTCATATGGCTTTCAAGGTCATGCCAAACAAACATTTTAACATTCAATATTTCATAGGAAATGATAATAGATAGTTTTTTTTCATGTCATCAAGATGTATTTGAGAATTTAAGATAATTCATCTCAATATTTATTTCTATGATTCAATAAATCATTTTTTCATAAAATATTGAGACTTTAAGTCTATAATTAACGAGATTATGATAAATAAATTTCATAATCTTTCATAGATGCTTTTGCAATTTCGATTCACAATTTATTTATTTTTTATTGTGGTGTATTTGGATTACATGTCCAATTTTATTAATATAAGCCTTGTTTTCTCACTTGATTTCAAATTCAAGATATATGACAAAAATATTGCTCAATATATGAACGAAAATTTATTTCGTTGGACTCATTTTCATGAATCATACTTTTGTAACAATTAGGCTTTGAATAATTTCACCATGAATTATTATCAAGTTGGACATTTCATAATGGTTTCATCAATTGTTTCTCATCAATATTCAAATTTTTTCTTGATAAGTTCATTGAAATATTTTTTTTCTTTATAAACAACTCGAAAGTTATTTTTTTCATAAACAAGACGAGTTTCACATTGCTTTTAAGCAATCATAATTTATAAACTGAAGCAAACATTCAGTTGCTTATTCTCATCATTTTTTTCAATGATTATAATTCTTTTCTTGAAGCGAACTTGTACAATTTCAAGTTGAATCTTCTCTTTCAAAATCATATATTTGGAGAGGTATATGAATTTCGATTAATCTTTACTCTCTATTAGAATATATTTTCAAATAGAGATGAAGTAATCAATTATATTATAATATAACATAAAAAATTAAAAAAAAAACATCTTACCTTAAGAATTACTTACCTCCATATAACAAAAAAAATTATGAAGAGTCTCAAATCATATTAGCTCGGTTGGTAGAGTCGTGCTGATAACGTGTTGATACAATATGTAAAAGAAACTAGTTGATGAGAGGATATATATGGAGATAAGAAGAGTATATTATTATATATGGATTTCTATCTTAATTTGAGGAAATGGACAAGCCTTTATATAGAGACTTATGAGACTATCCAACTACCCTACTAATTACATAATAAGTAGGATGTTACAAGGGATAATATGAAGGTTACAAAGGCTCTCCACTACTTTATAATAATACCCACATTATAATATTTCATAACAATAACTATTTTTTATAACTTTTCTTTATCCTTATATTTTAACATTTTTATTTTTTTTAATTTTAAATACTAAATTTAAGTCATAACTTTGTCAAATTTGACGACTTATAAGAGTATTGTAATTCATTATATTAGACTTTATTCTAAATTTTAGGCTAGCATTGCTTTTATACATTGCTTGAAAAAACTATAATATTACCCTTTAGATAATTAGAATATGAATATAACATTATAAAATATTAATAAAATTTTAGTGATACTATGTAAAATAGGTGTGATGGTGTTTTTTTCCCCAAAATGTAGTAGCGTTAATAGTGCTATTTTGCATCATTTTCAGGTAAATGCTAACTTCTAAGTTCATTTTGTTGAACGAACGAGAATTACAATAGTGTTGCATGTTCATATCTACATTTTGACAAGGGTAATTATAAATTTATGTTTTTTATATTTATTTTAAAAATAATTGGAAATGATTACTCTGAATCTCCATATATATCAAGTCTCTTCTCATTTCATCTTTTGGATCTGCCCCTGTTCATGAGAGGTAAATCTTTAAATCTTAGGCCCTCTAAGTACTTGTTTTTTGTTAAGTTCTTTCATTTTTATAGTGCACTTTTTTTTCTACCATTACTGTTATACCAGAAATTTGAAATTTGTGATGTAATAAGATCACAAATTTTTTGATGATAAGATAAGTAGATATATAATAGTTTGGTAAATTTTGTAGAACTGATTTAATAAGTATTATGCGCCCATCAGATAAAAAGGGTTTGACTAAATAGTTACTTTGAATAGTTACATTGAGTAGAGTACTAGTGTGGGCAATCACAGCATCTCACTTAATTGTTTTTATCGTTTGAAAAATAAAATAAAAAATCAATACCTGGAAACGCAACGGCAAGAAAGCTTGATTTATCCGTTGCGATAGTTTATGAGTAATTATATGACACACATGCAGGTTGCCTTTATCTTCAGGAAAACTGGAGTACTTATTATAAGGTCATAACTCATAAGCAACTCTAATTATTCCCAAGCTGATTAACTTATTAGAAGAATTCTTTCGAATAATTCAATATTATTATGAGAAAAATATAAAAAGAGGCCCAAAATTTCCAACTTTATAATATAAGTCTCAATTAAAAAATTATTTTATTAAAGTTTCAATCTCAATTTTCTGATTTGGATTATATTTTTACCTTTTGTTCTTGATGGGTACGGACACGTAGTATTTGTAAATTTTTATTACTTTGTTTATTTATTTTGTTAAGTCATTGATAGTGGTCATTGTTCAACCCCATATGGGTACATACCCGTTGAGTTTGTCATGTTTTTTTAGTACGTTTTTTTAATTAAGTCCTTCATAATCATATGGGTACGGACCCATCTCGACAAATAGCTAGATGGGTCAGGACCTAGCTCGATCAACGTTCTTGAGTTGTATAGGTACAAAAACACAAATCTGCTGGGGGCGGTACCCATGACAAATGGATGGCCCAGTCACAAAAACAAAAGGAACAAAATCAACATAACTCTGTTGGGCTATATCCATTTAGTTAAATATGGCTATTCATAATTCAAATGGGGGTTGTACCCATGACAAACAACATAGTGGGCTGGCCCAATAAAAAACAAAACTGTCGTATTAAAAGAAAACGAAACCGCTTCACGCTCGCCGAAACAAGATGGTCGAGCCTAGTCCACGTCGCCGGCCTTTTTCTTCTGCGGCATTGACCATGGCTTTCAGGCGAAGAGCTTCAGATGGATCTACGAACGGTGAATAGCTGCTACTGGTGAATAGGTCCATGAAAGGCAATGAGCACGGCTTCCACGCAAAGAGGCGGCGAGATACGGTAGGTTTTCATGCACAGGAGAGTGGGGGTCGTGAAGGCGGGGTCTGGATGTCACGACGACGGTTTTTGTGTTCAGGAGAGCGGCGAGAGAATGGGCCACGCAGCGGCGGCAGTTTTCGTGTTCAGGTGCGGTGGTTTTTGTGCTCAGATCCAGCGTTTTTCGTGGTTTTATGGTGGAGAATTGCCCACGCATCGACGACGGTTTGTTGGTGGAGGAGCCTGGACCACGAACGAAGGTCTTCTTCTCCAGGAGAGCTTCGACGGGAAGGTGAGATCCGAGTTCTTTATAGGTGCTGGAGATGGCTGTTTCAGTTTATGGTGGTGGAGATGTTGTTGGGGATGGTGGAGATGACGAGGATGGAGATGGTGGATTGGTGGGTATGTGAGAACGACAGACGGTTTGCTTGTTGTGCCAAGAAGGGAGAGCGGTGGGTGGTAAAGAGCAGTAAATCGGGAATGTGAAAAAAGAGGGTGAAAAAGAGGGATGATGGTGATGATGGTGGATAATGTTGAAGATAGTGGTGATGTTGGTGGAGATGGTGATGACAATGGTCCATGCAGGGGCGGGATTCTAGTTCAGAGAGAGGAAAGAGTGAGAGGGAGGGGAAGAGTGAATTTCCCGTAACTCCTAATAGAGTTTCTGATTTGTTTTTATTTTTGCTTCTTCACTGTTAATACAAGGGGAAAGGGAGGTGTTTTGGTATTTTACCTTCTTTTAATTGAGTGGGTTAGAGTCCAGTTTGGGTTAGGAACTTTTATTAAAAACTTAATATACTATAGGCTTTAAAACATAATTGCCTCTATTATTATTAATCAATCTCATTATGATATTTATTTCATATTTTAAATTTTTTTATGAACTATTACTTAATTAATCTAGTAAAATTTTTTTTTTTTATCTAACTATTTATGTGAGTTGCATGCAATGGCAGATATGTGACACTCTTCCAGATTGGGGTATAGTGAAAACTTGTATGATTTTTTTTGAAATAAATTAAGTAAAAATAGACATTATATATTAACACCCTTAAACCAAATTATTAACCTTGCCGGACTAAATATAAAACAATACGTCCTTCCGACCAAAAAATAAACCCCAATTTTATAAAAATTATATTTCTAACTTACAAGGCTCCTTCTCGAAAAATTTATGGATCCGTCCATACTTCCATGTCATATTATACCTTGTGTTGAACTCGTATATTTTATATTGAGTTTTCTCTATTTTAGTGGATTACCTAATATTTTTAGAATTGTATTAGTTGTGTTTTTTTCCACCCAAAAATATAATATATATTTTGTGCTTTTATTAATATATGAGTGAATGCCTCATTTACCTCCTGAATTATACACGTTTTGACAGATTGTCCCCAAAGAAAAAAATGCGACTGGATGGTCTTTAAACTATGTTTTCGTGGCTCGATGCCCCTGTTAATGGAAACCTTTAGTTTTCTCCGTTAGTTGGTCACGTGCGCAAATTGTCGTGACATTATACCCCCTGTACTAAGTTTTTCGCGACATTTTATCCCATGTACTAAGTTTTTCGTGACTCGGTGCCTAGGGTGAAATGTCAAGAAAACTTAGTACATGGGTAAAGTGTTAAGAAAAACTTAGTACAGGAGTAAAATGTCACGACAATTTGCGCATGTGACCAACTAACGGCGAAAACTAACGGTTTCCGTTAACAAGAGGTATCGAGTCACGAAAACATAGTTTAAGGACCATCCAGTCACATTTTTTTCTTTGGGGGGCAATCTGTCGAAACGTGTATAGTTCAGGGAGTAGAGCCGATATAATACTTTTAATATATTCCAAAAAGACATTAACTAAATAATTGTTTATTCTGATGACAATATAGTTACTTCAATTGTTTAATTGTTACGTTTATTAGGAAAAAAAAACATTAATATACTGGAAGTAGATTTTGGAATTCCGTTTGAGCTCCTTTAACATAAGGGGCAGGTTTGAGTATGGCAGGTTAGCTTTATCATTGGGCTTTCTCGAAGCAATCAGCGTTAACATTGTTCAATTATATTGGATAAAGCCGATCGCCACCGACAATCTCCCATGTTTCTTGATGCTTTGTCAAATCTCAAATGTATAGTTGCACACAACTTTCTTTACATCAAACAAAAATGTTGAACTTTACCAATGTTTACGACCCTCACCCTCATTTTCCTACAAGTAACCCAAATTTATGTATATTTATAACATCGGACCTGGAATATTATATAAAATAAATAAAGTAGAGTAGTTTACTGTATTGAGTGTTCCTTCCAACGACAAAATGAGAAAGTACAATTAATCAACTAGGTGACCAAAAAATATACTAATTGGAGTAAAGTAGTGAGTTAATTATTTAGTCTAAGGACAAAAAGAGAAAGTTAGAGATGTTTGATTAAATTTATGATTGTTTAATAGTGACACATTTTCATATGATGGCTTTTGTTTTACTCTTTTTGTCCCCAACGTGGGGTAACTATAACCTTTTGTTTTTCAATCGAGTACTCGTATAATCTTTTGACCAGATGCCTATGAGAAGTAGGGCTGAGTAAGAAAATGGGTTTGGGTAATTTGGGTAAAAAAGGGGATAAAAAAAAGGGGATTTTGGGTATTTTTAACATTGGCCCAATGTTAACTTGGGCCTAACATTTGAGAAGCTGGACCCGTCCTAAATACCACGGGCCTCTCTTTGGCTTCTTACCACTCGGGTTGGACCCGACCAACCCGACACTGTTCATCAATAAAAAAAAAAAAAAAAAAAACTTAACGTGCAAATCTTATCCGAACCTTTCATTTCTTTCCCTTCTCAGCTTGGCTCCTACGCTGCTTTTCTCCTTCTCTATTCTGAAACACGAAAAAGGCGAACCCTAAGCCATCAAATCTCTATCTTCTCTGCCGATTTCTGTATGCTAGATGCCTATATCTTGTACTATATTATTATTCTTCTTCTCTTCTCTGCCGATTTCTGGGTCAACATTAAATGAAGCCGCGTTTGGTTGTTGGATTCGAGAGCTTGCATTTAATGTGGCCTGAAAAAACCCTCTTTGAGGTCTGATGTAGCCGTTGTTGATTGATTCAGTAACGTGTTGCCTTATTCTCATTCGATTAGCCATGGGTTTTTGGCTATATATTGGGGCTTTTTCAGATCGAGAAAAGCCACACCATTCAAAGGTATATCTAAACCCTCTTCTCAATTTTTTTCTATTTCATTTTCTGTTAATTGTTTAACCCTATATTAATTTGTTTCAATTTTTTTTGTCACAGATACGAATCACTTTCAAAGTCTTTAGGTAATAATTTAATTAATTTTATGGTGTTTGTATTTTCTATTAGTGTTCTTGTGATGTTAATTAATTTTTTGGTTTTGTTTTTGTTCACAGGATATACGCAATTTATTTTCTAAAGCATTCTTAATTTTCTGAGGTGGGTAAAAATTTATTTCTTTTTGATTTTACTAAGTTCTTTCTTTTTATTGCCTTCTGATGTAATTAAATTCTTATTTTTATTGCAGATGGTTGAAATAGAACCTGTTCTTGACATTGCCATTGATGTGGATGATGTTAATCAACCCACTGAAGGTACTCAACCCCCACCTCTTTCTCAGGAAACTACCATTGTTCCCCCTATCAAAAAAAGGAAAACTGTGACCTCGGCTAACTGTTGGGATCATTTTCATAAACTTTGGGTAAATGGCCTTAGGTATGGTGTTTGTAATTATTGTGATAAAAGATATGCTGCTAGTTCTGATAATCATGGGACTAATAACCTAAACAAACACATGAACCCTTTACGTGCTAATCGTTGTCCAAAATATCCTTTTAATGTTGTTGAAACTGGGCAGTCTACTTTAGGTTTTGCACCCAAAGGGGAGGGGGTTATGGAATCTTATGTTTTTACACAAGAAAATGCTAGAAATGCCCTCGCTGAGATGGTAATATTAGATGAAATGCCATTTCGTGTTGTTGAAGGTGTCGGTTTTAAAAATTTCTGTTATCGTATGCAACCACTTTTTAAAATCCCATCTAGATGGACTGTTGCACGAGACATTGCAAAAATTTTTACTCAACAAAAAACACTTTTGAAAACTCGTTTGAGGGGAAAAAGAATTAATCTTACCACTGATACTTGGACTTCAATTCAGAATTTAAACTATATGGTTGTTACTGCACATTTTATTGACGATAATTGGGTTTTAAGAAAACGTATAATTAGTTTTTCTATGATTGAGGATCATAAGGGAGAAACTGTGGGTTTAAAAATTCAATCAGTTTTACAAGATTGGGGGATTGATAAAATTCTAACAATTACTGCCGATAATGCGAGTTCTAATAATGTAGCCGTTGATTATATAATCAATAAATCATTGCTTCCCAAACCACCAATTATATGCCAAAACAAATACTTGCATATTAGATGTTGTTGCCATATTCTAAACCTTATAGTCAAATCTGGTTTGAAAACTATTCGAAATGCCATTGTACGAATTCGAGATGTAGTACGTTATGTTAGATCATCTCCTAGCCGGTTTTTATGCTTCAAACGTTATGTTATTCTAGCTAACATCTCTGCTACGAGTATTGTTTGTCTTGATGTTGATACTAGGTGGAACTCAACCTATCTTATGCTAGATGGAGCCGAAAAATATGAGAAAGCCTTCAATGAAATGTTCAAAGAAAATAAAATGTTCACCGAGTATATAGAGGGTTTAGGCCATGGATTACCTACTGATATTGATTGGGATAATGCTCGTTTCTTGGTATCGTATCTTAAACTATTTTATGACGCTACTTTACGCTTCTCTGGTACAAAGTATATAACCTCAAATTTATACTTCGATGAGATCCTTATTTTGTATCGAGGAATGTATAATCTTGGCCCGGGAGATAACACTATTTTAGATTTAATGACTTCGAAAATGAAGGAAAAATTTGATAAGTATTGGGGTGTAAATGCTCAGATGAATATCTTACTCTACATGGCGGCTATACTTGACCCGAGAAAGAAGTTTGCTTATGTTAGATATTGGTTAGAATTTATGCATGGTACTATTCAAGTCAGCCCCTTAATTGAGGAAATCAGTAATGGATTAAAATCAGTGTTTGAAAGTTATTTTGCTATAGCAAATCCAATAATTGTGCGCACTGAACCAGTTGCATCAGAATCATCATCTTCCGCAACTAGCGATTCCCGAAAATTCTTTAGAGATCAATTCAAATTATTTCATGATTCAACACAAACTAAAAGTGGGAATACTGAGCTTGACAAATACCTTTCGGAAGCTATTGAAGGCGATGATGATGATCATTTTGATGCCCTGGTCTGGTGGAGAGGAAATTCTCAACGTTTTCCTGTTTTATCTTTAATGGCCCGTAACATATTATCTGTTCCTATTTCAACTGTTGCATCTGAGTCCTCGTTTAGTACTGGTGGAAGAGTTCTTGATAGTTTCAGGAGCTCTTTACACCCAAACACTGTGGAGGCACTAATATGTACACAAAACTGGTTGCGCGAGTCTTTATCAGTAGAAGCCGCCATGGATAGAGTAGAAGAACTTGAGGCTGAATTTGGTAATATTTACTTGTGTATTTACTTGTGTATTTACTTGTGTATTTACTAACATTCTGACTTGTGTATTTACTTGTGTATTTTAGGTGCATTTGACATTACACCGCCTGAAAATATTGGATAAAATAGCCTAAGGAACAAATTATTTTGGGTAAGCTAAACCCTTACCTTGTTATCATTGTGTTTTATATAAACTTGTAATGGTAGCCGCCTATTGTAGTGAGTTGCCTACTTGTTTAAAACACAATCAGGTGATGAGGTGTAGTTGGTTTTCCGGGAATCCCGTGCTATTTTCCAACTATATCTGAGGCCGATGAAAGTGTTTATAACACGAGGCCTATGATGATCTACTCAATTATAAGCTATTACAAGCCTGTGATGACACTGTTCTGAGGCTTAAGGGTTAAACCTTAATATGTTTAACTTATATAACTTACTGATATATTTGAGAATGCTTTTTAGTAACAGGAAAATGGAATTTGAATGCTCCAGGAAGTTAGTGTGATGAATCTGAAGTTGAAGCTTTTGAATGTGTTGTAATATTTGTAATGAATTTGATTGTGTTGTAATATTTTGGAAGAATATCATTAAGTTGTACCTTTTCTTTTGTGAATTTGAGTAATTCAAGGGGTTAAATTGCAATTTGTAATAGTTAAGTTGTAAGATTTTATGATTCTGGGGGTATTTTGTGAGTTAACTGAATTATATGGGAGAAATTTGCAATTTAAATTAATTTTTTAGCTTTATATTATAATTGCATTTCATATTTACATGTTTAATTACCCTTGGGTAAACCCGGGTAAACCCGAGGGTAACCCGTGTTTGTGTAACCCGAGGGTAGGGTAAAATTTAACCATACCCTTACCCTTCACAAATCATGGACCCGGCTTTCTTACCCTACCCTTACCCTAGACCCCAACCCGGGGTAGACCCGGCCCGTGCTCACCCCTAATGAGAAGCGCGAAAGGGGCCTACACTCAACTCCATTTTCATGTTGTGGACCGGGTATAAACCGTTGATATAGGGAGTGGATCCTTCTCTACTAATAAGCATCTCAGCTCTCAATTGTATTAATTTGTAAAGGATTAGCATATTGAAAATATGCTCACAGACACGGTTTTCAAAAAACCCTTCCACCGCTAGTAAGGGGTAATTTATTTTATAAGGCCCAATGGCCTTATACGTTGTAATATAAGTCCTCTACCCTAATCATCCATTACAACCCAACTAGAAGTAGAGAAAACCCCAAACTACCCCACCTCTTATCCTACAATGAAAAAGCTAAAATCAACCCCAAAACTCCATTAAGCTAACCGACCCCCCCCCCCACTCCCCCCCCACTCCCCATTCACTCTACTCTCTCTCTCTCTCTCTCTCTCTCTCTCTCTCTCTCTCTCTCTCTCTCTCTCTCTCTCTCTCTCTCTCTCTCTCTCTCTCTCTCTCTCTCTCTCTCTCTCTCTCTCTCTCTCTCTCTCTCTCTCTCTCTCTCTCTCTCTCTCTCTCTCTCTCTCTCTCTCTCTCTCTCTCTCTCTCCCCCTACCTATCGATACCCGGCGAACCACCACCCCTAACCCCACCCCCACTGCCGAGCCACTACCATCACCACTACCGACCTTCCCTGCTGCTGCCGCCCCCAACCCACCTTCATCTTCGTCCCCGAACCACCCCTGATCCACCTTCTGCAGAAAACCAACCCCACCCTCGCAGTTCGCCACCATCTCCCCGCCTGCTGCAGTTCGAGATGCAGAACCGCGCCGCAGCATCGCTGGAAGACCCACCGCCGCAGCATCGCATTCTCGCCGTGAAGACTCGCTGGATCTGCAGAAACGAGACGCCACCACCGCCGTGAAGAAGCCATCGCCACCTCTCTCTGTTGCAGGAAAGGACTTGTGAGGAATCTGCTGCTCCGATCTAATACTCCTCTGTGAAGACTCTGCTGCTCCGATCTAATACTCCGCCGTGCTGCAGAACAAACACCACCCAACGCCTGCTGCAGATCAAACACCACCCAACGCTGCTGCTTCACGTCGATCTGCAACACCAACCAAAACCCTGCTGCTTGTCTCCAAGATCTGCAGATCTCGAACACTGCCCTCCACTGCACTCCGGTCCTGCACGAGAACGCCGGGGTTCACCTTATCCACCACCGCCACTGCTTCACCGATGGTTTGGTTTTTTTTAATTAGGCGTAATGGGGCCAGCCCATTTGTATTTTAGTGTATCATGGGCCAGCCCCATGTAGATTAGTTGTGTAGCTGTGATGGGTTTTGTGTTAATAGGTCCAACCCCATGTAGGTTAGTTGTTTAGCTGTGATGGGTTTTGTGTTAATGGGTCCAGCTCCAGTATTTGTTTTTAATTTCTGTAATTTGTATTGGGTCCAGGCCCATTTAGCTAATTTTAAAAATGGATAGTTATGTGATTAATTTTTTTGTTCATGTTGGGTACAACCCATTTAAATGTGACTGAAACTGTAATAAAACAAAAACGAATAAGTATAACAAAACGAACGTGTTGGGTACAACCCCCAAAAGAGTTCGAGGGATATGGGTCTGGCCCCGTATATTGTACTAAATAAAAATGACTAAAAAATCATTGCAAAACGTGTTGGGTCTGTACCATACGGTTATTTTTGAGCTTGTGATAATTAGCAGCGTGGGTCTGTACCCATAACGAAGAAGGGTAAAATGGGAAAGTTCCAAACCAGGTAGTTAGAAAATAGGACTTAAAATTAAATTTTTCCAACTAGGACTTATAATACAAAGTTTTGAAAAGTTGGGCCTTAATAATAATTTCCTAGCTAGTAATTCTCTTCCCATGGCCTTCTTTATTGCCCCACACCAATCTCTTTCCTACACCATCCTCGCATACCTTAACAAATTCCAACCCCTCTTGCCACCACACCTAACCTCAAACAACTACACCACCATGGCCCAACTACCCTTCAAGCAACGACAACAACTGCCGCTCTGAGAAACTCCACCACCATGGCCTAACAACCTTCAAGCAACGACAGCGAACCAAAACACACCCTACCCTAACACTGTACAAGACCAATTCCGATCCAAGCCTTGTTAGTGAATTTCTTCTCCCCCCTTTCGATCCCACTAATTCCCCACGCCTAGCCCAGCACCCTATTCCGACCGGCCACCTTCAAAGGCCATTTCAAACGCCCGTCTTCTGAACACAGCCCATTCTGATCCAAGCCTCTTTCTGTAGTGTCACCGAGCCCACGTCAGGAAAGCGCCGCGTCACCGAGCCCACTTCACGGAAACGCTGCGTCACCGAGATGGATTCACGGATTCGCAGTCTATCAATTTCTCTATACCTTCCCGGCAAATATCTTCTATTTCAGTGTCACTTTTATTAATGTGTTGGTGATAACTTTTACAATACAATACCCTGCAAAATAGTTGATGAGTTGTAGATGGGTTTACGAGATTGCCCCTCAACAATCTCTTCTCCAACTATGACACAAATAAACTGGAACTGTCAAGGGCATGGCAACCCATTTGTCTGTCCAGACATTGAAGTAGTTGTGTGCGAAGCATAATCCATAGGTACTATTCCTAATTGAAACTAAGAATTGTTTTAAAGTTGTTAATAATCTAGCTAAAGTGGTGAGAATGAATCTTATTCATTATGTTGACCCTATTGAATTGAAGGGTGTATTAGATTTGTATATTAAAGACAATGTTAAGATGGAAATAATCAACTCTGATGAAATTTTATTGACAATGTGTTCACACATAATATTAAAACAAAATACACTTATGTGAATGGTTCTCCTGTTGAAATTAATAAAAGCAGTGTTCTGAACAAAATTGCTAAATGTTATGATAATAATAGTCCCTGTCTTATGATTGGGAGGTAAAAATATTAATATGAAATGTTTTGATAAACCTATTAAAAGTCTAAATATGGAAGAAATTTCAAGGCATGGATGTGAGTTCACCTTGTATAACAGAAGATCAGGTAATGAATTAATAAAAGTTGTATTGGATAAAACATTAATAAATCTGAAATGGAGTTCAAAGTTTCCAAATGCTTGGGTAGCTATTTTACCAGCCGTTGTCTCTGATCATTGTCCTATTATACTCCATCAAGATCAAATTTCTAACAAATGAAGTTTAGAAACAGGGGAATTGATTGGATTACCAGAAGAGTGTAGTGCTATATGCCAAAGCAAGTTGCCACTGAAGCTGCAAGATCCCAAAAGTTTTACGATTCCCATTGCTAGTAGTGAAGGTTGGACCGGGAAAGCATTATGTGATTTAGGCGTGAATATCAATCTCATGCCAAAGTTCCTGTTCGAGAAGCTCAACA
Source organism: Nemophila menziesii (assembly GCA_029959085.1). Lineage (NCBI taxonomy): Eukaryota > Viridiplantae > Streptophyta > Magnoliopsida > Boraginales > Hydrophyllaceae > Nemophila > Nemophila menziesii. Next base: position 31,329,839 of record JARWIR010000005.1, read on the forward strand.
TAGGAGAGGTAGTGCCTACTTTAGTAGTATTACAGATGGCGGATCGCTACGTCTCTCAACCAGTAGGTAAAGCTGAAGATGTTTTAGTTAAAGCTTGTAGTTTATTATTTCCTTGTGATTTTATTATTCTTGACTACGACACGGATAAGAATGTCCCCATCATCTTGGGTAGACCATTCTTAGCCACGGGGCATTACACTAATAGATGTTGAGAATTGTGAATTGATCATGAGGGTCCAAGATGAACATGTATGGTTCAATGTGTTCAAGGCTATGAAATATCCAGATACGAAATATGAATGTTTGAAAATAGATGTCCTAAGCAAAATTACGCAAGAAGTCTTTAATGAATCAATATTTGATGACACTCTAACAGCAGCCCTGACACTTGAATCTCCAAAAAAAATATGATGATATAACTGACGAAGTTGTAGAGTTAAATTCAGTCGACGGTAGGCCAAGAGCCATTCGAGAAAAACTTTGAGAATCAGGAGACATTGAGCCAATGAAGAAACCATATATAATTTGTCCACCCGTTCTTGAAGAAAAACCGCGTCTGGATCATCTACGTTATGCGTATATAGGTATGAACAATACTTTGCCTGTTATTATTTTTGCTAATTTTTCAGGTCCTCAAGAAGATAAGCTATTACGTGTGCTTCGCGCTAAAAAATAAGCAATTGGTTGGACTATTTCCGACATAAAAGGAATTAGTCCTTCCATTTGCAAACAGAAGATTATTATTGAGAAAGAAGGAGGGTGATCTATATAGGAGAAAAGAAGGCTCATTCCAGCTATGAAAGAGGTGGTAAGGAAGGAGGTAATCAATTTATTAGACGCGAGTATTATCTTTCCGATTACAAGCAGTGATTGGGTTATTCCAGTGCAATGTGTTCCAAAGAAAGGAGGTATCACTACCATCCTTAATGATCAAGAACAGTTGTGGGTGGAGAGTATGCATGGATTACCGCAAGCTCAAAAAGGCTACAAAGAAAGATCACTTCCCTCTACCGTTCAGCTAGACAAACTCACAGGAAGAGAGTATTATTGTTTTCTTGACGGATATTTAGGCTATAATCAGATTTGTGTGGATCCTGCTGATCAACACAAAACAACTTTTACTTGTCCATTTGGCACCTTTTCTTATATGAAGATGCCTTTTGGTTTATGCAATGCACCTGCCACGTTCCAGAGGTGCATGTTGGAAATATTTTGGGACATGATTGATAAATACTTGGAGGTTTTTATGGATGATTTTTCGGTTTTCGGAGATAGTTTTGACGAATGCCGCAATAATCTTGAGAAGGTACTTGTGCGATGTAAAGAAACAGATTTTGTGCTTAACTGGGAAAAATGCCACATCATGGTTTGAGAAGGGATTGTGTTGGGACATAAAGTTTTGAGTGCATGAATAGAGGTTGATCGAGCTAAGATTGAAGTTATCAAAACCTTACCACCTCCGGTTTCTGTTAAAGGAGTGAGAAGTTTCTTTAGTCATGCAGGATTTTATTGAAGATTTATTAAATATTTGTCTAAAATCTCCAAACCGCTTTGTTCTTTACTTGAAAAAGATACTCCTTTCAATTTCAATGACGAATGTCTTAATGCATTTCTGACGATTAATGAGAAACTCATCTCCACACCGATTGTCATACCTACAGATTGGAATGCTCTGTTTGAACTTATGTGAGATGCAAGTGATCATGCCATGGGTGTTGAGTTAGGCCAGAGAAAAGAAATGATCTTCCATACAATTTATTACGCAAGTAAGACCTTTAACGCCACCCAACTGAATTATACAGTGACAGAGAAAGAGTTATTAGCCGTGGTATATGATTTTGATGAATTTCATTCCAATCTGCTTGAAATGAAAACTATTGTATACACAGATCATTCGGCAATTAAGTACCTTATGACGAAGAAGGACGCTAAACCGCGTCTTATTAGATGGCTACTAATGCTACAAGAGTTTGACATAGATATTCGAGACCGAAAAGGATGCGAGAATCAAGTAGTTGATCATTTATCCAGGCTCGAAGGATCTAGTGCCGACAAAGAGCCATAATTGATTAAAGAGGTATTTCCTGATGAACAACTTTTTGTGATTAATGATGCGTTTGTGCCTGGGTATGCAGATATAGTTAATCTCATTGTGAGTGGTGTATTCCCTACAGACTTTAATCCATAACAAAGACAGAGGATAAGTTATAAAGCCAGAAAATTATTTTGGGATGAGACCTACCTCTTCAAAGTTTGCAGTGATCAAGTCGTCAGGAGATGCGTCCATGAAGGTGAAATCAGTAAAATCATGGCAAGCTGTCATAGTTCACCATATGGTGGCCATTTTAAAGGCGATAGAACATTAGTTAAAATTCTTCAATACGGTTTATATTGGCCTACCCTACACAAATATTGTCATCAATTCATCCAGACTTGTAAAAGATGCCAGTTCACTGGCAATATATCAAAAAGAGACGAGATGCCTCTCAACAATGTCTTATTAGTCGAAATCTTTGATGTATGGGTAATATAATTCATTGGACCCTTCATATCCTCCCATGGTAATCTTTATATTTTGCTAGTAGTAGATTATGTGTCCAAGTGGGTAGAGGCAGTAGAAACACCAAAGAACGATGCCAAAACAGTCATTTCATTCCTTAAATCAAATATATATTCAAGACATGGTACACTACGTGTTCTCATAAGTGATAAAGGTACTCACTTCATCAATTTTCAGTTAAGAGCTGCCCTTCGTAAGTTGGGGGCGAGACACCGCACTTCAACCGGCTATCATCCCCAAACTAATGGTCAAGATGAGGTCTCTAATCGAGAGATCAAGTCTATTCTAGAGAAGACCGTGAACAAAACGAGGAAGGACTGGTCATTAAAATTAGATGATGCTCTCTGGGCTTACATAACAATATTCAAAACACCAGTTGGGGCATCTCCCTATTGCATAATCTACGACAAATCATGTCATCTTCCTATTGAGACTGAATCCCAGGCATTCTGGCTATTAAAACTCTGAAGCTTAACACAGACTTAGCGGGTAAACAAAGGATGATGAAGTTGAATGAGTTAGACGAGTTCCGCTTCCATGCCTATGATAAATCACGTCTCTACAAGGAGAAAACTAAAAGATGGCATGATAAACGGATTCGTCCAAAGAGGTTCGAGAGAGGACAATATGTACAGCTATACAACTCTAGATTCTCGAATTATCCGGGTAAGCTTAAGTCTCGTTTGGTAGGACCTTATATTGTTACGAAAGTCACACCTCATGGAGCAATTGAAATTGAACATCCAACCGAGCAAAGGATATTCATGGTGAATGGTTATCACTTGAAAATATACCACAATAGTGAGGACTTTGTACGAGAGGAGACGATCCATCTCGAAGAACACGCTTAACCCGAGCTACACGTCGAACTAAACAACGTTAAACAAAAGTGCTCTTGGAGACACCCCTTGTTTTAATTGCTTTCTAGTTAGTTTTATGTTTTGTAGCGTATAATTCTAAGTTAGTGTATATTATTAATGTGTTTACAAGCTAATAGGAGATAAAGGTAGTGTGTTATATGTGTAGGAATTGAGTTTGGGGTCAAAAAGAAGGAAAAAATGTGTTAACCAGCAGCTAGGTGTGGTATACCGTGCCCTAGCTGCGGTGCACCGCAGGTCCAATACAGTGACAACGGTTTTCCCCCACGATTTATTTCCGAGACGAGATAATGAAAACCGTATCGATAAATAGCGACCAAGGTTTTTCCAACACAGGGAACGGTGCACCGCACGATACTTCCGGTGCACCGGAAGAAAGAAAACAGTGGCGACGGTTTTTAATTACGGTTTATTGCCGAGAGGTTCCTATACAAATCGTGTTGACATTTTGAACCCACGGTTTTCATCAGCGCTCGAGTGCGGTATACCGCGCCTTAGTTCCGGTTCACCGCACCATGTCGGTTCAAGAAGAGAAAAAGAGTCCAAATTGGACTCTTACCTTATAAAAGCTAAACCTAGCCTCTTCCAACCTCTACAACACGAATTTTTCAAACTTGAACCTTATAAAATCACCTTGAAGCTTGATTAAATATTCATATAAACACAACAACATCATCAAATATTTCCTCCATCCACCATAAACACATCTTCTTCATCAAATTCATTACACTACACCATAAAACAGCATCAAAGACCATCAAGCTTTCAAGAGTACTTCCAAGAACAATCAAATAAACCTTCTTCTACCATTGATAATCATTCATCCAAGCAATAAACTCAAGCCCCATCAATCTTTCATAACTTTATTCTATCCTTGGTGTAACTTGAGTTGTGGGTTATTCAAAGATGACAAACAGAACAGATTCTATGACTTACATGAGGAAGTGTTCAGTCTTAGGGAAGAACATGAAATTGCCTAGAGCTGCAATATAAAAGGCCATTGACCTTGATGAGCCTATTGAAAAGAAACCAAATATATAGGCACCAACACAACCTCTACGAAGGAAATTAACAGCAAGAATGAGTGTACCACCAAGGCCTAAAGCAAAGACACCAATCCAATATCAAAGTTCATCTTCAAATCTTAATGAAAGTTTAGAAAGTATATCACCACCAGCATGGTAAGGTAAATTAATGGAAGAGACTGATATTCTAAAAAGAGAATTAAACGCCAGCTGGAAAGAAATTTCAAGGATTAATCATGTAATAAACGAAGTAACAGAAGATCTGGATTTAGATGATTATACTTCTTTGGAAAAGGGTATGCTAGATCTTTACGGCCAGGTACCCTGTTCTAATTATTCTCCTTAATTGCTTGTATGCATTAGTTTAGTTTGTTTAGTTTAAATTTTATTGATTTATTGAGTCTTTTCGAATCGTGGGGACACGACTCACTTTTGAGTTGGGTTGGGGATTCGTTGTCCTCATCTTCCTTTTCTGTTTTTCCATAAAATTTTAAATTTTTAGGGTTGAATTGGCATAGAATATAGTGAATGTACCTATTGAGCATTCTTTAATTAAGTCAATGATAATAAGTAGTATGTTTTTGAACTGTGTCACAAATATGTTTAGTATTCATGTATGAAAACATGAAATAAAAGATAGAGAAGATTAATGAGCAATGCATAAGAAGTCAAGTTGAAACTCAGGGAGAGTTATTTGGTGTGTAGAACGCGAGGCAAGCGCTCGCTTGAAAAACCCGCTTATCTATGAACTAATAGTGATAAAGTAACAAAATCCGGTAGTTAGAAAAGTGAATAAGGTAGTTTTTTCATATTGAAGCCACTTGAAGCCTTTTTAGCTTTCTCACCCTTTTATTTGATTATTATATTATTATCTGTCTTAGTCCCTCTGAGCCTTTCTAAAGCCTTTTATTAACCACATTATAATCCATACCCCTTAGTTTATAGGACTTATCCATATTACCCACACTCAAATCGCAAAACCTGAGACAAGTCATTTTTAGAGCTTGAGTTTGGGGTGGTGGGTTTCATCATTAGGGAACATTGGGTTTGGGAAATTGTAATTGTGATATTATTGATGATGAAGAGTTTGTTGTTGTAACCCTTTGCCGGGGTAATAGTAAATGAAAAAAGCTAAAAAGAAAGAAAAGAAAAGAAAAGAAAATAATATATGAGAAAAATTAGCATGATATCTCAACATAAAAAAGAGAGTCATTGCTACATACAAAAGAGAATCTTTTTTTCATGAAAAAGATGGAATATATTTGGACCGGGAAAGTGGAAATTGTTACGTAATCATCATGAAAAGGTTTTACTTGGGTTATTTGGGGATGCAAATTAAGGCATCAAAATTGGGTTGAGTGAGAACATCTTCGATTGAATTTCAAGGTCTAGGGCGATTCGTTGATGGAATGTGAGGAGAGAGCCAAAATCTCACTTTTCATTATCCAAATAAACCATACTGTCCCTAAGCCACGTTATAACCGTAAAGACCTTAGGATTTCTAGCTGCTTGACAGAGGAACAATGGATCAATTAGGGAATAGGTGAGTGGGCCATTCGATACTATATTAGGACCTATGAAAAACCTATAGCCAGTAACATGAACTAAGTTGAAAACCTCTCCTTCTCGCATTGCGAAGTTAATCTGGATTTGAATTTGTGGAATGTTGATTATTTGTATATTAAGCATACGTGTGCATTATTTCTTTAGCATTACTACATGAGACTTTTTAGATTTATGATCTAGAATTATTCATTGTGTTATATTCTTCTTCTCCTCCTTCTTCTCTCTCTTTATTATTTGACTACCTTGTTGTTCTTTATCTGTATAGGGACGATACAACTTTGAGTTGGGGGTCTTGATGTCTCCCTATTTGTGATGAATTAATATAGGTTAGATACATCATTTTAGCTGTATTAGCGCATATAATTATCGATTTTTATTCATAAAATGCTATTTTCCTATTTCTTGTCTTGATTTGATGATTTATTTATTTTAGAGCATATTTGGTTTAATTGTTTGTTAATTGTGAAACTTTAAAGATATATGGTAATTAATTAGATGCCAAATAAATTATAAGAGATAAGGGAAAGAAGATAATGATGGAAATTGAAGATAAAAGAAAGTAAAGATACAATAGGAAATGAAAATTTGCCAAGTAAATCTGATTTTTAGCAGCTACATCCACTAAAGTGATCATAACTCAAAAATAGTTGGGAATTTGGAAGAACGGTTTGAAGAAACAGTGTAGATCTTTTCGACGTGGCCAGTTTCGATATAAAGAACGTGTCAATCGGAGCAATATTGAAGAAGTTACGACAAGAACAAAACAGTAGCAGTTTTTCCCTTATCCTATATTTTAGGAAACAAATTTGATTTGGAAAAGAGTCCTCTTACTTGTCCTCTACTCCAAGAATCCGACCTAGGGTTAGGAAAACCATATAAATACACCCTCTGACATCCTTGGCCAAACCTTAAGCCAAGCGGAAGCTTACAGCAAGAGAAGAGAAGTCTAGAAGGAGCTGAACATCGAATTATGTGTTCACAAGCCTTCAATTTTGTAATTGTTTTCTTGTCTTTCTCTAGTATGAACTAAATTTATTTTAGCTTGAGATTTAGCATATGGGTATGAACCCTAGACTTGTTTTACATTTAATTTAATTTGGGATTATAATTATTTAAATGAATTAGTGTTTTATTCTTTGTTTTATGTGCTTAAATTTATTGTCTGTTTTCCTTGCGTTGCGCAACATATATGATTACCTTAATAGTAGGTAGATGGTCACCCAAAAGGGGTGTCTAATTATTGAAACACCACATAAACGTCTAGTGTACGGTAGTGATCCAGAAGGGCTTGCCTAACTAGATAGCCATTAGGGTTTGACTTCACCACCAATCATTATTGCAGGCCCGTCTCATCTAAGAACCTAGTGGCGTAGGAGCACCTTAGTTAAGTACCCTAGTAATAGTGAGATCTCCACCTAAGTCCACCGTAAGGGGGTTAGGAGGAATTTAGAATCCTGGTTATTGCAATTCTACATAATTCTCCCTTACATGATTAGAATAAACTAGACTAGTGAGGATTACTTGCTATATCTCGAGCTAAACTCTCATACTATCTATTTCTCTTATTTACTATCTGTCTTTGATTTATTTAGTAAATTTTCTTATTTCGAAAAACCAAACAAAAATTCTACTTGTCTTTTATTTCTTGCTTATTGTTCTTCTAGCTTTCTTATTTGCACTTGCTATTTTCATAAGTTCTCTCAAACTTTCGTAGTCTCTGGTGAACGAATTCTATTTATCATTGAAACCTGCATACGACATGTGATACTTTCATTGAGTAACGTGCTAGGCTAGGGTGTTTATTTGCATCTATTTTATATATTATTTTATCATACCTTATCCGACATCAAGTTTTTGGCGCCGCTGCCGGGTACTACATTATTAGTCCTTGTGCATTTATTTAGTGCTTTTATTTTAGTTAGTTCTATTTTACGCTTTTGTTTTTAGTTATGTCTTTACATATTTTACTGATGGAAAGCCCAAGGAAACTTGATCTTCCTATCTCATTTAGAGTGCAGCCAAGAGGAATCCGCACTCTAGAAATCCAAGCCTCTAAATTTCGACCTGATCCAGGCAAGATAGTGCAATTTGCCAATCATGGATAATTTAGCGGTGCTGCACATCAAGATCCGGTTTGTTATGTCCAGAAATTCATGCAGATTTGTGACACTTATATCATCAAAGGCTTTACACAGGAACATATGTACTACGTTATGTTCCAATTCGTCCTGACCGGTACTGCAAGCGATTAGTATGATTACCAACACCCTGATGTAATTCAAGATTGGGATAAACTCCAAGACAAATTCCTAGACCGATATTATCCGGTTAGTAGACGTTTAAATGATATGTTAGAGTTTGAACAATTTATGCAAGAAGAAGGGGGAAGTGTTGGTAAAGCATGGTTACATTTTAACGAGAAGAAAGCGAGGTGTCCATTCCATGTCTCCTTGCCCGAATATCATTTAACCATGTTCTATGGAGGACTCAATGACGAGTCCAAGGAAAAAGCAGATATGTTAGGAGATGAACTTTTGAAGTTCCTCTTCAAATAACTTTTGAACTTCCTCTTCAACTGTATTCCCCTAATAAGGTACCCATCCTTCAATTCAAGTTAATAATAAAGGCATAAACACATGAGTTTGTACTTTATGGCCTTGATAAATCTCTGGTTTAGAAACAACATACTGGTCAACTGTTTGGTTTTGCTCTGAAATGCTACACATCTCCACAGCCTTATCATCACTATCCAAATAAACTAGACCATCACGAAGTTTTTGGCCCGCTTTTAAATAGTAGAACTCCAAATTACCCTTAATCCCCAATTTCACACAAGTCTTGTGAAGTATAGGTACACTGAATTTGTCATAGTGACAACTGTCTAAAATCCCGAGCTTTACATCGGTGTACACGCTATTCTTTTTTATTAAAGAAGCCACCAAAGTCAATCCGCAATGAGAATTTCTCTGTTATACATGAAATTAGAATAAATTAATTAGTTTGTTAGGTACCAATTTATGCAAAAAAACTTAACGTATCAAGAAACACAACTAATATGGTAACTAAATCCCAAAAAACTAGTCCCATTAATAACAAAATCCCTACATTCAAGCGTTATATCAAAAGAAATAAAATCTAGCCAAAAACCCTACATATACGGGTTAAAAAATTTAACTCAACAAACCCAACATTTACGGGTATACAACAAGAATACTTACTCCATAAAAAATAGGCGGCACTGAATCTCTTCAGAAAATACAAAAGTTAAGGCTGATGAACTCTCGACAGTTGCACTACTTCATCTTCTCCGATCGTTGGAATGATTTTTGAATTATGTTTTGATATTTTTTTAATTTTTTTCTGTATATATAGGTTTGGTGATTAGGAACTACTGATTTTACCCTTATCAATTAATGGGTTTTGTTAATAAATAAGAAAATCGTTGTTTTTAATTAAAAAAAAAGAAAAAACCACGCACATGACCAGCACGTGAACAACTAACAACGATTTTTTACGGATTCCGTTAATTGGGTGTAACGAGTCATGAAAACTTAGTATAAGGGGTAAAAAATCGCATTTTCGAAAACAGGGGTAAGTAGTCGATCGACCCATAGTACATGGGGTGAAGGGGTATTTACTCTAAATTTTGCTAGTTGTTTTTTGTCTTTTTATAATTTTGTTTTATTTGAGTTATTATAGTATTTTAGTAGTTGTGTGGCCTTTTTAATAAGAAATCTATCAACAAGTTCCCTTTGCTATGATATTTGTCTCTAAGACCCCATTTATCAATCACCCGTTATTATATTCTGCGTTTTCCTTTTTTCTCTTTTTCTTTTAATGGTTGATTATTCTTGTTTATTTGTTATCTCAAAAAATACTTTATAGAATATTTATAAGAGCCCATGACCAAATATGAAGTTTAAATAAGTTGATTCTAATAAACATTAAAGATTAAAATCCTAATAAATACTATTATCATATACATATTTTTACCAATTTTGATCATATCTTTCATAATTTTATTTTAAAATTGACAAAATTGAAGATCGGATTAGTCATTTAATGTATTATATTTAGGATGTTCACGAGTAGTCCAAATCTTCAATTGGGTTTTAACAAAAAAATCACATTAAATTGATGGTAAAAATCAAAATATGCCACGTGGATAATAGTCATTGGGGTAAAAACGATCACCCTATTTTTGCAAAATGGTATAAAGTTTTTCGTGTAATTTGTGATCCTTCAAATAGCAACTTCTTAACTATTCTTGTCATAACTTTCTATACATAGTGAATTGGCTTTCCAGTTGAAGTACAAAGTTTCTCAAAATATCATTTCCAATAACTTCTATGTGTAGGGTTTTCTCATTTGAGCAAGGTATCATTTAATAAATCCGAAGATAAATAAATAATCAACAATCTTGCAACCTTCGATAACCGGCTCCCGATACAAAATGGTATTATCGATTTTGGATTTTCTTTTGTAGCTAAATAGATCCATTATAATCGTTGAGAGCACTATTATGGCTATATATTAAAGCTCTTACAAGGCCAAAATTACTCATTCTTCTCCACAACATTCACAAGCTTGATTCTTTATTTCACATCACAAAATCAAGCTTTCTAAATTGATTTAAATAGTTTCTCAAATAGGATATCAACTTCAACCTTCATCTTATATCATCTCTTCAAGGAGTCCACTTTCTATCTTGTTAGATTAGCTCATTAAGGAGTGTATTCAAATTGGTTGTAATATTATCCATCTAGACTTCTAGGGTGTTACTCGTTCTCTGCATTAAATAAGAGTAAGTCTCACAGGTTAGGATTGAACCTCGTAAAAAATCTAACAAGGTGTGACTTAACCGCTAAAAGTCTCATCGAGTAGTGACTTAACCGATAAAGTTTTAGGAGTTTTTAGGTTGTGGTTTAGCCTGGAAAAACCTCAAGTGTAAAGGTTTATATCTCACCTCGAGATATATCAAGGAGCTTAGTGGAGAATCTTAAAGGTTCTATTGGGATGCCCCTAGGTAGTGGATGTTGGAAAATCAGACCACTATATACACTCGCGTATCTTCTTTCCCTTTATCTTTTACTTTACACCTGTGTTACTTTCCTTTACTTTCTCATCTATCTAAACTGGTTAATTATTCAATCCTTTTGTAACTTGATAGTTAGCCTTAGATAACCTTTATCACTCTTAGGTTCTTTAGTTGCTTAATATTAGGTCTTTACCTTAGTTAGAGAACATAAGTAGTTGATAAATGATCCTCTAGTTTTACTTATACTTGCCTTAGCTCCATTACTATCTTGATTGATCTCTTGGCTCCCTAAAATCCTTTAGCTAGCATCTCAACTCACATTTTTCCTTATAACCTTGATTAATACTCCTTAACTAGTTTAAATCCATAATTCTTAACCTTAGAATTCTAATTAGATATTCTAACATACTGTGCATATAGATTCCCTTACTTATCTTGTATGTTTAGCATTAATTGTCTTAAGAACATTGACCTTAACCTTATCATACCTTTCTCAACTTAGCTTAGAATGTTTAATCTTAGTATCCACACTAGCTAACTCTCTAGTTATCTTAAGCTCATTACTTTTGTACTTAATAAACTCTTAGGAACATCTTGTAGTATCCTTGTTTACAAGCTTGTCTTATAGGTTATTTTAACCTCATCTATAGTAGCTTTGGACTCCTTTAATTTTTAGATTAGTCCTATTCACCCCCTAGGACTTTACAATATGTCTGCCCGAGGAAGAGGAGTGTCAAACTCTTCCTAGGGAAGATATTTTTGAGTCATCCAAGGGTAAAATCTCAATGCCGCATAAAGACTAATTTTGGTAGCCCAGACTTTTCCAATGACTTATCGTACACACTTTTCCTCTCCCTTTACAGTGCAACCTGATATCGCTCTGCACGCTCCTTTGACATCTATAAATACCTCTTTCCATAATAGATTTTGGTACATTCTGAATACTGGTGGTCCTTTGTGTGTTCTAGAAAAATGCAAATAAGGATAAGAGAACCACATCCGCAAGTGTACGGTTGTCGCAAGTAATATAAGTGATAATACAGATTCGTTCTCAGGGACAGAATGGTTGACTCTAATGCTTATCAAATAGTAGTTAATTGCACGTGAAAACAAGTAAATGATGTTAAGATGGATTGTTTGGTTTTCTAATGCTAAGACAATAAAGTAAAATACTAAATTAATGCAAGTAATTAACTAGACGCAAGAAAATAAAGTGCTTACGCAAGATGAGAAAGGCAGTACTTGAGAGACGCAAGAGTTTCACCTAATTATCATTTATTTCATGTCATGTTTAAGGGACAAATTGGTAAACTTGTATATGTCGGGATTTAGAATTCTCCTTACCCCCATCAGGGTGATTATAGTCCTCTCTCAAGTGATTGAGTCTATTCTACCCAATTGGCCATAGGTTTAATTAAGCTCGTCAGATTCAAATAATTTCTAACCTACATTCATTAACTAGGTCCGAATCTAAACCCCCCGTCAAGGTGATCCAATCGCCACTAATTGGAATAGCCTAGATACTAAGTCCTAATATTGAGTTGCGAATTCAATAAAAGTAAATGAAAGCAAATTAAAGAAAAATACAATTTACCCAATTTGATTTCAATTATTAAAATCCCAAATCCAAACACATGAAATTAATTCAAATTGGGATTAACCCATTATGCGTTCTCAAGCACTTAAATGAAATTAGCTCATACTAATGCAAAAAACTAAATTAAAACAGAAAGAATTCATGTTCTTCAATTACAGAAATAAAAGATAGAACGTAATTAGGAATTGGGTTCGGTTGTGATTTGGAGAAGACGACTTTCTCCAGCTCTTAGCTTTCTCCTTTTCCTTGCTGCTGACTTTCTCTCTAGACACTCTCTTCTAAGGATGATTTAAATTGAAGAATAAAATGAGAGGTACTGAATAATGAGGTCTAAAGGCATATTTATAGTGCTAAATTCGGACTAGGTTTTTACTTAGGTTTAAGTGAATATTAGAAAAGCCCAAGTCCACTAATTAAGCCCAAATCCTGTAACTGCTGCACCACCTCCACTAAAACAGCTCTAACCGACTCGTTTCAACTCGGATTGACCTCATTCTAGTTGCTAAAGTTCCGTAACTCAATGGGGCACGTTTTCTCTTCACAAGTCAGAGGCTAAATCCACTCTTAGATGGCTCGGAATCAGCAATCTTTATCAACTTTCCAGATTTGCAGCTTCAAATTCTCAATTCTTTTGGGATATTTCTTCTTGCTTTGACTTCATTACACGATCTTTGACTTTATTCTTGGCTTCCTCTCCTAGCTAGTATTCAAAACCTACAACATTTCACTCAAAACAACCCATATTACGCGCAAAAGTTTAATAAATGAAAAATACTAGAATTAAAAGAGGAAAATCGAATTATTGCATATTTAGTCCAAAAGTCTATCAAAATAGTCGTATAAACACCAAAAATGATGTCTCCCAAGGGCATAAAATTAGAACATTTAGGGAGACATCAAATACCCCCATAAAATTTATCTCTGTCTCTCTCTAAAAAATTTTGGGTTATTATATAGTTGGATTAAGTTTCCATAGCTCCTCTGGTTAAGTAATCACTAAAAAATGCTAATGTTTATGTCACAGCGCCATCATGAGTGCATCTCCCTTTGGTCCTGAGTCCTGGCATAGTGTCTGGTTTCTAGAAAGGCTTGGCAAAGTAGGAAAAGCCTCGGGAAAGTGAAGATAAAGCTCTTTGGCGGTTGTCAAGAGTGACGTATACGATTGTTAACATGATTCACCGTCTATTAACTTATTTCAGTCTCTCCTCCTCTTATGATAAAACATACGTTTCTATGTCATTGTATTTGAGTTGAGGTCCTTGTTTCGAGTATGTTGATAGTGTTACTTTTTGTGCTGAATCAATGAGGGACACCATTATTGTTATTCAGTGCTCCTTGTCAATTGTTAGCTTTGTGTGTTTGTTAAAATCTTGGAAGTTTTGGAGCTTGTCCAAGAGGCAGATACAACAACAACTTAAGCTCTATCCACGAGATTTGAACCAAGTGGATTTCCTTGGTCATTTATCAATGACAATGCGATCATGTTACCATGTTTATCAAATTTATGTTGTAAAGCCATCTCAACAATCTTTGTTTCTTTTTCTCTCTTTCTCATTTTTTTGTAATGTCTAATTAACCTTTCATGATCTGAGTGCATGCACTAAATTTAATACCCGCAATACATCAAGAACATGCATAAAAACTTCACAATGATTATTCAATAAAAAATAAAAACAAAACTAATAATTTAATCTTCCACAACGACACCAAAAACTTAGTAGCTCCTAGAGTGTGATAGAAAATCGCACCAATGAGTATACACCACACAAGTGTACATGTCACCAAGTAGTAAATTTTGTAAGTAAAATCACCTCTACATGTATTGTAAGGTTAAAAAGTGTGTTTAACTAATGTTTAGGTTGTTCATTGTGCTAAAAATAAACTACGTAAGGATTAGATTTTAATGATTTAACAAAAACTAAAATGTGATATAACTGAAAATACAACTAATTAGACTAACTTAAGTGATTAGATGACTTGAGTTGTCGAACAAAGAAATCCACTAGCCATTTTTTACCAAATTTCCAAGCCGATGAGTTAGACTTCCTAATTTCATTAGCATAAATATATTATTTTTAGACATACTTCACTTATCATTAACTTTTGGAGTAAGAGAGAAACAAGGAGAGTAAGACAAAAAACCAAACAACACCATATTTCATTTTGTAATAGTTCTTCCCTCAATCCAATAATGTCTTCAAACTTTTGTTATTTTCTTTTAATTTCGAATATGATCTAAACTTTCTATTAGTTTGATGTCTAATTTGCGAACACTAATTACAACTATTTGTATTACCATTAGGATTTTAGGTTAAATTAAATTGTGTAAATTTTTCATTGATTACTATTTTGATTGTGTTTGAATTTGTTTATGAATGACAACATGAATTAAGCTGCTTACCCAGAAGAGGGATCGATAGGTGGACCTACATAGTAATTGTAGACCTAGATAGTTTTTATAACCAATTTAGGGTTTTAACCTAATCACTCTATAGCTTTATTTACCCTGAAGGGGTTTAAGTGGAATTTAGAATCCCGATGAATTTGAAAAAAAATCAAATTTAACCTTTAATCAAGTAATCATTATAGGATTTGATTCGATTTGTCTTGATCTTTTTTCCACTCATCTTAGTTGTTTCCTTAACTTTTTGACTTCCAAGCGTTTTCTTTTCAACCTTGAATTCTCCATGTTTCTAAAAACTACACAATTAACACACAAAATAACTAAATTGCTTTAAAGCATGTTAAATTTCAAGTATCCGTTAAGAATGTAAAATATACTAAATCGAGAGATAAATTCCTATTTTTAATCTCAAAACAACCAAACATGATAATTGATATTTAGGGATTTTAAAATATATCAGAAAAAATGAAAAATTATATATGGAACTTTCAAATTATTACCCATCAATATGGTTTGTTATATGTGTTATTTTACAAATAAATAATGAAGCATTAATACTTAAATAACACGAGTGACGTTACATACGCGATGCACTTATGACCTCCAGAAGAAAAAGAAGAAAAAGAAGAAAAAGAAGAAAAATGAAGAAGAAGAAAAAAGAAAAAGAAGAAAAAAGAAGAAAAAAGAAGAAAAAAGAAGAAGATTTTAAGGAGAAAGAAGAGGGTGGAAATGTCGAAGATTCTTAGGGAACAACAAGTAATAGCGAAAGGAGGAGAGACATCTAGTTTTGATGAAGACGTTGGAAATCAGACAAACGAGATAGTACTAAATACGGCTAACGAGACTAGTATTCAAACATCTAGTGCTGGTGATAAATTGAATTGTCCTCTTGACGAGATAAAAATGGAGAATCATTACCTAAATAAAGACCACTTGTATGAAATTCAAGTTCCGGAGATGTATGAGAATGACGTTCAAGAGTCTATACCAACATCTGGTATACAAACTGAGGAAATAAATATAGTTGAAACAGATATAAATTTGTTAGTAGTGAGAGCATGATTCGAGTCCAAGATCACTGGAAAAAAGAGTTAAAAATTAAAAGAATCAAAGGTTTCGGACATGGAACAAAAGTTGGAAGACTTAAGCAGGGTAGAAGATGGATTGACATCAAAACTTCAAAAGGCCAATATAACAAACAAAAAACTTGAATCAGACTTGGAAAAAATTGTCAGGTGAGAAATTCTGGATCAAAACGGTACATAGGAAGGATACTGATGTATCACAAATAAAAAGGATGATGGATTGAGACATTAAAGAATAAATTTGAATAGCTTTGATCGAAATGGTACAATAAATGAGAATGGGCTGGAATGTTTGAAACTCAAGTTCAGTGTTTGATGTTGGACATGATTGAACTTGAAATTAAGAACAAGATTCTTACAAAAGATCTGGCTAAAATGAAAAGAAACAAAAAGGTTTAGGACCCATTGATGAGATTCTGTTTGAGTACAATGGTACAGTTTGCCGTAGATCTTTCTGAACAATTGAAGGCCGATATGCCCAGGAAAAAGGGGAGCCTTCCATGTCACCTGGTTCTTTGGCTAAAAAGTGAAATAGAGAGGATAAGAAAAATAGAATGAATGATGGATATAAAATTGCTCAACAATATTGGCAACAAAGTAACCAAAAAAACGTGGTTTGGTCGATATACTAAAAAAATATTACAAAAAAGGAGGGAATTCTAGTCTAGGTATAGTTCAAAACATTTTCAATTGCACATCAAGAAAACAGTTTTTGACGACTTCGTTTTGGTCTTTAGGCGACTCTTTTAAAGTGGTGTTATATCTTTTCCTACACTATTTCGCATTGTAACCTATACTCGTGTTGCCAATGTTATAACTACAAGTCCGTAACACACTGGTCTTTAACTACTATCTTTATTAACTCTTTTCTAAAATAGAGTAGCTACTCACACTTACATTTCCTGACTCTCTTCTAAATAGAATAGACTATTGAGACATACATTTCCCGCCTCCCTTCTGAAATAGTCTATTGATACCTACATTTTTCAGCTCTATTTTAAAATATAGAGTAGTCTATTGATACTTATAATAGGGAAAAAGATTTTGCCTGCAAAAAATTGAGTGAGAGAGTCTGAATCATATTTGACCTTTTTCGCACTTTAGTCCCTCATCTCATAAATATTACATTTTAATACCTTATCTCGTAAATATTACATTTTAGTCCCTAATCTTTCAAATTTGTGACAACATTAGTTTTTTTCTCACTAGATCAAAAAATAAAATTTGTTTGTAAGATAAAGGACTATAATATTGTTAAAATATTGTCACGGAATCAGAAAATGAAGGATAAATATGTTACTTTCTCAAGATATAGGACTAAACATATAAATTGAGTAGAGTAATGCTGGATATCACCCCAAATTGCATAGCCTCTATATCGCCCCTTATGTGGACCAATCATAAAAGAGAGAGAAAATAATAAATCAGGAGAGAGAAATCACATGATTGGTCCATTTAAAATCCACCTAGGAGGCGATATAGAGGCGATGCAATTTGAGGTGATATCCAGCATTACTCAATTGAGTATTACAAATATCTAACCTGTAAAATTGAGCAAGATTTGGGACTAAACTATCAATTTGAGACTTAAAAGGGACTCAGATTCTGCAAGATAAAGGACTAAATTATCAATTTGAGATCAAAGGGGGACTAACCTGTCAAATTCGGCAAGATAAGGGACTAAATTGTCAAGTTTGAGATAAAAGAGTCTAACCTGTCAAATTGAGAAAGATAATGGACTAAACTGTCAAGTTGAACATTAAAAAAAGACTAACCTGTCAAATTAAACATTAAAAAGGGATGAAACTGACAAGTTTTGCAAGATAAAGGACTAAACTGTCAGTTTAAGAGTAAAAAAGGGACTAACCTGTAAATTGAGCAAGATAAGGGGCTACACTATCAAATTTTGCGGGACTAAACTGTCAATTTGAGACTAAAAAATTGTTATGGAAGAGAATAAACAATGACTAAAGTGATATGATATGACGAAATTACACTTTTGGGAGTTTGTGAACTTATTAATGATGCGATAACACTAGTTATTTTTTCGATCCAGTTCATTTGATCTAGTAAACATTCCGCTTATAAAATGTAATTTTTCCTGGGTGAAATAATTATGAAACAAAATCTTAAATCTGATTGGTCAGCATCAACTTTTATAATTAAAGTTAATAAACTGAATCTCGGGAGTAAATCACAACTTATGCAAATCTTACAAGTTGTAGTATCGTATGATTTTATTACTTGTGATTTTTATAGTATCATGTTAATATATGTTACCACATTTCTTTACGATCGAAAAACATATAGTCTAATTCATTAGGCAAAAATATCTGTAATATCAAGATATCAAAAATCTAAAGAAGACATCGCAAATAATGAATTCTTAAAAGATAATTCAGGAGTTTTTACACCATATGTCCCTTATATTATAGGGAGATTCCACTATAGATTCTTATATAAGACAAAAAATTGCACTATAAATCCTTAGATTATGCAATAATTGAACTAGATAATACACACAACATATACTTAAACGCATAGACATATATGTCTATTTTAAATTTCCCTTTTTAAAAAAAATCCATCTTGTTTCACCATAACATATTTGTGTATGCAATTGTAGAAAGTTAATATCCTTCATTTTTGTCTTGGGCCGATTCGTTCTCCTTCGTTGAAAAAAAAATTGTTCTCCTCAGGTATTTTCTTTCTCTAGAGCTAGATCAGTGTCAATATAACCATTCAATGTTATTTAATGATTTAATTCTGTAAAATTCTACTCCTTCCGTTTCAAAAATAATGTCCACCTTACTAAAAATGGTGTCCCAAAAATAATGTCCACTTAAAATTTCAAGACACTTTATTCCACCTTTTTCCACTATTACCCTTATTAAAATATTTAAATATATGTTTCCAATAAATATTTAAAATATTAAAACACTTTATTAGGGGTATTTTAGTAATGAGGAAGATAATAATTGTGTTTCTTAATTTGTATGAAAAGCAAAATGGACATTATTTTTGAAATAAAAGAAGTAGTAATTATTACTATTATTGTGTATTATTCTGTAACTGAAAGGATGATTATTTAACCTAGAACTTGAATTTTGATTATTGTATGGAATACAAAATTTGGTGCAACTTAGCAATTTATTTTTACTTAATTTAACAGAACTATTCAATATGTGTATATAATTATAATATATAACCTTGATCTAGTGTTTAATGGAATCAACAATGACTCAATCGTAGAGAGGTACAAGGCTTGAACCCTCTCTAACGGGTGTAAAGTGAGAGGTACAAGGCTTGAACCCCTCCCTGAACATGGATCACCTAGTTCTGATTTACCATGAGAATATATATGGGAGGCATGTATATCTCCATGGGATTAGTCGGGTGCGCGTAAGCTAGCCCGGAACCCATGTAAACAAAAAAAAAACAATGACTCAATCGTGTTCTTTTTACCTGCCTAGATTCATTCTAAGCAACTAAAATGTATTTTAGGAAATAAATATGAAACTATTTGAATAAATTTTAGCTCATTAAAAAAATAAAAGATTGTACAGTTTTCGGCCACAATTTGCCTATATGGTATTCATAATCACGTTATACACAATTTAATAATACAATTCGAAGAATCTTATTTTAATTTAAATCTGAAAACCAAATAAAAATCTATTCATATTTACTAATAGTTTCACCATCTGGAAATTTATAAGAACTAACCAGCAAACACAAGCTTCCAATAAAGGATATTTCCCATACAATGTGTGTTTCTTAACCTACATTTAACAGATAATTAATAAATTAAACACTAAATTTTCATAATTTATATATTAATTGATAAAATTTAAACCTGAGTAGCCTATTGACACAAAACAGAAGCTAAACCAGAGAGACCAAAAGCTACTAAAACAAAGACTATTCCGTAAAAAAACAAGTAATGGGTGACACGCGTTCAGTGATATTTCTGAAAAAATATCATTTATAGTACATTTCGCGACAGTTATTAAACTGTCGCCATCTGAGCATGTTCAGACAAATCTTCTTTGACCAAATAATTTATTAGGCATATTTTTTTATTTCAATCTGAGCATGCATTCTTTGTTTAACTCAGATTTGTCTAAGTAACTAAGATTTCAACTCCATTCTTGATCTGAAGCACAAAAAAGGTATCCTCTTTCTTTCTGCTAAATCCTGTGATTTTGATGTATGATTTCAACAACCCTTAATTACCCAAAATATTTTTTAGAATCTGAGCAATTTGAGCAAAATGTAAAAGCTTTATCAACAACCCTTGATTTCAACAGTTATTAATTTTACAGTTTGAAAGCCTTGTAAAATATAAAAAAATTATGAGGTATTTGCACTCTAGGTCCCTATATGGTGTGGCCTAGGGTGTGATAAAAAGATATAATAATTAGATGCAAATAAACACCCTAAGCTAGCACGGTTTTGCAAGTATACAGATCATATGCAAGTTTTAGTAAATAAGTAGGATTCGTTCTGCAGAGACTACGAAGGTTAGGGAAATCTTATGCAATAATCAAGTGCAAATATTTAAAGCTAGAACAAATAAAACGCAGGAAAAAATAAAGACAAATAGATATTTATTTGGTTTTCAATTAAACTAAATTAAACTAAGAAATTAAAGACAGAAAATTAAATGCAAGAGAAGAAGTAGTATGAGAATATAGCTTGAGTCAATAGCATGTAATCCCCACTAGTTTTACCGTTCTAAACATGTAAGGGTGAATTATGTAGTATTTCAATAATCGGTTCCAATTGCGCTAGGTAGTTTAAAATAGGATTTACCTATGTCAATAATGAGTCCTAAGCAAACTGTTCCTGCAATTGGTAAATAGCAATATATACTAAACCATAGTGATTATCTAGTTAGGTTGATTTGTCAGATCTAAACCGAATACTAGACATTATGTGCTAAACATATAATTAAACACCGTTGTCAATGGTGACCTAACTACTAGATGGTAATTCTATATGGGCGCGCTTCCACAAGAACACATAATATAAATTTAAACACATAAACAGAGAATAAAAACAATAATTCAATTTAAAACATAGAATTCCCAAATTAGATAGATGTCAACCAAAACTAGGGTTCATACATATATGCTAAAACTCAAGCTAATAGAAATTTAGTTCATACTAATGGAAGAAAAGAAAGAAATTACAAATTCAGAGGTAGAAGAAGACATATTGATGAACAGCTCCTTCCAGACTTCTTTTCTTGTGTTGTAAGCTTCCTCTTGGCTTAGGGTTTCACCAAGGATGATTTTTTTAGTGTTAAGAGGCTGTATTTATAGTGTATAGGTTGACCTAATTCGTTTTCTTGAAGGAAAAGGTAACCATGGGCTCCAAGCCCAACTCAAATTCGTAGCCCAAAAACATGCAACCAGCCCCGTTTTTCTGTTGGTCCTAACAGCTTCAATATTTATCCGATTGATGCGTATGAGTATACCAAATTCATCTTCTCGGAAAGATCTTCAACTTTTCTCTTGACCGTTTCTCCAAATTCCTCACAGATTTTAACATATAAGCTGATTTGTGGTCGTAGGTGCAGAAATTCAGATTTAAGGCAGCTTTTCCTTTTCCATGTTTTTAGCTTTTACTTCCTTATCTTCAATTCCCATGTTTATCTTCTTTCCTTTAGCTCTCTTTTCCAACTTGAATTCTAATTAATTACCATATATCTCTAAAGCTTCACACTAAATAAAAAATTAAACCCAATATGCTCTAAAAATAATAATTAATTAATTCAAGACCTAAAATAGGAAAGTACACTAATTCAAGCTAAAATCGACCTATAAACTAATAAATACGCCTAAAATGATGTCTCGGAAATAGATTTTATTATCACAAATGAGGAGACATCACTATATTATGCGAAAATTGCACATTCATAGATATCTATGTATACCGATGCTTTTGAGTTGTTGTTTGTCACGCTTTCCCAGGCCAACTAAGTTCTTGTCCTACAATATGTGATATAAGGTCGATATTAAGTATATATTACATAATCCAACAAAAGGATAAATAGAAGAGTTTAATTACCAAATACCCCTATGGTTTGACAAAAGGTCACAAAAAACCCCTATGGTTTTAAAAGTGACAAATACCCCCCCCCCCCCCCCCTATGATTTTCCAACTCAGTGACAACTCTTCACAAAATAAGATTTCTGAATCATGTTATATAATAGGTTAGGGACCATTTTGGTAATTTTCACAAAATACTAAACCTTAATAATAGGATCTCCTACTTCTCTGTTGCTCAAAAGGCGCATAGAGTGCCAACCCTACATCGCACGAACAGCTGAATCCAGATCCAGGTGCGATATTATTACCCCGCCTGCGTAAATATCAAAATTTTATTATATTTACTTTGAAATTTTACAGTTTTCCGTAATTTTCTAGAAAAGATTATATTTTTAAGTAATAGAAATCATCACTTGGGTCCCAGCACTCATAGGTCCTGAAAAAGAGGCGTCAATTTTAGGAAGCTCCTCATTGAGAATCTTATTCTTCTCATATTCCAATAAGGACAGAAAACACAAAGAGATGATAGTAAAATAAAAAAAGGTTCTACAATTACAATTTTTTAATTCAAAATGACGAGTATAACCTTCTCTTAGAAACCTCAAAATGTCCATGAGACTATGGTACATGTTCTGCGTGATTTAAAACGATACGATTTAATCCTTGGTAAAAAAATTCCTCAACTGAAAGATATACAAAGAAAATAATAATAGTCCTTACTTGAGGGGTTTTAAATATTCTCCTACTTGCCTCCACAGTTTGCACGAAGCAACCTACAAGGTTAAAAAACGACACTCTAAAAACTTGTATCTAATAAGCTAGGGCCTAATTGAACCTTTGCATACTTAAATTATGTGTAATTTAATCATATGAACTTGTAAAGAGAGAGCTAGGGAGATAAACTGGTTCATAACCACCAAGTTTGATAACTGATCTCCATAGCCTACATACAAAACATTTCCATTTAGATAACATTCATTAATAGAAAAACACAGGAAAAAAATATACAATAAGAAAAATATGATTATGAATATAAAGAGAAACATACTTAAGCAAATTCAACTTTTCTTGATAAAATTTGGGAGGCTTGAAATCCAATCCCCTTTCTTTATGAAAACCTTAGAGTTCTTTAGTGAATAGTCCTTGTCCCTCCTCTGTCCCAGACTCATATCCATTAGCAAAATGTAAAAGCTATATCAACTAATTTTTTCCATGGACCGTTACTTGGTCTAATTCACAATCACAAAATTTATTTTCTATACCTTTTAAAATACGAGTTCCATCTTTTATTGGGTTAATTATTACCGATATAATGATGGATAAAAGTTGGTTGGCGAAACCACGACACACTGATGAATATCTTAAAGGCGTGGACGATTCTTTTGATTTTTACTTGACTGTGTTGGTACATCTGTCAGATAGATAAAATGCCCATGTTATAAGTGTGACAATATATATTGGATGAAACACAATGATGTTGATGTCTACCCTTTTGTTATAAATATATGCCCTTACGAAAAATCATTTTAGGTGAATATTAGACTTATTTGATAGACTTTTATGCTTATTTTAATATATTGCACTTTCTCCCCTTGGAATTATGTATTTACAATTTTAGAGCTTTTGTACATTAATTTGTTTATTTTTAGTATAAAGTTCTTAGGTACATAGATTCTATGGAGCACCAAGGTAAGGAGTAGAAGTGAATATTAAAGTCTTAGATCAAGCGGAGTGGTCAAAAGCGAGAAAGAATCACCAGAAAAGTTGACTAAAAGAGATGAAAATCTAGATAACCGTTACTAATTGCTGATTTAGAGCTACATCGGCACTGATTCAGACCTGGAGATATGAAAGAGAAAGTTTCACCTTTGAGTTAGCAAGAATTGAGGACTGGAATCAGGTGATTTGGACGTGAGACGCAAAAGTTACAGCTGTTTTACTGAAGAGTGTACATCAGTTACAGGAATTACCAATTGGACTTAGGCTTTTAATTACTTAATAAGTCTAAGATTAGACCTAATTAGTTTTCACCATCTATATAAGCCCTTTTAGACCTAATTATTTAGCACATCTCAATTATTCTTCAAATTAAATCATCTTTAGATAGAGCGTCAAGAGGCGAAAGCAAGAGGAAGAGCTAGAGAATCCTTTTTCTCCAACAACATCTTAAGTCATTATCCTAATAAGGTTCTTCCTATTTTTATTTCTGTTTTTAGGAAACTTGTATATTTCTAATTTATTTTCCTTTATTTATCTAATTATGCGCTAAACTTAAATTACTTGAGACTCGTATTTTGGGGATGAACCCTAATTTCTAATTTAATGTCTTTCTAATTTGGGATTATGATAATTTAAATTAAGCCGCGTATTATATTTATTTACTATCATTGACGTCGTGAACCAAGGGTAGGTAGTAGTAATTAGGCTATTCACTGGTGGCGGTGATCACCTTGACATGGGGTTTAATTACGGAACTAGGATAGAAACGCGTGGTTTTCGTCATTAGGCTTGACTAACCGCGTAGCCAATTGGGTAATTCACTTAATCATCTGGGCGTAGCTTATAATCGCCCTGAAGGGGTTTGTAATACTATAGGAAAGCTCCTAAGTCTACCCTGACGGGAGTTAGCAGATTGTAGAGTCTCGACTAATATTAATTACCCGTTTTACCCTTAAAACGAATACATTAGATTGTTAACTTAGGTGATTCCATAGCCAGACTCAAGTATACCTTTTATCTGCGTCTAATCTTTTAGTCCTTACTTTATTTCCTCGCGTTAGTTGCTTATAAACAAAACCAAATAAATATCTTTTATCCTTTATTTTTGTATTTGCATTTAGTTCTACTTATACTTTAAACACATTGGTTATACATACGCAATTCCTGAGAACAAAATCTCTTATTATTTATCTATTACTTGGAACGACTCGTACACTTGCGGTCTGTGGATCCTTTTATTTATTGCTTAATTTTATCACACCTCAGGACCCAGCAGATGTGCGATCACATTTATTTGTTAATGGGTGGAACAAAGGATATGATTTGTGGAATTTTCATGGAGAAAAGTATGGAGAAGACTATACAGATGTGCAACCTCCCACAGATCCTGTACCACCACTAAGTAGTTACCTTGAAGAGAATCATAAAATGAACAACTTAGTGAGAGATGCACTTGGAATTCATGATATATCTAACTCATTTATGGATGAAGATGATATGGACCCCATATTTCACTTATCGCTTCATCTTCTAAGCCCAATCTCAAAGAAAGTGATATGTTCAAAATCTTTTGAGGATACGAATACAACTTCTCTTGAAACAGCTCGTTAATTTTGTTCTGTAACAAAAATCAATAATCCGATATTTACCGAAAGCAATAAATAAACTTCTTATATAATTCTTGTGGCAAATGGGCAACTTTATAGAGAAAAATTTTAAAATTCTTTTGAAATTATGATATTTTTTAGCGTGTGCACTTATTATATAATTCTTCAATGGACCATTATACCCCTGATGCATTAAATGCTCACTTAAAGATGTCTTAATCAAATAATTCTGTTGCTTTAATACTCAAAGTTCATTCCCACATTATTGATTTGAGAATTGGTCTTATTTATAAGAATTATAAGATGGAGTAAATATGGGACCCACTTGTATTAGTGGGTAT
Source organism: Nemophila menziesii (assembly GCA_029959085.1). NCBI lineage: Eukaryota > Viridiplantae > Streptophyta > Magnoliopsida > Boraginales > Hydrophyllaceae > Nemophila > Nemophila menziesii. Next base: position 31,355,716 of record JARWIR010000005.1, read on the forward strand.
ACTGGTAAATTGGTGATTTACATTTTCCTTGTGTTTACTGTATAAGAAAGGATCATAGAAGGACTTGAGTAGAAAATACATATTTCTCTCTATTTATGGTTATTGGAAACATACACTTGAAGCTCAAAACGCAATAATCAGAAGCACAAAAAGCAATAATTGGAACTGAACTTAAATAGTACTCAAAAGTAGTCAAATATTTAACAATACATTTGAAGCTTGCTCAGAATTAACATCTTTTTTTTATTAGATTGCGCTGCACGAAAGAGTTCAACATCACTCACCCGACAGCCTTTATCAACCTCCTATTAAAGTGAATCAAATCAACATTAGAATTTTCATGCAAGAATATATTGAACATCAAAATTACCATTTGTTTTTGTGTTTTAGCATAACTTGTACTTCCAAGCCTATGTACATAAATTAAGTCGCTCCTATTCTCCTTTGCTTTCTTAGATATTTTATGCATCAACATTAGAGAAATGAATATATTGGACATTGATTTTTAATAGTTAATAAACATAACTTACCTCATCCTCTGGAGATGTCCTAAAATTTACAAAACTATTCAATTGATTTTATTCAACATTTCATGGAAATTTTGTGCATTAATAGCTTGAATATCTAATCCCGATCTATAATTGTGTATCTTTACTTTCATGATGGTTTTGTACTTCCTCCAAAGGCTTCCAATAATGCTTAGAGCTGCTTCTTCTGCTTTAGTTGGAACTTCGATACGTTCCTGAGACACACGGATTTTTTACGTTACAAATTATAAAAAAATTAACTAGACTAAATTACCTTCAGCCTTCTTAGTATATCTTCACCGTGATCCTTTCTCATGATGCACCAGTCGTTTACGGTTATTGGACACATGTCACAACTACGAGCAACAACTCCACAAGAACTTTCAAAAGTTGAACAATTGAGACCATTCGGTTTTCAATTCTCGCTAATTTAGTCTTTGAATAAATCATTTCCCCCTCTTAAACCAATCATTTTCCCTTATGTGGGTCCTCTAGTTGGTTTTTTGATAGTTCGACTTCATATTCATATTCATCTTAGTATTCATATTCATATTCATCTTCATCATGAATCCTTGTGTGTCTGTGTTGAGCTTTTGTTGGCATAGTTTTAGAAATGGTATGTTGAGCTTTGGATGGCATAGTATTAGAAATGGTATGTTGAGCTTTGGATGGCATATTATCAGAAACTGTGAATGAAGAAGAGCTTGAATGTTGAGATTTGGATGGCCTCGTTTCAGAAACTATGAATGAAAAAGAGCTTGAATGTTTGTGATGTCTTTTGGAGGCTCTATGATCTTCCGTATTTAAAGAATATGCCTTGTATGAAATGAAGAAAAGTGAGGTTAATCGTTCCTACAAAGTAATAATTCAAAAATAAAAGGACTTGGAACCTTTTCATCTCGATCTTTGAAATACCCCTGCTCTTTGATCTCGATCCAGATCCCTTTGAAATAGCCCTTCTCTTTGATCCTGGTCCAGATCCCTACACAATTCAACCAATAGTAAATGTTCATACACAACCAATATATTTGCAAGAAATAGACAAAAAATTACACATTGGTTCCTGTGCTATGCAAAACCAATATACTCAAACTACTTTCAGGCATACCGAGCTCAAATGATGGAAGATACAAAACCAAGGAACATACTCCAAATCAAATTCTATATATAAGGATTTAACATAAAGATTAACAACTAAAGGGCCCATCAAGGGACTACTACTAACTTTAGCCATCATCCAAACCATAATTGAAGTCTTCTACAAATAAAATATTATCCCTACATATACAAGTAGTTGGTTTCGTAACAAGTATCTAACTCTTACTCTCTAAATATATGTGTAGTTCTTAACAAACCTCCCTCTTGACCCATAGACATGGTTTAGTGCTCGTGTGGAAGTGCTTTTTTGGAGAAACACTTAAAAGTTCTTTTACCATTTTAAGAGTTTTTTTGACTTTGAAAAGCACTTTTATGAGAAGCACCAAATAAGTGCTTCTCAAAAAAAGCACTTAAAATAATTTTAGATTTCAAAATTATTTTTAATAATTTATTAAAGTTTTAAATTTTATTCTAAAAGCGCTTTTTTACTCTAAAATAAGCACTTCCAAACGGGCTCTTAGACTCTATCTTAGACGTGGGTTTGCCATATTAGGGACTGAAAAAAATTATTGACTAAAAGAAGTTATTCATTTATCAAGGTTGGAGGTTCTAGGATTCTACTGCAGCTTACTAGAGGAAACATAGATAACTGAGGAACCAAACAAATCAAACAAAAGAGTGACGGAACCATAAACCAAATAAGCAAAATTTGAATAATATAATATAGCAAGTAACAAGTCACTTCTCCAAATCAAAAATAGAAACTACGCAACAAAGAGTCAAAAATCGACTCTACGTTCATTGTGTGTTTCAAAAGTTGTTCATTATATAATTGAAGGATTCTTGACTGTGCAGGGACCAATGGTGCAATTACTCTTAAATTTGTTCATTATGAATTTACACGAGAATACTAATTAAAGACTTACCATATCATTGCTTAAATTTCTTTGCTCTTGTGTGATTATTCTCTTCACCTTTGATTTCACCATTACTTCAGCCTATTTAAAAGTCCAACAAAATTAGGTATTCATCCACATAATTACCCCTAATTTAAGTGAATTTAGCCATTCAAAACAAAATTAGTAAAATAAGCATACGTGGCTTAAGAAATTTGAATATTATAGTATATTCTCCCTTCTCGGCGTGCCAGACCATCGCCTCCATCACCATCCAACTCAACCACCGTCCCCGTGCTGCAAGCCACCTTCTCATTCTCTGTACACCGTTCATCTCCATCAACATTGTATGCCATTGATATTCAAGCATCTCCATCAACAACTTACGAAATCCAAACTTGTATGCCTCTTAGTTTGAAAGTTATCTTGTATTTGTTAATTTATTACTACTCATTAATTAGTTATTTTGATTTTTTAGGTATAAAAATATTATTCATTGACGATTCACTATGTTGCATATAAAATCAACGGTGATGTGTACTTAGACAAATCTTCAAATCTTCATCAATTTTGAGTTTGTCAATGTAAATTTGAATTGTCAATGTTGATGTATATGTAAACTTCATTAATTCTTATGCAAAATCTATACAAGAGAGTGTCTTTAACCAGGTCAACTCTGGAAGAAGTTATATTTCATCTCATCACTTAGGAATTTTGTGCTAGACGTCATGAAAATTTCTGGTAACTCAGGTTAGTTTCTTTTCTTCCCATCTTCAGTTTTGTGCATATCGTGCTCATAACATTCAAGATAAAGAAATTGTAAGTGTTCTAATAGACCAATTATTGTTTGATTGATTAATATATAGATTAACCTCTGACACATTTTAACTTTTTTAGGTGGAGAGATAGCACTAATGAGGTTTTATCTTTGTTTTGTTATCTTATGAGTTGATTGATTAACTAAATCACTTCATCACTTCTCAGGAAGTTGATTTGGTGGAAATACAAGAATTAGAAGGGGAAGTGCTCAAAATGATATGAGAGATGAAGAAGAAAAAATTGCACAAAATGAAGCTTTAGTATGTTTAATAATTTTATAAATGAATTTAATACATAACCGTTGATATAATGAATTGTTTTATCTAGGTTGAAGCAAATAAAGAGATTACAGATGAAGAAGCTAAAAGGAATAAGAAGATTAATTAATTAATTAGAAGCAGTTGCGAAAAACATAAGTTTGACACTTTGTCAACAATTAGATTTGTTATTCATTTTCTCAATGTTACGTAGTGCAATTATGCGAAAATTGCTAGGTTTACGAATTTCAAAACGATGAACTAACAGGACATAGGATACTCGAAGCTTGCGAATTTACCTCCTCAATATGGAATGTGTAAGTAATATATTGATTCAACTACATGTATTCAACATTTATTTTTAATACTCTTTTTCTCGTGTTCCACATTCAAGTTTTGTTCCACCGTTAGTATATGCAATAATGGGAAGGTCAAGACATATAAAGATAGGTCATAACTGAATATTAAAACATGTACTGAATGTATTAAAATGTTCTTTTTATCTCCTTTATACGGGCCGGGCCAGGTAGGGTTATATCCTAACTGAATATTATGTACGTTTACTGAATGGATTTTGTTACGGCTTTTTTTGCAGTGAAATTGGAAACAATTCTGATAACATCGACTTTTCAATTGTCCATCTAGTTGCTAAATACATTGTAAGAACCAGAAATTATTAACTTTTACTATTTTAAATCTATAATTTACAAATGATAATGGGTATATAAACTATTACAGGGGGAAAAGAACAAGATATTCTTGTGGATACCTGCAATTGCCCTGTTAACACGGAATTGCAATTGTAAGAAATCTTTTCATCTAATAATCATATATATTCTCTCTCTTCACTCAACAATTTTGTTTATGTTTTTTTTGTAAATATAAATTAGGAAGCGGCTAATATTGGAAGAACATTTGCTAATATGAAAGACTATAACCTAGATGGAAATAAAGAAATGATCATTTATGAGTTGCAAAATAACTGTAGTAAGTAAGTTTGTTTTTGTTCGGGATACTCTTTAGTTAATATTGTGTTAACCAATTTGAACACATGTTTGTTGCCTCAGCTCAGCAACTGTGCGTTGCCTTCAGGTAATTTCTCTCCTTCGTCAACACAATTGTTTTTTTTAATACTAAGCAACTTAAGTCTCTAGTTGGGAGTTTTTACTGACTTGTTTGTATCTATTATTCTTGCTTCTCATGGTGGTATCATTAATGAATTCTACCTCCATTAATGATGTATACAGTTTCAGGCCAACAACGTAATGATGCCACATGGCTCGCTCCAAAGAAGCCCAGAGCTCTCCGCAAAGACAATGGTAATATATACTTTTCATATTTTCCTTATTTATCTATCAAACCCTAAAGAGATATCACTCATTAAAATAGCTTTATATGTTGTTAAAGATTTTTTTTATCTTTATATGCTTTATAGGTAGAGTTAGTTCAAGCTTTAAGATTCAAAACCGCAACTACAAGAATTAAAGCTACTCCTGATGGAGAATATCTTTTAGCATCAGGTGAACAATGAGTATTGCCAACAATTTTATCACAAGTATATACCCTCTACAAGTCAAAGTACACAAATTACGTGAACTCGCACTCAAGTTTGAAAGCCATTTGATATAAAAAATCATTGATTTCTAGGTAATAATCACTTTAAAAGTAGGGGTAAAAAGTCTTTTCATGTATTTGACTCAAGAATTTGTACTTGTACCTCAGGTATTAAGATATGATTATTCAAAAATCGCAGTTCTTTATGTTGATCGTTTGATTTACCTTCATGCAAAATACAAAAGTCATTACAGTTTACGTGTTCCAAGGTTTTTTTACCCTTAAATACTGAAAATTACTTATCGCGGCCAATTAAAGTTGCACTTATTTAATTATTGTTTCAACTTAAACAGGATTTGGAGAGATTTAGCGTATGATTGTTGGTCTTGTCATCTGTTTTGTGATGCCTCATCACCAGATTTATACATAATTAACTTAGAAAAGGTTAAAATTTGTTAAACCTTTTGATTATTCAAGGGTATGCTGAAATCTCGTTATTACATTGTTAGTCCTTTTACAGAGAAATCCCCAAATTTCATGGCTCTAAGTGTTGTAAGAATATATATATATATATACTTATACTTGTTTTTCTTTATTTACTATAATCTTGTTTTCTTTATTTACTATAATCTTGTTTTTTCTTTCTTCTTTCTTATTTTTCACGATTCTTGAAAGAAGTTGACTTAATGGATTATTTAGAAATGAAATTAGTGGTAAGCTTTTAGAAGTTCTTGATCTCTGATTCCATTTTTCGCATATCTAATTATTTTATATATCTTTTATATCAGGAAAATCATCAGATGTTTTGGAAGATAAGAAGAAAGATGCGGCCGATGGATAAAAGCTGAATTATGAGCTAGTAGATGTTACACAATTATTTTATTATTAATATTTGAATTATTTGAATTATGTAATAGCAAATATAGAAATTGTATATTAATTTTATTTTTTTAAAAAGTGATGGGCGACGCTTGAATACGTGTCTCCAAAGTGATGGTCGACGCTCGAAACCGTGTCCCCAAAGTGATGGGCAACGCTTGGAACTGTGTCCCCAAAGTGATGGGCGACACTTAAAACAGTGTCTCTAATGTGATGTGCGACACTTAAAACGGTGTCTCTAATGTGGAGGACGACACTTAACACGGTGTCTTCAAAGTGATGGGCGACACTTTAAAAGATGTCATCAAATATTAAGCGACAGTTTTTCCAAGTGTCACCTAAAGTTTGATGACTGTTCAAAAACTGCCGCCTACCTGCAAAAAAACTATCACTGATCAGCAGATTTCTTGTAGTGAATTATTTTATTAGGATTACTTGTTATAGAAGCTTTGCTTGAGCCCTCACCTATGCTAAAAGTACAGTTGCAATTAGTAACAAGAAAAGTGCCCCAATTTGTTGAATTGATGGCTTCTACCCATAAATTATGGAAAAAATGAGCTTCTTAGAGACCTGTATAGCGAAATTGTGAAGATATAAATAGATACCTAACTCTTCCAGATAATACAAACTAGTACTATAAGGTCCCTATATTATAGGGACATTGCACAACAAGTTCCTATACTATGCAAAAAAAATTAATTGTACCTGGTTTTTATAAGTTAATTATACTATAGGTCCCTATATCAAACTAAATATGCACTATAAGTCATGACTTTATGGGGCACAACATAAACGAATAGCCATGACCTTTTTTGGGGCACAACATGAACAAACTCAATCACTATTGCACCCACAGACCTAAAAGCAGTCAGTCAATATGAATACGAACGAACATCACATACACTAAGTGAATTGTTCTAAACACAAAATCAATTACTGATAAGGTTAACTCAATGCATGAGTTAACTAACACAATAAAATAGTTAAAATAACAAACTATAGATACACTAGAATACAAAAGCAATTAGGTTTTATATTCGTATGTGTATTGTGTATGTAAACACACATTAGCTGATATATATACACAACAACTATTGTAACAAACATATACATGAAATATATTAAAATTTAAAAATGTTCTCTTAACATGGCATTCAGAGCCATTGGAGATTTTTTTTCAAAGCTTTCTTTAAGCCATTAATGGAAAAAATATGAAAGCTTCTCCTCTGTTTTTTATCTTATTTACTCCATTTCGTTGATAGATTCTTCTTCTTTTACTCCTCATATTACTTCTAACTCTTCTATACTAGCTGGGTTGCTTATTTTACGATAGAATTGGTCCTCTCTGGTGCAAGATCAACTTGATTCTACCAACTATGTTTCTTTGGCGGGCTCATCTCGAATCTGTTCTCGAAGCGCATGGATATCTTTCTCATGTTACTGGTACTATTTCTTCTCCGGCTACCTCCGATCTGATGTTCCACTTGGATTATTGAGGGTCAACAACTAAGGTGTCTCTGTTGTCCTCAATGATACCTTCTATTCTTTCACAAGTGCTTAAATTGCAGAGTGCGTTTAATGTTTGGCACAAACTTGAAGAGATCTTTGTAAATCAACTTAAGATGAAGCTCTGCAACATTAAAGAAAAGGGGATTGTTCCATGAGTGAGTATCTCACTGAAATACAATATTTATGTGACGGTATAGAAACTGCATCTTCATCTCTACCTTTAAAAGATGTTATAATGTATACTTTGAAAAGTTTACCTACAGAGTATAATCAATTTAAATAAAGTATTCAAATTATTAATGCTCAGTCCTCTACTTTGAGTTTTCATTATCTGGGTAGCTTGTTGGTTTTAGAAGAAGTTCATATGAAGATGAACGAGTATTGTGCTATTTCTTCTCCGACTCATACGACTCTTTTTTCACCACAACAGCCTTCTTCATCTCCTACGTCTAATCTAGGTCGTGGATACTCTAACAGAGGTCGAGGACGTGGTTACTCAAATCAGGTACGGAATAATTATTCTTCTTCATCGTCTGTTGTGCACTATAATGGGCCTCCAACGTGTCAAATTTGTCTCCATTTTGGTCACTCAGCCTTGGATTTCATTCTAGGACTGATTTTGTTGATTTTCCTTCTCCAAAGGCTCAAAATCGTATGGCCTTAGCTGCTCAGATCTCTGCATCATCTTCATCATCTTCTAACTATGATCTGAAGTTGTGGTATCTTGACTCCGACGCTAATAGTCATGTTACAACTTACACATGACACGAATCTTATTTAACAATCTATGCCCTACAATGGTGCTCGATCTGTTTCGGTTGGAAATGGACAAGCCTTGGATATTGCTCACATTGTAAATAGTAAGATAGACTCTTCTTCCTCTACATTTGTTTTGAATTCTATCCTTCATGTTCCCACTATTACCTCAAATTTACTTTCCATCTCCAAATTTAGTCGTGATAATGACTGTTCTATTGTGTTTACATCTTCTTCCGTGTTATTGACAATAATACTAAGTGTGTTCTTTTTCGGGGTCCATGTAAGGATGGTTTATATCCCTTAGTGTTTGGTTCCTGCTCTAATTCCTCCACTTCTTCATCGACTTCATTGTTGTGTCTTTCCTCCACCATAGTTTCTTCTTCAGCTAAACTATGGCACCATCGCTTAGGACATCCATCTTGCCCAGCTTCTCACTCTTTGTTGTCTTTATTAAATGTTAAACTTGATTATTATGGTGTGTCTTGTAATTCATGTGCTACTTCTAAAGCACATAAGTTGTCTTTTAGTTTATCTAAGTAGGTCACATGTAAACCTTTTGAATTAATACACAGTGATATTTGAGGACCCTCTCCTGTTTCTTCTCCTTCTTTATTTCGTTATTATATTGTGTTTATAAATGATTTCAGTAAATTTACTTGGGTTTACCCCCTTGAGCTAAAATATGATGTGTGGCAAGTGTACACAGTCTTCTACAACATGATTCATACTCAATTTAACTCTAAAATCAAGGTGCTTAGGTCTGACAATGATGGTGAATTCTTAAGTGCTGAACTACGATTTTTTCTCTAAATTCATGGCACCCTTCATCACACATCTTGTCCACATACTCCTGAACAAAATGGAGACTCTGAACGCAAACATAGCCATCTTATAGCGACAACCTTATCCCTTCTTAGTCATAGTTCTCTTCCTACTACCTTTTGGGTTAAGGATTTATCTGTGTCAGTTTATTTAATTAACCTCCTTCCTACTCCTATATTATCCAACAAAAGTCCTTTTGAAGTTTTTTACAATGTCTGTCCCACATATAATCACCTCAAATTTTTTGGATGCCTTTGTTATCCATGGTTAAAACCCTACAATAGTCACAAACTTTTGCCCAAATCTTCTCCTTGTGTTTTTTTGGGCTATTGCTCTTCATCTAAGGGCTATAATGTTATTCTTTACAAACTAAGCGTGTCTTTTTTTCTAAGCACGTTGTCTTTAAGGAATCCATATTTCCTTTTCAAATTTTGTCTTCCTATAGTCCATCTTCCAATTCTTGTTTATCAACTGATATTCTATCAACTTTTGTTGACTTATTTTCTCCTCAAATTAATCCCTCAGCGCTTTCTCAACCTTTAGTACTACCTATTGTGTCAACACATTCTCCAATTGAAAATTCCTCAAATTCATCTACTCCTTCAGCTACTCCTTTCGAGTGTACTTCATCTTCTACAAATCCCCCACCACTTACTCATCATATGATTACTAGGTATGAAAATGGTTCTCTTAAACAATAATATAAGTGTCAATCCACTATAACTTCTCCCTCTCTTGTTGAACCTACATCTTATAAGAAGCTGATAAACACCCTTGTTGGCAAATCTGCAATGGTTGATGAGTATAACACATTAATCAAAATACCTGGGTTTTGGTTCCTCCGCCTCATGGTCAATTTTATAACATGTAAATGGATATATAAATAAAGAGACACGTAGATGGCTCCATTGCGCGTTATAAAGCTGGTTTAGTTGCTCGAGGTTTTTTACAAGAATTTGGGTTAGATTACACTGAGACTTTTAGTCCAGTTGTTAAGCATCAAACAATGCGTATTATCTTATCTCTAGTTGTTCAAAATAATTGGCGTATAAGACAGCTTGATATCTTCAATGCTTTCTTGCATGGTGTCCTCCAAGAAGATGTGTATATGCTAAATCCATCTACCTTTGTTGATTCATCTAAGCCTAATTTCGCATGTAAATTAAAACGCTCCCTTCATGGCCTTAAACAAGCGCCTAGGGCCTGGTACCAATTACTGAAATCATTTTTACTTTCACAAGGTTTTACAGTTAGTGTTGCAGATCCCTCTATGTTTGTTAGAGGTCCATCTTGCTCTTTAACGATTGTTTTAGTATATGTTGATAATATTCTAGTCACAGGTGTTGATTCCGCTGCCATTTCATCTAATATATTGGCACTTAAAACATGTTTTGGTATGAAGGATTTGGTTTATTTATCATATTTTCTTGGACTTGAGATTTCTCGTACAAGTTCTCGTTTGGAAGTTTCACAAGCACATTATGCCTTATCTATTTAAAAAAAGGCCAGACTGAAGGATTTCAAATCTAGTCCTACACCAACTATAAATAAATATGGTGTTGCTTCTTCTTTTGGATTACAACCTTTTGAAGATGTTTTTCTTTTTCGTAGCTTGACTGGAGTGCTTTAATATCTTACTATTACTCGCCCAGATATAGTGTTTGTTGTTAATCACATATGCCAGGCTATGCATCATCCAACTAATGCGGATTTTGATGCTTTGAAGAAACTCCATCGCTATGTTAAGGGAACAATCCATAATGGTCTTGTTTTATCAGCTTCTTCTTCAGTTCTTAGAGCGTTTTCAGACTCTGACTGTGCTAGTTGTCCTATTGATCGCCGATCCACTACTAGCTATTGTATTTTTCTTGTTTCAAATATAATTTCATGGGTTATTCAACAGATGCAGAGTATAGGGCTATGTCGCACGTATCAGCTGAGATTAAATGGCTGCAATTTTTACTAAAGAGTTTGCACATTCACGTCCCTACACATGTCCTTGCATGTGACAATGTTTCAGCTATTGCCTTGGCTTCAAATCCCGTCTTTCATACACGTACTCGACATATTAATGTCAATTTTTGTTTTGTTAGGGAGCAAGTTCAGTCCAAGCAGCTGCAGATTATTCGCGTTGCTTCTCAGATTCAATTTGCTGATATTCTTACTAAAGGCCTTGCTACCTCTATCTTGCATTCAATTGTGTCCAAGCTTCCCTTGTTACACATATCTAGCTTGAGGGGGGATGATAAGGTTAACTCAATACATGAGTTAACTAACACAACAAAATAGTTAAAATAACAAACTATAGTTACACTAGAATACAAAAGCAGTTAGGTGTTATATTCGTGTGTGTATTGTGTATATAAATACACATTAGCTGTTATATATACACAAAAATTATTGTAACAAACATGTACATGAAATATATTAAAATTTTAAAATTCTTCTCTCAACAATTACACCCTAGTTCATGAAGTATCTGAATCAAACTTGATCCTAATACCTCCAAATTGGAAAAGAAAATATTCCAAACAAAACTTAATGTAAAACAAACAGAACTGGAAAAGTAAATTAAACTCCAAATTTTAAACAAATTGAACAAAGTAAATGCAATAACAACACAATAGCTCATTGTTACTGCTACAATTAATATTTACATATTTTTAGATGAAACTATGAGCATTATGGACAGCGCTACCGAAGTCATTTATGAGTTCCACGGCAGAGCCTTTCCTTTACTATTGCCGGAGGATTTGACACGGTCAAGAGCCACAAACTAATGAGTCATAACCGAGTTAGAGCACAAGACGCGTTCATATCGTCGGAGAAGATATTGCATTTGCCGTAAGATTAATTGGAGCCATTTTCGTCAAACAAATTGTGAATAGAAACCCTAGGATTTCTAATAGAAACAAAATTATTTATCTCTCAATTCCACTATTTATCACATCTCTCTCTCTCTATATATATATATATATATATATATATATATATATATATATATATATATATATATATATATATATATATATATATATATATATATATATATATATATATATATATATATATATATATGTATGTATAAAATGATGATTGAAAGAAATTAACATTAGAATTGGGAGAAAGAGTTTAGAACATAAGTGATATTAGAGGCTATTAAATTGACAAAGAAGCAATTTGGGGTAAGATAAAAGACACGATTACGCAAGAATGGTTTTTTCTTTTTTGTCTAATCATAAGGGTAGGAGATGATTGAAGAAGATGATGACATTGAGTCATCCATCAAGTGAAAATAATTGGGGTATTAAAAAGGAATTTTAGAAAAAGAAAAAACAAATATAGATATAAAAAAATTAATTCAAAATTCTTTATTTAATTTTTTTTTTTTCAAAATCTTTTTTCCCAAAAAAATTTTCGCCATTTTTTTTCGAAAATTTTTTCCCCCGAATTTTTTTTATGTGTTCCATGAACACACAATTCTGAGATTTGTGTGTTGTAGGAACACGTAAAAATTGGAACAACCAAAATTAAGTTTTTTGTATTCCAAGAATACACAAATTTGAGTTTTATGTGTTTCATAATTACATAAATATGAGATTTGTGTGTTGCAGTGATACACAATTTTGCGATTTGTGTGTTCAAGAATACACAAAATTGAAACAAACAAAATCAAATTTTGTAAATTTGATTTATATGTGTTCCATGAATACACAAATTAGAGACTTGTGTGTTCTAGGAACGCACAACCCTGAGACTTATGTGGTCCAGGAACGCACAACCCTGAGATTTGTGTGTTCCAGGAACGCACAACCTTGAGACTTGTGTATTTCAGGGACGCACAAATCAGAGACTTGTGTGTTCCAGGCACAAATCAGATTCTTGTGTGTTCCAGGAACGCACAAATCAGAGATTTGTGTGTTTCAGGAACGCACAAATCAGAGACTTTTTTGTTACAAGAATACACAGAATTGGAACAAACAAAAACAAGTTTTGTGTATTCTAGTAATACATAAATTCATTTTTATGTGTTCAATGAATACACAAATTTAAGATTTGTGTGTTCCATGAATACACAAATCTTATATTTGTGCGTTCTAAGAATACACAATTTTGAGATTGTGTGTTCCAGGAATACACATAATTGAAATAACACAAAACCCTAAAACATAAACAAAAAAATTACAAAAAAGTGTTGGATAAAAAGATAATAAATATATCAAGATAGTTAAAGACGAATAAAAATAAGGTATATGCGGTTAATAAATATAAAAAAACAATTTTGTTAAAGAAGAGAATCCTTTAGATCGATTTTATGACTTTGCGTGTTACAGAAACACATAAATCTATATTTGTGTGTTACAATAACACATAACCCGAAATTTCGATTTTTTTAAAACAAATCCGGGTAAAAAAATTTCAAAAAAAGATTTTGAAAAAAAAAGTTCTGAAAAAAAAAAATCGGAATTTTATTTTAAAAAAAATTAAAAATAATTCGAAAAAATATGAAAAATATAAATATTAAAAAATAAAATTAATAAATAAATAAATAAAAAAATCACATAAGGGTGACATTGGAAGATAATTCTCAATTAATTACACTTCCTCATTTATCATTCCCAAAAAAAAAAAAGGAGGAAATTACTTCCTACTTACTAACAAATTTTCAACTTAATTCCCAATTGAAAACATTGTCATATTTACCTTCCAATGTTACCCTTATATGATTTTTTATATTTTTTTATTGTATTTTAATATTTATTTTTTAATTTTTATTTTCAGATTTCTTTTTTCGTTTTTTTTTATTTTTTTTTCGAATTTTTTAAATTTTTTTTTTGAAAACTATTAAAAAAAAAATTCGAATTATATTTTTTTAAATTTTTTTGCTAAATTTTTTTTTTATAACTTATTTTTTTAGAAAATTTTTTTAAATTTTTTTTCCCCGGATTGTTTTTTTTTTTTTTGAATTTTTTTTCCCGGATTTCTTTTTAAAAAATCAAAATTTCAGGTTATGTGTTGTTGTAACAAACAAATATAGATTTGTGTGTTGCTCTAACAAACAAATATAGATTTGTGTGTTGCTCTAACACACAAATATAGATTTATGTGTTCTGTAACACACAAAGTCATAAAATCGATCTAAAGAATTCTCTTCTTTAACAATATTGGTTTTTTTATATTTATTAATCGCATATACCTTATTTTTATTCGTCTTTAACTATCTTGATATATTATCTTTTTGTCCAACTCTTTTTTGTTATTTTTGTGCTTATGTTTTAGGGTTTTGTATTATTCCAATTCTGTGTATTCCTGGAACACACAAATCTCAGAATTATGTATTCGTAGAACGCACAAATATAAGATTTGTGTATTCATGGAACACACAAATCTCAAATTTGTGTATTCATAAAACACATAAAAATGGGTAAAGCCTCCCTGCCCCTCGATCTCAATACTTTTTGACGCCATTAGCTCTTTTTTGGGTTTTCTGTCAATTGACCGTTAGTCAACGCCATATGGCGCCATGTCAGCGCCACATCACCGCCACATCATCCGCATCTGAGATTTTTTGTACAATGTGGCAAGGGCAATTTTGTCATTTATCCCTTATAACACAATTAAACCAACACAAACACATCAAACCACACACACTAACCCATTAAAACACACACATTCTTGGTGTTCTTCATTGCATCTCAAAAAGAAAATAGCATAAAACCAAATTGCTCAACTCTATTAAACACTCTGATTAAAAATGAAACCAGTTGTGTCAAAAAAAAACCAATTGAGCCTCCTCATTTCTTCTGCTTTTGATCGAACAAATAAAAAATGAAAACCGCCGATGAAGATGTGAATTCAGCCGATGAAGAGCTGACCGACCATGGAGCGCCACCGCCGCCGCCTTCCCCTTCCCGCTACATCACCTTCACCTTACCCAACTCCTACCCCTACCCCCAACTCCTCCACACACCGCTTCGTAGAGCTAATTTATCTGTTAGGAACCTAAATCAAGATATTCCACCACCAAAAAAGGAAAAGAGTTTACCTTGGTGGGATGAAATTAGAAGCTATATTCATGGACATATTGGTTTATGTTTTGCCGAGACTGAATTGAATATTCTAGCTACTACTGATTCTTATGAAAAGAGTGATAAAGTTCAGATATTAACTGGTCAGATGAATTTCAAGTGGAAATTAAACAGTATATAGAAATTTTCAAAACAGTTGAAGATTCAAAGTAAGTTTACTACTTCATAACTCTAGTCTGTTTCTTTATTTTATAAAGCTGAGCGAAACCCCTTTTAGTTTCTTATGAATTGCGCCATTGGTCCCTATGTTATTTGAAACAGCCAGATATACCCGTGTTCCAATGAGTAGAGAATAAACCACTATGATTTTTCATGTGAATCATGATTGTAAGAAGAGTGATGGGACTCCTTCTTTGAGCTCGTTTTTGAATCGCCAAATGATGTTTTTCGTGACAAAAAGGTAACGAAACCTCAATCTCCGATTGCACTACCGAAATCAGCGCCTAAGTTTCGAGTTTTTATGCTGGGTTTGAAAAAGTCAAAGATGGAGAAAATTGAAAGTAATGGAGATTTAACAGAATGATGGAATCCAAAGACAGCTAATGAAGCGATGAGTAGAATAAGCATAATACAAAACTATTCCCAAAAATTGGTTCATGAACTGAGTAAAGTAGATCGGTGAGTTCGAGGCTTTGTTCGCAGAGATCTGACGAAGCTTGGTTCACACAATAGAAGTCCAACAAAACTTCATATCCGTCTAGATACTCGAAGCTGCTGCGATGGAAGACCTTGAAGCTTCATCTCCGGTGATGTTCGTGAACGAAACTCGTAGTCTTCGCAACCATCTCACATCGAGATGATGTCTAATATATTTATTAAAAACATTTTGTATTTTGTACCGAATCTTGGTTAAACGTGTTAAGGGAGATTGAGGGGAGATCATGGTTTATCAACTGTCTTCGCATCAAGAGTTGCTATATTTTAATATATTTTATACCGAATCTTGCATTTTGTCTAATATATTTATCAACTGATTTTTTTTTGATTTTACTCATTAAATCATTCAAGATTTCCTCCATTGTTGAAGGTTTGAAGCATTCAAACCTTCAAAGGTTTTTTTTTTAAGTTAGAGATGAAGCTGAAGTGACGTGGCGGTGATGTGGCGCTGACATGGCGCCATGTGGTGTTGACTAACGGTCAATTGACAGAAAAATCAAAAAAGGGTTAACGGCGTCAAAAAGTATTGAGATCGAGGGCCAGAAAGGGTAAAAATGAAGATCAAGGGCGGATGCCGCACTTTGGGCAAAGTTAAAGGGTTTCAGGGAGGCTTTACCCCATAAAAATTGAATTTATGTATTACTAGAATACACAAAACTTGATTTTGTTTGTTCCAATTCTGTGTATTCTTGGAACACACAATTCTCAGATTTGTGCGTTCCTGGAACACATAAGTCTCAGATTTGTGCGTTGCTGGAACACACAAGTCTACGATTTGTGCGTTGCTGGAACACGCAAGTCTCAGATTTGTGCGTTCCTGGAACACACAAGTCTCTGATATGTGTGTTCCTGGAACACACAAGTCTCTGATTTGTGCGTTATTGGAACACACAAGTCTCTGATTTGTGCGTTCCCGGAACACACAAGCCTCAAGGTTGTGCGTTCTTGGAACACATAAGTCTCTGATTTGTGTATTGATGGAACACATATAAATCAAATTTACAAAACTAGATTACGTTTGTTCCAATTTGGTGTATAATCGCAAAATTGTGTAATACAGCAACACACAAATCTGAGATTTGTGTATTCATGGAACACATAAAACTAAAATTTATGTATTTTTGGAATACTAAAAACTTGATTTTGGTTGTTCCAATTTTGTGTGTTCCAACACACAAATCTTAAAATTGTGTGTAATAAAAAATCCGGGGAAAAAAATTTCAAAAAAAAAATTTCGAAAAGAAAAATTCGGGGAAAAAAAATTCGGAAAAGAAAAATTAAAAAATTACTTCGGAAAAAAAATAAAACAAAATTTCCGAAAAAAAAATTTAAAAAAAATTCCGAAAAAAAATTAAAAAAATAATTCCGAAAAAGAAAATTTTTAAAAAATTCCGTAAAAAAAATTAAAAAAATTTCCGAAAAAAAATTGGAAAATAAAAATTTAAAAAAAATTTCGAAAAACAAAATTGGAAAAAAAAACTTCCGTTAAAATAAATTTTAAAAAATTTTGAAAAAAATAAAAATAAAAAAAATAAATAATATTATAATTAACGTAATTAATTAATTGTCTATGGGTATTTTTGTAATCTTTCATTTTTTTTGTGCTTAAGTAAGTATTAAGTTGGGGTTGTAATTAATTGGGAATTTTTTACACTCTCCGTGTAATTAATTAGGCGTTACCCCTTAAATTTATTATTATTCATTTGTTGATTAAATATATTTTTAAAATTTTTATTTATTTTTAAAATGTTTTATGAATTAATTAGGATTTTAAATTTTTTTTAATTGTATTTATTAATAGATTTTATTTTTATATATTTATCATGAATTTTTCATTTTTTAAATTTTTTTATATTAATTTAAAAATTGACTTTTTTTCCCAATTGTTTATGACATTTTTAATTTTTTGTCATTATGAAATATTTTTGTGAATCAATTATAATTTTTTAGTATTTTATAACTTTTTAATTTGTATGTGAATAAATTTTGATTTTTATTGATATTTTAAATATAAATTATCATTGTTTCATTTTGATAAATTGAATCTGTGTTTAATAATACTTATGTGAATAATTATGATTTTTAAAATATTTTTGTGATTTTTAAATATATGTGTGAATCAATTACGATGTTTGAATATTTTTATGCTTTTTTTTAAATTATTTTATAAAGATATTTTTCATTTTTAAATATTTAATATTAATTATCAATTTTACATTTTTACGGCGCAATGCCCAATTAATTACACGGAGAGTGTAAAAATTCCCAATTAATTACAACTTCAACTTAATTCCTATTTAAGCACAAAAAAATAATAAATAACAAAAATATTTATAGGTAATTAATTAATCACTTTAATTATAATATTATTTATTTATTTATTTTTCATTTTTATTTATTTATCTTTTTTTTCGATTTTTTTTAAATTTTTATTTTTCGAAAACTTTTTTTTTTCGAAAAAAAAAATTTCGAATGTTTTTTCCCCCTAATTTTTTTTATGCGTTCCATGAAAACACAATTTTGGGATTTGTGATGGAATAACCAAAATCAAGTTTTTTGTATTCCAAGAATAAACAAATTTGAGTTTTATGTGTTCAATGAATTAATACACAACTCTAAGATTTGTGTGTTGCAGTAATACATAATTTTACGATTTGTGTGTCAGGAATACACAAAATTGGAACAAACAAAATCAAGTTTTGTAAATTTGATTTATATGTGTTCCATGAATACACAAAGTAGAGACTTGTGTGTTCCAGGAACGCACAACCCTGAGACTTGTGTGTTCCAGGAACGCACAAATCAGAGACTTGTGTGTTCCAAGAACGCACAAATCAGAGACTTGTGTGTTCCAGGAACGCACAAATCAGAGATTTGTGTGCTCCAGGAACACAGAAATCTGAGATTTGTGTATTCATTGAACACATAAAACTCAAATTTGTGTATTCTTGGAATACAAAAAACTTGATTTTGGTTATTCCATAACCTTAACCTTAAGTTTGAGAGTTAAGGTTAAGGTATAGTTTAAGTTTAAGGTTAAGGTTACGGTTAAGGTTAAGGTCAAGGTTAAGGTCAAGGTTAAGGTTAAGGTTAAGGTTAAGATCAAGGTTAAGGTTAAGGTTAAGGTTAAGGTTAAGGTTAAGGTTAAGGTCAAGGTCAAGGTTAAAGTTCAAGTTAAGGTTAAGGTTAAGGTTAAGGTAAAGGTAACAGTAAAGGTAAAGTTAAAAATAAAGTTAAAGGTTAAGGTTAAGTTTAAGGTTAAGGTTAATGTTCAGGTTATGTTTAAGGTTAAGGTTAAAGTTAAGGTTAAGGTTTGGGTTTAGGTTAAGATTAAGGTTAGGTTTTGGGTTTTGGTTTGGGTTTGGGTTAAGGTTAAGGTTATGGGTAAAGTAAAGGCTAAGGTTAACGTTAAGGTTGATAGTTAAGGGTCTAAGGTTATGGATAAGGGGCCGAAAAATCGTGTAGGGTAATACACTGCTCCCATATTCCCAATTTGAAAATTATCTTTTAAAAGATCAATGTGGTTTTTATAAAGATACAATAAATGAGAAAATTAAAAAAAAATAAAAATTTTGAGAAATTTATGAGAAGAATAAAATAATAATGAGAGAAATAAGGGTGAGAGAAATAAATAATTTTTAAATATTAATAGAAAAAATTAAATGCAAGATAGTATTTTAATTTTTATAATTAATAATGTAACTTTTACTGATATATCTTTACGATAAAATATACTTCATTTCCACAATTAAAGTATTATTAAATAAAATATCAATTTGTTGTAATTTGGTTGTAAAGGTCCAAATCGGATTTGCCCAATTGTTCATAAGTGTTTCAAGATATTCTTATTATTTTTATCTCCGCCATATATTTTAATATTATTTTCTTTCATTAGCTTTTTGAAAAATCGTGTAGGGTAATACACTGCTCCCATACTCCCAATTTTTTTTAAAAAATCTTTTAAAAGATTAATGTGGTTTTTATATAGATATAACAAATAAGAAAATAAAAAAAGTTAAAATTTTAAGAAATTTATGAGAAGAATAAAAAAATAATGAGAGAAATAAGGGAGTGATTTAAGGTTTTTTGTTTCAAAATATTATTTTTTTATTAAGTAAATACTGATTAGTTAATGAAATTAATGATAAGTGGGGCCATAAACGATCCTGGTCACCACATATGTTTGGCCATAATCAACCGTGACCACCACTTATGTTTGGCCAGATTTAATCATGGCCACCACTTATGCGGGTAAATCTGGACCGTAGAAAAAACTCTGAAATTTAATATAGACTAGGTGCCCGTTTGGGATTGCTTTTTAAAATAATCACTTAAAGTGATTTTAGATCCATAGTAATATTTTAGACTCTAAAATCACTTTTATGAAAATCACTAGATTAGTGATTATTAAAATAATCACTTAAAGTGATTTTAGATGTCAAAATATTTTTTAATATTTTTTACAAATATTTAAATTTTAATCAAAAAGCACTTTTAACTCCAAAATAATCAATCCCAAACGGGTTCTAGGTAAAACTCGTGTCTGAAAACACTAAAGCAAAAATTAATTCCGTTGACGGGAATCGAACCCAAGTCCCTGGGTACAGAATCAATCCTGACCACCACTTATGTTTATCCATATTAAATCCTGGCCACCATTTATGTTTGGTCAGATTTAATCATGGCCACCACTTATACGGGTAAATATGGACCGCAAAAAAAACCTTGTATATATATATATATATATATTCATTTTTTAGTAAAATTAATAAATATTTGTAGGTGTTTCAAAAAAAATTAAAAAAGATAAAAAAATAATTAACATATTTAACATTTACAATCATTCTTAATATATAATTAGTTTTAAATTTAAAAAATAATTCTCAATTAATTACAATTCCACACTTTTCATTCACAAAAAAATGGAGGAGTAAATTACTTTCTACTTATTCATAAATTATCAATTTAATTCCCAATTAAACACATTGTCATATTTACCATCTATTATTGCCCTTATATGATTTTTTTATTATTTTTTTATTTCTTTTTATTTTTTAACAATTTAGTTTTTCCGAATTTATTTTTTCAATTATTTTTTAAATCGAAATTCCGGGTTATGTGTTGCTATAACACACAAATATAGATTTATTCATTCATGTAACACAAAAAGTCATAAAATCGATCTAAAGGATTCTCCTCTTTAACAAAATTATTCTTTTTTCTTTATTAATCGCATAATACTTTATTTTTACTCGTTTTTAACTATCTTGATATATTATCTTTTTGTCCAACACTTTTTTGTTATTTTTGTGTGTTTATATTTTAGGGTTTTGTGTGTTACAGAACACACAAAACTTGATTTTGTTTATTCTAATTCTGTGTATTCCTGAAACACACAAATCTCAAAATTGTGTATTCTTCAAAATCACAAATATCAGATTTATGTATTCATGGAACACACAAAACTCATATTTGTGTATTCATGGAACACATAAAACTCGAATTTATGTGTTCCTGGAATACACAAAACTTGATTTTGGTTGTACCAATTCTGTGTATTCGTGGAACACACAAAACTCATAATTATGTATTCTTGGAACGCATAAATCTCAGATTTGTGTATTCATGGAGCACATAAAACTCAAAGTTGTGTATTCATGGAACACATAAAACTCGAATTTATGTATTCCTGGAATACACAAAACTTGATTTTGTTTGTTCCAATTCTGTATATTCCTGTAACACACAAATCTTAGATTTGTGTGTTCTTGGAACGCATAATATCAGATTTGTGTATTCATGGAACACATAATACTCAAATTTGTGTATTCATGGAACACATAAAACCCAAATTTGTGTATTCATGGAACACATAAAAATCAAATTTGTGCATTCATGGAACACATAAAACTCGAATTTATGTATTCCTGGAATACACAGAACTTGATTTTGTTTGTTCCAATTGTGTTTATTCCTCAACATACAAATCTCAGAATTGTGTATTCCTGGAACATACAAATCTCAGATTTGTGTATTCATGGAACACATAAAACTCAAATTTGTGTATTCATGGCACATAAAACTCGAATTATGTATTCCTGGAATACACAAAACTTGATTTTGTTAGTTCCAATTCTGTGTATTCCTGGAACACACAAATCTCAAAATTCTGTATTCTTGGAACGCACAAATCTTATATTTGTGTATTCATGGAACACATTAAACTCAAATTTGTGTATTCATGGAACACATAAAACTCGAATTTATGTATTCTTGGAATACACAAAACTTGATTTTGGTTGTTCCAATTCTGTATGTGTTTGCAACACATTAAAAAATAGAAAAAAAATCCGAAAAAAAGAAATCGAAATTTTTTTTCGAATTTTTGTAAAAATAAAAATGAAAATAAATAAATAAATATTATTCTAATTAATTAATAGGCCTATGAGTATTTATGTAATCTTTCAATTTTTTGTGTATAAGTGGAAATTAAGTTAAAGTTGTAATTAATTGGGAATTCTTACGCTCTCCGTGTAATTAACTGGGTGTTGCCCCTAAATATAACCCCAACTAATAACAATTCAAAAGAATATGATCCACTAATCTAAAACAACGTATCGAAAAACTTATTTGTTAAAAACAACCCTAAAAAGATTATTTATTAAAAAAGTCTTTGACAATAATACACTTATATAATCTTCTTAATTACTTTATTATCAATCATTTAAATTAAAACACCCTATTACAATCTCCACCACCACCACCCTATTACCACCACCACCACCATCATAACCATACGACACCATTTTTATAACACGTGTTATAAATCTAAATATAACAAGTATATTTTTTAGCTACGTGGAACGATCGACTGGACCCTAGAGCCTCAGAGACGTTGTATCCCTCCTATGAAGGGATTTTAACAAACTAGGGTGTGGGGATTCTGATGTCTCGCCTTCTGGTATTATATTTAATAGTTCAAGACATCGATTCTTGGGGGATTTTTGAGTCTAAAGTTGGGATGTTGTCCCCTTATTTGATATATTTCGAGTCTTAGGCTAATGTTAATGATTCTCGTGTTTTGGAGCATTTGAAGGTGTTTTATGCTTTATAGGTGAAACTCATAAGAACACGTTGGGTCTTACAACTTATGGATTTGAAAAGTATTCTGAAAAGTGAAGATAAACCTCCAAGTAAGTGAAAAGAGACCAAAAATTATTCCGGGAAGTCAAGAGTTGACTTAATGCTCAAGAAAGAAAGGTTTTACGACTAGGCTGAAATCTTGGAATTGATGCCCAAGATGATCCGAGAAGAGCATGGAGATGATTTTATAGACTCTGGCTCTTGGAAAGCTCTTGGAAAGATGAACGCGTGGGAAAAAACCGAGTGCGATTAAGAGTTCGGAAGGTCAAGTTATGCTCGTTTTAGTGACGCACAAGGGACATACATGCACAAAATCGGGAATTCTCCACATTTAAGTAATTTTAGCCCATGGAGAAATCCTATATAATATGGGTCACGAATTTAGGAGCTATATAAACATATTCTTTCATTTCTTCCAAGACAACTCATAACAACAAATCAAGGGGAGCAAAAGCTTGAGAAGAGAAGATTGGGAAGAGGGCTTCATCTTCATCTTCATCTTCAAGTTTCATCTCTCTCACCAAAAATATAATAATTTCCTTTTTCTTTTTATTTCCTTTAGATATTGCATGCTAGATTATTTTATTTTGTTTTATTTTCCTAGAAGTATGAGCTAACCCCTAACTGAGTTTGGGGATTGATGAAACCCTATTTACTTTTCGGCATTTTATTATAATTAGGGGAAAATTAGCTTAATTAAGATTGATGTTGATATGTTTCTCTTTACCTTATATTGAATTGTGATTGATTGATTTGTCCAATTGATTAATTGTCTTTTATCCTTGAATTACACCCGCGAGGGGGGGGGGGGGTTAAAGGTAGATCCAGGTAAATTGAGAATGTATTATTCTATCGAATCAGGAGATCTTTGATGATAGATAGCCGCGATGTGTGTATGGGTTTTTAGCACTTAGAGGGTATCTTGGTCCACCTGGGAGGGGTTCCATATCCTTAAGAGTAGAACAATAATCACCCAGGTTGGGTTTATTGTTAATGTTGAAACCCGGTTAATATACACTTATCAATCTTTCCCTTAACAGATAGAATTGCCCAATTAGTGAATTTAGGTGAATCCAATTAAGCCAAACTCAACTTCTCACCTTATAATCTAGTTTTTGCGTATCTAGTCCTTTATTTTTGTAGTAGTTAAGTGTGATCCAATCTATATTTTCTATTTATTTTATTTTCGCATAATGAATTATTCTTAACCAATCTAAAGCACAAGATTAACATTCCTAATCCCTTGGGACAAGAATCTCGATTTTTTGATTTACTACTTGGTCATTTTTCGTACACTTGTGGATTGATAACAGAATCCTACCACCTGCTGAGGTATCTAGATTATGCATGGTGTGCAAAGTGGGAACATCATGGGATTTTGGCTTGGTCCCTCAATAGAGATAATTCTATGATCTATCAAATGGGTGTTAGCTTTTTTACTTTAAATGTTCCCACATACGCCGCCATCTGATAGATCATTAATCTACCATATTTACTATCACAACTAAACAATATAAAACATGGTTTAGTTTTTTTTATCCGCCATATGTATGTGTATTCGTTGTAGGTTTTGGGATATGTGAAAAAGGAAAGTGATCTGCAAGTTTCTTCTTACGACTTCTATCTCTAGTTGTTCTTGAGATGCATTCATGGTCGACCATGTCCCCTACACAAACAACCATGTGGAGGGTTTTACCTCACCATGAAACCCCGACACTCAAGTTATTCGGCATGGTTGTATCATAATAAGAGAGATAAATAGAGTGTCAAAATGAAAAAAAACCTTTCTCAACAATGGTATGAGGTATTTATAAATGATTAAATGCTCAGAGCCTATTGGGACACTTAGCAAGGCTTGGTCATGGGCATTGTCATATTAGTTTGGGTTTGCTACTCGAGGATGTGATATCTTCGGGTCCTTGTTGATATAGGTTGGTGACTCTTGGTTTTAACCTCTTGATAGGTGGGGACATGCCCAAAACAACGTCTTCATGTGTTCAGATGGACAAAACCATGATTTTGTAGTTGGCGTCATTATGTTTACAATGCTTCTCTAAAATAGCCTTAATATGACTAACTTTCTTAAGCTCTTCTAGGGAATTTCCTTTAGTGGCCTAGTTGGCTTGTTCTAAACGGCGCCTCTCTATCTTTGGGTAAGATTATGCCCGATGTGGTACACTTTGGACAACCATTGTCATAGATTGTCTTCTTCAATTTTGGCCTCTCTAATTGTTAGTAATCACCATGTGGGGTCTTCACGGCCTTTTAAGGCTTGTTGGATAGAGTGGCGGTCCTACCAGTGGGTCCCATAATATTTTGGACTCATTGGTAAAGATACAAAAAGAACATGGGTACCATGCACGGATTATTAAAGATATTTAAATACCACACACACTTCAGAGTGTGGTGGTCAAGATAAAAAAACTTTGGAATTCCATATGACCAACACATATCCTGACCAAGGTTTGATTTTTCATATGGAAGTTGTAGAAGCGCTATCCACTTAAGGGTTAAATTCTGTAGACGTAATTGTGCAAACAATGATTGTTGTAAACCAGTTGGGATTAGCTCACTGGCCAGGGCCTTCGTCATCCAATCTAGTGGTGCAGGTTCAAACCGAGTCAATGCCTCGGAATCCAAAGTGGCTCTCCTATGTAACAAAAAAACAAAAATAAAATAATGATTGTTGTATAATTTGTGTATGGGGGTAGGGTGTTGAGGATGTATCACATTCACATATCATCCCCAACTACCTACGTAGCTATCAAGTTTGGGCGTCATCTGTGATCCATATTTTTTTATTGATAGATGCGTAGAATCACACATTTGATGAATGAGTTACAAAGAATGTCAAAACCGTTAGAATCTAGGTGAAATATATTCGACCCTGAATTTTTCGGATTAGGGACAATATGAACATATACATTGGTGAAATTTGACATATGCTCAGATCTATAAATTACATGGAGGATAGTGTCGTTAAATTTACTAGGCAAAACGTGGTACCCGAAACTAGAAGGTAGTACCCCAACACCTGCTTTTATGGGGTCTCTCTCAATATTATACTGGATTGTTCAAATATCAGTTAATGAAATTTGGTATTTGGATGTATTTTTTTTCTGTGTTTTGTTTTTTTCAAGTCTAATTTTTAAGTGTTATGTTATTTTTGTTTGTTAATTTTATCTTTACGATTATTTTTTTCCAAATGAAATATATCTATCTATCAAAAAGGTTGCCCAATCATTTATATCGATTAGTTATAAAATAATAGAGGAAATAAAATTTATTATTTTCACGAGCCATAGAAAGTGACAAAATCTCATTCATAAAGAAAAAATTTAATAAACCTGTAATATAAAAGTAGGTCAGACTTATGACAAATTTCCAATAAAAGTCACCTAATATAAATAATAATTTTATATAAAACCTAACTTTTTACTAACCTTATCATTGCAAAAAAAGGGAAAAGAATAATTGCTAACTGCAAAGGGAACATTAGAAAAGGTTAGTTTTACATTCACACTAGTCACACACAAATACCACAATCCACGTGAACCAATAAACATAAACCATACCTCTCCCTACACAAATGACGAAAACACCCTCATAACCTTCACACTATCTTAACTCCTACATTCCATAAAACGTAATTTCAACCCTCCAAATTAATGACAAATATATCCCTTCTTATTAAATGACGAAAATACCCTCGTAACCTCTCAGTATATAGGAGTCCATATACCCATAAAAGTAACTTCACACCCAATAAAACACATATCTTTTCAGAGTTCAGCGCCAAAAAGTACAACCCTACCCTACACCCCCACCCCACCACACCTCACACACCCCTCACGAAACGTTTAAAACTCTGTCTCCTTCACTCTCAAACAAATTCAAGAAAAAAGCTTCACAAAAATGGCGTCTGCAACAAATGGTCTTCTTGAAGCGTGTAAGGGTAGTAAAAAGAGAAAACACAGCCTTTACAATTTCGAAACCTTTGCTTCAGATTGTCACAATAATACTAATTATGAAAAATCTTTCGGAGAAAACATCAATTTATTTCTTCAAGAATATGGTGTTCTTGAGAATTATCGAGTCTCTGGAATGCCCATTTGGTGTACTTCACTTATTACTAAACCAAATGGTGTCGTTCTCCCACTCTACACCGTTCAAGAAACGGTTCACTCTTCTCCTAACCCCTTCTGCGATCACTGCAAATTCGCAGGTAACACATGATTTTCCTCAATTTTTCAATTTAATTACTATAATATATACTTATGTGTGTATTTCTCTTCTTTTACAAGGCTGGGGTCACCATTTTGTGTGTCAAAGAAGGTACCACATCATAATCCCTGCAATTTCTGATTGGGAAAATTCACTAAAATCAAATTATGCAAAGAGTAGAAGCCATTTGTTATATGGTTTGATCCATAGTAACGCTTATGGTCACCTAATTTGCTTAAACGGAGACTCAAATTCTCTTACTACTAACGATCTAATGGGAATTTGGGATCGCCTTTGTTCGATGCTAAAGACTAGGTAATTCTTATTCTTAATTTCTAATTAATGTTCAATTGCAAATTAGTCCTTGAGTTATATATATACCCATGTTTTGATAATTATTTAAACTTATGTGTTTGCTTTGATATGTCAGAAAAGTATCAGTTTCAGATGAATTAAAAGAGGGTGAAATGGAGCTACGTTTACTAAACAGTGTAGCTTATGGAGGTTCATGGTTTAAAAAGTGGGGTTATAAATTCAACAATGGAAATTACGAAGGAGTAGAAGAGCAAGATATTCAAAACGCTATACAAGTATTAAGCTCACGAAGCCTCGATAGATCTGGAATAAACAGAAGGACTAAACAAATAATCAACAAGTATAAAGAACTTAGCGTAACAAATTCCTTAACTACCCTCAGTGAAATCCTTCAATTCATGCTAAGTCTTGAATATACTACTCCTTG
Source organism: Nemophila menziesii (assembly GCA_029959085.1). Lineage (NCBI taxonomy): Eukaryota > Viridiplantae > Streptophyta > Magnoliopsida > Boraginales > Hydrophyllaceae > Nemophila > Nemophila menziesii. The sequence continues at coordinate 31,383,691 of JARWIR010000005.1, forward strand.
TCAAGTTATTGAAAACGAGTCAACACCAAGTGTTGAAGCTTTTGTAAGTGACTTAGTAAATAACAAGTGTAGATGGTCATCAAATCGGTTACACCAAGTGATAAAACTTATAGTTAATTCTTTAAAAGAAAATAAAGAACAAAGTGAAGATCAAATGAATTTTCTTATGTCTAGAAATGAGCTTCGTGAAGAGACAAGGATTACTATTGGTGATACTGGGTTAATTGATTTTGTACTTAAATCTATTAAATGTTTTGTTTCAGGAGATTTTGTAATAAGTCGTGTTAATAATCCATTTACTAATCGTTTGGATTATACTATTCATGAGTCAGATTCGAGTAAAAATCGAGCAGTAAAAAGGGTTAAATCTAATGAAGAGGAAAATGGTATTGTGTTTGAAACATTACCTAAGGGATCAAAATTGATATTACCTAAGGGTTTAGAAGTGTACGAGGATGTTTTATTTTTATACAAGAATATTCTGTCTAAATCAGAAAGAGCTCAGGTAATTTTAGATGGTAATAAGTTTGTTAAAGAATGGTCACTTGAAGATCAAGTGAGTGATAAGGCGTTTAAAGTGTTAACATGTAAGGTTTTACCTAGTTTTGCTGAGTTGGAGTCTGAGTTGACTCGGCCTTTATCGCCAGGTGTACCGGTAATTGTTCCGGTTAATGTTTCAGTTAAAGATTTGAAGAGAATCGTGCAAAGTGAATTGAACAGTAGCTATTGTGTTATGGAGGATTTTGTAGTGAGTCAAATTGGAGGGTTGAGATCGATTGAAGATGAAAAGGTTTTATCTCGTGTGGCTAAGCGAGATGGGTTTGTTTGGGTACGTGGGACCGGGATTGATTTGCATACTAAACTCAGGTATCAAGATGGAGATTCAAATTGATGAATTTATTTTATTTATATATTATGTGGTATGTAATATTAAACGCTTGTTTATGAATATTATTGATTATTATCGGACTTTTTTTTCTATTTAGAATGTTTAATTAATTAATGTAATGTAAAACCTGAACCTTTGAACTTATTCTCGGTGATGTAATCTAAACGTATTCTCATTTCTTCAGTTAAATAATTTTGCCAGTCATTAACTTCTCCTTTTCTGAAATATCGATTGTTTTTTACTTTAAATGATTCGAACATTGGATATTCTCCTGTCTTGTTCACTTCTAGGTTGCTTAAATTCTTGAAGCTGCATAGTTCGATAATATTTTGTAAATCGTCATTTTTTAAAGGGTAACCTATGAACTGAGCAAGCTTTTTCACGTGAAAAAGAGTATCTTTCTTTAAATCTTCATATTTTAAGAATAGTATTTGATTTGGAAATTCTTGGCTTGCTTTATGATACCCTAGTACGTGATCCCAGTAGGGTCCATTCATTGAAATCCCTTGACAAAACAATTCAAACGCTTTTTCTAATGAAAAATGTTCACCTTCTTTTGAGTTTACATTACCTACGAAATGCCATACTGAAACAAATACATCTTTAGGATCTCTGCAAATATATACGAGTTTACAGTTTGAATCGATGATGGATTTTGGAAGGGAATTATATGGAAGATGAGTGGCTAAAAGGGGAGATTTAGGGTATGGAGTTATTTTATGTTGGAAAAGATCTACTTCTAGATATGGAACACATTCATGAGGTAATGTAACAAGTAAAGGGTTTGTAGATTTGTTTGAATATGAGGTTTGGTTCATGATAGCGAAGGATAAAGCTTTTAGCCATGTGGTTCCGGATCTAGGAAGACTGCATAAAATTATATCATTAGGTTTTGCTTTGAATTGTTGTTGAGCTAAAATGGTACCTTCTAAGAATCTTGAAGTGTACCAAAACCCTTGGTATTGGTAAAGTTGAGTGAAGGATGTCCATTCATTGTTCTTTCGGGATGTTTCGATTGTTTCTTTGAATATTTTCTTCACTTTTTCGGGTTCTTCACAGACATCGTAGTTGAAGGAAGATAAATCCATGTTTCACAAGTAATGAATTTGTTCTCATCTGAGTGATTTATAACAAATCTTAAAAGAAGGTTCAGTTTTTTTTTTGAGATGAAACGTTTTTGAGTTAAGTATATTTGCATCAATTGTTTGTGTTGTTACATAATTAATGATAAAATGGATGTTCGTTTACTGCAATATATAGGATAAACTTCCATACTTAATAGGAGTAAATGAGAATAACCATTTACGTGAAATTAACAAAACGGAGAATGGGTATCTGGTTTTAGAAAACAATTGTGAAAAAATAATCCCAGTGGAGATATCCTTAAGAAAACCCTAAGTCTCAATTTGATTTTAGGGGTTTTGAGCTATAAGGGTAATAAGAAGTCCAAAAAAGGGTAAACTCTCTTGGTGGTTTTAATATATTTTAGATCAAAATAACATATTAATTGGTAATGACTAGTCTTGTTTAATAACTTGTAAGTACTTAGTAGATAGATAAAGCTATTATATACTATTAGAGGCGAAATAAAAAACATTACACAAAATTAAGGTACGCTAACACGACGTGTAAAATGTAGATGAATAAGATGTATGTACAATATAGTTTTTAAGTTAGGAATCTAGCTAAAATTAGCTATTTTTCAGCCGTCACACAATGAACCAACCGCCTTGCACTAGTTTAACTTGTTGAACAAGTTAGGGTTGCCAATGCATCAATACAGACAAAGTTAGGGATGCCATTGCATGCAACATATGGCATGTTAGAGATAATACCGACACTCTTTAAAATTCCAAAAATAACATAACTAGGACTATATTTATGAATTTTTTTATTGATTTAAACTATTGACAATATGTATTGAATTTGGAATTTGCTTACATAGATTTAAAAAAAATCTGTTTAATTCGTAATTATTCCATAAACGTGTAACAATAATCATGTGTTGTAAAATTTGAATAATTAACTAAAATCAATCTCATATGAATATACTATCAATTCAACTAGCAATATTTATATTTGATTAAAACAATGATATTATCATCAAATTTCATACCACCAATATATAACAAATTATATAGAATTCTTCAATTAGATATGACAGTTGAAAAGATAAATGAATTGAAAAAATAAAAAAATTAATAATTTACATCTAATCAAAACATGCACGCCATATCGTTAATGGTATTTGACTAGTATAAATTTTAGATAGTGTATATCATTACTCGATTAGATATTTATCATTTTCAGTTTACATTCAGACAACCATCATCCCTAAGTTAAGCCTAAACGTCTCTTTAATTTTTTGTTAAAATGGTAGTCAAATTACACACGTATTAGTATCTCTTTTAAATAATTTTATTTCATTTACCTCCCTATTTGAAAAATAATAATTTTAAATTTACAAAAACTACATCCCTAATATACTAAGTTTTCATATAATTTTTTTTATTTCGTTTTATTCATTATAAATGTATAAAAGTAATAAATAAAATTTGAACAAATACAATTTTAAATCATTTCCATTCCAAAAATAAAATAATAATATAATAATGACAATCATGATATCTCATTAGAATCATGTGTGAATTAATGTGATAGTTGAGAAAAAATTGTTTTTACGGCTGAGAATGGTGAAATATATCTAAAAAAGTAAAACAATTCATATACTATTTTTTTTGCTTAAATTTGGCTAAATTTCTTTTAATCTTGGAGATTTTTGTTCTAATTTTCATAATTATATAATATGAAAGTTGTTGGATTTAGATACTGACAAGATTATTTAGAAACTAATATTAATTAAATTAATAGATAAATAGTAGTTGCATTTGATCGGGAGATGAGAGTTGTACTTGCATGAGAACTCTTCTTTATATGAAAGACAAGAGTTGAAAGATAATGCACAACAAAAACGTAACACACAACATATAATTTTAAGTTATTTTTTCTCTCCTCCCTACCTATCAAAAGTCAATCCCCCCTTGATAGAGTTGAATTTTTCAACTCTTCTTCTTCGCTTATAGAGTTAATTTTTCTCTATAATCACATACCAGATAATCGCGAGGTCATTCTTATTAGATCGGATGTTATCACGGATTAAAGGGAAAGACCAGAAATAGTCAAATATTTTTGCAGCAAATTGTCCAACCTACGTTATATTACTAACCATAGCTTTCTTATCTGAACTCGAAATATAAAAATCTTGGCAGCCACGGTACCTAGATTCGAAGAGCTTTCCAGACTATAAGGATCGCAAAGTGGGTCCTTACTAATAATTTACAACAATTCGTGGAAGCCAAAAGAGGCTTACTGTAGTAAGAAACCTTGAAGTTAAGTAGGGTCACTTAATCAGTATTATCCTAAAACCAAACGACAATATATATATATATATATATATATATATATAATTTTCATGATTCGGTAGTCTTAAATGTATATATATTACAAGCTCTTACATATTTTTGCATGTCAGAAATGTTTGAAATTATTTTAACAATTTACACGTTAAAGTTGTAGAACCTCTTCACTTTGACGTATATGTATTCAAATTAATAGTTTTGATATCCACCCTACCAATTTTTTTTTTCATTGCTTACTAATTATACTTTTTACCATATAAAATGCATGGGACTCCCCAAAATATTTACAGATCAAATCATGTTTCCACACTTTATTACCTTCTTCAACAACTCTCTTAGGAGGTTTTACCATCATCTTACAATTTTTAACCTCATGTGGATAAAAGTCCAATATAAGATCATATTTTTATAGATTTAGCAGATAAATTTGTCTATTCCTTTGTCTTTTTATCATATTACAATCATTCCCTACATCATTTGTCATATTCAAAGTAATACCCATTATATGCAATTTCTATAGGTAAAAAGGAGCTTACACTAACCTCCCTTTTTCCAAAATTTAAGTGATAGTCCTTTATTGCATTCTTAGTAGTACATCTCTTGGAAAAATTCATAGCCTCTCGCAACTCTTGAACAAATTCATAGCCTTACCCAATTCTTGGACATTTCTTTCTCCTACCTTTATCAAAGGAGAAGCATAAGGGCGGATAACACTCAATACATGAACATTTATTATTTTTAGACATTCTTTCTCAAATTTACGAAAGACAAGATCATAATTCTTTTCTTCTTGTATATTAACAAAAGAAATCACCATGATGTCGCATGGTACAAGACTTGAGATGACTAATTGTATAATTTCAAACTTTAGTCATACCATTGTCATCACTTCTTGAACCATATTTCTTACTTGTAATATCTGGAAAAGCTTTTCCAACCAAGACAAACTCCTTAAACATATAAGTAGTAGTTGGATCACTCTTAACCATATCCTTATCCGTTTTATCTAGGGGAATATTAATTGGCGTCTTACTTAATTTTGGTGGCATTTTCACAATCAGATAGAGTTAAAAAAATGGAATATATATAAAAAAGAATGACAAAAATGCCTGAATAGTGAGAAAAAATACAAACCCTGAAGTATTAAGTTATGAATCAAACAAGAAGAGATTTGGTTTCAAAATTTTAGATAGACACTTGCAAGAAACGGGGATGATTTGTTTCCAAAAAACAAAGCAAGACTCGATAAAAGAAACAATTTATGCGAGTCGAAGAAAGTGAAAATCAAGATTTCTATATAAAGTGCACTAATAGGCGACATAAACAGATATAGTGATGATGTCAAAAGCTTTACCAAAAGAGTTAATTTTAGGCAATGAATGCCTAATGATGACACGAAAATCAAATCAATGACCGACAAGAGCTGGTAAAGTAATATGATGAGGAAATCTTTATCAGAAGAGTGGATCTAGTTACGTAATGCTAATCGCATACACGGAAAGATAAATGATCTAAATGGAGAATAACGGCGGACTGTGTAGCTGTAATGGAAGGTGGTAGAGAAGTTATAAGTTGATTTTTTTACTAAAATATAAGAAGATCACATAATAGGAGAGAAGGAGGAGAAAAATGACACTGGTTTTTTTGTCTATGCTACTTACCTGAAAGATTTAACATAAGGACATAACGATAGGTGTTGCATCTTTTTAGGATATCCCGTCACTCAGAATGCGCATGGTGTTTATATCCTATTCACTCGTAAGGTTTTCATTTATATGTATGCCATCTTCTATAAAAATATATTCCACTTTTTTAAAGGTCAAAATACACCTATGTTTACATCCTTGAAACTTGATCCTCTTTTGATTGAAGCCAATGTATTCATTGATCAAGTTCAGAACCTTCACATCCCTCTTTCCAGGCTAGATCAGGTTTACAACCAATTAATTAGGTAGGCTAAATAACTCCTAGTAAATTAAGTCGATCAGATTTTATGAGACCCAACTGGTTGTCCTTTTCCTATACATCCACCCCATGCAGTCATCTCCATCTGTATAAAACCTTCTTGTTGTTGTGAGGTTGTGCATGAGCCTCCTTGGTGCAAGACTTTATGAACTGAACTCGCGGCTCTTAGAGACAGTAATACTCAGTCACTTGTTAAATTATTGTATATTTTAATTTATTTTCTACCAACAATTTTACTAAGTGGAAAGGAGAAGCCTTAAATACAGACTTCAAATCATACTATCGCTCCAATAAACCTTATCTTACACATACACTAGAAAAATTTAGAATAAATTCATACATAGAAGTGTATATAATAAAGTTCTTAACGTTATGTGGAATAACTAGTTTTACAGTCAGTACATATTTCATGAAAATAGTGTAGAAGTAGTAATTTCTTGTTTGGAGTATTGGCAAATCATCATCTTTTTTGTTGATATGCACATATAGAGAATGAAAGAGATGAAAAATAGCCAAGTTTATTTTATTTTGAATATTTAAAGGACATTTTATGCAATATATTTTTTAGTTTGGGGCCAATTACACACACATATATAATAAACTCATTAAAATCATTACTAACCTCATTTGTCATGTTCAAAGTAATAAACTCTCCCTCATATACACTTTATTTATGTAGAAAGGGTCTTAAACTAGCCTTATATGTAACAAATTTGAAGTTATAGTCCTTGATTGCACTATTAGTAGCCCAACTCTAGGATAAAACTATAGCCTCACTCATCTGTTGGCCATTCCTTTCTCCTACCTTACTCATAGGAGAAGAGTGAGGGACAGAAACACTCAATACTTTAATATATATTTCTCCTGGACATCCCTTCTCAAACTCACCAAAGACAACATCATATTTCTCCCCTTCTTGCATATTTACAGAGTAATTCCCCATGACGCCACACGATACATGTTTAGGAATGACCAGTTACTCTTACCACTCCTAGCACTTATTGAACCATATTTATTATTAAGTGAAATCTGAACAAACTTCTTCAACTAAGGAAACCTCCTTAGACATATGAGTAGTAGATGGATGACTCCTACCCATACCTTTATCCATTTTATTAAGTGGAATAACAATTGGATTCTTTCTTAATTTTGGTGGTATTTTCACAATAAAATAGAGCTCACAAAATGATACATATAAAAAAAAGAATGAGTAAAAATGCTTGAAAATGGAGAAAGAAAACCAAAAAATACAAACCCTAAAGAATTCAGCTATAGACCAGAAAATAAGAGATTTGGTTTCAAAATTTTAGGCAGACACATGCAAGAAACAAGGATGATTTTGTTTCCAAAAACCAAAAGCTAGACTCATATAAAAGAAATAATTAATGTGACTCGGAGAAAGTGAATAAGTTAGATTCCTATTAAAAGTGCACTAATTCCCGACATGAAATTACAAAGTGCTGATGTGGAAGGATTTAACCAAAATGTTGATTTTAGAAAATAAATGCTTAATGCTAACACGAAAAGCGCATTAACGGACGATAAGATTTATTAAAGTAATATGATGTGGAAGCTTTATAAGAAGAGTAGATTTAGGATTTCATGGTTAACTGCATACACATAAAAAGAGATGATATAAACATAATATAATGGTGGATTGTGCAACCATAATGGAAGACGACAGAGCCGTTAGGAAAATCTTTTTTACTTAAAAAAAATAAAGCGAAATAGGAGAGGAGGAGGACAAAAAAGACACTTATTTTATCTTTATGCTACTTACATAGAACATAAGAACAAATTTGACCTAAGTGCTTGGTGTTGCATCTTTCTAGAATATCACACCACTTAGAAAGCTTAGGCTATTTACGGCACATAAACTTGTAAGATTCTCACTAGTTGTGACATCGTCTTCCACGAACATATATTCCACTTTGTTATAAGTCAAAATCCATAAAATACACCTAATTTACCTCTGTAATACTTAGTCCTCTTTTGATTGAAGTTGATGTACCCCTTGATGTCTCCATATTTATGATAAATTAATATTTTCATGAGACAATATTTTAGTGTATTATGTTCTTAGTTGAGGATTTTTTCCCTATTAATTATTAGTTTCTCAATTCTTACCTTGATTTGGAAGTTTATTACTTTTAGAGCGTTTTTAGTGTAATTTGTGTGTTAAATATGAATTTCTTATATACAATGATGATATTAGATTCCAAATAACTGTTAAGGAGTTGAGGAAAGAAGATCCAAGATAAAATCAAGAGTTTAAAGGAAAGAAATTGGTTTTAGGAAATTGCGAAGGCTGCTAAAAGTTATTGTCAAGCTGTGAAGACGTGTAGTATTTTCAATGCTGCATAGAATAGACAAGGAATTTGAAGGAGCCCTTTATATTTGGAAAGGTCTTTGAATTTTGATCATTTCAATACCAAGATCACTGGATTTAGAGCTGTTTAAGAAGTTATAAATTTTACAAACTTCAAAAGTCAACCAGTTCCTATTATTAAGGAAAACGAGTTTGAATTGGATCAGGACTCCAAGACTTGGTCCATGACCTAGATTTCTATCTAACACCTATATATATGTCTACTTACCTTTTTAAACATGTCCATTCTCAGTATCTAATGAATATTACACTTAGAGATCATCCAGAGAAGCAAGTTGACCTGTAGTGTAAGACAGGAAGCTGGAGAGTCGCAAAATCCTCTTCTCTATCCTTCCACTCTACCATTAGGGTAAATTATCTTAGATTATTGGCTTAAACATGTTTTAAAGGTATTTTATCTTTATTTTTATTTCTTTAGCTATGAATTAATTTTTCCATAGCCTGGGTTTGTACTATGTATAATCCTTGATTTCTATTTCTATATTCAGTGTTATTTGGGAAATTGACAGTTAATTGATTGAGATTTTAATTATATATTTGTATTATGTGGTTGACTTATTCCATTCCAATATTTGGCCAATCTTAAAATTGTTCTTAGTAGTTGGATTGTCACCCTGGAGAGGATTCATTTATAGAAAACACCACATAATCATCTAGTGTGTGGTATTGATCCTGACGGGCTTGCCTAACTAGATAATCAATAGGGTAAGATTTAATCACCGATGTCTGCTCAAGGTCCCCTTACCCTAGTCAATTGGTAGTGTTGAGGTTGCCTTCTAATCTACCCTGGCGGGAGTTAGAAGGATTATATAATCCCGATTATATATATTTGATCAAATCACCTTTATAATTAGAATAATGATTTAGAAGGATAGGTAGTAGCAGACCTAAACTATATTTCTCATCTCCATTCTCTTTAGTTTTTATCTACACTAGTTTAATTAGTTGTGTTTATATTCCTTATCTGAAAACCCTATAAATATTTATCTCTTTATTATTGTCCTTTTAGTTAAACAATTAATCTCATCTACTCTTCTCATCTAAACACAATTCGATCTAATAGACTAAATCCCTGCGCACAAACTGTATTTATCAACCATAACTTGCAAACGGTATGTGCACTTGTAGTGAGTTTCTCGTGGTAGTAGTGGGTGTGTGTCCTTTATTATTATCTTTATTCAACTGTTATTTTATCACACCTTTCCACCACTATGCGTGAAATTAATAATATTATAGTCACTTCACGGTTCATGAAAACAATGTAGTAACAATATTTTCTCATTTAGAGTAATGGCGAAGCATGGATTATTTTGGTCATTATGCAAATAAAGAGAATGAAACTGATGAAAAATAGTTAGGTTTATTTTATTTTAAAGAGTTAAGATGATAGTATTGGTAATATTTTTTTTTAGTTTGGGACCAATTACGCACAATGCATACGTGAATCAAGTTAATAAAGTTTTGCAAGTTAATGGAAATGTTCTAAATATATTTCTATCCATGTAAGCAACCATTCGATAAAGCTAGTTGTAAATTTTTTTACTAATTCCATATTGCCTAATTTAAGGCAATCTAATTAAATTAAGTCAGCATAAACTCATTCAAAATGGACTATGGGTTCTCGAAGTCTCGATTGTCTCTCTCTCCCTTATCCTTTTACCGACTAAACCTTTGTTCATCTTTTTCATCACATTTTGACCTAATTATGTTACAAATCTACACAATATAGGATATAATTCATCATCTATATAGTATAATTCATTATAAATACATCTAATCTCAACATGAATTCAACTTCAGATGGACAAAAAAAAATCAAAGTAGACTTAGAAACCTATTCTCAAATATATGGCACACCGAAGATTATGATTAAGGATAGATTCAAGGTAAAGGTATTACGACATTATTTTTCATTGATCATCGAAAGAAGAGTAGGAATACAAGTGGTGTCTCCTACTGTGTTCTATATAAACACACCTAAAAAGGCAAGACACGTACCGCAAGTGTACGGGTCGTCCAAGTAATATTCGGTAAACGGGATTTCGATCTTAGGGACGGATTAGGTATGATTAAAGTATTATGCAATAAACGGAAGTAGTTGCTTGAATGAAAATTAAAAGTAAAAGAAGTAGATTTTTATTTTGTTTTTTGTTTAAAGGACTAAAGTGCAAATAAAGTAAATATTAAACTAAATTAAAACTAATGCAAGAAATTAAATATGAAGAGACGAAAAGATGAGAGAATAGTACTTGAGTTACGCTAGGTTTCACCAAAATAAACTTAATGAATGCTTCTTCTAAGGGACAAATTAGTAAATAGTAAAAGTCGGGATTCTAAATTCTCCTAACCCCCATCAGGGTGGACTTAGGAGCTATTCTCAGATGTTACAAACCCCGCCAGGGCGATCATAATCCACCTTCAAATGTCAAGTTCTCTACCCAATTGGCTATAAGATTAACTAAGTTCGTCAGGATCAATAATTTCTATCTTACGTTTATTACCTATGTCTATAATTAAACCCCCCGTCAAGATGATCACTTCCCCACCAAAGTGAATAGATTATTTACTCAAACCTATGTCTAATTGGCCAAATTAAATATAGTGAAATTAACTTACGATAACAAACAATATTAAACTACTCAATTTGAATTAAATTATAAAAATCCCAAATCAGAAAACACCAATTAAATAAATTAAGGTTCAACCCTATAGCGAATCTCAAGCACTTAGGAAGTTTAGCTCATAACGGAAAATAAAACTAAAACAATGAAATTAAAAGACATAATGTTTTACAGAAAGAAAATAAATAAACCTAATGAAGAGGTTGGGTTTGGCTTTGAATTGGAGAAGATGACTGCTCCAACTCTTAGCTTTCTTCCTTCCTTCTTGCTCTGACTTGAATCCTTAAGCCTCTTTGATAATTATATGAAGTGTCTGTCAAAGAGGAGGCTAAGGGGTGTATTTATAGGTGTTAGGAAGACCTAGGTCGAATTTTCTTAGAGTGGAAGACAAGTCAAGAACTCTTTAATTCGTAGCCCTAAAATTTAGGAAAGGTAAGTTTCTGCTGCTGATTTGTTTTGGTCATATCTCTCTCAATACTCAAGTTTGACTCTAATAGTCGACTAAATACCCCAAACACCCAAGTTTGACTCTAATAGTTGACTCAATACCCTAAACACCCAAGTTTGACTCTAATAATCGACTAAATACCCTAAACACCCAAGTTTGACTCTAATAGTTGACTCAATACCCCAAACACTCAAGTTTGACTCTAATAGTTGACTAAATACCCCCAACGACTAGATTTGACTCTAATAGTTGACTAACTACCCAAACACTCAAGTTTGACTCTACTAGCTGACTAGATACCCCCAAACACCAGAGTTTGACTCTAATAGTCGACTAAATACCCCAAACACCTGAGTTTGACTCTAATAGTTGACTAAATACCCTAAACACTCAAGTTTGACTCTAATAGTCGACTAAATACCCCCAAACACCCGAGTTTGACTCTAATAGTCGACTAAATACCTCAAACACACCCGAGTTTGACTCTAATAGTTGACTAAATACCCCCAACACCCAAGTTGACTGGAAAATTGAATAAAATATTGATGGGAAAAGTAAAATAAATAAAATTTAATTTAATATGGGAGGAAAAAATTGTAAATTGCTTAAAAAAACTAAAAAAAAATTATCGACGACATTCAATTGTTTACCGACGACATTCTTCGCATGAATGTCGTCGTTAAACAATTACCGACGATATTCATATACTAAGTCATCATTAAATGAAAATGAAATTTTCATTGGACAGATTGGGCGGTCAAACTTCCCGCCCAAAGCGTTTACCGACAACTTTTAGAAATTTGTCGTCGGTAAAAAAGGAACGCATGTACTTTTTTTGACGCGTGTCACATTTACTGACGACACGCTTGTCGTCGGTAAATTATTTATATATTAGAATCCTAACCGAGCTCATTTCTGCTCAACACTTTCATCAAATTACTCCCAAAAAATTCCATTTCGAGTAAAGATAGGCTATTCCGAGCCATTCCAACACCCAATCAAGACTAAATATAAGTGATTTCATGCCAAACTATTGTGTTTATACATTAATTTCAATTTTTTATTTTAATCCAATCCTAACTTTGTTTTTGTTTCTGTTTTTCCTCTCCTCTTGCTTGGCATGGATTGCTGGATGTCTTCTTCACGATTTCCACGTAATAGGTACACAAAATCCTAATCAAAACCCCCTTTTTTTTGGACTGAATTTTTTTTGTTTTGTATTTGCTGTTTAATGATTTTTGAATTATTGTGTGTATATTAGACATTGTGTAAATATTTTATTGTGTTAAAAACAACAAGTAATTCAGTTTTATTGTAATTTTTTGCAAAATTAGGGTTTTGTTAGATTTTTTGATTTTTTCATGTTCATGAAATATGTGATTTGATTAATTTGTAATTATGTGGAATAAATTTTGGCTTTTAGATATTGTGAATGTATATATTTTTTATTTTTGGAAATATAAGGACTTATTTGCAATTAATTTGGGATAGATTTGCAAATTTTAAAAATATAAGGACTAATATGTAATATAAAAATATGAATAAGATATGAAAATAGACTTTAGGGGTTTTCTGTCAAATTAAAAAGTATAAGGACTAATTTTCAAATTATAATATATGGACCAAAAAAATAATTTATGGATAATTTTGCAAATTTTAAAAAATATAAGGAGTAATTTGTATTATAAAAAATATTAATAAGATAAAATAGACTTTAGGGTTTTTTTTGTCAAATTAATAACTAAAAGGACTAATTTGCAAATTATAATATATCGACAAATTTTTTTATAGATATTCTTGCAAATTTTAAAAATATAAGGACTAATTTGTAGTATAAAAAATATTAATAAGATATGAAAATAGACTTTAGGTTTTTTTTTGTCAAATTAATAACTAAAAGGACTAATTTGCAAATTATAATATATGGACCAAAAAAAATAATTTATGGATATTTTTTCAAATTTTAAAAAATATAAGGACTAATTTATTAATTTTATTTAAATTATAGATGGCCGTTGTAATGCCTAACAAACACGATGGTGATAATAACGAGGATGATCCTAATTGGAATCCGAACCGAAACCTACAAAATTGTAACCAACCACCCGGTTATATAAATTCAATCAATCTATAAAATTCAATTACTATAAATTAATAATTAATTAATACTATTTAATTTAACAGTCAGGCGAAAAAGACAACCCAGAACCGTGTCTACCCTTAAAACCGCCCAAGAGGTGAAAGAAAAACTTGGCGGGCCCTTACCCGTGGACTTCTGTATCCTCGATGATACTTGGAACACCACGTGTGAGTATGGGAAGCACGTGGCATAGGTCGTGGGGTCCGCAGTACGAGAAACGGTGTCGCCTTACTATTACAGATGGAGTGACGTCCCGAGGAATTACAAAGACACGATTTTGGGAAAACTCGAGGAGTTTTTCGACCTTGACGAGTGGAGGGCACGAAATGATTAGCCATTTATTAATGGAAAGTTGACCACATCTGAGTCCACTACCTACAGGCGGTGGAAATATGACCTTAAGTTTTACTATTTCGATACAGACGAGTATCCTCCCGAGGTGCTTCCCGAGGATTGGAGGAGAACATGTGATATGTTTCATGACCCGAATAAAACGGTTATATTAGTTGTTAATTATTTTATCATTAAATTAGTATTTAATTATTTTTTTAACTTGAATTTTAACAGGCCCAGGCGGAGATTAATATTAAAAATAGGAAGAAGCAGAAAAAGCCGAACAAGTCAGGTTCGAGGAACCAAACACAAACTCGACGTCTCTTGAGTTATGTGGACGAGCTAACCCAGGAGGAGGTGCCACTTCCGCCAATAGGCGGTTACTTCGATTTCTTGGGCTATGACAAGGCTAAGGGTACCTGGATTGACGGGAGATGGGAACAAGCTAGTGTAAGTGTTTTTTTTATAATGTTAAAAAAATTATTCAAATTTAAATTTAATTTTTTAATACTTCAATTAATTATTACATTGAAATTTAATTACATGGCATTTATCTTGAGAAGCTGAAAGGGGGGTTATCGAGGCGGGATCGCAGCCTGAAGATGTTCCGGAGGAGGAACAAATGAGTGCGATGATGGAGACAGTTGAGGAGGTGATGGCCCAGCCGAAGAGTAGACACTGGGTCCCATCTATTGGAGGCGTTCAGAAGACACCCAAGGCTCCTACTTCTCTAGACGCGACTGCATAGAAGAACACGGTGCTACTCCAGCGGATCCTAGAGGGTGTGAACGAGCTGCGCGAGCATCAAGGAATGTCATCTATACCTGGTTCAACCACACCAGCGACCGCTTCTACATATACTCCAGATTTTATAGAGACGATGCTCAAAGGGTTGAATGAATCCAGGTCTGCCAGTGGTCTTCCTCCAGTCCACCATCCCGACTCCTCCCAAGATGAAGATGAAGATGAAGAAGAAGAAGATGAGGATTTGAATGATCCTTGATTTCAATGTTATTTATTAAGAATTTTATTTTAATTCTTTTGAATATGTGTAATATTTTGACTTTTAATCCCGGAAGTTTGACTATTTCTTCCCAGGAGTTTGACTATTTTTTTCCATACATATGAGGTCTACACGACCGATAAGCCTAATCTAGCTTACAAAGAGCCCGTGGGAGTACACAAAACCGATCTATGTGTGGCCCACCCACACCTATCTCTCATAATAAGCTTCTTCAAGTTTTCCGGAGGATCACCATAGTACGCCGCATCACCTTCCATACGTGCTCCCATTTTAGCCATAAAATCAGCACACATATTCGCCTCTCTATATCCGTGCACAAACTCGTAATTCGGATGTAGCGCAAGTATTTTCTGACAATTTAATAATAGCTCATCTAACAGACCCCCAGCGTTACCACCGCCCTTCACTAGCGCGTGTAACTCTAGCGAATCTGTTTCGATTACTATTATATCTTCGGCTCTTTTAATTGCTAAAGACAACCCACAATGAAGTGCAAACAATTTGGCATCTAACACATAATCCGTCTCGATTGTACTTGCAAACCCTCCTATATAATTTCCATCCGTGTCTCCAAAGACTCCACCAATTCCCGCCTTAGATGCTCCATATTTTAAGCTTCCGTACACATTAAGTTTAATACCAAACGCCGGTTTAACCCACCTTACCAATGTGCTTTTAGCGGATATAATTAATCCGCCATCTATCTCCTTTCCCCATGCTCGTACGTAATTAATTGCAGCATTTTTGACAATAAAACGTAATGTTCTCATTGATTTACCTCCCGTAATTCCATTAAACACACGGTCATTTCTATCCACCCAAATGGCCCAACAAATAGCCAAAGTCGCTGTCCGTAACTCCATCCCATCCCTAACTTCCTTACACTCGAGAATTGACTTCCACCAGCTCAATTCCCTAGCCTGTCGAGAGTGTACTGCAGAAGCGAGACCTGCAGAATTCAGATTTGCAGTAACAACCCCTTGCTCAATTAAGTTATTGTGACCTGCAAAATTATTTCTTGTGCTAACAGTACTAATACTTTGTTGGCTTCTGATCTGGACAGCTCGATGAGCCGTCCCCTCCTGAAACAAGCCATCCTCGGTTATCTCCTCCAGGCCCACAGACTCCAAAGACTCCACCCCAGCCGAGCTACTGTGATCACCCAACTCAACCTCTTGTAATCCCTTGTCCTTTCCCTTTGCTCGGCAAGCCAAGGCCGCCCTGCCATAGACCATCATACCAACTACACTCACAAAATAAGTGAAATTCCGTTTCGTCTTTCAATCCACATCCTAAACACAACGAATCCACTTCAACCCCACGCCGAGCGAGATTAGAGGAAGTACGTAATTTGCCCCAAATCGCCCTCCAAAGCAACACCTTTACTTTTTGAGTACTTAGAGACCATACCTTCTCCCAATTGAAAAAGGGCACCACACCAGGAGCACGAGTCGCCTCATAAACAAACTTCACGGAGAATTTCCCGGATTTTTCCACCCTCCACTTATACTTCATTTCTTGACCGATTTGCACCTGTTCCACCCCCTGGTAATGTCTTCCTTTCCTTCCATCAGGCCCTTACATATCCTAGAATCATTAGATTTCATTAGATTTCATGGACCTATTAAGAATCCCATTCTTGAAGTATTTCTCTCTCAGAGCCACTGCCCATAGCGCCTTATCATTCATCAAGACCCTCCAACTTAACTTAGCAAGAAGCACTTTGTTAAAATTGCTCGTGTCTCGAAAACCCAAACCACCCTCTTTCTTGGATCGACACATTTTTTCCCAAGACAACCAATGAATTTTCCTCCTTTCATCTCCACTTCCCCAAACGAAGTCCCGAATTATTCTATCAATTTCTTTACATACATACACCGGTAATTTAGAAGTTTGCATGATATATGTTGGTATAGCACTTAGCACGGATTTGGCTAAGGTAACACGCCCCGCCAACGAGAGTTGCTGAGCTTTCCAACCTGCTAACTTACTTCTCATTTTCATCACTATTCTTCGATAAAAACCTCTCGGGGCCCTGCTAGAAACTATAAAATCACCCAAGTACATTCCTAACGTTTCACTCAATACAAATCCACTTATAGAAGCAAGTCTCACCTGGTCATCGTTCGATATATTTTTTGAGAAACATATGATAGACTTCTCTTCACTAACCTTGTGCCCCGCTTCCTGACAAAAGTTATGCATCACCATTTTCATAAGGTCTACCTAAGCTTTCGAAGCTTCTGCAAATATAATTAAGTCATCCGCAAAGAACACGTGCGTAATCGGAGGGCCATTTTTGCTTAGAGATAAAGGGGCCCACTGATTACTAACACATAAATTCTGTATCAGGAGTGAAAGGCGTTCCATACACATCACAAACAAATATGGAGATAAGGGATCGCCCTGCCAGATACCCCGCTGAGGAGAAAAGAGTTCCAAGTGCTTATCCAACGTATCGTTGAGTCGTTTCCGATTCAAAGGCCCTTTCATCATCTCATACTTCGATGATCCTCCACCTTTGGCCCGATCACTATACATATCGCTATGATTTTTCTCACTAAAATATTAAAAGTTAGCAGAAATAAAAAAATACCCAACTTTCTAGTACACAGAAAGTAAAACAATGATAAAAATGAAAAAAAAATTCAAGGTTATCTTTTAATAAAATCGGTGATGTGTCTTGACCCATTGTCGAAAATAAACCACACCAATCCAACATGTAAATCCTAAAAAAAAACCCAAATGTGACATTGTAAAGATATATCTTGTAAAAAATGGTCCTAGAGTGGTGGAGAATGGTCTTGGAGTGGCGCCGGTTGATGATGGTGGTGAATGGTCCTGTTGAAAATAAACCACACCAATCGATGATAGTGGAGAATGGTCCTAGAGTGGCACCGGTTGATGATGGTGGAGAATGGTCCTGGAGCGGCATCGATTGATGTCGATTTCTGGCGTACCCAAGCCAGTTGACGATGGTTGAGAATGGTCACCAAGCGGCGCTGGAGAGCGGGTTGGTGGAGATGTGAAACAGATGTGATTAGGTTAAAAATTAAGAGAGCGGCTTGAAATGTGAGTGTGTTTTAATTGAATTTTTTTTAAAACAAACCGTGTGTTATAAAGTTGGTTTTTTTTAATAAAAGGATGAATAATGAACGACATTAATTATACATGGGGCCAGGAACAATCTCGGCCACCACTTATGTCATATATACAAGATCGTGGATGAATATTACAATAATGATAAGTGGGGCCAGAAACGATTCTGGCCACAACTTATGTCATATATACAAGACCGTAGATCAAAAACTTGTTATATAATATAGCTATGTGAGAGAGAGAGAGAGAGAGAGAGAGAGAGAGAGAGAGAGAGAGAGAGAGAGAGAGAGAGAGAGAGAGAGAGAGAGAGAGAGAGAGAGAGAGAGAGAGAGAGAGAGAGAGAGAGAGAGAGAGAGAATTGTACATAAATTAACATAAATATTGGTGTATATAAATATTACTTTTAGTAACTAAAAAAGATATTTGGAAAACACTCGAGAAAAAATCAAAAATATAAAACAGATCAAAAATAAAAAATTCCAGATTTTCAATAAGTAATTCTACTTTCTTTCCAAAAAATTCAGAAAAATCATAATTAGAAAATTCAAAAAGTAAAAAGGTAATTCCAAATTCAATTTTTTCAGATCAAAATCGACAACTTTCGTTCCAATTTCCACCTGTAAAGACATTGCTATACATAATCATTTTTGTTTTATTATTATATAACCTTTTATGTATCATCCTATAAAGTATTAAACTAAAAAAGGAAAAAACATAATTAAAACGAAAATTAATTAGTATTTAAAATTTAAACATATAAAGTAATATAATAATGAAAGAAAAAAGATAGATATAACTTTATGAAAGAAAAATAGATGATATATCTTTACAATTTGTTAATGTTTTCTTAGCTAAAATAAAATCGTTTTTCAAAAAAATTATCAAATAATTAAAAATACTTTTATAATAGATCTAGAAACCCATATAAATACTTTTAAAATAATTTCACATATATATATATATATATATATATATATATATATATATATATATATATATATATATATATATATAATGTTTTTAAAAGATTCAGGATACCTAAACTCGAAGGTTTGAGGAGAGACACAACAAGGTTAGCAAGGGATTTTGCTGCTGCGTGGGTAGCGAATGTGACGGTGGGGTAATTAAATCCGCAAAGAACGTGTTAATTAAATGGACAAAACCCCTTGGTAAGTTTAAGTTAAACCTTGACGGAAGTTATGATATGGTACGGTCAAAAGCTGGAATTGGAGGCTTAGTAAGAGACGAAGAGGGAGCTTTTATTGTGGGTTTTTCAAGCCCGTGTATGGTGAAGCCGCCCTTCCTCTCAGAAGCGTTCGCTTTACATTTTGGGGTGCGTTGGGTGATAAGTCGAGGTATAAATGAGCTATATGTCGAGACCGACTCAAGAGAGCTACATGCGCTAGTGAAGGACGGTGGTAACTCTAACGGTTGGAATTGTCATGTTTGTCGAGATTGTAATGAGTTAATTAGGAGCCACCCTGGTTTCAAGTTACATTTTATATACCGGGAAGCCAACATGTGTGCGGATATACTTGCAAAGAGAGGTGCGGGAATGACGAAAATTCTTGAGTGTTTGGAGATCCTCCAGATTATTTATGGGACTGCATAACTACGGATAGAAATGGCGTTTTCAATTCCTAAACTAGTGTTAAACTCTTACTGAGAGTCTTTTAGTTGATTTGTAAGTCAACTTCGGCATTTATAAATGCTTTAGAAAGTCAACTTCGGCATTTATAAATGCTTTAGATGTATGAAAAAAAAATTTAGGATATCGAAGGATGGTTTGAGATAATTTATTTTTACAATAAAAATGTTTTTAATAAAAGTTAAATATTTGTCAAAAATATTAAAAAATTCTCGAGTAGGAAACACATATATTTATTCAATGACTTTTATAAAAATGTTATTAAGGATCTAAATAATTTTTAAAATTAAAAATATTTTAAGTAATTATGAAAAATATAGTCCAAAACATTCCAAACATGTTCTTTATTTATTCTTTAAGAACCTATATTTTCTCATTCTCCTAGAAGTATTACCGCTAGGTATCTGCGTAGGGGCTAAGATTTTTTCAATTAAAAAAGAAAGAAAGATATTCCAGTAAATTTTAAATTGTGTCCCGGGACCGGTCCCATGGATCGCTCCCTCGACTAAAAACGGTTCTTTGGAACAAAAAGAAACGGTTCTTAAGAACCAGACTTAAATGGGCCAGTATGCTTATGAGTAATATGAAGCTAATAATAGGATAGGGTTACTAATGGTGGGGCCTGCGTGACCATGTGCTCATTTGAATGGCTGACAGACCATTGCTCACCTCTATATATTCAAAGCAGATACTTCTGATTACAATAGCACTAAGTCTATCAATATGACCACCTGGAGAGTAGGAAAATGACATTTGTTCAACTTTCTCAATCATAATTAACAAACTTCAGACAGGAAATTCTCCCAAACACAAACATTCTAGAAAATATTCTCATTGTTTCGCAGCTAATCAAACATTTTTAAAATACTCTCTAATCCTACTACTACTTGTATCAATATTTCCAATTATTTGGAAATACATCATTTACCATAGGGTAGGCCGAGATCTAAGAGACGACCAATCAAGCATCTAACTAATAAAATACTGTCTCGGAAAAAAGAAATATAATAATCTTAATATAAAGTTGAAATTAAAATAAAAACTTGTTCTTGAACTCTGACTCCGACTCCACTTAGTCAATTCTCTTCCATCACATCCTCCTTGTTAATGCACACACCACACAGGAAAGACCTTGAGCAAGGTTAGTTTAACAAATAGCGCATTTGATAATCATCATCTCCCAATCTGCATAACATAACATAGTAGCCCTTTAATTATGATATTCTAAGATGAACCCAAAAGAAAATGAAAAAGAAAAAGAAAGACTAACCTTTCAGCAAGGACTGCTGAGCCTTCTTCATACAACTCTTCCACCATAGATACTTTACTCGAACCATTTTGGGAACTCTTTTTAAAGCAACAAACTGGACACTTGTTGAGCTTCTTCAACGGATCTAAAGTCAAAACACTTTTCTCGGGGGGGATTATATCCACAACTACGCAAGTTGTGTCATCCCTTAGGCCTTTTTTCTTTAAAGTGGCCTATATATTACAAACAAACTAAATTAGCTCAAATATTATATCAAAAACACTCAAATATAAAGTACATTGTTCTCACCTTCACCACTTGCTGAGCAGCAAGCTCAGCCGCAACTCCATGGCAATTTTGAGCAGCGATCTCCGATGTCAAAATATCCCACACACCATCGGATGCAATGATCAGTCGTCCACCTGATTTGGACAGCTTCGTAATAGCATAAATATAACATCATTGGTTAGTTGATATTAAAATAATAAGAAATAATAAAGGGTTAAGAATTAGAAAAATTACTTTGACTTGCTTCACATGTGGAATTGGTGAGATGAACGCCCCAACATCCATATCTCCAATGGATCTCGATAGGCATAACCCTCCCGGCCAGCAACGGAGTGGGCCCGCACTCGATCCATGGTACATATTGAGCCTACTAACTTCACCTCCGCTCGCTTTCACTCGCTCTTGCCTACAATTATCAATGAACAATTTAATCAAATCCTCGGGTTTAGCTATTATCCTATTTTATAAATAATACATATAACTAAAATACTTACTCTTCCTCATTATCATCAAATCGATGATCAACGCTTAAATCCAGTACTTGACCACCTTGCGTATCCAAAACACACCTCGAATCCCCCACACAAGCGACAGTCACTGTCCAGTCGTCGACTATTACAAAAGTTGCCGTAGTTCCAGAAGTTAGTCCTGTGGAAATCATTAAATACAATGAACATTATTGACTATTTCAATACCTTAAAAAACCACTATAAATGAGTAATACTTACCCGTTTTTTGAAATTCCTTATCGGCTTTCACAAAACCGGCAACTAAAGCGCGAGGTAATACTTTGGTCCACTCATCCTCGCTAAGTCCACTTGGAATAGCTTCCATCACATAGTTTAAGAGATTGTCTTTACAGTAAATAGCTGCAGTGTTCCCATTATGCCCATCGAAGACCTGAAAGTTGGTAAAGATTAGTAAACATTATTATATACTATTGAACAATTCATTACAGAATTGAAGTGTAGTAAACTTACCGCGAATACAGAGAATACAGTTGAAGGATTTTCTGGATTTTTTAGACAATCAGTCTTAATGAAAAAACAATCTTCTCCCTTCCTGGACTGAAAGGAGCTCCCAAACCTCACATTCGGCTTGTCAGTCTTTTCCTTTCTTAGTTCTCGACCAATAAGTTTCCCCAATGATAAAAGATTCTGAGGCTGCCTATTATTTTCTTCCCTTGTTCCCATTGTTGATGACCCTTGTTCCATCTTCTTCAAAATTCAATCAATGTTTAGTGTTCTTTAAAATTCAATCAATGTTATAATTCAATTCAAATTTTGTTTTCTTATCATAGACTTTCAACTTTCTGTGTTATTATCATGAAATGATACGTAAAATAACGTTACATTAAGATCTCAAGGCTCACAAAAACCCAATTTCAAGAACTTGATGATACAACGAAGTTAATATGTTCTTGAGCTCACACATTCAATAAAATGAAACAAATTTCAATTGCGGAATGAAATGAAAATGTAATTACCTTGTTATAGACCTCTTGAGTGAGTGTAAGATCTGACAGTTACTGCAAAATGATTAAAATTGCAGTGAAAAGAAGTTCTTTTTATATTTACCCAAAAAAGAAAAAGGAAAAAAAAACACGCAAACGGAAAAACATGATTAATGACAAGGAATGAACTGTAAGTGTCAAATCAATAAACACCTCATTATTACTTCAGCTCTAAATTTACAAACATTCTTTAAGTGAAATATGTATATTTATAATGATGCATGCATAGTTAATTAATGAGTTAATTGTTATTAAACATCCATATCATAAAGGCGCATTTATCTAATAGAGTACAGGTAAGCAAGAGAAAGGTCATAAAGGCAAAGAAAGATAGTATGATGTAATAATAAACAAATGACAAGGTTAAATATAAAAGTTACTTTAAAATAATATATTGCATATAAAAGAAATTGACTTTTTTCCTTGTATTTTTAAAATAGATTATAAAGTATTTTCTTTTTTGGAATTTAATGATTTGGTTATCTTAAAAGGGTTGTTTGGCTAAGCTTTAACCCTTTCCTAGAAAATAAAAACCATCTAACTGGACCACAAAGTATACAAAAAAAAAATTCAACTTTGAAAAAAGTATTTTTAATTATTTCCGATCTAATGCTATCACAAAATAAAAATAAAATTATAGATCTAGTCATACTAAACACCGTGTGAAGACAAAAGTTTACACCATTGTTTTCCATGATCAGATCCACAACCAACAAAATTAAAATCTTGAAAAATTATGTAACAAAATTATCTTAGATACTTACATTTGAAGTAGAGATGAAAATATAAACAATATTTAATTTCAAACGTGTTTACCACATCTACAAAATAGAGAAAAATATTTATATTTAAGAAAGACTTTTAATTTGTTTGTAAGTAAGATTTCACGTAAATAAAATGACAGATTACGGCACCAAGGGTTAATTCATTATTCGTTTTCTATACGTATTAATTATTTTTATAATAATACCATATTTATAGAAATATATTTAATAAAATATTTTATTATTTTATATATTCATTAAACAATGATTTTAACAATTGAATAATGCTAGAAGTAGAAATGATAATAAAATAATTTTCAATAATACTATGTTAACACTTATATCTTTAAAAAGTAGACAATTTAGACAAAGATCCAAGATCGAATAAATTTTAAGAAAATTAACCCAAAATAAATAAATAAATTATAAGAAGATCATATATAAATTAATAACGGTGTTGTGCGGAATTGGTTTTTTTATTTTTTATTATTATAATGGTGATGTTTAGTCTAGATCTTGGCTAAACTTTCACTTCTTATTTTAAACAGAGAAAAAAAAAGGAAAACCCATCTATAAAGAGAAAAGACCAATCTAATGTTGTGGTTTTTGCATCCGATTAAAATTTTTACGACAAATGAAAAATAATCGATAAAAAAAACTATCATTAGATATAGTACTATGACCATTTTCGACAATCTAACACCATCATACAAAAGTAAAATCGTAGATCCAGCCATATCAAACATCGTGTGAGACGAAAGTCTACAACATAGTCCTCCATGGCCAGATCCACGACTAACAATATCAAAAATCTTGAGATTTTCCTAACAAATTACCTTGGATACTTGGCTATGGAAGTAGAGATGAAGTATAAACAAAGAATGAGATTAGAGCAAAAGAAAGAGAGGTTGAGCTTGGAAAAATATCAAAGAAGGGGAGCGAGATCTAGTTTTAAACTGACTCACCACACATAAAAAGTAGAGAGAAACGTGAGTCGTTCTCTAGAAAACTTTTAATTTGATTGTATGTGAGATTTCACGTGAATATATTGGTAGATTATCCCAACTTATTTGTTTTATTTCATACATATTAAAAAATATCTTGTCGTGATATTACTTTTACAAAAATAAATTTTATAAAATATTTTAATAATTTACATATATATTGAAAATTTGTTTTAAAAATCGAAGAATACTAGTAGTGGAAAAAAAATACGCATATGATATTTTTAGAAATAAATTGTTAACAATAATACTTTTAAAATGCAAGAAAATTAGATAAAGATGTGATACAGAGGATTGAATAAATTTTAAGAAAATAATATTATAGTTGATGTTGGTGTTGCTTAGTCTAGACTTTAATTTAAATTCTCGTGATGGTCAAATAGAGGAGGAACGCCATCCCAAAACCCTTTGTTTTCACATAATATGATTAATTGAAAGGGTGATGACACAAAAGGTCCACACAATAAATGAGGTGTATAATAGGGTCCATACCAATTTTATAGGATAAACAGCTAAGCATCCCATTAAAGATACACACAACACATAAAAACACACACACACACACACACACACACACACACACACACACACACACACACACACACATACACACACACACACACACACACACACACACACACACACACACACACACACATATATATATATATATATATATATATATATATATATATAAATTCTCAAAGGATTATGAAAATCTATATTTGTAAACAACTAAGCTTAAAAATTACTATTTTTATTTTTGTAGAAATATTTCAAATGGAACATCTCGATGAATTGTAAAGATTGGTGCGAAAATGCTCATATCTAAATGTTATATGTACATCAATTGGGGGCTATTTGGATTGAGAGTATTGAGAAGAAAAGGGAAAAAGTGATTTTTATATATTCAATCGTTTGTATTAGGTGATTTATTTTTGAAAATAATTAAAATGATTATAAAATTAATTTATAATTTTTATTTAACGATCTATCCAAATCAGGGTCAAATTGAAGTTAAAGGATTTTAATAAGTATATAAGAAAAAAAATAACTTTGACATCTTACAAAAAATAACAAAAATAGAAATATAATAATATATCTTTTATTTTCTTTTATTGTATTTTTCCAATCTAAACAAAGAAATATCTAGAATTATTTATAAATTTTTCTTTCTCAATTTTTTCTAATCCAAACAAATTTTTTCTCCTCTCTTTTTTCTTTTATAATTTTTTTTCTTTTTCTTTTATTATTTTTTTCCTCTTAAATAAAAGCATTTTGTAAAGTGCATGATACACGTGTTAAAACCTTTTTTGATCCTATAACATGATATATATATATATATATATATGTGTGTGTGTGTGTGTGTGTGTGTATGTATGTATGCATGTATGTGTGTGTACGTGTGTGTGCTTACATATATATGAACAATATATTAATTATTTAAAGACATGCATATAGAGAATTCCCGTTCAACATTGAACAAGAAAAATAAAGACCTTATACACGTTTTCGATCTAAGAATTCATTAAAATAACAAAATCTTCCTTTTTCTTCAACAATATCATCTCATCCGCCAATAAGCCTTCCGATGAGGACTAATAAAATAGAATTGCTTCTCGGTGACACTCCGTCTGAACAATTATGTTGTTGGCAGATAGAGTTTATGCTACTATAAGATTTCCTAAATGCGCACCCTTCAGTGGCATTTATAAAGGTCGGTATATAGGTGCTATGATGGTTGACATGGATGATATTAGATTGCTACTTGATTATTCGTGAATGGTGCCTAACTTTAAACCTTATCTAGGATTGATTACTATAACCACAACTTGGATGTGTTTTCTGAATGTTACGATGTAGAACTATAAGTTTAGTATTCTCCATAAGATGGGAGACTTGATTGAACACACAGTCTGCATTGATCCACTTACAAAGGATCATCTGCAAAAACATTGCAAGATTTATGATCAAGTTAGAGATGATAAAACCATTTCACATATGCTTAGGATTAATAAAAATTTATACAACATGGAGCATTAGGAATTTCACGTAATTTTTTTACTATTGACGATTCATACATATAAAATATGGGTGCATGTTTTGTAGGATACTCGTAGTGAGATGGGTATTATAGATTTTGGGTTGTGTTAAAAAACGGTGCCACTGCACATTGTTCTAACAAATATTAAAAGAAACTCTTATTCAGGTAATAGGTGAATTTTCAACCTTGAAGGGGGGTGTCAGTCAACAGATAGTAATGGAAGGGTAAGCTGAGTTGGGTAGGGTGTTAGCCTAAAGGCTATATTTTGATTGATGAGTTGATGATAAAATATATTATCTTGAACATGCTTGATCTTACACGAAATTTCAGGATCGGTTTGAAAACTTGTACACTTAAGAGAGCATGAACGAGATTCAAAATAGATTCATCGGGCCCCGGAGGTGCTAAAGCAGGGAGTGCCGAAGGAGTCCAACTGAAGAAGACAAAATAAGAGATGAAGTCCGGATCTCCAAGTAAGGGAAAACTAGAGTATTGCAACTCATTTGATATTAAAGGCTCAAAAGTGAAGAAGTATGAACCACCAAAGACTGAATGTCACACGCCATTCAGTAATGGAGAACGAGAAGAGAAGACCTCCAAAAGTGAAGTAATATAGACTACCTAAAAGCATTAGCTGAGAGCCAAGGAAGTCAAATATCGGACAACTAAAGAAAAAGTATTGGATACTTTAGATAGATACACTATTGAGAAGAAGGCTGGTATCCGAGAAAAAGAAAATAATCACTAGATAGGATATACAAAGAGTCGTTAGTGTACATTTTGTCTAGAGTCATTAAATTCACGACATTGATCATCCAATTAGGAGATTTTTGATGTTCCAAAAGTTGAAATTCAGCCAAACGAGAGACGACACATGTACATTTCTGTTGCACTGATTTTTCCTATATGGAGGCATTGAGGCTGTAAAAACTAGCTTTTCTCTACACCAAATTTGTACTCTTTTCAGAGTTATCTTTCAAGAGAGCTCTAAAACAATCCATAGTCTATATATCTATATTTCTTTGTATTTTTTAGTTCAAGCACTTTTGTATCTACTCATTGAGAAGTATAGATGCTAGACTAGGCACATTAGACTATACCATAAAAGAAAGAGTATGCTCTTTGTCTAGTGAAGAAGTGTGACCTTCCATAGACTAGACAAAAGTAGCTTAGTGCTTGTGTGGTGTAGAAAAAAAGTTTGAAGGCTTCACAGAGTGCGAAGTTATAGATCATGAGTGGATATTGTTCGCTCGTGCTTGTGTGGTGATATACAAGTGGAAAGCTTCACGGGCTTTTGAAGTGGTATATCGTGAGTAGTATATCATGAGTGGATATTGTCAACTTGGTTTACTTGTATTGGTAATATACAAGGATTGAAGAGGTTGTAAAGGTTTGTGCTCTCGCCATTAGGAGACACAAGGAGTTTTAGTATAGGAGCTTGATTTCCTAAGGGTGCATAGAACTTAGGTGGTGGATTAAACCTACGAGATTCAGACCAACCTAAAATTGTTGTTTGTCTTTTCTCCCTTAACTCTTTACTTTTGTGCATGACATATGTTTGCTCTATCTCACTATAATTGATTTCATTCTATAGCCTTACACTTTGTATGCTTAATACTTTTTAAATTGTTTTCTTTGATCTTTGGCTAGTATTTGGTAATCTAGTATATACACTAAGAGTTTGATTGAGTGTTTCACTCTCGTATCATAACTCTTGTATACATCTAGCAGTTCTATCTAAAATTCATAAATAGTGGATTTTTTATAGAATGGAAGTATATAATTTATGCTAGATTTTTAATTCAATATTGGACACGTTCACCCCCAATATAGGACTACTTATTAGGTATCACAGGGTCCATTGGATGGTTAGTACAAGAGTGGGGCTCAAGGGTCAAAGAAGGTAGACTATTGTTTTCAATCAGGGTCCATTGCATGGTTAGTACAAGAGTGGGGCTCAATAATTGAGGAGGAAGTAAAGATGATGGATTATTAATGGTTGGTTGATGTTTCACATTTAAAATTTTCTATCTTTTGGAAAAAAAGGGAATTGATTACAACAGTGACTAGTAATTCTGCCGTTATGCACTTCTTGGCATATGATTAGTTGTATCCCAAATTTTGAATTCCATAAATATTGCATATGTGCCTCTTGTGGATCAATTAAGGGATGTGAGTTTAAAAAATGTTAAAATGATTATAGTAGAGGAATCTAATCATTAAAATAAACAGGACAAGATATAAATTATGTAAGCACCAAACTGAAGGGATATCATATCCTAGAGGAGGGGGGGGGGGGTGAATAGGATATAGAATTAATAATTCAAAATAAAAAATTAATTAGTAACAATGTATCTAAATTGGGTTTATCCCTAAGGAGAACTATAGAAAAGAAAGATTTTGCTAAGTGGTTAGGCAATGTAATCATGCAATCATGCAATCATATCTATCCTAAGCAATTTCTCAAACAATTGGATATACAAGAATGTAAGGAGTTTTAGGTTAGATAAATCGACACCAAGTGTGTAGTGTTTATCGCCAATGCTTGATATTATCTAAGGCTCTTTACACCTTATATTTTGGAGAATTACCTTCACTATAAATCTCCTATTGTCACCATGCACCGGAAGGTATGATAGAAAGCTTTTTTACATTTCAATTTGATATGTTTTACACCTTTACACCCGCTTCGTATCACCACAAAGAATCTTCTCTATCACTTATAATAGGTGAAATAGGAACCCCTATACCACTTTAAATAAATGTGTTAGTCGCCTCTCTAACACTTCTAATATGTGTTTAACTCACCTCTAAGAACAATTTTTGTACTACACTAAAAACTTTAATGCTCCTATTTTGAGAAACTATTACAATTATATATTCTAACAATAGATGGATATCAATCTATGTGTGTATATGTTGTGTTTTATTTATATAAACCAGTAAAACAATATAAAACTAAAACATAAATAAAATAAAAGTATATATAAATAAATAACTTTACTTGTCGAGGCTCGGATTGGATCCGATGTCTTTAAGGTATTTAGGCCACGTACCGGTGTCTTACGTTTGTTAGCTTCAACCTCCAGGATACAACGACAAACTATTCGAAAGAAACTGACACACGAATTCTTAAGAATTTCGACGAACTTAATAATGCTGCTTCTTTCTATCTCTCTCTTATAATTTTAATGCTTTGAAAAATGAATGAACGAAAATGTTTGAGTTGGCCAACTATTTATAGGAGATGAAAAGGTGGATTTTGCAAAAGAGGTGTGATGGTTCATTTGAAGATACGTTATATTAAAAGACACAACGTTTAGTTTAGTATAGAAGACCAAAACATAAGCTGGTCCAGATGGTATGAAAGTCTAGCCCAAAAGCCCCTAGCTTGGAGGCCCAGATTCAAAGCCCAGCAGTACCCTTTTTTTCTTTCCTTGCTTTGCTTTGCTTCATAACCAAAAGAAAAAAAAAATAACATGTATTATTATTTTTTTTTCTTTTCTTTGAATTTCTTCAAATTCTATGACTCAATTTCTCGTTCAACTTCAAATTATTTTTACTAGATGAATGTACTACGTTAATCTCATCAATATTCGAATCATTTCGTTAAATTGAGTCACCCACTGTCATCGTAAACATGGTCATCCCTTGGGTAAAAATCTCATTTGACCAACAATCCCCACATGAATGGAAATGGACTAACCACCTTAAAAAATATTATGCAAAAGAATGCTAAACACGAGAGAGAGCGAGAGAGAAGCGTAGAAGAATACTACATCGAGAAAGGTAGCTTTTGGCCTTAAACCTTCTGTAGTAAGAGCTATCCGATTTACTTGCTAACTAGTGAACGTGATGTCTTGAACTATTCAGCTTTTGTGTAAACTAAGACAATAGAAATTACATAGTATACTTCCAAAAATTATTTGGTTCTCACGGTTGTGTCCATTTACGGCCCTGGACAACTTTTGGTATTTCATAAATACCCGTCGGAGAATTTCGCCATTAAAAATCCTCGTAGGGCGGCCCTACCCATGTTATTCATATAGGTGGTCTCTTGTCAAGAGAATTTTGCATTACTCTATCTTATGTTATAGAAGATACAAGAACCATTAAAAGTGTAACTTATCCTTCACTTTTACATGTAGCACTGTTTAATTTTTGTCCTAAGAATGGTTTAGGGAGGTTTCCCCACAGTGCATCGCACCAAATTGTAGTTTCATGATTTAGTTTTCCCTTTGAACCTAGATTGTGGGATCTTCACTTTTCTAGGTAGGGTTCCCATCATGGCAACTCAGCTTTCGTAGGCTTAAGACCCATTCTCCTTGACAACACTCGCACTTGCTCTCTTTGTAGACCTTTGGTCAGTGGATCCACAATATTATCCTTTGATCGAACATAATCAATTGTGATAATTCCGTTTGAGAGCAATTGTCTAACGGTATTGTGTTTACGACGTATGTGTTTAGACTTACCGTTATACATTTCGTTTAGTGCCCTACCAATGGAACTTTGACTATCGCAATGTATACAGATAGTTGACACAGGCTTTTGCCAAGTAGGAATGTCCTCTAGGAAATTCCGAAGCTACTCGGCTTCTTCAGCATCTTTGTCTAAAGCTATAAACTCAGATTCCATAGTGGATATGGCTATACACGTTTTCTTAGTGGATTTCCAAGACACAACTGCTCCTCCTAACATGTAGAAAAAATCCACTTATGGATTTTGAGTCGGTGGAGTCTGATATCCAGTTTGCATCACTGTATCCTTCTAGTACAGCTGGATATCCTGTGTACAACAACCCTTCGTTCATAGTGTATCTAAGATACCTTAGAACTCTTACAATAGCAATCCAGTGGTTCTTCCCCGGATTATGTGTAAACATACTTAGATTGCTTACTACATGTGCTATATCTGGCTTAGTGCAGGTCGTTAA
The DNA here is from genome assembly GCA_029959085.1 of Nemophila menziesii. NCBI lineage: Eukaryota > Viridiplantae > Streptophyta > Magnoliopsida > Boraginales > Hydrophyllaceae > Nemophila > Nemophila menziesii. The sequence goes on from JARWIR010000005.1 coordinate 31,415,464, forward strand.
GTACATGAGACTCCCAATAATCAGAGAGTACTCCAACTGGTTGATCATATCACAAGTGTTCTTAGCAAGATGTAAATTTACATCAACAGGTGTCTTGGCTATATTTGTGTCGCCATTACTAAATTTGTTTAATACTTTCTCAATATAGTGTGACTGAGATAGTATAATACCTTCAGATGTTCGGAGAATCTTGATACCCAAAATAACATCCGCAAGGCCTAGATCTTTCATGTCAAACTTACTTGAAAGCATCCTTTTGGTGAATTTAATCACATCATTGTTACTTCCAATGATATCATCCACATATAAACAGACAATGACATATCTAGTCTCATTTCGTTTTACATAAACGCATTTGTCACATTCATTGATCTTGAAATCATTCGAGATCATGAATCTATCAAATTTGTCATGCCATTGCTTCGGTGCCTGTTTTAAACCATATAAAGATTTAACAAGCTTACATACTTGCTTCTCCTTACCTGGAACTACGTAACCCTCAGGTTGTTCCATATATATCTCTTCACTTAGTTCTCCATTTAGGAAGGCTGTTTTTACATCCATTTGATGTATTTCGAGCTTGTATATTGAAGCTACAGCGATTAACATTCGAATGGATGATATTCTCGTGACTAGATAATACGTATCAAATTAGTCAAGTCCTTCTTTTTGACTATAACCTTTTACAACAAGGCGAGCCTTGTATTTTTCAATAGACCCATCGATCTTTAGTTTCTTCTTGAATATCCATTTGCATCCAAGTGGTTTATTCCCAGGAGGGAGATCCACTAGTTCCCATGTATGGTTTTGCATAATGGAATCTATCTCGCTATTTACCGCTTCTTTCCAGTATGGGGCGTCAGGGTTTAACATAGCCTCCTTGAATGTCCGCGGTTCGTCATCTAGCATGTAAGATAGAAAGTCAGGACCAAAAGACGTAGAGGTTCTAATCCGCTTACTTCTTGGTTCTCCTTCATTTGGCAATGATTCTTGATCTTGCTTTTCAGTTGGCAATGATTCTTGATCTTGGTCTTCTTAAATTGCATCACGTGTTCTTTTTAAGGAACCAGAGTCTGGTGCGGTCTTGTACGGAAAGGTTGTTTTAAACAAATGTGCATTTCTTGATTCAATCACCGTATTGACGTTAATGTCAACATGACAAGATTTGTGTACCAGGAATCTATATGCAGCACTGTTGTGAGCATATCCAATAAAGACGCAATCGATGGTCTTTGGTCCTATTTTGACCATTTTAGGAGCAGGATTTGCTACCTTTGCCAAGCATCCCCACACTTTTAAGTATTTGAAGGAAGGTGGTTTTCCTTTCCATAATTCGTAAGGAGTTTTATCTACCTTGTTGTGTGGTACCTTGGTGAGGATGTGATTTGCGATGAGCAAAGCCTCTCCCCACAAGTTCTGTGGTAACCCTGAGTTAATCAGCAAGGCATTCATCATTTCCTTCAACGCGCGGTTCTTACGTTCAGCAATCCCGTTTTGTTGAGGCGAGTAGGGGCCGTGGTTTGATGGATGATTCCATGTTTAGCGCAGAACTCTTCAAAAGGAGACACATATTCTCCTCCCCTATCTGTTCTAAGATTCTTAATCTTTTTATTTAGTTGATTATCAACTTCAGTTTTGTATTGCATAAATACTTCTAAGGCCTCATCCTTACTTCGAAGCAAGTATATTTGACAATACCTTGTGCAATAATCAATGAAAGTTATGAAATACTTTTTACCACTTCTAGTTTGCACAAATTTCAAGTCACATATGTCACTGTGAATTAACTCTAAAGGTGCCGAAGTCCTTTCTATAGACTTAAATGAGGTTTTTGTTAATTTTGACTCAACGCATACTTCACATTCTTTTTGAGAATTGAAATTCACATTAGGTAATAACCCAACGTTTACTAACTTATTTATTGAACCGAAATTAACATGTCCTAATATATCATGCCATAAATTAGGTGAGTCAAGCATATAAACACAATCAGAATTTTCATTCATTTCTTTATCGGTTACAATTTTTGTAGGTACTACGTTCATTACGTTCATCTTAAACAGACCGTCACATAGGTACCCTTTTACTACATACATTTTGTTCTTAGTTAATACACACTTATCAGCTACAAATGCAAGTTTAAACCCAGCCTTGCTAAGTAAGGAACCAGAAACTAAGTTCTTGCTAATGTCTGGAACATGGAGGACATTGTTCAAGGTCAATTCTTTCCCGGAGGTCATCTTTAGTACAATCTTTCCAGTACCTTGAACCTTTGAGGTGGCAGAATTTCCCATATATAGGATTTCTTCATTGTAGTTTTTTTGTAGGTTTGGAACACAGATTTGTCTGAGCACACACGTCGGGTTGCTCCAGTGTCTATCAACCATGTTCGTGGGTTGCTGATGAGGTTGACTTCTGAGACTGTTGCCGCCAGATCCAAATCGTCAATACCCTGAGATATCTCAGTCACATATGACTGACCACCCTTAACTTTCTTTTGGTTTCCTTGTGCCTTTTTGTTTCGACAGTCTTTTGCACGATGTCCATGCTTTCCACAGTTGTGACAATCCCCGTTGAATTTCACCTTTTTATTATTTTCATTATTTGACTGCCCTTGCCTCTTGTGCTTGTTGTTTTGGTTGGTCCTCCCTTGTTCCACAACATTTTCATTGGCTTCATATGATCGAGGGTTAGTTGCCTTTTCAGCCATTCGATTGTCTTCCTCGATTCTTAACCTTACAATTAGATCTTCAAGACTTATCTGTTTGCGTTTATGCTTGAGGTAGTTCTTAAAATCTTTATACAACGGGAGTAGCTTTTCCACAAGAGCACCAACTTGGAAAGGCTCTACCAGATTCATACCTTCAGCACTCAACTCATGAAGGATCAACTAGTACTGTTGTACTTGAGACATTAATGATCTTGAATCCACCATTTTGAAATCAAGGAACTTACCGATCACAAATTTCTTTGTGCCGGCATCTCCAGTCTTGTATTTCTTCTCAAGAGACTCCCAAAATTGCTTGGCAGTTGGCATGGTGCTATACACATTATATAAGGAATTATCCAAACAGTTTAGAATGTAATTCTTACATAGGAAATCAGCATGTTGCCAAGCATCTACTGCATTACATGTCTCACTATTTGGATTGGATCCCATTTCCGGTGGATCTTCCTTCAAAATTTTTGCCAAGCTTAGAGTGGTCAGGTAGAACAACATCTTTTGCTGCCACCTCTTAATTTCTTCAAATTCTATGACTCAATTTCTCATTCAACTTCAAATGATTTTTTACTAGATGAATGTATTACGTTAATATTTATAAATAGAATAAACGATCATCAATATTCGAATCATTTTTAAATTGAGTCACCCACTGTCATCGTAAACGTGGTCATCCCTTGGGTAAAAATCTGATTTGACCAACAATATATATATATATATATATATATATATATATATATATATGATTTTTTTGACTTCTCTCTCTCAACTTGGCTTGATTTGTTGTGATGTGGAGAGTTAATTTTGAAGAAGAATGAGGCTATTTATATAGGAAATTCGACCCCAACGGTTATAATCCACATGGAACAATAGGATTCAAATATTTGTCCATAACACGGTCTCGTTATCATTCTTCTTCCTAGAAGAGACATGTTTGAGTTAACGTGTCACATCTTGATAACCCAAATCATACTTTCCTCAATTTATAGTTTTTTATTTACTGATACCTTGTTAATTAGTGTCTTGTCTAATATACACTTTAGTTATATTTCTTATGTCTTGCCTCTGCTAGCCTCATCCATTATGAGATCATGATTTATAGCGTACCCTTGTTATCCATAACAGGTGCCCTTTATCTGTAGTTTTGTGTTACTTGCTTATTCTCTATTTAGATTCTCCTCTTATTCTCATGACTTGCTTTGATCTTTTTCTTTCTGTTTGATCTAAACCTCAAGCATGTTTGTCTTTTTCAGTTGTGTACTTATATATTCATTCAATGCAGCAATACACAAGGCAACCTACATAGTTATTGATCCCATGAACATTAAAAAAGTTAGTTATACTTAGATGGGATCATTTATTTATCATCATTAAAATACCTATAGAATGGAGATTGTGTCAGGATTATCCCCATATTCAATGAGGATAAACAAAGACGGAATATGTCAAAATAAGTAAAACTAAGAGGCATCGAATTAAGCAATACAATCCAAGCAAGTGTTCCATTTTGGCGGTGTCACATTTCTCCCCCTTTGGAAACATAAAATCCAATTAAGCATGCAGTCTAAACAAATAATTATATTATGGAAGATAAGAAAATGATAGAGCAACGATAGAGTAACAAAAAAATTTCATGGGATTATACTAGAGATCGTGTAACGACTTTAAATTCTCCTATGCTAGTTGGTGCTTTTGTTGGTAGATATGGTGGTTAATGGGACAATGGCTCTAAATACATGTAAACTTTGGACTATTATGTTTTAACATTGGTTAAGTAGTAATGAGGCTAATGAATGAAATTTATCTATTTGTATTATGGCCCAATATATGATTTATAATCAACCAATCTATCTACTTATATATCAATTGATCTATCTATCTATGCTAATTTCCAATTGATATTCACTAACTGGTAACATCAATTTATTGATGTAGATTGCTTAAGGTGTCCATCCCTAGTAATTTGTGGCAAACAATACTTTTTTTTTGTTCAAATTTGTGGGAAACAATACCAACAATAAGCCAATAACAAAGTTTGTTAAATTCAATCAATTGTATGTTCTTTGTTAAATAAATTCCTCCAATAACATCGTGATTGTATTATATACCGTGATTCAAGTCAGAATGTGAATTTTTAAGTAGACATTGTTATTTAATATTTAAACTGACTCACCACAGATAAAAAGTAGAGAGAAACGTGAGTCTTTCTCTAGAAAACTTTTAATTTGATTGTATATGAGATTTAACGTGAATATATTGGTAGATTATCCCACCTTATTTGTTTTATTTCATACATATTAAAAAATATCTTGTAGCGATATTACTTGTACAAAAATAAATTTTATAAAATATTTTAATAATTTACATATATATTGAAAATTTGTTTTAAAAATCGAAGAGTACTAGTAGTGGAAAAAAAGTATGCATACGATATTTTTAGTAATAATTTGTTAACAATAATACATTTAGAATGCAAGAAAATTAGATAAAGATGTGGTACAAAGGATTGAATGAATTTCAAGAAAATAATATAATAGTTGATGTTGGTGTTGCTTAGTCTAGACTTTAATTTAAATTCTCGTGATTGTCAAATAGAGGAGGAGCGCCATCCCAAAACCCTTTTTTTCACATAATATGATTAACTGAAAGGGTGATGACACAAAAGTTCCACACAATAAATGAGGTGTACAATAAGGTCCATACCAGTTTTACAGGATAAACAGCTAAGCATCCCATTACAGATACACACAACACATAAAAAAACACATATAATTCCCCCCCTCCCCCACACACACACAAAAAAAAAAAATAGTTTATCTTGCATATTTAAAATATATATATATATATATATACTAGGGAATGCCCCGTACCTGAAGGTACTTGGGCTAAAATGAATTTGAAAAATTATAATAGATTGTGTAAAATTCATAATTGAATTATATATAAAAGAAATGAAAATCATTCTATTACTTTGTAAAAATAAGCTAAATGAAAATGATAAAAATATATCAATACGTATAATTACAATCTTCTAAGTGTATTTATACATTTCACTCATAACTCTGCAAAATGTCGCTGTATCGACATACACATATCGTCCAATGTGAAGAGCCTGAACGACAACCTGTTAATTTAAAAATTATAAAAATTAGTATATAATTTAATATGTTGCACATTAGTTTTTAATTTATGCTAATTCTTACCATGTGCTTGAGATTCCATCTATCAAAGCGTTCACCTTTTATCTATATTAACGTGAATTCTTATGGACCCAATTACCTTCCATATCTCGCAATAAACCTCTCGCACCTCCTAGTCCTATAATTTTGTAAAAACTCCCAACCGTATTAAAATTATACCTACTATTAGGTTCTCACCAATCAATCCATTTTACAAAACTCATATTCTTTATCGAGACACCCGGCCGCGAATGTCATGCTCTAAGATACACCAAAGCTAAAATTTTGCTTTTTTGATGATCACCTCCACTCGAGAAAACAATATATTGTTGAAGATCATGTCTCTCCTCTCGTTCCAAATAACACCAATTAAAGCCCCGAAGAAAACATTCCAAGTCCAACTTGCGTATAACCTTTTTGTAGATAATTATTGTTCCACCATCTAGAAACATCCAGATGCTCCCTATCACCAAACACAGGTTGCTGCTGCCGCGAAACCGCACCTCGGATATAAAACAGTTGTGTTTGGCTACTCAAAGTTCCCTGCTTGAGGTGAAAATTGGATCCAAAATTTACGATTTCGTAACAGATTTTTAATGTTTCGAAATTCCGATTTCAGATTTTAATTCCAAAAAAATCAAATCGGAATTGAAACTACATTAAAATTTCCGAAATTTCTGGTTTTCGATTTGTACTTCCGAATTTACCTTTCAAAAATTAAATAAATAATAAATTTTAGTATACAACCGAAAACGTTAAAAAATTTCAAAATAGAAAATGAAAAGAAAAGGTCAACGTTGAAAAACAATGAAACTTTTTTGTGTACATGATCAAAGAACCAAAAAGCTGCATACATATAAATATAAATTAGCTTTATCTATATTCATACTCAATATCTCAACTTGAACTGATACGCAAGCTTATAAGTAATTAATTAACATATCTCACTTACATTTATGTACTATCTTACTGCAAATAAACATAGAATTTAGCCCTCAACACAAACAATTACAGTCAAACAAATAATAGCCTCACGGTACCGAAAAGATCACTAATCAAATCATTACAGTCATATTCACTAACTCTGTACCATACTTCAACATCTTTTTGTCTAAATCTTCGGTATTTTTGTTCGTCTTCAACATTTTTTTCATTAAATTTCCCAGTGCACTCTTATAAACCCGTCTTTTCTTCGATTTTGACTTTTTCAGCCTGTAATACATTAATTTCTCTTCGTGATTCCTATCCAACTCCAAAAAATTCATGTTTCAACTCCTTCAACATCTTTTCTTAATCGTTAGGGCTCTGAATGTATTGACTTTTTCTAAACTTTATTTAACCAAAGCACTCTCGTTATTATCTCTGGTTAAGGACAAAGTGGTAACTTCCATAGAATGTGCGTTTGTGTTATTATCATTTCTGTATTAAACCGTATTAAACCGTAACAGTTAGGAATTAAAGAAACATGAGGGACTTAAAAACAAAGAAAGAAAACTGTTAGGGACTAAAAAAAAATACCTCGCTAGTTCTTGAGGCGGATAACCGACTGCTCTTAGAGATGGACTTGACACCTAAGCCATGAAAATTCATTGTATGTGAAAATTTACAGTCATACTGTAAAAATTAAATATATAATTAACAATTTTTAATAAAAAATAAATATTACAGTATTTACAGACCTGAGGGAAAGCCGCAGATGATGCATTTTCTGTTAATTTAGCGAACAGTTTTTCATTTTCTTCATGCAATTTCTGCAAAAAAAAAATGAAATATTAAGGGATTTAGCTTACAAAAATTACACATACATTAAATATTCCATTGTAAGGATTTAAGGTAATATATCTAGTCCCAGTAATTTTGCTTAATTCCTCCAAGTTGGAGAGAAAATTTCAGCTAATACTCTTCATTCTTCATCCAACTTTTCTCTCCAAGTTGCAGCTTCATTATCAATAAAGCTGTGAATACGTCCAAGTTGAATGAAAAATACTCTTCATTTTTCTCTCCAAATCTAGATTTTGCAATGTCTGTATATAATAGGGACCAATGGTGCAATTAAAGCCATTATTTGTATAAAAAAACTGATCAAGGTGTAGGATTAGTCTATATGTGAATTTTCACATCAAGAAAAAGTTACTTGAAGTTAAAACAAATGAGCCTTCACCACTCCACTCCTATGACCGAAACCTTGTTATACAGTCATATAAACAAAGTGAACATCACATGAAAACAGAAACAAAGGAAATATTTCATATTTATGGACACCTGAAATCACCAGGGTATGAGCAAGGACTAATGGTGCAAAGATAACACACACTGCACACACATAATCAATGAAAAATTGCACTGCAGGTCCCTATATTATGCAAAAAATGCACTCCGTCTCCTATATTATGCAAAAATGCCTCCTAACTCCCTAGATTGTGAAAAATTGCACTGCATGTCCCTATAATATGCAAAAAGTACAGTGAGGTTCCTATATTATGCAAAATTGCACTATAAGTCCCTATACCACACACTACAAATCATTACAACAGCTTCAAACTCAAAGTTAATACGTCCTATAAGTCCTTAGAAGCTACTGATATTGCACCCCCGTTCATGATTCATCCTATTTCATCTTTTCACATTAAAATAAATCAATTCACAAAGATTATTCGCTCAATTATATCATATTATAGCTAAACAAAATATATTAAAAAGAAAAATTAATCAATTTACAGCAAATGTAACATGGAAAAAAAGTTTTACCTCAAGGAAACGATACCAATGCTGGCAATTTTTCAAGTCAAGACTCTATCAAACATTTGATCGAACACCTGGTGTGGGATTAGATCCCTTCAGTCTTGCTTCATGACACGACCACCGCTGCTTCCCAAAAGATACAAATTTGTGATTCCAAAGGATACAAAGAGAGGTTGAGTAACCTAGAGGCGTAGTGAATTGCTCATCAGATCGATAGAGTTGCTGAAGCCATCTAATCCGCCACATCACATTGCTAGGGGGATTTTTAGGTTTTGGAGATACAATCGATGGAACTTGAAGCTATCGGAAGTAGTGACGATGGTGATGGTGATGGTGATATCGACGGGGAGTAAGTCGGAGGTGAGGCAGTGAGCTTTGTGCCGCCGGTGTGTGAGCCGTGAGCTTTGTGTCGATCAGATGAACAGATAGAAAGTTTTTTTTTTGTTTTGTGCGTGATATGTGAAGGTGAGTGGAGTGGAGTGTTTAGTTTTTTTTAGAATTTTTCTTTTAATGGGTAGTATATATAGTAGAGGCATTTATGGAAGATTTTAATTGTTTAAGTAACGGAATGATCTGGAGCGTCGCTCGTGACATATTTTTGGCTAAGAATCGATCTCGGCCCTTCTTTATACCCCCTTAGGGATATATATAGATATATATATATATATATATATATATATATATATATATATATATATATATATATATATATATGCTCAAAGGATTATGAAAATCTATATTTGTAAACAACTAAGCTTAAAAATTACTATTTTTATTTTTGTAGAAATATTTGAAATGGAAAATCTCGATAAATTGTAAAAATTTGTGTGAAGATGCTCATATCTAAATGCTATATATACATCAACTGGGGTCTATATGGAGTATTGAGAAGAATAGAAAAAAATAATTTTTATATATTCAATCGATTGTATTAGGTGATTTATTTTTACAAATAATTAAAGTAAATATAAAATTAATTTATAATCTTTATTTAATTATCTATCCAAATCAGGGTCAGTTAAAAGATTTTAATAAGTAAATAAGAGAAAAAAATAATTTTGACATCTTACAAAAAATAATAAAAATAGAAATATAATAATACATGTTTTTTTCTTTTATTGTATTTTTCCAATCTAAATAATGAAATATCTAGAATTATTTATAAAGTTTTCTTTCTCAATTTTTTCGAATCCAAACAAGATTTTCCTCTTCTCTTTTTTCTTTTATAATTTTTTTCTCCCTTTTCTTTATTATATTTTCCTCTTAAATACAAACATTTTGTAAAGTGCATGATACACGTGTTAAAACCTTTATTGATCCTATAACATGATTTATTTATTTATATGTATGTATGTATGTATGTATATATATATATATATATATATATATATATATATATATATGTGTGTGTGTATGTATGTATGTATGTATGTATTTATGTATGTGTGTGTGTACGTGTGTGTGCTTACATATATAATGATCAATATATTAATAAGTTAAAGACATGCACATAGAGAATTCCCGTTCAACATTGAACAAGAAAAATAAAAACCTTATACACGTTTTCGCTCTAATAATTCATTAAAATAACAAAATCTTCCTTTTTCTTCAACAATATCATCTCATCTGCCAATAAGCCTTCCGATGAGGACTGATAAAATAGAATTGCTTCTCGGCAATGTGTTTATGATCGACACTCCATCTGAACAATTATGTTGTTGGAGGATAGATTTCATGCTACTATAAGATTTACTAAATGTGCACCCTTCAGTGGCATTTATAAAGGTCGTTATATAGGTGTTGTGATGGTTGACATGGATGATATTAGATCGCTACTGGATTATTCGTGAATGGTGCCTAACTTTAAACCTTATCTAGGATTGATTACTATGACCATAACTTGGATGTGTTTTTTGAATGTTACGACGTAGAACTATAAGTTTAGTATTCTCTATAAGATCGGAGACTAGATTGAACACACAGTCTGCACTGATCCACTTACAAAGGATCATGTATGCAAAAACATTGCAAGATTTATGATCAAGTTATATATGATCAAACCAATGCACATATGCTTATGATGAATTAAAATTTGTGCAACATGGAACATTAGGAATTTCACCTAATATTTTTTACTATTGGAGATTCATACATATAAAATATGGGTGCATGTCTTGTATGATACTCGTAGTGAGATGGGTGTTATAGATTTTGAGTTGTGTTAAAAAAAGGTGCCACTGCACATGGTTCTAACTGATGTTAAATGAAACTCTTATTCAGGTAATAGGTGAATCTTCAACCTTGAAGGCGGGTGTCAGTCAAGAGATAGATATGGAAGGGTAAGCTGAGTTGGGTAGGGTGTTAGCCTAAAGGCTATATTTTGATTGATGAGTTGATGACAAAATATTTTATCTTGAACATGCTTGATCTTACACTCTCTTTCTCTCTTCATTTTCTCGATATTCTGGTTACTATATCTAAATCTTATCACATCAGTCCACCTTGGATTTGTATAAAAATAACTCTTACTAAACTAGATTCTCACCATAAATCTGAATTGGTATATATTACGCTGAAGATTACTGTTTTCATGTATCTTCTATGGCAAATTTGGAGTTTCTAATGAAGATCAACACAGTATATGGTTTATGAATTGAAATTGTACCCATGGGTAATGTTTAAAATTATTTTATGGTAATAAACATAAGTTTTCAAGCCAAGACATATTGAGATTCTTTTAATAGAAACTATCACGCAATTAATTTTTTTTCTTATTTGAAATGCAAATTTTAAGACACACCCAAAGTTATTATATTTATTCAATTTGATCTAATTTAAGTTATACTATGTTGAATCAAATACATAAACTTAATTTCAAAATTGGGTAGTGTCAAATAAAGTTTTATTTATATCACATACTATATATGTGATATGTTTGTGTATAGTTGAATAAGTTTAGAAATATTTGGTGTATCATATGATGATATCATACAAATAGGAAGACCTTCCTTTAAGAAAGCTAGAGGGTCATGTCACACGCACCCTTTTTAACCCCTAAATTATGAAAAAAAATTGATCTTATACAAAATTATATTATTATCTTATATCTTCCAAAAATTTAGAATAATTCACTTCGCCCCCTGACGTGTAAGTATCATATTAGACAGTATTTGATTTATATAAAAATTTGTTTAGTTTGTAATATAATACCGACTATTTTCCATAATACAAAAACATATAATGTAACTAATTAGATAAAACATTGTGATATTTTGTGTAATGTTTGCATAATATAGGGATTTATAGTATGATTTGTGCATAATATAGGAACATGGAGTATAATTAACTCAATAAAATACATTTAGATACATTATCTCGAACCACCTTAGCCCCCAAACAAAAAAAACACTTATGCGTACATAATTTTTTTCCATAATTGCTTAAACATGAGCATAATTTTTATTATTATCTTTACTAAAGTATTAATATATACTTTTGTTTACACCAATAAATTGTATTTTTTTTATTTTAACGGAGGAACAGTTATTTGAATAAACTATATGTTGAACATCAAATTAGAAAACCATGACTATTCTTAATTTTCTGTATCTTGTTTACAAAACATATATCTAATAAAGAACTATTCTCCTATCAGATAGATCGTTGGACATGATATTTCTAATAAGTATCGACATAATAAGGTAGAATACTATGTATGAAAGTTGTTTTTAGAAAATCAATAAGTTGTATATTTTATTTTTATGGTAATTCAAGACTAATTGCTAATACACCCCTGAAGTATAACCAAACACTTAACACAATTCATGAATTTTTTTATCTGTTAAAAAAATCCGTTAATATAATATCCAGATGCTCATTCACCCCAACTAACAGAAATTTAAAATATTCGTTATTTTTTAAACAAACACACATCATACTCATTCAACTTTTTTCTATCTTTTTTGTTTTTTATATTTGTTTTCTTCCCCATCTTTTTGAATTATACGTTGCCCATCTCCTTTAAAATAAAATTAATATTTAAATTATTTTACAAGACTAGTATGTCGCTCGCTGGATTTTCAAAACTTAAAATTTTACCTTTCAAAAGAATGGAAAAGTATATCAATAGCTTATCGTCTCTTGTAAAATTTTAAGAAATATCACTTGTTTTTCTAGATTATATTTGTATAGTATAGGAACTTATAATGTAGTTAAAATAAATAAATTTAATTTAGTACCATATGTTACAAATTTTTCATAATATATGGACCTCAATTTTTTAAAAAATTGTACAGTATAGGGAAATAAATTAAAAAATTTACACAATTTAGGAACCTATAGTACAATTTATTTAAAAAAATTGGAATGTCCCCACCCCCCACCAAAATACCTTGCTTCTTTCCTAGTAGATGTGCTTTGGTTCATCAAGTTTCAGTTGGATACTCAGACATTTATTTTACAATAATGATTCTTCAATTTTTGGTTAATATAATTACATGATTTTAGTTTTGAATATGCTAGGTCCCTGTATTATTTTAGTAATATTTAAACATGCTCTTATTTATGAGATGGCTTATCATTATAAAATATCTCTTAGTAATATTTTTTGACTATGATCCTCGATCATCATAAACCAAACAGTTCAGAATGTGAAAGCATTCAATTTTATTTTCATTTTTTTGTTAGTTTTGTTATTTATATATGTAACATGATGACTATGATCCAAATCACTTATTTTGCACTCTTTTCCTCAATTAAGGGTATATCCTAATTGGGTTTCCTAAATAATATTTTTAATGAGGTAGGCTACACAAAAGTCATCACATTATTTTATATATTAAATAAAATATCATTTTCTAAAAAAAAAATTATTATCTTCTCTCCAAATAGACCCTTATGCGCATACAAGTACGCGAAAGTTAAGAAGAGTAACATGGTAATTTATTAATATTTGGGGGGACTTACTGATCTTATTTGTTATAGTTTTGTACTTCTTTTTTCACTCAAATATTAATTTCAGGTTGCCAAGGATCAAAAATGGGAAGTCGAATTCGATTTTGATTACCCTGAAGCCCAGATCCAATGTAAGGTGAGTAATTTTTTGATTTTGTAAACCGGGTCAGGGACTACCCATGGGCGAACCTAGGATCTTTCTGTTTGAGTGTCCATGACTTAGAATTAATTGCACGATAGGTGCTTATAATATACAAAATTGCACTATATATATGTATACACTATAAATCCGTATATTGTATTAAAAAAATATTAACTATAAATTAAAGTCTAGAAAATTCTAAAATTTTGGGTACATAAGGTAATTATATAATTTTTTATATATATCTATATAAAAAACCCCTAGCTATTGTAATTTTAGAAAATTGTAATGGGATTACATTCTTTAAATGAAAATAAAAAACTTGTAATTGCACAAGTTGTCCCTTATTTATATACTAGTTAAAACCCGTGTCTGAAGACACTAAAGAAAAGATTTGTTGCGTTAACGGTTAAATTTAATTTTAATATTAATATTAAGTTAGATTTAAGGTTTAAGATTAAACATTTAAGGTTTAAAAAAATTCCAAGGTTAAGGTCGAATATTAGCGCGATGATGCTTCATCTGTTTAAGGTTAAGGTTAAGGTTACAGTTAAGATGAAAGTTAAGGTTAAGGTTTAAAGTTAAAGGTTTAAAGGTTAAGGTAAATTTAAAGGATAAATGTTAAGGTTGGGGTTAGAATTAAAGTTAAGGTTAAGGTTAAGATTAATGTTAAGGTATAAAGTTTAAGGTTCAAAGTTCAAGGTTAAGGTTAAGTTTTAACTTCAAGGATAATATTATGGTTAAGGTTTAGATTAAAGTTAATATGAAGGTGAAGGTAAATGTTAAGGCTTGAGATTTAAGGGTTAAGGTTAAGGGTTTAAGGGTTAAGAGTTATAGTTAAAGTTAAGGTTAAGTGAAGATGATGATAAGGGTTTAAGGTTTAAGGTACAAGGTCAAGGTTTAAGGTTAAGGTTAATGTTAAGTTTAAGGTAAGGTTAAGGTTAATGTTAAGTTTAAGGTAAGGTTAAGGTTAAGGTTAAGGTTAAGGTTAAGGTTAAGGTTAAGGTTAAGGTTAAGGTTAAGGTTAAGGTTAAGGTTAAGGTTAAGGTTAATGTTAAGGTTAAGGTTAAGGTTAAGGTTAAGGTTAAGGTTAAGGTTAAGGTTAAGGTTAAGGTTAAGGTTAAGGTTAAGGTTAAGGTTAAGGTTAAGGTTAAGGTTAAGGTTAAGGTTAAGGTTAAGGTTAAGATTAAGGTTAAGGTTAAGGATAAGGTTAAGGTTAAGGTTAAGGTTAAGGTTAAGGTTAAGGTTAAGGTTAAGGTTAAGGTTAAGGTTAAGGTTAAGGTTAAGGTTAAGGTTAAGGTTAAGTTTAAGGTTAAGGTTAAGGTTAAGGTTAAGGTTAAGGTTAAGGTTAAGGTTAAGCTTAAGGTTAAGGTTAAGGTTAAGGTTAAGGTTAAGGTTAAGGTTAAGGTTAAGGTTAAGGTTAAGGTTGAGGTTGAGGTTAAGGTTAAGGTTAAGGTTAAGGTTATGGTTAAGGTTAAGTTTAAGGTTTGGGTTTGGTTTTGGGATGGGTTAAGGCTAAGGTTACGGTTAAGGTTAAGGTTAAGGTTTGGGTTTGGGTTAGGTTAAGGTTAAGGTTTGGGTTTGGGTTTGGGTTTGGGTTTGGGTTAAGGTTAAGGTTAAGGTTAAGGTTAAATTTAAGGTTAAGGTTAAGGTTAAGGTTAAGTTTAAGGTTAAGGTTAAGGTTAAGGTTAAGGGTAAAATTAAGGTTAAGGTTAAGGTTGCAGTTAAGGGTCCAAGGTTATGGATATGAGAGAAATTAGAGATTTTTGAGTAGTAATATGAAAAGTTAGACACATTCTGATTTATTATATAAATATTATGAATTTATATTACATGTAAAGATTATTCTAAGGTTTTTTAAAAAAATATTTTTTATTAAGTAAATAAGAATTAATTAATGGTATTATAAAGGTCCAAACCAGATTTTCCCAATTGTTCTTAAGTGTTTCAACATATTATTATTATCATTATTTTTATTTTTAACTCCACCATATATTTCAATATTATTTTCCTTCATTGGCTTTTCAAAAAATCGTGTAGGTTAATACATTGCTCCCATATTTCCAATTTGAAAATTTTTCTTTTAAAAGATCAATGTGGTTTTTATATAGATATAATAATTGAGAAAACAAAAAATAATTTTTTTAAAGATAGTTATAAGAAGAATAAAAGAATTATGAGAGAAATTAGAGATTAGAGATTAGAGAGTTTTGAGTAGTAATATGAGAAGTTATTTACATTCTGATTTATTATATAAATATTATAAATTAAATGTAAAGAGTGATTTAAGGTTTTTTATTTTATGTTTTTTTATTAAGTAGTTAAGAATTAATTGATGGTATTAATGATAGATGGGGCCAGAAACGATCTTGACCACCCGTTATGTTTGGCCAAAATCAATCCTGGTCACCACTTATCAAAAAACCTTGTAATATAATATAGATAATATTTTTTTATCAAGTAGTTAATAATTAATTAATGGTATTAATGATAGGGGGGTCAATAACGTTCTTGACCACCACTTATGTTTGGCCAGAATCAATCTTGACCACCACTTATCAAAAAAACGTTGTAATATAATATAGAATATGTTTTTTTTATTAAGTAGATAAGAATTAATTAATGGTATTAATGATAGGTGGGGCCAGAAACGTTCTTGACCACCACTTATGTTTGGCCAGAATCAATCCTAGCCACCACTTATCAAAAAAACCTTGTAATATAATATAGATTTACCTATCCACTCTCTTTCTCACTTCATTTTCTCGATATTCTGGTTCCTATATCTAAATCTTATCACATCATACCACCTTGGATTTGTATAAAAATAACTCTTACTACACTAGATTCTCACCACAAAATCTGGATCTGTATATATTACACTGAAGATTACTGTTTTCATGTATCTTCTATGTCAAATCCGGAGTTTCTAATGAAGATCGACACGGTATGTGGTTTATGAATTGAAATTGTACATATGGGTAATGTTTTAAAATTATTTTATTGCAATAAACAATTATTTAAACCTATATTATAAGTTTTCAAGCCAAGACATCTTGAGATTCTTTTAATAGAAACTATGACGCAATTAAAAAAAATTCCTATTTGAAATGCAAATTTTAAGACACACCCAAAGTTATTATATTTATTCAATTTGATCTAATTTAAGTTATAGTATGTTGAATCAAATACATAACCTTTATTTCAAAATTGGGCAGTGTCAAATAAAGTTTTATTTATATCACATACTATATATGTGATTATGTTTGTGTATAGTTAAATAAGTTTAGAAATATTTGTTGTATCATATGATGATATCATACAAATAGGAAGACCTGCCTTTAAGAAAGCTAGAGGGTCATGTCACACGCACCCCCTCTAACCCCTAAATTATGAAAATAAAATTGATCTTATACAAAATTATATTATTATCTTATATCTTCCGAAAATTTAGAATAATTCACTTCGTCCCCCTTGAATTTGAAATATATATATTTTCAACTTGTGCAATTCCTTGACTTCACTTTTACATATATATATATATATATGCTTTCACATTCAGAACTCTTTGGTTTATAAAAAAAGTGAAGTCAAAGAATTGCACAATTTAAAATATATATATTTCAAATCCAAGGGGGATAAAGTGAATTATTTAAATTTTTGGAAGATATAAGATAATAATATAATTTTGTATAAGATCAATTTTTTTCCATAATTTAGGGTTTAGAGGGGGTGCGTGGGTCATGACCCTCTAGCTTTCTTAAAGGTAGGTCTGCCTATTTGTATGATATCATCATATGATACACCAAATATTTCTAAACTTATTTAACTATACACAAACATAATCACATATATCGTATGAGATATATATATAAAACTTCATTCGACACTACCCAATTTTGAAATTAAGTTTATGTATTTGATTCAAAATAGTATAACTTAAATTAGAGCAAATTGAATAAATATAATAACTTTGGGTGTGTCTTAAAATGTGCCTTTCAAATAGGAATTTTTTTTAATTGCGTGATAATTTCTATTAAAAGAATCTCAAGATGTCTTGGCTTGAAAACTTATAAAATAGGTTTATATAATTGTTTATTACCATAAAATAAAATATTAAAACATTACCCATGGGTACAATTTCAATTCATAAACCACATACCGTGTCGATCTTCATTAGAAACTCCAGATTTTCCATAGAAGATACATAAAAAAAGTAATCTTCAACGTAATATATACATATCCAGATTTATGGTGAGAATCTAGTGTAGTAAGAGTTATTTTTATACAAATCCAAGGTAGTTTGATGTGATAAGATTTACATATAGGAACCAGAATATCGAGAAAATTGATGTCTCCCTATTTGTTCTAAATATTAGACCTCTGGAGACATCATTTTAGGTGAATAATTGACTTATTAGCTAGAATTTTATGCATAATTTGTTATATTGCACTTCTCCTCCCCTTGGAAATTAACTATTTGCAGAATCTGAGCTTTTGTGCGTAAATTTGACTATTTTTAATGCAAAGTTAATCGGTTCTTGAATTTCATGAAAGACCAATCCAAGGTGGAGAAGTGGGAATAAAGTCTTAGTGTATTTTAGAGTGTTAGGAAATGTTTTTACTCGAGTTTATGTTTTTAGAGTGCACTGTCCTATTTCTATTTCTTGAATTATTGATTTATTCTTTTTAAGCATATGCGGTTTAATTATTTATTTAATGTGAAGCTTTAAAAGATAAATGGTAATTTCTTAGAGACCAAGTCGAGTTAGAAAAGGAAAAGATAAAGCTGCCTTATAAATCTGAAATTCCAGCCACGTTTTAAAGATAATTCCATAACTAAAGATTGGATAGGATTCTGGACGAATGGTCTGCACCAATAGAAAGCTCTTTCCAAGACAAGCAGTTTCATATATTGGAACTTCTCAAACGGATAAGTATTGAAAAAGATATGACCAAATCAAATCAGCAGCAAAATCTTACCTTTCCTAGATTTTAGGGTGACGAATTAGAGAGTCCTTGACTTGTCTTCCACTCCAAGTAAATTCGACCTAGGGGTTTCTAACACCTATAAATACACCCCTTAACCTCCTATTTTACACACACTTCATATAATTATTAAAGAGGCTTAAGGATTCAAGTCAGAGCAAGCAGGAACACTACTGGATTCGCCTGGTTTCGCGACGACACGCGTCGTCGCGAATCCGGGCAATTCCGTCGCTAATTTTGCTTCGCGACAAAATTTCGTCGCTAACATGTCGTCTCTATCCCGGCGTCACTAATTCGTGATTAGCGACGACAAAAAGTGATTTCGTGCCTAATTACTCAGGGTTTTAGCCAAGAGGGCTTGCGTCGCGAATTTAAGAGATTCACGACGACACATTAGCAACAACACGTCGTCGCAAATTTGTTAATTAGTTTTTCTTTAATTTTTAATCGAAAATTTAGTAATTGAAAACTAGGAGCTGGAGACTGTCTATATCTCCAATTCAAGCCAAACCCAACCTCTTCATTAGGTTTATTTTTTTTCTTTCTGTAAAACATTATGTCTCTTAATTTCATTGTTTTATTTTTATTTTCGATTATGAGCTAAAATTCTTAAGTGCTTGAGAATCGATATAAGGGTTAAACCTTAATTTATTTAGTTAATGCTTTCTGATTTTGGATTTTTATAATTTAATTCGAATTGAGTAATTTAGTATTGTTGTTTATCGTAAGTTAATTTCACTATATTTAATTTGGCCAATTAGACATAGGTTTGAGTAATTAGGCTATTCACTTTGGTGGGGAAGTGATCATCTTGACGGGGGGTTTAATTACTGACATAGATAATAAACGTAAGATAGAAATTATTGATCCTGACGGACTTAGTTAATCTTATAGCCAATTGGGTAGAGAACCTGATATTCGAAGGTGGATTATGATCACCCTGGCGGTGTTTGTAACACCTGAGAATAGCTCCCAAGTCCACCCTGACGGGGGTTAGGAGAATCTAGAATCCCGACTATTACTAGTTACTAATTTGTCCCTTAGAAGACGTATTGATTAAGTTTATTTTGGTGAAACCTAGCGTGACTCAAGTACTACTCTCTCATCTTTTAGTCTCTTCATATTTATTTTCTTGCATTAGTTTAATTTTTGTTTAATATTTACGTTATTTGCACTTTAGTCCTTTAATCAGAAATCAATTAAAAATCTATTTTCTTTACTTTTAATCTTTCTTTCAAGCAACTATTTCTATTTATTGCATAACACTTTAATCATACCTAATCCGTCCCTGAGATCGAAATCCCGTTTACCGGATATTACTTGGACGACCCGTACACTTGCGGTACGTGTCTTGCCTTATTAGGTGTGTTTATTTAGAACACACTAGGAGACACCAAAAATGAAGAGAGAAAGAGAGTGGATAGGTAAATAGTTATATTTCTTATGTCTTACCTCTTCTAGCCTCATCCATTATGAGATCATGCTTTATAGCTTACCCTTGTTATCCATAACAGGTGCCCGTTATCTGTAGTTTTCTGTTACTTGCTTATTCTCTATTTGGATTCTCCTCTTATTCTCATGACTTGCTTTGATATTTTTCTTTCTGTTTGATCTAAACCTCAAGCATATTTGTCTTTTTCAGTTGTGTATTTATATATTCATTCAATGTAGCAATACACAAGGCAACCTACATAGTTATTGATCCCATGAACATTAAAAAAAGTTAGTTATAATGGGATCATTCATTTATCATCATTAAAATACCTATAGAATGGTGATTGTGCCAGGATTCTCCCTATTTTCAATGAGGATAAACAAAGAGGGAATATGTCAATATAAGTAAAACTAAGAGACATCGAATTAAGCAATACAATCCAAGCAAGTGTTCCATATTGGCGGTGTCACATTTCTCCCCATTTGGAAACATAAAATCCAATTAAGCATGCAGTCTAAACAAATAATTATATTTTGGAAGATAAGAAAATGATAGAGAACAGATAGAGTAACCAAAATTTCATGGGATTCTACTAGAGATCGTGTAACGACGTTATATTCTCCTATTCTAGTTGGTGCTTTTGTTGGTAGATATGGTGGTTAATGGGACAATGGCCCTAAATACATGTAAACTTTGGGCTATTATGTTTTAACATTGATTAAGTAGTAATGAGGCTAATGAATAAAATTTATCTATTTGTATTATGGCCCAATTTATGATTAATAATCAACCAATCTATCTATTTATATATCAATTGATCTATCTATCTATCTATGGTAATTTCCAATTGATATTCACTAACTGGTAACATCAATTTATTTATGTAGATTGCTGAAGGTGTCCATCCCCGGTAATTTGTGGGAAACAATAATATTTTTTGTTCAAATTTGTGGGAAACAATACCAACAATAAGCCAATAACAAAGTTTGTTAAATTCTATCAATTGTATGTTCTTTGTTAAATAAATTCCTCCAATAACATCGTGATTGCATTATCTACCGTGATTCAAGTCAGAATGTGAATTTTTAAGTAGACATTGTTATTTAATATTTAAACTGACTCACCACACATAAAAAGTAGAGAGAAACGCGAGTCTTTATCTAGAAAACTTTTAATTTGATTGTATATGAGATTTAACGTGAATATATTGGTAGATTATCCCACCTTATTTGTTTTATTTCATATATATTAAAAAATATCTTGTTGTGATATTACTTTTACAAATTTTGTTTTATAAATTATTCTAATAATTTACATATATATTGAAAATTTGTTTTAAAAATCGAAGAGTACTAGTAGTGGAAAAAAAGTACGCATACAATATTTTTAGGAATAGTTTGTTAACAATATACTTTTAGAATTCAAGAAAATTAGATAAAGATGTGGTACAAAGGATTGAATACATTTCAAGAAAAAAAATATTATAATTGATGTTGGTGTTGCTTAGTCTAGACTTTAATTTAAATTCTCGTGATGGTCAAATAGAGAAGGAGCGCCATCCAAAAACCCTTTGTTTTCACATAATATGATTAATTGAAAGGGTGATGACACAAAAGGTCCACATAATAAATGAGGTGTACAATAAGGTCCATAACAATTTTACAGGATAAACAGCTAACCATCCCATTAAGGATACACACAACACATAAAGAAACACATATAATTCCCTCCCCCACACACACACACAAAAATATAGTTTATCTTGCATATTTAATATATATATATATATATATATATATATATATATATATATGCTCAAAGGATTATGAAGATCTATATTTGTAAACAACTAGGCTTAAAAATTACTATTTTTATTTTTGTAGAAATATTTGAAAATGTTATATGTACATCAACTGGGCTCTATTTGGATTAAGAGTATTGAGAAGAAAAGAAAAAAAAAATGATTTTTATATATTCATTCGTTTGTATTAGGTGATTTATTTTTAAAAATAATTAAAGTGATTATAAAATTAATTTATAATATTTATTTAATTATCTATCCAAATCAGGGTCAGTTAAAGGATTTTAATAAGTAAATAAGAGAAAAAAAATAATTTTGACATCTTACAAAAAATAATAAAAATAAAAATATAATAATACATGTTTTTTTTTTCTTTTATTGTATTTTTCCAATCTAAATAAAATAATATCTAGAATTATTTATTAATTTTTCTTTCTCAATTTTTTTCTAATCCAAACAAGATTTTTCTCTTCTCTTTTTTCTTTTACAATCTTTTTCTCCCTTTTCTTTATTATATTTTCCCTCTTAAATACAAACATTTTGTAAAGTGCAAGATACACGTGTTAAAACCTTTATTGATCCTATAACATGAGCAATATATTAATAATTTAAAGACATGCATATAGAGAATTCCCGTTCAACATTGAACAAGAAAAATAAAAACCTTATACACGGTTTCGCTCTAATAATTCATTAAAATAACAAAATCTTCCATTTTCTTCAATTATATCATCTCATCCACCAATAAGCCTTCCGATGAGGACTGATAAAATAGAAATGCTTCTCGGTAATGTGTTTATGATCGACACTCCGTTGAACAATTATGTTGTCCGAAGATAGAATTTATGCTACTATAAGATTTCCTAAATGTGCACCCTTCAGTGGCATTTATAAAGGTCGGTATATAGGTGCTGTGATGGTTGACATGGATGATGTTAGATCGCTAATTGATTATCATGAATGGTGCCTAACTTTAAACCTTATCTAGGATTCATTACTATGACCAGAACATGGATGTGTTTTTTGAATGTTACGACATAGAACTATAAGTTTAGTATTCTTTATAAGATCGGAGACTAGATTGAACACACAGTCTGCACTGATCCACTTACAAAGGAACATGTCTGCAAAAACATAGTAAGATTTATGATCAAGTTAGAGATGATCAAAACAATGCACATATGCTTAGGATGAATAAAACTATGTGCAACGTGGAGCATTAGGAATTTCACCTAATTTTTTTTACTATTGGAGATTCATACATATAAAATATGGGTGCATGTCTTGTAGGATACTCGTAGTGAGAGGCGTTATAGATTTTGGGTTGTGTTCAAAAAGGGTGACACTACACATGGTTCTAACAGATGTTAAAATAAAATCTTATTCAAGTAATAGGTGAATATTCAACTTTTAAAGGGGTGTCAGTCAAGAGATAGTTATGGAAGGGTAAGCTGAGTTGGGTAGGGTGTTAGCCTAAAGGCTATATTTTGATTGATGAGTTGATGACAAAATATTTTATCTTGAACATGCTTGATCTTACACGGAATTTCAGGATCAGTTTATTAACTTGTACGCTTAAGAGAGCATGAACGGGTTTCAAAAATTGGTTTATCGGGCCCTGGAGGAGCTAAAGCAGGGAGTTCCGAAGGAGTCCAACTGAAGAAGACAAAAGAGGAGATGAAGTTCGGATATCCAAGTAAGGAAAAACTAGAGTATTGCAACTCATTTGATATTGAAGGCTCAAAAGTGAAGAAGTATGAACCACCAAAGACTGAATGTCACACGCCATTCATTAATGGAGAACGAGAAGAGAAGACCTCCAAAAGTGAAGTAATACAGACTACCTAAAAGCAGTAATTGAGAGCCAAGGAAGTCAAATACCAGATAACTAAAGAAAAAGTATTGGATACTTTAAGTAGATATAGACTATGGAGAAGAGGGCTGGTATCCGAGAAGAAGAAAATAATCATTAGAAAGGATATACAAAGAGTCGCTAGTGTACATTTTTTCTAAAGTCGTTAAAGTCACGACATTGATCATCCAATTAGGAGATTTTTGATGTTCAGAAAGTTGAAATTCAGCCAAACGAGAGACGACACATGGACATGTCTGTTGCAAAGATTTTTCCTATATGGAGGCATTGAGGACTTTAAAAAGTAGCTTTTCTCTATACCAAATTTGTACTCTTTTCAGAGTTATCTTTCAAGAGCTCTTAAACAATCCATAGTCTATATATCTATATTTCTTTGTATTTTTTAGCTCAAGCACTTTTGTATCTACTCATTGAAAAGTATAGATGCTAGGCTAGGAAAATTAGGCTATACCGTAAAAGAAAGGGTATGCTCTTGGTCTAGTGAAGAAGTGTGACCTTCCATAGACTGAACAAAAGTGGTTTGGTGCTTGTGTGGTGTAGACAAAAAGTTTGAAGGCTTCACGGAGTGCGAAGTTATAGATCATGAGTGAATATTGTTCGCTCGTACTTGTGTGGTGATATACAAGTGGAAGGCTTCACGGGCTTTTGAAGTGGTATATCATGAGTGGATATTGTAAACTAAATTTACTTATATTGGTAATATACAAGGATTAAAGAGGTTGTAAAGGTTTGTGCTCTCTCCTTTAGGAGACACAAGGAGTTTTATTGGAGGAGCTTGATTTCCTAAGGAGTTTTATAAACCAAACGGTTCCGAATGTGAAAGCATATATATATATATATATATATATATATATATATATATATATATAAAAGTGAAGTCAAGGTATTGCACAAGTTGAAAATATATATATATTTCAAATCCAAGGGGGACAAAGTGAATTATTTAAATTTTTGGAAGATATAAGATAATAATATAATTTTGTATAAGATCAATTTTTTTTCATAATTTAGGGTTTAGAGGGGGTGCGTGGGTCATGACCCTCTGGCTTTCTTAAAGGTAGGTTTGCCTATTTGTATGATATCATCATATGATACACCAAATATTTCTAAACTTATTTAACTATACACAAACATAATCACATATATCGTATGAGATATATATATAAAACTTCATTTGACACTACCCAATTTTGAAATTAAGTTTATGTATTTGATTCAACATAGTATAACTTAAATTAGAGCAAATTGAATAAATATAATAACTTTGGGTGTGTCTTAAAATGTGCATTTCAAATAGGAATTTTTTTAATTGCGTGATAATTTATATTAAAAGAATCTCAAGATGTCTTGGCTTGATAACTTATAAAATATGTTTATATAATTGTTTATTACCATAAAATAAAATATTAAAACATTACCCATGGGTACAATTTCAATTCATAAACCACATACCGTGTCGATCTTCATTAGAAACTCCAGATATTCCATAGAAGATACATGAAAACAGTAATCTTCAATGTAATATATACATATCCAGATTTATGGTGAGAATCTAGTGTAGTAAGATTTATTTTTATACAAATCCAAGGTGGTTTGATGTGATAAGATGTACATATAGGAACAAGAATATAGAGAAAATTGATGTCTCCCTATTTGTTCTAAATATTAGCTCTCTGGAGACATCATTTTAGGTGAATAATTGACTTATTAGCTAGACTTTTATGCATAATTTGTTATATTGCACTTCCTCCCCTTGGAAATTAACTATTTGCAGAATCTGAGCTTTTGCGCGTAAATTTGACTATTTTTAATGCAAAGTTAATCGGTTCTTGAATTTCATGAAAGACCAATCCAAGGTGGAGAAGTGAGAATAAAGTCTTAGTGTATTTTAGAGTGTTAGGAAATGTTTTTACTCGAGTTTCTATTTTTAGAGTGCACTTTTCTATTTCTATTTCTTGAATTATTGATTTATTCGTTTTAAGCATATGCGGTTTAATTATTTATTTAATGTGAAGCTTGAAAAGATAAATGGTAATTTCCTAGAGACCAAGTCGAGTTAGAAAAGGAAAAGATAAAACTGCCTTATGAATCTGAAATTCCAGCCACGTTTTAAAGATAATTCCATAACTAAAGATTGGATAGGTTTTGGACGAATGGTCTGCACTAATAGTAAGCTCTTTCCAAGACAATCAGTTTCATATATTGGAACTTCTCAAACGGATAAGTATTGAAAAAGATATGACCAAATCAAATCAGCAGCAGAATCTTACCTTTCCTAGATTTTAGGGTGACGAATTAAAGAGTCCTTGACTTGTCTTCCACTCCAAGTAAATTCGACCTAGGGGTTTCTAACACCTATAAATACACCCCTTAATCTCCTCTTTTACACACACATCATATAATTATCAAAGAGGCTTAAGGATTCAAGTCAGAGCAAGCAGGAAGGAAGAAAGCTAGGAGTTGGAGACTATCTATATCTCCAATTCAAGCCAAACCCAACCTCTTCATTAGGTTTATTTATTTTCTTTCTGTAAAACATTATGTCTCTTAATTTCATTGTTTTAGTTTTATTTTCCATTATGAGCTAAAATTTTTAAGTGCTTGAGAATCGCTATAAGGGTTGAACCTTAATTTATTTAGTTAATGCTTTCTGATTTGGGATTTTTATAATTTAATTCAAATTGAGTAATTTAGTATTGTTTGTTATCGTAAGTTGATTTCACTATATTTAATTTGGCCAATTAGACATAGGTTTGAGTAATTAGGCTATTCACTTTGGTGGGGAAGTGATCATCTTGATGGGGGGTTTAATTACTGACATAGATAATAAACGTAAGATAGAAATTATTGATCCTGACAGACTTAGTTAATCTTATAGCCAATTGGGTAGAGAACGTGATATTCGAAGGTGGATTATGATCACCCTACCGGGGTTTGTAACACCTGAGAATAGCTCCTAAGTCCACCCTGACGGGGGTTAGGAGAATCTAGAATCCCGACTATTACTAGTTACTAATTGGTCCCTTAGAAGACGCATTGATTAAGTTTATTTTGATGAAACCTAGCGTGACTCAAGTACTACTCTCTCATCTTTTAGTCTCTTCATATTCATTTTCTTGCATTAGTTTAATTTTTGTTTAATATTTACATTATTTGCACTTTAGTCCTTTAATAAAAAATCAAATAAAAATCTATTTTCTTTACTTTTAATCTTTCATTCAAGCAACTATTTCTATTTATTGCATAATACTTTAATCATACATAATCCGTCCCTGAGATCGAAATCCCGTTTACCGGATATTACTTGGACGACCCGTACACTTGCGGTACGTGTCTTGCCTTTTTAGGTGTGTTTATTTAGAACACACTAGGAGACACCAAAAATGAAGAGAGAAAGAGAGTGGATAGGTAAATAGTTATATTTCTTATGTCGTACCTCTTCTAGCCTCATCCATTATGAGATCATGCTTTATAGCTTACCCTTGTTATCCATAACAGGTGCCCGTTATCTGTAGTTTTCTGTTACTTGCTTATTCTCTATTTGGATTCTCCTCTTATTCTCATGACTTGCTTTGATATTCTTCTTTCTGTTTGATCTAAACCTCAAGCATATTTGTCTTTTTCAGTTGTTTATTTATATATTCATTCAATGTAGCAATACACAAGGCAACCTACATAGTTATTGATCCCATGAACATTAAAAAAGTTAGTTATACTTAGACGGGATCATTCATTTATAATCATTGAAATACCTATAGAATGGTGATTGTGCCAGGATTCTCCCTATTTTCAATGGGGATAAACAAAGAGGGAATATGTCAATATAAGTAAAACTAAGAGGCATCGAATTAAGCAATACAATCCAAGCAAGTGTTCCATATTGGCGGTGTCACTTTTCTCCTCATTTGGAAACATAAAATCCAATTAAGCATGCAGTCTAAACAAATAATTATATTTTGGAAGATAAGAAAATGATAGAGAAACGATAGAGTAACCAAAATTTCATGGGATTCTACTAGAGATCGTGTTCTAGTTGGTGCTTTTGTTGGTAGATATGGTGGTTAATGGGACAATGGCCCTAAATACATGTAAACTTTGGACTATTATGTTTTAACATTGGTTAAGTAGTAATGAGGCTAATGAATAAAATTTATCTATTTGTATTATGGCCCAATTTATGATTTATAATCAATCAATCAATCTATCTACTTATATATCAATTGATCTATCTATCTATCTATGGTAATTTCCAATTGATATTCACTAACTGGTAACATCAATTTATTTATGTAGATTGCTGAAGGTGTCCATCCCCGGTAATTTGTGGGAAACAATAATATTTTTTGTTCAAATTTGTGGGAAACAATACCAACAATAAGCCAATAACAAAGTTTGTTAAATTCTATCAATTGTATGTTCTTTGTTAAATAAATTCCTCCAATAACATCGTGATTGCATTATATACCGTGATTCAAGTCAAAATGTGAATTTTTAAGTAGACATTGTTATTTGATATTTAAACTGACTCACCACACATAAAAAGTAGAGAGAAACGCGAGTCTTTCTCTAGAAAACTTTTAATTTGATTGTATATGAGATTTAACGTGAATATATTGGTAGATTATCCCACCTTATTTGTTTTATTTCTGTTATGAAATATTATTTAGTGGATATTATTATTATTATAGAGTAGTGGGATGGTGTAACCTTCACATTTATCCCTTGTAACATCCTACTTATTATGTAATTAGTAGGGTAGTTGGATAGTGTCATATTGCCTATATAAAGGGCTTGTACATTCCCTCAAAGTAAGATGGAAATCCATATATAATAATATATTTTCTTATCTCCATATATCCTCTCATCAACTAGTTTCTTTTACATATTGTTTCAACACGTTATCAGCACGACTCTACCAACCGAGTTAATATGATTTGAGACTCTTCATAATTTTTTTTGTTATATGGAGGTAAGTAATTCTTGAGGTAAGATATATTTTTTTAATTTTTTATGTTATATTATAATATAATTGATTACTTCATCTCTATTTGAAAATATATTCTAATAGAGAGTAAAGATTAATCGAAATTCATATACCTCTTCAAATATATGATTTTGAAAAGAGAAGATTCAACTTGAAATTGTACAAGTTCGCTTCAAGAAAAGAATTACAATCATTGAAAAAAATGACGAGAATAAGCAACTGAATGTTTGCTTCAATTTATAAATTATGATTGCTTAAAAGCAATGTGAAACTCGTCTTGTTTATGAAAAAATAACTTTCGAGTTGTTTATAAAGAAAAAAATATTTCAATGAACTTATCAAGAAAAAATTTGAATATTGATGAGAAACAATTGATGAAACCATTATGAAATGTCCAACTTGATAATAATTCATGGTGAAATTATTCAAAGCCTAATTGTTACAAAAGTATGATTCATGAAAATGAGTCGAACGAAATAAATTTTCGTTCATATATTAAGCAATATTTTTGTCATATATCTTGAATATTCAAGTGAGAAAATAAGGCTTATATGAAAAAAATTGGACATGTAATCCAAATACACCACAATAAAAAAGTGGATTGAAATTGCGAAAGCATATGTGTAAGATTATGGAATTCATTTATCATAATTTCGTTAATTATAGACTTAAAGTCTCAATATTTTATGAAAAAATGATTTATTGAATCATGCAAATAAGTATTGAGATGAATTCTCTTAAATTCTCAAATACAGCTTGATGACATGAAAAAAAACATTCTATTATCATTTCTTTGAAATATTGAATGTTAAAATGTTTGTTTGGCATGACCTAGCCATATGAATGTTACATATGATAGTGAAAATAATCATTTGGGAAGAAAGTAACACATCTAAGAACGATTGTGTAAAAAAAAAAGGTATTTCTTCAACATTATCTCAAACGAGGCTTGAAGCCTAATCCCATGATTTATATAGTTATCACGAATAAAAAATTTGTTTGATATAATGAACAATTATACATTATATTTGTCACCTACTTTGAAAATCATACGGGGTTGGAGAAATAATTACGTATTCCTGAAAAGAACACGTTATCATAAAAAAAATCGTGAACTTGAAATTGCGAAAGAGTATTTGACATGATTATTGAATTATGAAAACAAAAAGAAAGATAAATTCTGAAATGAATCCTTATAAGATCAAAATTGACATTTTAATTACAAGAAAATTAAATGTTAGAAGTGGGATTTGAACCACCACCCTCTTACAAATTGTGTAACTTGAATATGGTGCCTTAGACCAAGCGATCATCATGTCATAATTGTACAATATTATTTGACAAGATTATTTGACATAATTCTTTTGTGACAAATGTCATTTGGATAAATCTAATATTAAATCAATTACGAGAGGATAAACTTATACTTATATGAATGATACTAAATGTTTATCGTATCTTCTCAAAGGATAATATATGAGCGAGTCCAACTCGATTAAATTTCAAAAATAGAATGACAAAATATCTTGAATTGAGATGTTTCATATGCTCGAGATGCACAAAAAAAAGTTGATATTATTCTTTAATAAAAACTCATCAACATGACCAATCGGTGAAAACATCACATGAAGTGATATAAGTTTGATGACCCTAATCTTTTGATAGGTTAGGCTTTTTCGTCATGTTTATCAATATGAATTCATTATCATGAATATAATCATGATTATAACCACAACCACTAATACAATATTTATCAATATTGTTTAAATCTTAAAATAAATATTACCAGGCTATCTCCAATTTATTTGTACTATTTGAAGTCAATATATAGTCAAATTCAGGGGGAGAAATATATGATCTAGCAGAATATATATTTTCTTGAAATAGAAAATTGCTAGACAATTGGTTGTGAATTCGCCTAATATGACTTATCAACATACAACTTTATACATATATATGGTTATATTGAAAAAAAAGTCCAACTAAAAATCATGAATACCCTCATTGGTCTATATTTTGTTACTTGTGCAACATAAAATATAAATATTCCACCATTATGCATAAAGATGAGATCACGAACAAATATGAGAATCTATTTTCAATCTACAATGATTGATATGTATCTTGGGTTTGCCACATGAAAAATATGTATACTGAAATACTATGTATAAAGTAAGATTCTCATGATAAGAGGGGAGCTTAAAAATCTTTTATAAGATGCATCTTCATCCTCGAAAATAAGTTATGAGCTCATTGTAAAAATAAGATGCATTCATAAGTGACTAAGTCACGTATTCAGCTTGAAATGATACTAATCAAATTAATATCCTTTGAAAAAAATACATTGCAACGCGTAAAGCGTGGTCGACCTGTCGGTTCCAAAATATCATATTATTGAGCAGTATGAGCAAGTTGGCACTTCTAAAATTATCATGTGATAATGTAGAAAATATAACTAAAGAATAGTACTCTAAAAAGAGTACCAGGTACCTGAATATTTTCTCAGTATTGAGAAATTGAGATAAAAGAATCTCATTCAATTATATTACTACAGAAATATATGGAATCGAAAAACAACTTGATCATGATCAAATAATATGTGCAAATGATCATGTAAAAGTTACTAAACGAAAACGAGGATCTTGAATCGAAATCCATTCTATAATGTCGACTAGAAAAAAATTAATTGGCCAAATATAATAAGACGCAGCCAGGCATAATCATACTCACACATTCAAGATGAATGTATGGAGTAATTTTTTGGTGGAAAATATTTGCCTGAAAGTTTCATATAGGACTTCATGTGCGTCTTATGGTAAAATAAACTTACCAATATGTATCGTGTGATACGAAAAATAACATGAAAGTCTTTAGAAGACTAAAAACGCGTATACATAAATCCCGAGATATATTAGAATGATATTTGTATTACTTTTGTTGTCTTTAACAATCTTTATTTGTCTGATATATTGTCATGTAATCTGCCATATATTTGTTTTATATTTCATAAGTAGAATATGTGTTTATTTATGATTACGTGCATGTATATTTATTACTCTAAATTGCACATGATTGTGTTTGTGGATCATTCCAATGTTATATGACGATATGACTTCATATATTGTTTAGTTTGAAATTATAGTTACTATTATAAAAATGTGTAAGATACTGAATATCGAGATTATATTGGAAATTGAAGATCATCACATATACGTTTACATGAGGGGGAGACCAACACGTATTGCACTCTTTATTTCTTCGTCAAGGTTTTTTCCCACAGGGTTTTCCTGACAAAGTTTTTAACGAGGAAAATTAAAAGCGTATTGATAATGATCATGTACTCTTTTTCCTTCACTCGGTTTTTGTCCCACAGGGTTTTCCTAGTAAGGTTTTAACGAGGCATATCAATAAAAATTTGGTGGATACGACTTGGTCAAATTTAAGTTCACAAGAAAAGCCCAATATATAAAGTTCAAGATGAATATCATGCCAATATAAGTTGTGGATGCACTTGATAATTTTATGCAAAGATAATTCCATTTCATGAGACAAGTCAATAATACTAATGATCAAGGTGCTTTATCCACACATTCAGAGGAAGATTCATACGCGTTGCACTCTTTTTCCCTTGACTAGTTTTTTTCCCATTAGGTTTTACTAGCGAGGTTTTTAACGAGGCAACATCATATGCGTATTTGAAATAATATCCAAGGGGGAGTGTTATGAAATATTATTTAGTGGATATTATTATTATTATAGAGTAGTGGGATGGTGTAACCTTCACATTTATCCCTTGTAACATCCTACTTATTATGTAATTAGTAGGGTAGTTGGATAGTGTCATATTGCCTATATAAAGGGATTGTACTTTTCCTCAAAGTAAGATGGAAATCCATATATAATAATATATTTTCTTATCTCCATATATCCTCTCATCAACTAGTTTCTTTTACATATTGTTTCAACAATTTCATATATATTAAAAAATATCTTGTTGTGATATTACTTTTACAAAAATAAATTTTATAAATTATTCTAATAATTTACATATATATTGAAAATTTGTTTTAAAAATGGAAGAGTACTAGTAGTGGAAAAAAAGTACGCATACAATATT
The DNA here is from genome assembly GCA_029959085.1 of Nemophila menziesii. Classification (NCBI taxonomy): domain Eukaryota; kingdom Viridiplantae; phylum Streptophyta; class Magnoliopsida; order Boraginales; family Hydrophyllaceae; genus Nemophila; species Nemophila menziesii. The sequence goes on from JARWIR010000005.1 coordinate 31,448,401, forward strand.
TTTAGGAATAATTTGTTAACAATAATACTTTTAGAATTCAAGAAAATTAGATAAAGATGTGGTACAAAGGATTGAATACATTTCAAGAAAAAAAATATTATAATTGATGTTGGTGTTGCTTAGTCTAGACTTTAATTTAAATTCTCGTGATAGTCAAATAGAGGAGAAGCGCCATCCAAAAACCCTTTGTTTTCACATAATATGATTAATTGAAAGGGTGATGACACAAAAGGTTCACATAATAAATGAGGTGTACAATAAGGTCCATAACAATTTTACAGGATAACTAGCTAAGCATCCCATTAAGGATACACACAACACATAAAAAAACACATATAATTCCCTCCCCCACACACAACACACACAAAAATATAGTTTATCTTGCATATTTAATATATATATATATACATATATATATATATATATATATACATATACATATATATATGCACATATATATATATATATATATATATATATATATATATATATATATATATATATATATATATATATATATATATATATATATATATATGCTCAAAGGATTATGAAAATCTATATTTGTAAACAACTAGGCTTAAAAATTACTATTTTTATTTTTGTAGAAATATTTGAAAATGTTATATGTACATCAATTGGGGTCTATTTGGATTAAGAGTATTGAGAAGAAGAGAAAAAAATGATTTTTATATATTCAATCGTTTGTATTAGGTGATTTATTTTTAAAAATAATTAAAGTGATTATAAAATTAATTTATAATATTTATGTAATTATCTATCCAAATCAGGGTCAGTTAAAGGATTTTAATAAGTAAATAAGAGAAAAAAATAATTTTGACATCTTAAAAAAAATAATAAAAATAGAAATATAATAATACATGTTTTTTTTTCTTTTATTGTATTTTTCCAATCTAAATAAAAAATATCTAGAATTATTTATAAATTTTTCTTTCTCAATTTTTTTCTAATCCAAACAAGATTTTTCTCTTCTCTTTTTTCTTTTATAATCTTTTTCTCCCTTTTCTTTATTATATTTTCCCTCTTAAATACAAACATTTTGTAAAGTGCATGATACACGTGTTAAAACCTTTATTGATCCTATAACATGAGCAATATATTAATAATTTAAAGACATGCATATAGAGAATTCCCGTTCAACATTGAACAAGAAAAATAAAAACCTTATACACGGTTTCGCTCTAATAATTCATTAAAATAACAAAATCTTCCATTTTCTTCAATAATATCATCTCATCCACCAATAAGCCTTCCGATGAGGACTGATAAAATAGAAATGCTTCTCGGTAATGTGTTTATGATCGACACTCCGTTGAACAATTATGTTGTCCGAAGATAGAATTTATGCTACTATAAGATTTCCTAAATGTGCACCCTTCAGTGGCATTTATAAAGGTCGGTATATAGGTGCTGTGATGGTTGACATGGATGATGTTAGATCGCTAATTGATTATCATGAATGGTGCCTAACTTTAAACCTTATCTAGGATTCATTACTATGACCAGAACATGGATGTGTTTTTTGAATGTTACGACATAGAACTATAAGTTTAGTATTCTCTATAAGATCGGAGACTAGATTGAACACACAGTCTGCACTGATCCACTTACAAAGGAACATGTCTGCAAAAACATAGTAAGATTTATGATCAAGTTAGAGATGATCAAACCAATGCATATATGCTTAGGATGAATAAAAATATGTGCAACGTGGAGCATTAGGAATTTCACCTAATTTTTTTTACTATTGGAGATTCATACATATAAAATATGGGTGCATGTCTTGTAGGATACTCGTAGTGAGATGGGCGTTATAGATTTTGGGTTGTGTTCAAAAAGGGTGACACTACACATGGTTCTAACAGATGTTAAAATAAAATCTTATTCAAGTAATAGGTGAATATTCAACTTTTAAGGGGGTGTCAGTCAAGAGATAGTTATGGAAGGGTAAGCTGAGTTGGTTAGGGTATTAGCCTAAAGGCTATATTATTATTGATGAGTTAATGACAAAATATTTTATCTTGAACATGCTTGATCTTACACGAAATTTCAGGATCAGTTTATTAACTTGTATGCTTAAGAGAGCATGAACGGGTTTCAAAAATTGGTTCATCGGGCCCCGGAGGAGCTAAAGCAGGGAGTGCCGAAGGAGTCCAACTGAAGAAGACAAAAGAGGAGATGAAGTTCGGATATCCAAGTAAGGAAAAACTAGAGTATTGCAACTCATTTGATATTGAAGGCTCAAAAGTGAAGAAGTATGAACCACCAAAGACTGAATGTCACACACCATTCAGTAATGGAGAACGAGAAGAGAAGACCTCCAAAAGTGAAGTAATACAGACTACCTAACAGCAGTAATTGAGAGCCAAGGAAGTCAAATACTAGATAACTAAAGAAAAAGTATTGGATACTTTAAGTAGATAGACTATGGAGAAGAAGACTGGTATCCGAGAAGAAGAAAATAATCATTAGAAAGGATATACAAAGAGTCGCTAGTGTACATTTTTTCTAAAGTCGTTAAAGTCATGACATTGATCATCCAATTAGGAGATTTTTGATGTTCAGAAAGTTGAAATTCAGCCAAACGAGAGACGACACATGGACATGTCTGTTGCAAAGATTTTTCCTATATGGAGGCATTGAGGACTTTAAAAAGTAGCTTTTCTCTACACCAAATTTGTACTCTTTTCAGAGTTATCTTTCAATAGAGCTCTTAAACAATCCATAGTCTATATATCTATATTTCTTTGTATTTTTTAGCTCAAGCACTTTTGTATCTACTCATTGAAAAGTATAGATGCTAGGCTAGGCACATTAGGCTATACCGTAAAAGAAAGGGTATGCTCTTGGTCTAGTGAAGAAGTGTGACCTTCCATAGACTAGAAAAAATTGGTTTGGTGCTTGTGTGGTGTAGACAAAAAGTTTGAAGGCTTCACGGAGTGCGAAGTTATAGATCATGAGTGAATATTGTTCGCTCGTGCTTGTGTGGTGATATACAAGTGGAAGGCTTCACGGGCTTTTGAAGTGGTATATCTTGAGTGGTATATCATGAGTGGATATTGTCAACTAAATTTACTTATATTGGTAATATACAAGGATTGAAGAGGTTGTAAAGGTTTGTGCTCTCTCATTTAGGAGACACAAGGAGTTTTATTGGAGGAGCTTGATTTCCTAAGGGTGCATAGAACTTAGGTGGTGTATTAAACCTACGAGATTCAGACCAACCTAAAATTGTTGTTTGTCTTCTCTCCCTTAACTCTTTACTTTTGTGCATGACATATGTTTGCTCTATCTCACTATAACTGATTTCGTTCTATAGCCTTACACTTTGTATGCTAAATACTTTTTGAATTATTTTCTTTGATCTTTGGCTAGTATTTGGTAATCGAGTATATACACTAAGAGTTTGATTGAGTGTTTCACTCTCGTATCATAACTTTTGTATACATCTAGCAGTTCTATCTGAAATTCATAAATAGTGGATTTTTAATAGAATAGAAGTATATAATTTATGCTAGATTTTTAATTCAATATTGGATATGTTCACCCCCATTATAGTACTACTTATTAGGTCTCACATGGTCCATTGGATGGTTAGTATAAGAGTGGGGCTCAAGGGTCAAAGAAGGTAGACTATTATTTTCAATCAAGGTCCATTGGATGGTTAGTACAAGAGTGGGGCTCAAGAATTGAGGAGGAAGGAAAGATGATGATAGATTATTAATGGGTTGGTTGATGTTTCACATATAAAATTTGCTATCTTTTGAAAAAAAGGGAATTGGTTATAACATTGACTAGTAATTCTGCCGTTATGCACTTCTTGGCATATGATTATTTGTATCCCAAATTTTGAATTCCATAAATATTGCATATGTGCCTCTTGTAGAGCAATCAAGGGATGTGAGTTTAAAAAATGATAAAAATAAATATAGTAGAGGAATCTAATAATTGAAATAAACATGACAAGATGTAAATTATGTAAGCACCAAATTGAAGGGATTTCATATCCTAGAGGAGGTGGGTTTATCCCTAAGGAGAACTATAGAAAAGAAATATTTTTCTAGGTGATTAGGCAATGCAATCATGCAATCATGCAATCATATCTATCCTAAGCAATTTCTCAAACAATTGGATATACAAGAATGTAAGGAGTTTTAGGTTAGAGAAATCGACACCATGTGTGTAGTGTTTATCGACAATGCTTGATATTATCTAAGGATCTTTACACATTATATTTTGGAGAATTACCTTCACTATAAATCTCCTATTGTCACCATGCACCGGACGGTATGATAGAAAGCTTACATTTCAATTTGATATGTTTTACACCTTTACACCCGCTTCATATCACCACAAAGAAAGCTTCTCTATCACTTATAATAGGTGAAATAGGAACCCCTATACCACTTTAAATAAATGTGTTATTCGCCTCTCTAACACTTCTAATATGTGTTTAATTCACCTCTAAGAACAATTTTTGTACTACACTTAAAACTTTAATGCTCCTATTTTGAGAAACTATTTCAACTATATATTCTACCAATAGATGGATATCAATATATGTGTGTGTGTGTGTATATATATATATATATATATATATATATATATATATATATATGATTTGTTTGACCTCTCTATCTCAACTCGGCTTGATTTCTTGTGATGTGGAGAGTTAATTTTGAAGAAGAATGAGACTGTTTATATAGGAAATTAGACCCCGAACGGTTATAATCCACATGGAACAATAGGATTCAAATATTTGTCCATAACACGGTCTCGTTATCATTCTTCTTCCTAGAAGAGACATGTTTGAGTTGACATGTCACATCTTGATTACCCAAATCATACTTTCCCCAGTTTATAGTTTTTTATTTACTGATACCTTGTTAATTAGTGTCTTGTATAATATACACTTTAGTTATTTTTCTTATGTCTAGCCTCTGCTAGCCTCATCCATTATGAGATCATGCTTTATAGCGTACCCTTGTTATCCATAACAAATGCCCTTTATCTATAGTTTTGTGTTACTTGCTTATTCTCTATTTGGATTCTCCTCTTATTCTCATGACTTGCTTTGATCTTTTTCTTTTTGTTTGATCTAAACCTCAAGCATATTTGTCTTTTTCAGTTATGTACTTATATATTCATTCAATGCAGCAATAGACAAGGCAACCTACATAGTTATTGATCCCATGAACATTTAAAAATTTAGTTATACTTAGATGGGATCATTTATTTATCATCATTAAAATACCTATAGAATGGAGATTGTGTCAGGATTCTCCCCATTTTCAATGAGGATAAACAAAGACGGAATATGTCAAAATAAGTAAAACTAAGAGGCATCGAATTATGCAATACAATCCAAGCAAGTGTTCCATTTTGGCGGTGTCACATTTCTCCCCCTTTGGAAACATAAAATCCAATTAAGCATGCAGTTTAAGCAAATAATTATATTATGGAAGATAAGAAAATGATAGAGCAGCGATAGAGTAACCAAAAAATTTCATGGGATTCTACTAGAGATCGTGTAACGACTTTAAATTCTCCTATTCTAGTTGGTGCTTTTGTTGGTAGATATGGTGGTTAATGGGACAATGGCTCTAAATACATGTAAAATTTGGACTATTATGTTTTAACATTGGTTAAGTAGTAATGAGGCTAATGAATGAAATTTATCTATTTGTATTATGACCCAATTTATGATTTATAATCAATCAATCTATCTACTTATATATCAATTGATCTATCTATCTATCCTAATTTCCAATTGATATTCACTAACTGGTAACATCAATTTATTGATGTAGATTGCTTAAGGTGTCCATCCCTGGTAATTTGTGGTAAACAATACTTTTTTTTTTGTTCAAATTTGTGGGAAACAATACCAACAATAAGCCAATAACAAAGTTTGTTAAATTCAATCAATTGTATGTTCTTTGTTAAATAAATTCCTCCAATAACATCGTGATTGTATTATATACAGTGATTCAAGTCAGAATGTGAATTTTTAAGTAGACATTGTTATTTAATATTTAAACAGACTCACCACACATAAAAAGTAGAGAGAAACGTGAGTCTTTCTCTAGAAAACTTTTAATTTGATTGTATATGAGATTTAACGTGAATATATTGGTAAATTATCCCACCTTATTCGTTTTATTTTATACATATTAAAAAAATATCTTGTAGCGATATTACTTGTACAAAAATAAATTTTATAAAATATTTCAATAATTTACATATATATTGAAAATTTGTTTTAAAAATCGAAGAGTACTAGTAGTGGAAAAAAATATGCATACGATATTTTTAGTAATAATTTGTTAACAATAATACTTTTAGACTGCAAGCAAATTAGATAAAGATGTGGTACAAAGGATTGAATGAATTTCAAGAAAATAATATGATAGTTGATGTGGTGTTGCTTAGTCTAGACTTTAATTTAAATTCTCGTGATGGTCAAATAGAGGAGGAGCGCCATCCCGAAACCCTTTGTTTTCACATAATATGATTAATTGAAAGGGTGATGACACAAAAGGTCCACACAATAAATGAGGTGTACAATAAGGTCCATTCCAATTTTACAGCATAAAGAGCTAAGCATCCCATTACGGATACACACAACACATAAAAAAACACATATAATTCCCCCCTCCCCCCTACACACACACACAAAATAAAGTTTATCTTGCATATATATATATATATATATATATATATATATATATATATATATGCTCAAAGGATTATGAAAATCTATATTTGTAAACAACTAAGCTTAAAAATTACTATTTTTATTTTTGTAGAAATATTTGAAATGGAAAATCTCGATAAATTGTAAAAATTTGAGTGAAGATGCTCATATCTAAATGTTATATATACATCAACCAGGGTCTATATGGATTGAGAGTATTGAGAAGAATTTTTTTTTCATTATATATTCAATCGTTTGTATTAGGTGATTTATTTTTGAAAATAATTAAAGTAAATATAAAATTAATTTATAATCTTTATTTAATTATCTATACAAATCAGGGTCAATTAAAAGATTTTAATAAGTAAATAAGAGAAAAAAAAAAATTTTGACATCTTACAAAAGATAATAAAAATTGAAATATAATAATACATGTTTTTTTTTTCTTTTATTGTATTTTTCCAATCTAAACAAAGAAATATCTAGAATTCTTTATAAGTTTTTCTTTCTCAATTTTTTCTAATCCAAACAAGATTTTCCTCTTCTCTTTTTTCTTTTATAATTTTTTTCTCCCTTTTCTTTATTATTTTTTCCTCTTAAATACAAATCTTATGTAAAGTGCATAATACACGTGTTAAACCTTTATTGATCCTATAACATGATTTATATATATGTATGTATGTATGTATGTATGTATGTATGTATGTATGTATGTATGTATCTATATATATATATATATATATATATATATATATATATATATATATATATATATATATGTGTGTGTGTGCGTGTGTGTATGTATGTATGTATGTATGTGTGTGTGTACGTGTGTGTGCTTACATATATAATGAGCAATATATTAATAATTTAAAGACATGCACATAGAGAATTCCTGTTCAACATTGAACAAGAAAAATAAAAACCTTATACACGTTTTCGCTCTAATAATTCATTAAAATAACAAAATCTTCCTTTTTCTTCAACAATATCATCTCATCCGCCAATAAGCCATCCGATGAGGACTGATAAAATAGAATTGCTTCTCGGCAATGTGTTTATGATCGACACTCCATCTGAACAATTATGTTGTTGGAGGATAGAGTTTATGCTACAATAAGATTTCCTAAATGTGCACCCTTCAGTGGCATTTATAAAGGTCGGTATATAGATTGAACACACAGTCTGCACTGATCCACTTACAAAGGATCATGTCTGCAAATATATTGCAAGATTTATGATCAAGTTAGAGATGATAGATCCAATGCACATATGCTTATAATGAATTAAAGTTTGTGCAACGTGGAACATTAGGAAGTTCACCTAATATTTTTTACTATTGGAGATTCATACATATAAAATATGGGTGCATGTCTTGTAGGATACTCATAATGAGATAGGTGTTATAGATTTTGGGTTGTGTTCAAAAAGGGTGCCACTGCACATGGTTCTAACAGATGTTAAAAGAAACTCTTATTCAGGTAATAGGTGAATCTTCAACCTTGAAGGGGGGTGTCAGCCAAGAGATAGATATGGAAGGATAAGCTGAGTTGGGTAGGGTGTTAGTCTAAAGGCTATATTTTGATTGATGAGTTGATGACAAAATATTTTATCTTGAACATGCTTGATCTTACACTCTATTTCTCTCTTCATTTTCTCGATATTCTGGTAAATATATCTAAATCTTATCACATCAGTCCACCTTGGATTTGTATAAAAATAACTCTTACTACACTAGATTCTCACCATTAATCTGGATCTGTATATATTACGCTAAAGATTACTGTTTTCACGTATCTTCTATGGCAAATCTGTAGTTTCTAATGAAGATCAGCACGATATGTGGTTTATGAATTGAAATTGTACCCATGGATAATGTTTTAAAATTATTTTATGGTAATAAACAATTATATAGACCTATTTTATAAGTTTTCAAGCCAAGACATATTGAGATTCTTTTAATAGAAACTATCACGTAATTAATTTTTTTTCCTATTTGAAATGCAAATTTTAAGACACACCCACAGTTATTATATTTATTCCATTTGATCTAATTTAAGTTATACTATATTTAATCAAATACATAAACTTAATTTCAAAATTAGGCAGTGTCAAATAAAGTTTTATTTATATCACATACTATATATGTGATTATGTTTGTGTATAGTTAAATAAGTTTAGAAATATTTGGTGTATCATATGATGATATCATTCAAATAGGAAGACCTTCCTTTAAGAAAGCTAGAGGGTCATGTCACACGTACCCCCTTTAACCCTTAAATTATGAAAAAAATTGATCTTATACAAAATTATATTATTATCTTATATCTTCCAAAAATTTAGAATAATTCACTTCATCCCCCTGATGTTTAATTATCTTATTAGACAGTATTTAATTTATATAAAAATTTGTTTAGTTTGTAATATAATACAGGCTATTTTTCCATAATACAAAAACATATAATGTAACTAATTAGATAAAACATTGTAATATTTTGTGTAATGTTTGCATAATATAGGGATTTATAGTATGATTTGTGCATAATATAGGAACATGGAGTATAATTAACTCAATAAAATAAATTTGTATACATAGTCTCGAACCACCTTAGCCCCCAAACAAAAAAAAATCACTTATGCTTACATAATGTTTTTCCATAAATGCTTAAACATGTGCATGATTTTTTTATTATCTTTACTAAAGTATTAATATAAACTTTTGTTTACATCAATAAATTGTATTTTTTTTTATTTTAATGGAGGAACAATTATTTGAATAAACTATATGTTGAACATCAAATTAGAAAACCATGACTATTCTTCATTTCCCGTATCTTGTTTACATGACATATATCTAATAAATAACTATTCTCCTATCAATAGATCGTTGGACATGATATTTAAGGTAAAATACTATTTATGAAAGTTGTTTTTAGAAAATCAATAAGTTGTATATTTTATTTTTATGGTAAATCAAGACTAATTGCTAATACACCCCTCAAGTATAACCAAACACCTAACACAATTCATGAATTTTTTTTATCTGTTAAACAAATCCCTTAATATAATCTCTAGATGCTCATTCACCCCAACTAACAAAAATTTAAAATATTCTTTATTTTTTTTAAACAAACACACATCATACTCATTCAATTTTTTTCTATCTTTTTTGTTTTTAATATTTGTTTTCTTTCACATCTTTTTTAATTATATGTTGCCCATCTCCTTTAAAATAAAATCACTATTTAAATTATTTTACAAGACTGGTATGTCGCTTGCTGGATTTTCAAAACATAAAATTTTACCTTTCAAAAGAATGGAAAAGTATATCAATACCTTATTGTCTCTTGTAAAATTTTAAGAAATATCACCTGATTTTCTAGATTATATTTGTATAGTATAGAAACTTATAATGTAGTTAAAATAACTTAATTTAATTTAGTACCATATGTTACAAATTTTTCATATTATATGAACCTCAATTTTTAAAAAATTGTACAGTATAGGAAAATAAATTAAAAAATTTATACAATTTAGGAACCTATAGTACAATTTATTTAAAAAAATTGGAATGTCCCCACCCCCACCAAAATACCTTGCTTCTTTCCTAGTAGATGTGCTTTGGTTCAACAAGTTTCAGTTGGATACTTAGACATTTGTTTTACAATAATAATTCTTCAGTTTTTGGTAAATTTAATTACATGATTTTAGTTTTGAATATGCTAGGTCTCTGTATTATTTTAGTAATGTTTAAACATGCTTTTATTAATGAGATGGCTTATCATTATAAGATATCTCTTAGTAATATTTTTTTGACTATGATCCTCTATCCTCATAAACCAAACAGTTCAGAATGTGAAAGCATTCAATTTTATTTTCATTTATTTTGTTAATTTTGTTATTTATATATGTAACATGATGACTATGATCCAAATTACTTATGTTGCACTCTTTTCCTCAATTAAGGTTATATCCTAATTGGGTTTCCTAAATAATATTTTAATGAGGTAGGCTACACAAAAGTCATCACATTATTTTATATATTAAATAAAATATCATTTTCTAAAAAAAAAATTATTATCTTCTCTCCAAATAGACCCTCAAAGGCATACAAGTACGCAAAGAGCTGCAAATTTAACCATCCAGTTAAGAAGAGTAACGTGGCAATTTATTAATATTTGTGAGGAATTACTTATCTTATTTGTTATAGTTTTGTACTTCTGTTTTCACTCAAATATTAATTTTAGGTTGCCAAGGATAAAAAACGGGAACTTGAATTCGATTTTGATTACCCTGAAGCCCAGATCCAATGTAAGGTAAGTAATTTTTTGATTTTGTAAACCGGGTCAGGGACTACCCCAACCTAGGATCTTTCTGTTTGAGTGTCCATGACTTAGAATTAATTGCACAATAGGTCCTTATAATATACAAAATTGCACTATATATGTATACACTATAAGTCCGTATATTGTATTCAAAAAAATATTAACTATAAATTAAAGTCTAGAAGATTCTAAAAATTTGGGTTACATAAGGTAATTATATAATTTTTTTTATATATCAGTATAAAAAAAACCCCTAGCTATTGTAATTATAGAAAATTGTAATGGGATTACATTCATTAAGTGAAAATAAAAAAGTGAAGTCAAGGAAATTGATTTATAATTTTTTATTAGATTGATGAAAATAAAAAACTTGTAATTACACAAGTTGTCTCTTATTTATATACTAGGTAAAACCCGTGTCTGAAGACACTAAAGAAAAAATTTGTTGCGCTAACGGTTAAATTTAATTTTATGATTAATATTAAGTTAGAGTTAAGGTTTAAGATTAAATTAGCGGGATGATTCTTCATCTGTTTAAGGTTAAGGTTAAGGTTACAGTTAAGATGAAAGTTTAGGTTAAGGTTTAAAGTCAAAGGTTTAAAGGTTAAGGTAAATTTAAAGGATAAATGGTAAGTTTGGGGTTAGAATTAAATTTAAGGTTAAGATTAAGGTCAAGGTATCAAGTTTAAGGTTCAAAGTTCAAGGTTTAAGGTTCAAGGTTAAGGTTAAGTTTTAACTTCAAGGATAAGATTATGGTTTAGGTTTAGATTAAAGTTAATATGAAAGTGAAGGTAAAGGTTAAGGCTTGAGATTTAAGGGTTAAGCTTAAGGGTTTAAGGGTTAAGAGTTACGATTAAAGTTAAGGTTAAGTGGAGATGATGATAAGGCTTTAAGGTTTAAGGTTCAAGGTCAAGGTTTAAGGTTAAGGTTAATGTTAATGTTAAGGTTAAGGTAAGGTTAAGGTTAAGGTTAAGGTTATGGTTAAGGTTAAGGTTAAGGTTAAGGTTAAGGTTAAGGTTAAGGTTAATGTTAAGGTTAAGGTTAAGTTTAAGGTTAAGGTTAAGGTTAAGGTTAAGTTTGAGGTTGAGATTAAGGTTAAGGTTAAGGTTAAGATTAAGGTTAAGGTTAAGGTTAAGGTTAAGGTTAAGGTTAAGGTTAAGGTTAAGGTTAAGGTTTGGGTTTGGTTTTGGGATGGGTTAAGGCTAAGGTTAAGGTTAAGGTTTGAGTTTGGGTTAAGTTTAAGGTTAAGGTTAAGGTTTGGGTTTGGGTTTGGGTTTGGGTTTGGGTTAAGGTTAAGGTTAAATTTAAGGTTAAGGTTAAGGTTAAGTTTAAGGTTAAGGTTAAGGTTAAGGGTAAAGTTAAGGTTAAGGTTAAGGTTGATAGTTAGGGGTCTAAGGTTATGGATATGAGAGAAATTAGAGATTTTTGAGTAGTAATATGAGAAGTTAGACACATTCTGATTTATTATATAAATATTATAAATTTATATTACCTGTAAAGAGTATTCTAAGGCTTTTTTTAATTTTTTTTTATTAAGTATAAAGGTCTAAACAAGATTTGCCTAATTGTTCTTAAGTGTTTCAAGAAATTATTATTATCATTATTGTTATTTTTCACTCCACCATATATTTCAATTTTATTTTTCTTCATTGGCTTTTCGAAAAATCGTGTAGGTTAATACATTGCTCCCATATTACCAATTTGAAAAATTTTCTTTTAAAAGAAAATGTGGGTTTTATATAGATATAATAATTGAGAAAACAAAAAATAAATTTTTTTAAGATATTTATAAGAAAAATAAAAGAATTATGAGAGAAATTAGAGATTAGAGAGTTTTGAGTAGTAATATGAGAAGTTAGGTATATTCTGCTTTATTATATAAATATTATAAATTAAATGTAAAGAGTGATTTAAGGTTTTTTATTTTATGTTTTTTTATTAAGTAGTTAAGAATTAATTGATGGTATTAATGATAGATGGGGCCATAAACGATCTTGACCACCAGTTATGTTTGGCCAGAATCAATCCTGGTCCCCACTTATCAAAAAACCTTGTAATATAACATAGATTGTGTTTTTTATTAAGCAGTTAAGAATTAATTAATGGTATTAATGATAGGGGGCCAGAAACGTTCTTGACCACAACTTATGTTTGGTCAAAATCAATCCTTGCCACCACTTATCAAAAAACCTGGTAATATAATATAGAATATAATATAGATTATGTTTTTTTATTAAGTAGATAAGAATTAATTAATAGTATTAATGATAGGTGGGGCAGAAACGTTCTTGACCTCCACTTATGTTTGGCCAGAATCAATCCTGGCCACCACTTATCAAAAAAACCTTGTAATATAATATAGATAACATATCCACTCTCTTTCTCACTTCATTTTATCGATATTCTAGTTCCTATATTTAAATCTTATCACATCATACCACCTTGGATTTGTATAAAAATAACTCTTACTACACTAGATTCTCACCATAAATCTGGATCTGTATATATTACGCTGAAGATTACAGTTTTCCTGTATCTTCTATGGAAAATCTGGAGTTTCTAATGAAGATCGATACGGTATGTGGTTTATGAATTGAAATTGTACATATGGGTATTTTATGGCAATAAACAATTATTTAAACCTATTTTTTAAGTTTTCAAGCCAAGACATCTTGAGATTCTTTTAATAGAAACTATCACGCAATTTAAAAAAAAATTCCTATTTGAAATGCAAATTTTAAGACACACCCAAAGTTATTATATTTATTCAACTTAATCTAATTTAAGTTATACTATGTTGAATCAAATACATAACCTTTATTTTAGAATTGGGCAGTGTCAAATAAAGTTTTATTTATATCACATACTATATATGTGATTATGTTTGTTTATAGTTAAATAAGTTTATAAATATTTGGTGTATCATATGATGATATCATACAAATAGGAAGACCTGCCTTTAAGAAAGCTAGAGGATCATGTCACACGCACCCCCTCTAACCCCTAAATTATGAAAAAAATTGATCTTATACAAAATTATATTATTATCTTATATCTTCCGAAAATTTAGAATAATTCACTTCGCCCCCCTTGGATTTGAAATATATATATTTTCAACTTGTGCAATTCCTTGACTTCACTTTATATATATATATATATATATATATATATATATATATATATATATATGCTTTCACATTCGGAACTGTTTGTTTTATAAAAAAGTGAAGTCAAGGAATTGCACAAGTTGAAAATATATATATTTCAAATCCAAGGTGGACAAAGTGAATTATTTAAATTTTTGGAAGATATAAGATAATAATATAATTTTGTATAAGATCAATTTTTTTTCATAATTTAGGGGTTAGAGGGGGTGCGTGTGTCATGATTCTCTAGCTTTCTTAAAGGTAGGTCTGCCTATTTGTATGATATCATCATATGATACACCAAATATTTCTAAAATTATTTAACTATACACAAACATAATCACATATATAGTATGAGATATAAATAAAATTTCATTTGACACTCCCAATTTTGAAATTAAGTTTATGTATTTGATTAAACATAGTACAACTTAAATTAGATCAAATTGAATAAATATAATAACTTTGGGTGTGTCTTAAAATGTGCATTTCAAATAGTAATTTTTTTTTATTGCGTGATAGTTTCTATTAAAAGAATCTCAAGATGTCTTGGCTTGAAAACTTATAAAATAGGTTTAAATAATTGTTTATTACCATAAAATAAAATATTAAAACATTACCCATGGGTACAATTTCAATTCATAAACCACATACCGTGTGATCTTCATTAGAAACTCCAGATTTGCCATAGAAGATACATGAAAACAGTAATCTTCAACGTAATATATACATATCCAGATTTATTGTGAAAATCTAGTGTAGTAAGAGTTATTTTTATACAAATCCAAGGTGGTTTGATGTGATAAGATTTAGATATAGGAACCAAAATATCGAGAAAATGAAGAGAGAAAGAGAGTGGATAGGTAAATAGTTATATTTCATATGTCTTGCCTCTTCTAGCCTCATCCATTATGAGATCATGCTTTATAGCTTACCCTTGTTATCCATAACAGGTACCCGTTATCTGTAGTTTTCTGTTACTTGCTTATTCTCTATTTGGATTCTCCTCTTATTCTCATGACTTGCTTTAATCTTTTTCTTTCTGTTTGATCTAAATCTCAAGCATATTTGTCTTTTTCAGTTGTGTACTTATATATTCATTCAATGTAGCAATACACAAGGCAACCTACTTATTTATTGATCCCATTAACATTAAAAAAAGTTAGTTATACTTAGATGGGATCATTCATTTATCATCATTATAATACCTATAGAATGGTGATTGTGCCATGATTCTCCCCATTTTCAATGATGATAAATAAAGATGGAATATGTCAATATAAGTAAAACTAAGAGGCATCGAATTAAGCAATACAATCCAAGCAAGTGTTCCATTTTGGCGGTATCACATTTCTCCCTATTTTGAAACATAAAATCCAATTAAGCATGCAATTATATTATGGAAGATAAGAAAATGATAGAGCAACGATAGAGTAACCAAAATTTCATAGGATTCTGCTAGAGATCGTGTAACGACTTTAAATTCTCCTATTCTAGTTGGTGCTTTTGTTGGTAGATATGGTGGTTAATAGGATAATGGCCCTAAATACATGTAAACTTTGGACTATTATGTTTTAACATTGGTTAAGTAGTAATGAGGCTAATGAATGAAATTTATCTATTTGTATTATGGCCCAATTTATGATTTATAATCAATCAATCTATCTACTTATATATCAATTGATCTATCTATCTATGCTAATTTCCAATTGATATTCACTAACTGGTAACATCAATTTATTGATGTAGATTGCTTAAGGTGTCCATCCCCGGTAATTTGTGGGAAACAATAATTTTTTTG
The DNA here is from genome assembly GCA_029959085.1 of Nemophila menziesii. Classification (NCBI taxonomy): domain Eukaryota; kingdom Viridiplantae; phylum Streptophyta; class Magnoliopsida; order Boraginales; family Hydrophyllaceae; genus Nemophila; species Nemophila menziesii. Next base: position 31,464,391 of record JARWIR010000005.1, read on the forward strand.
TTCAAATTTGCGGGAAACAATACCATCAATAAGCCAATAACAAAGTTTGTTAAATTCAATCAATTGTATGGTCTTTGTTAAATAAATTCGTCCAATAACATCGTGATTGTATTATATACAGTGATTCAAGTTAGAATGTGAATTACTAAGTAGACATTGTTATTTAATATTTAAACAGACTCACCACACATAAAAAGTAGAGAGAAACGTGAGTCTTTCTCTAGAAAACTTTTAATTTGATTGTATATGAGATTTAACGTGAATATATTGGTAGATTATCCCAACTTATTTGTTTTATTTCATACATATTAAAAAATATCTTGTAGCGATATTACTTGTACAAAAATAAATTTTATAAATTATTTTAATAATTTACATATATATTGAAATTTTGTTTTAAAAATCGAAGAGTACTAGTAGTGGAAAAAAAGTACGCATTCGATATATATAGGAATAATTTATTAACAATAATACTTTTAGAATTCAAGAAAATTAGATAAAGATGTGGTACAAAGGATTGAATAAATTTCAAGAAAAAAAATATTATAGTTGATGTTGTGTTGCTTAGTCTAGACTTTAATTTAAATTCTCGTGATGGTCAAATAGAGGAGGAGCGCCATCCAAAAACCCTTTGTTAAAACCCTTTGTTTTCACATAATATGATTAATTGAAAGGGCGATGACACAAAAGGTCCACACAATAAATGAGGTGTACAATAAGGTCCATACCAATTTTACAAGATAAACAGCGAAGCATCCCATTACAGATACACACAACACATAAAAAAACACATATAATTCCCTCCGCCCACACACACAAAAAAATAGTTTATCTTGCATATTTAAAATATATATATATATATATATATATATGCTCAAAGGATTATGGAAATCTATATTTGTAAATAACTAAGCTTAAAAATTACTATTTTTATTTTTGTAGAAATATTTGAAATGGAAAATCTCGATAAATTGTAAAAATTGGTGTGAAGATGCTAATATCTAAATGTTATATATACATCAACTGGGGTCTATATGGATTAAGAGTATTGAGAAGGAAAGATTTTTTTTTATATATTCAATCGTTTGTATTAGGTGATTTATTTTTGAAAATAATTAAAGTAAATATAATCTTTATTTAATTATCTATCCAAATCAGGGTCAATTAAAAGATTTTAATAATTAAATAAGAGAAAAAAATAATTTTGACATCTTACAAAAAATAATAAAAATAGAAATATAATAATACATGTTTTTTTCTTTTATTGTATTTTTCCAATCTAAACAAAGAATATCTAGAATTATTTATAAGTTTTTCTTTCTCAATTTTTTCTAATCCAAACAAGATTTTCCTCTTCTCTTTTTTTCTTTAATAATTTTTTTCTCCCTTTTTTTTTTATTTTTTCCTCTTAAATACAAACATTTTGTAAAGTGCATAATACACGTGTTAAAACCTTTATTGATCCTATAACATGATTTATATATATGTATGTATGTATGTATGTATGTATGTATGTATATATATATATGTGTGTGTGTGTATGTATGTATGTATGTATGTGTGTGTACGTGTGTGTGCTTACATATATAATGAGCAATATATTAATAATTTAAAGACATGCACATAGAGAATTTCCGTTCAACGTTGAACAAGAAAAATAAAAACCTTATACACGTTTTCACTCTAATAATTCATTAAAATAACAAAATCTTCCTTTTTCTTCAACAATATCATCTCATCCGCCAATAAGCCTTCCGATGAGGGCTGATAAAATAGAATTGCTTCTCGGAATTGTGTTTATGATCGACACTCCATCTGAACAATTATGTTGTTGAAGGATAGAGTATATGCTACTATAAGATTTCCTAAATGTGCACCCTTCAGTGGCACTTATAAAGGTCGGTATATAGGTGTTGTGATGGTTGACATGGATGATATTAGATCGCTACTTGATTACTCGTGAATGGTGCCTAACTTTAAACCTTATCTAGGATTCATTACTATGACCACAACTTGGATGTGTTTTTTGAATGTTACGACGTAGAACTATAAGTTTAGTACTCTCTATAAGATCGGAGACTAGATTGAACACACAGTCTACACTGATCCACTTACAAAGGATCATGTCTGCAAAAATATTGCAAGATTATTGATCAAGTTAGAGATGATAGAACTAATGCACATATGCTTATGATGAATTAAAGTATGTGCAACGTGGAACATTAGGAATTTCACCTAATATTTTTTACTATCGGAGATTCATACATATAAAATATGGGTGCATGTCTTGTAGGATACTCGTAGTGAGATGGGTGTTATAGATTTTGGGCTGTGATAAAAAAGGGTGCCACTGCACATGGTTCTAACAGATGTTAAAAGAAACTCTTATTCAGGTAATTCGTGAATCTTCAACCTTGAAGAGGGGTGTCAGTCAAGAGATAGATATGGAAGGGTAAGCTGAGTTGGGTAGGGTGTTAGCCTAAAGGCTATATTTTGATTAATGAGTTGATGACAAAATATTTTATCTTGAACATGCTTGATCTTACACTCTCTTTCTCTCTTCATTTTCTTGATATTCTAGTAACTATATCTAAATCTTATCACATCAGTCCACCTTGGATTTGTATAAAAATAACTCTTACTACACTAGATTCTCACTATAAATCTGGATATGTATATATTACGTTGAAGATTACTGTTTTCATATATCTTCTATGGCAAATCTGGAGTTTCTAATGAAGATCAACACGATATGTGGTTTATGAATTGAAATTGTACCCATGGGTAATGTTTTAAAATTATTTTATGGTAATAAACAATTATATAAACCTATTTTATAAGTTTTCAAGCCAAGAAATATTGAGATTCTTTTAATAGAAACTATCACGTAATTAATTTTTTTTCCTATTTGAAATGCAAGTTTTAAGACACCCACAAAGTTATTATATTTATTCAATTTGATCTAATTTAAGTTATACTATGTTGAATCAAATACATAAACTTAATTTCAAAATTGGGCAGTGCCAAATAAAGTTTTATTTATATCACATACTATATATGTGATTATGTTTGTGTATAGTTAAATAAGTTTAGAAATATTTGGTGTATCATATGATGATATCATACAAATAGGAAGACCTTCCTTTAAGAAAGCTAGAGGGTCATGTCACACGTACCCCCTTTAACCCCTAAATTATGAAAAAAAAATATTGATCTTATACAAAATTATATTATTATCTTATATCTTCCAAAAATTTAGAATAATTCACTTCGTCCCCCTGATGTTTAATTATCTTATTAGACAGTATTTAATTTATATAAAAATTTGTTTAGTTTGTAGTATAATACATGCGATTTTCCATAATACAAAAACATATAATGTAACTAATTAGATAAAACATTGTGATATTTTGTGTAATGTTTGCATAATATAGGGATTTATAGTATGATTTATGCATAATATAGGAACATGGAGTATAATTAACTCAATAAAATACATTTGGATACATAACCATCATAGCCCCCAAACAAAAAAAATCACTTATGCATACATAATTTTTTTCCATAAATGCTTAAACATGTGCATGATTTTTTTATTATCTTTACTAAAGTATTAATATATACTTTTGTTTACATCAATAAATTGTATTTTTTTAACGGATGAACAATTATTTGCATAAACTATATGTTGAACATCAAATTAGAAAACCATGACTATTCTTCATTTCCCGTATCTTGTTTACATGACATATATCTAATAAATAACTATTCTCCTATCAGATAGATCGTTGGACATGATATTTCTAATAAGTATAGACATAATAAGGTAAAATACTATTTATGAAAGTTATTTTTAGAAAATCAATATGTTGTATATTTTATTTTTATGGTAATTCAAGACTAATTGCTAATACATCCCTGAAGTATAACCAAACACCTAAGACAATTCATGAATTTTTTTTATCTGTTAAACAAATCCCTTAATATAATCTCCAGATGCTCATTCACCCCAACTAACAAAAATTTACAATTTTCGTTATTTTTTAAACAAACATACATCATACTCATTAAACTTTTTTCTATCTTTTTTGTTTTTCATACTTGTTTTCTTCCACATCTTTTTGAATTATACGTTGCCCATCTCCTTTAAAATAAAATCACTATTTAAATTATTTTACAAGACTAGTATGTCGCTCGCTGGATTTTCAAAACTTAAAATTTTACCTTTCAAAAGAATGGAAAAATGTATCAATAGTTTATTGTCTCTTGTAAAATTTTAAGAAATATCACTTGATTTTCTAGATTATATTTGTATAGTATAGGAACTTATAATGTAGTTAAAATAAATTAATTTTAATTTAGTACCATATGTTACAAATTTTTCATAATATATGGACCTCAATTTTTAAAAAATTGTACAGTATAGGAAAATAAATTAAAAAATTTACACAATTTAGGAACCTATAGTACAATTATTTAAAAAAATTGGAATGTCCCAACCCCCACCAAAATACCTTGCTTCTTTCCTAGTAGATGTGCTTTGGTTCAACAAGTTTTACTTGGATACTCAGACATTTATTTTACAATAATGATTCTTCAATTTTTGGTTAATTTAATTACATGATTTTAGTTTTTAATATGCTAGGTCTCTGTATTATTTTAGTAATGTTTAAACATGCTCTTATTTATGAGATGGCTTATCATTATAAAGTATCTCCTAGTAATATTTTTTGACTATGATCCTCTATCCTCATAAACCAAACAGTTCAGAGTGTGAAAGAATTCAATTTTATTTTCATTTTTTTTGTTAATTTTGTTATTTATATATGTAACATGACGACTATGATCCAAATCACTTATTTTGCACTCTTTTCCTCAATGAAGGTTATATCCTAATTGGGTTTCCTAAATAATATTTTGATGAGGTAGGCTACACAAAAGTCATCACATTATTTTATATATTAAATAAAATATCATTTTCTAAAAAAAATTATTATCTTCTCTCCAAATAGACCCTCATAGGCATACAAGTACGCGAAGAGCTGCAAATTTAACCATCCAGTTAAGAAGAGTAACGTGGTAATTTATTAATACTTGTGGGGAATTTTTGATCTTATTTGTTATAGTTTTGTACTTCTGTTTTCACTCAAATATTAATTTCAGGTTGCCAAGGATCAAAAACGGGAAGTTGAATTCGATTTTGATTACCCATGGGCGAACCTAGGATCTTTCTGTTTGAGTGTCCATGACTTAGAATTAATTGCACGATAGGTCCTTATAATATACAAAATTGCACTATATATGTATACACTATAAGTCTGTATATTGTATTCAAAAACATATTAACTATAAATTAAAGTCTAGAAGATTCTAAAAATTTGGGTACATAAGGTAATTATATAATTTTTTATATATATCAGTATAAAAAAACCCCTAGCTATTGTAATTTTAGAAAGTTGTAATGGGATTACATTCATTAAATGAAAATAAAAAAGTGAAGTCAAGGAAATTGATTTATAATTTTTTATTAGATTGATGAAAATAAAAAACTTGTAATTGCACAAGTTGTCCCTTATTTATATACTAGGTAAAACCCGTGTCTGAAGACACTGAAGAATAAATTTGTAGCGTTAACGGTTAAATTTAATTTTATGATTAATATTAAGTTAGACTTAAGGTTTAAGATTAAACATTTAATGTTTAACAAAATTCCAGGGTTAAGGTCGAATATTAGCGCGATGATTCTTCATCTGTTTAAGGTTAAGGTTAAGGTTACTGTTAAGATGAAAGTTAAGGTTAAGGTTTAAAGTTAAAGGTTTAAAGGTTAAGGTAAATTTAAAGGATAAATGGTAAGGTTGGGGTTAGAATTAAAGTTAAGGTTAAGATTAAGATTGAGGTTAAGGTATAAAGTTTAAGGTTCAAAGTTCAAGGTTTAAGGTTCAAGGTTAAGGTTAAGTTTTAACTTCAAGGATAAGATTATGGTTAAGGTTTAGATTAAAGTTAATATGAAGGTGAAGGTAAAGGTTAAGGCTTGAGATTTAAGGGTTAAGGTTAAGGGTTTAAGGGTTAAGAGTTACGGTTAAAGTTAAGTTTAAGTGAAGATGATGATAAGGCTTTAAGGTTTAAGGTTCAAGGTCAATGTTTAAGGTTAAGGTTAATGTTAAGGTTAAGGTAAGGTTAAGGTTAAGGTTAAGGTTAAGGTTAAGGTTATGGTTGAGGTTAAGGTTAAGGTTAAGGTTAAGGTTAAGGTTAAGGTTAAGGTTAAGGTTAAGTTTAAGGTTAAGGTTAAGGTTAAGTTTGAGGTTGAGGTTAAGGTTAAGGTTAAGGTTAAGGTTAAGGTTAAGGTTAAGTTTTGGGTTTGGGTTTGGTTTTGGGATGGGTTAAGGCTAAAGTTAAGGTTAAGGTTAACGTTAAGGTTTGGGTTTGGGTTAAGGTTAAGGTTAAGGTTTGGGTTCGGGTTTGGGTTTGGGTTTGGGTTAAGGTTAAGGTTAAGGTTAAGGTTAAATTTAAGGTTAAGGTTAAGGTTAAGTTTAAGGTTAAGGTTAAGGTTAAGCTTAAGGGTAAAGTTAAGGTTAAGGTTAAGTTTGATAGTTAAGGGTCTATGGTTATGGATATGAGAGAAATTAGAGATTTTTGAGTAGTAATATAAGAAGTTAGACACATTCTGATTTATTATATAAATATTATAATTTTATATTACATGTAAAGAGTATTCTAAGGTTTTTTTTTAAATTTTTTTTATTAAGTAAATAAGAATTATTTAATGGTATTATAAAGGTCCAAACCAGATTTGCCCAATTGTTCTTAAGTGTTTCAAAATATTATTATTATCATTATTGTTATTTTTCACTCCACCATATATTTCAATATTATTTTTCTTCATTGGCTTTTCGAAAAATTGTGTAGGTTAATACATTGCTCCCATATTTCCAATTTACAAAATTTTCTTTTAAAAGATCAATGTGGTTTATATATATATATATATATATATATATATATATATATATATATATATATATATATATATATATATATATATATATATATATAATTGAGAAAACAAAAAATAAATTTTTTTAAGATATTTATAAGAAAAATAAAAGAATTATGAGAGAAATTAGAGATTAGAGAGTTTTGAGTAGTAATATGAGAAGTTAGGTATATTCTGCTTTATTATATAAATATTATAAATTAAATGTAAAGAGTGATTTAAGGTTTTTTATTTTATGTTTTTTTATTAAGTAGTTAAGAATTAATTGATGGTATTAATGATAGATGGGGCCAAAAACGATCTTGACCACCAGTTATGTTTGGCCAAAATCAATCATGGTCACCACTTATCAAAAAACCTTGTAATATAATATAGATTATATATTTTTATTAAGTATTTAAGAATTAATTTAATGGTATTAATGATAGGGGGCCAGAAACGTTCTTGACCACAACTTATGTTTCGCCAGAATCAATCCTTGCCACCACTTATAAAAAAAACCTTGTATTATAATATAGATTATGTTTTTTTATTAACTAGATAAGAATTAATTAATGATAGGTGGGGCCAAAAATGTTCTTGACCTCCACTTATGTGTGGCCAGAATCAATCCAGGCCACCACTTATAAAAAAAACCTTGTAATATAATATAGATTAACCTATCCACTCTCTTTCTCACTTCATTTTCTCGATATTCTGGTTCCTATATTTAAATCTTATCACATCATACCACCTTGGATTTGTATAAAAATAACTCTTACTACACTAGATTCTCACCATAAATCTGGATCTGTATATATTACGCTGAAGATTACAGTTTTCATGTATCTTCTATGGCAAATCTGGAGTTTCTAATGAAGATCGATACGGTATGTGGTTTATGAATTGAAATTGTACATATGGGCAATGTTTTAAAATTGTCCAATATTCATATCACTACCATTGATTATTATAACAAGACACATGTCATTAGATTAATAATTTAGTTACTTTTGCAAGTTTAAAACATGGGGTATGTGTATTAATATGATTGGTGTAGGATTATCCAATATTGGATGGAAGAATTTTCCATTATTTAAACCTATTTTATAAGTTTTCAAGCCAAGATATCTTGAGATTCTTTTAATAGAAACTATCAAACAATTAAAAAAAATTCCTATTTGAAATGCAAATTTTAAGACACACCCAAAGTTATTATATTTATTCAATTTGATCTAATTTAAGTTATACTATGTTGAATCAAATACATAACCTTAATTTCAAAATTGGGCAGTGTCAAATGAAGTTTTATTTATATCACATACTATATATGTGATTATGTTTGTGTATAGTTAAATAAGTTTAGAAATATTTGGTGTATCATATGAGATACAAATATTTCTAAACTTATTTAACTATACACAAACATAATCACATATATAGTATGAGATATAAATAAAACTTCATTTGACACTGCCCAATTTTGAAATTAAGTTTATGTATTTGATTCAACATAGTATAACTTAAAAATGATCAAATTGAATAAATATAATAAATTTGGGTGTGTCTTAAAATGTGCATTTCAAATAGGAATTTTTTTTATTGCGTGATAGTTTCTATTAAAAGAATCTCAAGATGTCTTTGCTTGAAAACTTATAAAATAGGTTTAAATAATTTTTTATTACCATAAAATAAAATATTAAAACATTACCCATGGGTACAATTTCAATTCATAAACCTCATACCGTGTCGATCTTCATTAGAAACTCCAGATTTGCCATAGAAGATACATGAAAACATTAATCTTCAATGGAATATATACATATCCAGATTTATTGTGAGAATCCAGTGTAGTAAGAGTTATTTTTATACAAATCCAAGGTGGTTTGATGTGATAAGATTTAGATATAGGAACCAGAATATCGAGAAAATGAAGAGAGAAAGAGAGTGGATAGGTAAATAGTTATATTTCTTATGTCTTGCCTCTTCTAGCCTCATCCATTATGAGATCATGCTTTATAGCTTACCCTTGTTATCACTAACAGGTGCCCGTTATCTGAAGTTTTCAGTAACTTGCTTATTCTCTATTTGGATTCTCCTCTTATTCTCATGACTTGCTTTGATCTTTTTCTTTTTGTTTGATCTAAACCTCAAGCATATTTGTCTTTTTCAGTTGTGTACTTATATATTCATTCAATGTAGCAATACACAAGGCAACCTACTTATTTATTGATCCCATTAACATTAAAAAAAAGTTAGTTATACTTAGATGGGATCATTCATTTATCATCATTATAATACCTATAGAATGGTGATTGTGCCATGATTCTCCCCATTTTCAATGATGATAAATAAAGATGGAATATGTCAATATAAGTAAACTAAGAGGCATCGAATTAAGCAATACAATCCAAGCAAGTGTTCCATTTTGGCGGTATCACATTTCTCCCTATTTTGAAACATAAAATCCAATTAAGCATGCAATTATATTATGGAAGATAAGAAAATGATAGAGCAACGATAGAGTAACCAAAATTTCATAGGATTCTGCTAGAGATCGTGTAACGACTTTAAATTCTCCTATTCTAGTTGGTGCTTTTGTTGGTAGATATGGTGGTTAATAGGATAATGGCCCTAAATACATGTAAACTTTGGACTATTATGTTTTAACATTGGTTAAGTAGTAATGAGGCTAATGAATGAAATTTATCTATTTGTATTATGGCCCAATTTATGATTTATAATCAATCAATCTATCTACTTATATATCAATTGATCTATCTATCTATGCTAATTTCCAATTGATATTCACTAACTGGTAACATCAATTTATTGATGTAGATTGCTTAAGGTGTCCATCCCCGGTAATTTGTGGGAAACAATAATTTTTTTGTTCAAATTTGTGGGAAACAATACCATCAATAAGCCAATAACAAAGTTTGTTAAATTCAATCAATTGTATGGTCTTTGTTAAATAAATTCGTCCAATAACATTGTGATTGTATTATATACAGTGATTCAAGTTAGAATGTGAATTACTAAGTAGACATTGTTATTTAATATTTAAACAGACTCACCACACATAAAAAGTAGAGAGAAACGTGAGTCTTTCTCTAGAAAACTTTTAATTTGATTGTATATGAGATTTAATGTGAATATATTGGTAGATTATCCCAACTTATTTGTTTTATTTCATACATATTAAAAAATATCTTGTAGCGATATTACTTGTACAAAAATAAATTTTATAAATTATTTTAATAATTTACATATATATTGAAATTTTGTTTTAAAAATCGAAGAGTACTAGTAGTGGAAAAAAAGTACGCATACGATATATATAGGAATAATTTATTAACAATAATACTTTTAGAATTCAAGAAAATTAGATAAAGATGTGGTACAAAGGATTGAATAAATTTCAAGAAAAAAAATATTATAGTTGATGTTGTGTTGCTTAGTCTAGACTTTAATTTAAATTCTCGTGATGGTCAAATAGAGGAGGAGCGCCATCCAAAAACCCTTTGTTTTCACATAATATGATTAATTGAAAGGGTGATGACACAAAAGGTCCACACAATAAATGAGGTGTACAATAAGGTCCATACCAATTTTACAAGATAAACAGCGAAGCATCCCATTACAGATACACACAACACATAAAAAAACACATATAATTCCCTCCGCCCACACACACACAAAAATAGTTTATCTTGCATATTTAAAATATATATATATATATATATATATATATATATATATATATATATATATATATATATATATATGCTCAAAGGATTATGCAAATCTATATTTGTAAATAACTAAGCTTAAAAATTACTATTTTTATTTTTGTAGAAATATTTGAAATGGAAAATCTCGATAAATTGTAAAAATTGGTGTGAAGATGCTAATATCTAAATGTTATATATACATCAACTGGGGTCTATATGGATTAAGAGTATTGAGAAGGAAAGATTTTTTTTTTATATTTTCAATCGTTTGTATTAGGTGATTTATTTTTGAAAATAATTAAAGTAAATATAATCTTTATTTAATTATCTATCCAAATCAGGGTCAATTAAAAGATTTTAATAATTAAATAAGAGAAAAAAATAATTTTGACATCTTACAAAAAATAATAAAAATAGAAATATAATAATACATGTTTTTTTCTTTTATTGTATTTTTCCAATCTAAACAAAGAATATCTAGAATTATTTATAAGTTTTTCTTTCTCAATTTTTTCTAATCCAAACAAGATTTTCCTCTTCTCTTTTTTTCTTTAATAATTTTTTTCTCCCTTTTTTTTTTATTTTTTCCTCTTAAATACAAACATTTTGTAAAGTGCATAATACACGTGTTAAAACCTTTATTGATCCTATAACATGATTTATATATATGTATGTATGTATGTATGTATGTATGTATGTATGTATGTATGTATGTATGTATGTATGTATGTATGTATGTATATATATATATATGTGTGTGTGTGTATGTATGTATGTATGTGTGTGTACGTGTGTGTGCTTACATATATAATGAGCAATATATTAATAATTTAAAGACATGCACATAGAGAATTTCCGTTCAACGTTGAACAAGAAAAATAAAAACCTTATACACGTTTTCACTCTAATAATTCATTAAAATAACAAAATCTTCCTTTTTCTTCAACAATATCATCTCATCCGCCAATAAGCCTTCCGATGAGGGCTGATAAAATACAATTGCTTCTCGGAATTGTGTTTATGATCGACACTCCATCTGAACAATTATGTTGTTGAAGGATAGGGTATATGCTACTATAAGATTTCCTAAATGTGCACCCTTCAGTGGCACTTATAAAGGTCGGTATATAGGTGTTGTGATGGTTGACATGGATGATATTAGATCGCTACTTGATTACTCGTGAATGGTGCCTAACTTTAAACCTTATCTAGGATTGATTACTATGACCACAACTTGGATGTGTTTTTTGAATGTTACGACGTAGAACTATAAGTTTAGTACTCTCTATAAGATCGGAGACTAGATTGAACACACAGTCTACACTGATCCACTTACAAAGGATCATGTCTGCAAAAATATTGCAAGATTATTGATCAAGTTAGAGATGATAGAACTAATGCACATATGCTTATGATGAATTAAAGTATGTGCAACGTGGAACATTAGGAATTTCACCTAATATTTTTTACTATCGGAGATTCATACATATAAAATATGGGTGCATGTCTTGTAGGATACTCGTAGTGAGATGGGTGTTATAGATTTTGGGCTGTGATAAAAAAGGGTGCCACTGCACATGGTTCTAACAGATGTTAAAAGAAACTCTTATTCAGGTAATTCGTGAATCTTCAACCTTGAAGAGGGGTGTCAGTCAAGAGATAGATATGGAAGGGTAAGCTGAGTTGGGTAGGGTGTTAGCCTAAAGGCTATATTTTGATTAATGAGTTGATGACAAAATATTTTATCTTGAACATGCTTGATCTTACACTCTCTTTCTCTCTTCATTTTCTTGATATTCTAGTAACTATATCTAAATCTTATCACATCAGTCCACCTTGGATTTGTATAAAAATAACTCTTACTACACTAGATTCTCACTATAAATCTGGATATGTATATATTACGCTGAAGATTACTGTTTTCATATATCTTCTATGGCAAATCTGGAGTTTCTAATGAAGATCAACACGATATGTGGTTTATGAATTGAAATTGTACCCATGGGTAATGTTTTAAAATTATTTTATGGTAATAAACAATTATATAAACCTATTTTATAAGTTTTCAAGCCAAGAAGTATTGAGATTCTTTTAATAGAAACTATCACGTAATTAATTTTTTTTCCTATTTGAAATGCAAGTTTTAAGACACCCACAAAGTTATTATATTTATTCAATTTGATCTAATTTAAGTTATACTATGTTGAATCAAATACATAAACTTAATTTCAAAATTGGGCAGTGCCAAATAAAGTTTTATTTATATCACATACTATATATGTGATTATGTTTGTGTATAGTTAAATAAGTTTAGAAATATTTGGTGTATCATATGATGATATCATACAAATAGGAAGACCTTCCTTTAAGAAAGCTAGAGGGTCATGTCACACGTACCCCCTTTAACCCCTAAATTATGAAAAAAAAATATTGATCTTATACAAAATTATATTATTATCTTATATCTTCCAAAAATTTAGAATAATTCACTTCGTCCCCCTGATGTTTAATTATCTTATTAGACAGTATTTAATTTATATAAAAATTTGTTTAGTTTGTAGTATAATACATGCGATTTTCCATAATACAAAAACATATAATGTAACTAATTAGATAAAATATTGTGATATTTTGTGTAATGTTTGCATAATATAGGGATTTATAGTATGATTTATGCATAATATAGGAACATGGAGTATAATTAACTCAATAAAATACATTTGGATACATAACCATCATAGCCCCCAAACAAAAAAAATCACTTATGCATACATAATTTTTTTCCATAAATGCTTAAACATGTGCATGATTTTTTTATTATCTTTACTAAAGTATTAATATATACTTTTGTTTACATCAATAAATTGTATTTTTTTAACGGATGAACAATTATTTGCATAAACTATATGTTGAACATCAAATTAGAAAACCATGACTATTCTTCATTTTCCGTATCTTGTTTACATGACATATATCTAATAAATAACTATTCTCCTATCAGATAGATCGTTGGATATGATATTTCTAATAAGTATAGACATAATAAGGTAAAATACTATTTATGAAAGTTATTTTTAGAAAATCAATATGTTGTATATTTTATTTTTATGGTAATTCAAGACTAATTGCTAATACATCCCTGAAGTATAACCAAACACCTAAGACAATTCATGAATTTTTTTTATCTGTTAAACAAATCCCTTAATATAATCTCCAGATGCTCATTCACCCCAACTAACAAAAATTTACAATTTTCGTTATTTTTTAAACAAACATACATCATACTCATTAAACTTTTTTCTATCTTTTTTGTTTTTCATATTTGTTTTCTTCCACATCTTTTTGAATTATACGTTGCCCATCTCCTTTAAAATAAAATCACTATTTAAATTATTTAACAAGACTAGTATGTTGCTCGCTGGATTTTCAAAACTTAAAATTTTACCTTTCAAAAGAATGGAAAAATGTATCAATAGTTTATTGTCTCTTGTAAAATTTTAAGAAATATCACTTGATTTTCTAGATTATATTTGTATAGTATAGGAACTTATAATGTAGTTAAAATAAATTAATTTTAATTTAGTACCATATGTTACAAATTTTTCATAATATATGGACCTCAATTTTTAAAAAATTGTACAGTATAGGAAAATAAATTAAAAAATTTACACAATTTAGGAACCTATAGTACAATTATTTAAAAAAATTGGAATGTCCCAACCCCCACCAAAATACCTTGCTTCTTTCCTAGTAGATGTGCTTTGGTTCAACAAGTTTTACTTGGATACTCAGACATTTATTTTACAATAATGATTCTTCAATTTTTGGTTAATTTAATTACATGATTTTAGTTTTTAATATGCTAGGTCTCTGTATTATTTTAGTAATGTTTAAACATGCTCTTATTTATGAGATGGCTTATCATTATAAAGTATCTCCTAGTAATATTTTTTGACTATGATCCTCTATCCTCATAAACCAAACAGTTCAGAGTGTGAAAGAATTCAATTTTATTTTCATTTTTTTTGTTAATTTTGTTATTTATATATGTAACATGACGACTATGATCCAAATCACTTATTTTGCACTCTTTTCCTCAATTAAGGTTATATCCTAATTGGGTTTCCTAAATAATATTTTGATGAGGTAGGCTACACAAAAGTCATCACATTATTTTATATATTTAATAAAATATCATTTTCTAAAAAAAATTATTATCTTCTCTCCAAATAGACCCTCATAGGCATACAAGTACGCGAAGAGCTGCAAATTTAACCATCCAGTTAAGAAGAGTAACGTGGTAATTTATTAATACTTGTGGGGAATTACTGATCTTATTTGTTATAGTTTTGTACTTCTGTTTTCACTCAAATATTAATTTCAGGTTGCCAAGGATCAAAAACGGGAAGTTGAATTCGATTTTGATTACCCATGGGCGAACCTAGGATCTTTCTGTTTGAGTGTCCATGACTTAGAATTAATTGCACGATAGGTCCTTATAATATACAAAATTGCACTATATATGTATACACTATAAGTCCGTATATTGTATTCAAAAACATATTAACTATAAATTAAAGTCTAGAAGATTCTAAAAATTTGGGTACATAAGGTAATTATATAATTTTTTATATATATCAGTATAAAAAAACCCCTAGCTATTGTAATTTTAGAAAGTTGTAATGGGATTACATTCATTAAATGAAAATAAAAAAGTGAAGTCAAGGAAATTGATTTATAATTTTTTATTAGATTGATGAAAATAAAAAACTTGTAATTGCACAAGTTGTCCCTTATTTATATACTAGGTAAAACCCGTGTCTGAAGACACTGAAGAATAAATTTGTAGCGTTAACGGTTAAATTTAATTTTATGATTAATATTAAGTTAGACTTAAGGTTTAAGATTAAACATTTAATGTTTAACAAAATTCCAGGGTTAAGGTCGAATATTAGCGCGATGATTCTTCATCTGTTTAAGGTTAAGGTTAAGGTTACTGTTAAGATGAAAGTTAAGGTTAAGGTTTAAAGTTAAAGGTTTAAAGGTTAAGGTAAATTTAAAGGATAAATGGTAAGGTTGGGGTTAGAATTAAAGTTAAGGTTAAGATTAAGATTGAGGTTAAGGTATAAAGTTTAAGGTTCAAAGTTCAAGGTTTAAGGTTCAAGGTTAAGGTTAAGTTTTAACTTCAAGGATAAGATTATGGTTAAGGTTTAGATTAAAGTTAATATGAAGGTGAAGGTAAAGGTTAAGGCTTGAGATTTAAGGGTTAAGGTTAAGGGTTTAAGGGTTAAGAGTTACGGTTAAAGTTAAGGTTAAGTGAAGATGATGATAAGGCTTTAAGGTTTAAGGTTCAAGGTCAATGTTTAAGGTTAAGGTTAATGTTAAGGTTAAGGTAAGGTTAAGGTTAAGGTTAAGGTTAAGGTTAAGGTTATGGTTGAGGTTAAGGTTAAGGTTAAGGTTAAGGTTAAGGTTAAGGTTAAGGTTAAGGTTAAGTTTAAGGTTAAGGTTAAGGTTAAGTTTGAGGTTGAGGTTAAGGTTAAGGTTAAGGTTAAGGTTAAGGTTAAGGTTAAGTTTTGGGTTTGGGTTTGGTTTTGGGATGGGTTAAGGCTAAAGTTAAGGTTAAGGTTAACGTTAAGGTTTGGGTTTGGGTTAAGGTTAAGGTTAAGGTTAAGGTTTGGGTTTGGGTTTGGGTTTGGGTTAAGGTTAAGGTTAAGGTTAAGGTTAAATTTAAGGTTAAGGTTAAGGTTAAGTTTAAGGTTAAGGTTAAGGTTAAGCTTAAGGGTAAAGTTAAGGTTAAGGTTAAGGTTGATAGTTAAGGGTCTAAGGTTATGGATATGAGAGAAATTAGAGATTTTTGAGTAGTAATATAAGAAGTTAGACACATTCTGATTTATTATATAAATATTATAATTTTATATTAAATGTAAAGAGTATTCTAAGGTTTTTTTTAAAATTTTTTTTATTAAGTAAATAAGAATTATTTAATGGTATTATAAAGGTCCAAACCAGATTTGCCCAATTGTTCTTAAGTGTTTCAAAATATTATTATTATCATTATTGTTATTTTTCACTCCACCATATATTTCAATATTATTTTTCTTCATGGCTTTTCGAAAAATCGTGTAGGTTAATACATTGCTCCCATATTTCCAATTTACAAAATTTTCTTTTAAAAGATCAATGTGGTTTATATATATATATATATATATATATATATATATATATATATATATAATTGAGAAAACAAAAAATAAATTTTTTTAAGATATTTATAAGAAAAATAAAAGAATTATGAGAGAAATTAGAGATTAGAGAGTTTTGAGTAGTAATATGAGAAGTTAGGTATATTCTGCTTTATTATATAAATATTATAAATTAAATGTAAAGAGTGATTTAAGGTTTTTTATTTTATGTTTTTTTATTAAGTAGTTAAGAATTAATTGATGGTATTAATGATAGATGGGGCCAAAAACGATCTTGACCACCAGTTATGTTTGGCCAAAATCAATCATGGTCACCACTTATCAAAAAACCTTGTAATATAATATAGATTATATTTTTTTATTAAGTATTTAAGAATTAATTTAATGGTATTAATGATAAGGGGCCAGAAACGTTCTTGACCACAACTTATGTTTCGCCAGAATCAATCCTTGCCACCACTTATAAAAAAAACCTTGTATTATAATATAGATTATGTTTTTTTATTAACTAGATAAGAATTAATTAATGATAGGTGGGGCCAAAAATGTTCTTGACCTCCACTTATGTGTGGCCAGAATCAATCCAGGCCACCACTTATAAAAAAAACCTTGTAATATAATATAGATTAACCTATCCACTCTCTTTCTCACTTCATTTTCTCGATATTCTGGTTCCTATATTTAAATCTTATCACATCATACCACCTTGGATTTGTATAAAAATAACTCTTACTACACTAGATTCTCACCATAAATCTGGATCTGTATATATTACGCTGAAGATTACAGTTTTCATGTATCTTCTATGGCAAATCTGGAGTTTCTAATGAAGATCGATACGGTATGTGGTTTATGAATTATTATTGTACATATGGGCAATGTTTTAAAATTGTCCAATATTCATATCACTACCATTGATTATTATAGCAAGACACATGTCATTAGATTAATAATTTAGTTACTTTTGCAAGTTTAAAACATGGGTTATGTGTATTAATATGATTGGTGTAGGATCATCCAATATTGGATGGAAGAATTTTCCATTATTTAAACCTATTTTATAAGTTTTCAAGCCAAGATATCTTGAGATTCTTTTACTAGAAACTATCAAACAATTAAAAAAAACTCCTATTTGAAATGCAAATTTTAAGACACACCCAAAGTTATTATATTTATTCAATTTGATCTAATTTAAGTTATACTATGTTGAATCAAATACATAACCTTAATTTCAAAATTGGGCAGTGTCAAATGAAGTTTTATTTATATCACATACTATATATGTGATTATGTTTGTGTATAGTTAAATAAGTTTAGAAATATTTGGTGTATCATATGAGATACAAATATTTCTAAACTTATTTAACTATACACAAACATAATCACATATATAGTATGAGATATAAATAAAACTTCATTTGACACTGCCCAATTTTGAAATTAAGTTTATGTATTTGATTCAACATAGTATAACTTAAAAATGATCAAATTGAATAAATATAATAAATTTGGGTGTGTCTTAAAATGTGCATTTCAAATAGGAATTTTTTTTATTGCGTGATAGTTTCTATTAAAAGAATCTCAAGATGTCTTTGCTTGAAAACTTATAAAATAGGTTTAAATAATTTTTTATTACCATAAAATAAAATATTAAAACATTACCCATGGGTACAATTTCAATTCATAAACCTCATACCGTGTCGATCTTCATTAGAAACTCCAGATTTGCCATAGAAGATACATGAAAACATTAATCTTCAATGGAATATATACATATCCAGATTTATTGTGAGAATCCAGTGTAGTAAGAGTTATTTTTATACAAATCCAAGGTGGTTTGATGTGATAAGATTTAGATATAGGAACCAGAATATCGAGAAAATGAAGAGAGAAAGAGAGTGGATAGGTAAATAGTTATATTTCTTATGTCTTGCCTCTTCTAGCCTCATCCATTATGAGATCATGCTTTATAGCTTACCCTTGTTATCACTAACAGGTGCCCGTTATCTGAAGTTTTCAGTAACTTGCTTATTCTCTATTTGGATTCTCCTCTTATTCTCATGACTTGCTTTGATCTTTTTCTTTTTGTTTGATCTAAACCTCAAGCTTATTTGTCTTTTTCAGTTGTGTACTTATATATTCATTCAATGTAGCAACCTACTTATTTATTGATCCCATGAACATTAAAAAAGTTAGTTATACTTAGATGGGATCATTCATTTATCATCATTAAAATACCTATAGAATGGTGATTGTGCCACGATTCTCCCCATTTTCAATGATGATAAACAAAGATGGAATATGTCAATATAAGTAAAACTAAGAGGCATCGAATTAAGAAATACAATCCAAGCAAGTGTTCCATTTTGGCGGTGTCACATTTCTCCCCATTTGGAAACATAAAATCCAATTAAGCATGCAGTCTAAACAAATAATTATATTATGGAAGATAAGAAAATAATAGAGCAACGATAGAGTAACCAAAATTTCATGGGATTCTGCTAGAGATCGTGTAACGACTTTAAATTCTCCTATTCTACTTGGTGCTTTTGTTGGTAGATATGGTGGTTAATGGGATAATGGCCCTAAATACATGTAAACTTTGGACTATTATGTTTTAAAACATTGGTTAAGTAGTAATGAAGCTAATGAATGAAATTTATCTATTTGTATTATGGCCCACTTTATGATTTATAATCAATCAATCTATCTACTTATATATCAATTGATCTATCTATCTATGCTAATTTACAATTGATATTCACTAACTGGTAACATCAATTTATTGATGTAGATTCCTTAAGGTGTCCATCCCCGGTAATTTCTGGGAAACAATAATTTTTTTGTTCAAATATTTGGGAAACAATACCAACAATAAGCCAATAACAAAGTTTGTTAAATTCAATCAATTGTATGGTCTTTGTTAAATAAATTCGTCCAATAACATCGTGATTGTATTATATACCGCGATTCAAGTCAGAATGTGAATTTTTAAGTAGACTTTGTTATTTAATATTTAAACTGACTCACCACACATAAAAAGTAGAGAGAAACGTGAGTCTTTCTCTAGAAAACTTTAATTTGATTGTATATGAGATTTAACGTGAATATATTGGTTGATTATCCCACCTTATTTGTATTATTTCATACATATTAAAAAATATCTTGTAGCGATATTACTTGTACAAAAATTAATTTTATAAATTATTTTAATAATCTACATATATATTGAAAATTTGTTTTAAAAATCAAAGATTACTAGTAGTGGAAAAAAAGTACGCATACGATATTTTAAGGAATAATTTGTTAACAATAATACTTTTAGAATTCAAGAAAATTAGATAAAGATGTGGTACAAAGGATTGAATAAATTTCAAGAAAAACATTATTATAGTTGATGTTGGTGTTGCTTAGTCTAGACTTTAATTTAAATTCTCGTGATGGTCAAATAGAGGAGGAGCGCCATCCAAATGACCCTTTGTTTTCACATAATATGATTAATTGAAAGGGTGATGACACAAAAGGTCCACACAATAAATGAGGTGTACAATAAGGTCCATACCAATTTTACAAGATAAACAGCGAAGCATCCCATTACAGATACACACAACACATAAAAAAACACATATAATTCCCCCCCCCACACACACACACAAAAATAGTTTATCTTGCATATTTAAAATATATATATATCTATATTATATTTCAAAGTTTTTTCTACGGTCCTGATTTACCCACTTAAGTGGTGGCCAGGATCGATTCTGGGAAAACATAAGTGGTGGCCAGGATCGATTGTGGTACCACTTTTTTTTTTTTTAAAACACAACACGATCAAGAAAAAAATAAAAACCCTCATTTCACTCTCCTCTCGAACCCTAACTCACTAATCTTCTCCACAGAGCCGCTCTCAACTTCTCTTTACCACCGCTACACATCACCGCCGCTGAAGACCATTCTACACCATTCTCGACCTCTCTTTACCACCGCTACACATCACCACCGCTCATCTTCACCTTTCCACCAAGAAAGAAAACAGCAGCAACACGCGACCGTTTCCATCATTCAGGACCGTTCTACACCATTCTAAGTTTTCCACCAAGCCGCTCTCCTGTAAAAGAATGGATGACCATTCTCCACCATCTACCGCCGTTCGAGGACCATTATCCACTAGCTCCCGCCGCCCCTCGAGGACCATTCACCACCGCCCCTCGAGGTCACCGATCGAAGACCATTCTCAACCATCACGGATTCGAACCCCTCAGACCACTCACTGAATAACCCCTCAGCTGCTCTTCATCCACACAACACCGCCGCTCGAAGACCATTCTCCACCACCGCTCGCCACCACCGCTCGAAGACCATTCTCAACCATCACGGATTCGAACCCCTCAGCTGCTCTTCATCATCAGCCATTAAATACAACATCTTACCTTCTTCCGTAAACATCCTTCAATCAAAGTAGTAATCAAGGTATGATTCAAATTTAAAATTCATATGGTTAGTTTTTACTTTTTACTGCTCTGTTTCTTTGGATCCTTTTTGAAATATAAAAAACTAAACTACCAATTATTGTTCGTAGATTCAAAATTGCACAGGAGAATATATAGACCACAAAATGCATCTAATGATGGTGAAAAGCCCCTTTATCTTCACATTTCTGCTGGATCACATGTAAGTTTGTTATAAATTGCAATTTATAAACATAATTTTAAGTTTAATGTATGTGTAATTACTTAACAGGTGAAGATTGATTAACTTTGGGTCCTTTCTGGTAATTACTTGATTGTCTTTTCATGTATAATCTGTTCCATATCTCACTAGAATTCAGCCTTCAAGGTAGCATCTTTACATTCTCTCTATGGTTAATTGCTCACTTAGTCCCTATAGTATACGAAATAGGTGTCATAGTCTTCAGCTTTAGACTACTTTGCTTTCAGCTCCGGAGACGATCGTGTTAACATTAAATATGTGTCAATTCTTGAAGCTAACATTAAACCCACAGCAACTGCTCAATAGAACCTGTAATTGCTGATATAGAACCTCAACTCAACTCATCATCTGTTAATTGCAGTATAGGTCCCTATATACTTGCTTTGCTTCCATGCTTTATGTGCAATATGATCCTTCAGCTTACTTTCATATATCTGTAGGGGCATTTTTCGTCATGTAAGTAACAACACTGAAAGTTGAAAATATAATTGCTTGATTGCTTATTAAAGGAAACTTGCTGATATTGTGTGGTGGTTCCTGATTTCTTCAATGAAGATCCATATAATCCTCAAAACACTGATTGCCTGTGAGGATAAATTCACATTCACCGGTTTATTTCTCACCTTCACTTAAACAATCCCATCTTATTGGGTAAATTGCATCTTTAGCCCCTGCAATATTCATATATACCTCTTTGTTAGGGAAAAGGATTTGAGGATGCAAAGTCAATAAAGCTTTGAGAAGCCAAGGCAAATCTTCCATTGGAGCTGCAGGTTCTTGCTGTGGTGGTGAGATCTTTATACTTATCTGAAAATAGTAGTTTAGTTTTACTCGAAACTCATTTTTACACTTATATTTTTATTTTAACAATAATGTTTTTATATTTTAAGAGTTTCTTGATTGTGTTACCAGCTAAAGTAGTTGTTGAACTTGGAAAAACCGATCATATTCAAGCTGCGGTTTTATTACACCCATCGCTTTGTACTACAGATGATTTCAAGGGTATGAGACCTCTCTTGGTTTTTATTATTGAGTTTATTGCACTAATGGTCCCTATATTAAATTTACTGAATTGCAGAGATTAAGTACAAAACAGGTTAGATAATAATTCCTTGCTTTATTTTCCAGCTTTTAAAAATTTATTTTAACCTTTTATTATTCTTTTGGTTCCTCAAGACACAATTGATCTATTACAAGGACACTATATCTTTTCTGTCACACAAGATATGACCCCAACTGCCCCTAAAAGAGTAATTGAGGCTATTGCTGTGAGTAAAATCAATGAATAACTTTGAAAAAGTAAATGTAGAATTGACAAGTTGTCTTGTTTGATTTTGCAGTCATTTACACTCGCTTTATCACTTATTTTGATTGGATTATTCTTTACCTTGATATCGCCAAGAGGAGGTAACATGACTTCACGCTTCATTAAACTCCAGTTTTTCCGTTTAAATATTCTACTAATTTCGACCTCTTATTATACCTGCAGTTCAGAATAATCTTTGGAACTTAGTATATTTCCTTAATATTACTACCATTTACTTTTATTTTTCCTGTTCAATTAAATTTCTCTGTTTTTATTTTATTTTGGTAATGTTATTATTGGATATATTGCAAAATTCCCAATATTTTCTGAAAATTGCATTTTATATCTTAGTAATGTACTCATCCGTTTTAGATTCTTAACAAAGTGGCCTAAATGTCGTGTTGTTATGCCCAATTCCAACTGACTTAATTAGATTACTAATTGTATGCTTTTTTCTATGTAGAAGCCCTGTAAATAACACTAATCCGTATTTGTTAAACAGAGGCTTTAGCTAATAAGAAAATTTTCATATCCCTCAGGGCAATCCATCAAGTCTTGCAGCCCGAGAGAAAAAAACCGATGCACGGGAAATTGAGAGTTTCTATAATCAATATTATGAACAATATATTGATGCACTTAACAAAGGAAAACAACGCTGCTCGAGAACCATTCTACACCATCAAGAAAACAGCGCCGCCGCTCGAGGACCAAAACCGCCTCCTTTCTTTCTTAGATGTGTATCCTTTTTTTAATTGATTTTATCTTTGATGTGTTATTACTTTTGCTTTTACAATGGGGTTTTTTTAATTGCATGAATCTTATAATGGTTTCGATAACATACTCTGTTTTATCTCATGAAACAAGAAAGGAGCAGGAGTGTTGATAAGGTTGCAGATGATAGATCGATTTGCTCTCCTAATGGTAATTAGATATTGATTCTTATTTTCTTCCTCTATTTTCTTTCTTGGGTTTTTTTACTTATACCAAATTTCTCTTGGGGGTAATATAACTGAGAAAGCTTATAGCTTAATATATGCGTGCACAAAAGATAAAACATACCCGAGGTGACTTAATTCTCTCATTTCAACCTCATTTGTGCATATTCCTGCTCTTCCTTGATCATAAGTGACAGAAATTCTGTTCCATTTCCCAGTTAATTGCACTTAACTCCATATATTATATTAATTTTATTTGAATTACTTACACTATTATATATTGTACAAAAATTGCACTATAGGTTTGAATTAGTTACAGTATAAGTTCCTATTCTATACAAAACAATATTAAATAAATTAAGATTGAATTAATTGCATTATAAGTCCCTGTACTATATAAAAAATGATTATGAAAACAATAGTATTTTTGTTTTTCTTATTATACTCTAATCTTTCAGCTACCATGAAGTAAAGAGGAAAATTGAAGAAGAAACAGGCATTCATGCTTTCTATATAAGATTTTCTATTAAAAATACTCTTGAGTTAAGATGTTCTTCAATCTCCTATGGTTCTAATATTTATAATAATACCTTCTAATACTCTTTTACTTTCAGATTGGAGAAATTTACAAAGGAAGTGAAATAATATGGTGTTTTTGTAGAGTTTAACTAGTAACTTTTAATAGACAATACCATTAGAAAGTTTTTAACAGAAACCATTTCAGTCTTTCTTTTTTGATCAAAGTGTGAGTCCACAACACCATTAGAAACCATTTCAGCCTGTGAGTCCGAGTGTTCGATAAATTGCCGCACTGAATCAAATTTGGGAATTTAGATACATACAAAGAGTATATTTATCAGCTTGAAGAATTAGAATGAAGGTGAAAGTAGTGTGGAGGAAAGTATCGAATTACGTGCCCTATGATTTGAAAGAAATCGCGTTTCCCTCCTCTTTACCTAATCCTTCTCACTTGAAAAACGGTGAAAATTAACTTGGAAAGAGCTCTACCTGGTAAGAGAGACACTAATGTTTATAGGATAGCTTTTGATTTTATGTTTGTTAGGTGTTGAAGGAAGCATCTCGATTATATGCTGCAAGTTGGGTAAGGGATATTGGTCCTGAACTACGACCCAATGATTACAAAAAACACAAAGAAAATGAAGAAAGTGTTGAAAATGGTGCAACTAAAGTGAAAGAACCCTCCACATTAGAGGATCTTGGTAAGTATTAATTAATTAAGTATTACAAATTTGGTTGATAAAATAATTTAATTGTTTATTATATTAATGGACATAGGAATTGCTGCGAGGTGGAATGGAGACACTAAGACCAGCTTTACAACGTGTGTACATGACAAGAGCTTCTACTTATAGAGATGGTTATAGAGATGGTCTAGCAAGTTTCATTCAAGGCTATAAAGAAGGGATACAAGAAGTAATGGAAAAGAAGGATAAAGAGAGTGAAAAGGAGAAATCTGATCCCAAAAACTCAACTTGATCTTCACAGGATAAGCAATTGTACGAATGTAGTGAGTTCATAACTTAACACGAAATGCAAGCTTGATAGGCATATGCATTCTAAATTATAGTTGGTGTGAAAATGGGTATTTTTTTTAGTCAAATGAAAATGGGTAGAAAGGATGTGTTGTATACATGAAAATGGCATATTTTTGTCATCTACCTTGAATATTTCAAAAACCCATTACATCTTTCAAGGATTATGAGACCCGCAAAAATAACAATATTACTCAAACCCCTCACGTCTCTTCATTTTCTTTGCACGCTCCTCAACTATGACACTCTCTCATCTTTATCACACATTTCTCATCTTGAATATACGATCTTGGTGTATTTTTTATTATATCTTAACTTCTCAACGTGCCAACTTAAAGTAAGAAAAATTGATGATTGATTGATTTTTTTTCCAAAGTGACTTTAGGCACGGGCAATACCTAGTATATATATATATATATATATATATATATATACTCAAAGGATTATGAAAATATATATTTGTAAACAACTAAGCTTAAAAATTACTATAATTATTTTTGTAGAAATATTTGAAATGGAAAATCTCGATAAATTGTAAAAATTTGTGTGAAGATGCTCATATCTAAATGTTATATATACATCAACTGGGGTCTATATGGATTGAGAATATTGAGAAGGAAAGATTGTTTTTTATATATTCAATTGTTTGTATTAGGTGATTTATTTTTGAAAATAATTAAAGTAAATATAATCTTTATTTAATTATCTATCCAAATCAGGGTCAATTAAATGATTTTAATAAGTAAATAAGAGAAAATAATAATTTTGACATCTTACAAAAAATAATAAAAATAGAAATATAATAATACATGTTTTTTTCTTTTATTGTATTTTTCCAATCTAACCAAAGAAATATCTAGAATTATTTATAAGTTTTTCTTTCTCAATTTTTTCTAATCCAAACAAGATTTTCCTCTTCTCTTTTTTCTTTAATAATTTTTTCTCCCTTTTCTTTATTATTTTTTCCTCTTAAATACAAACATTTTGTAAAGTGCATAATACACGTGTTAAAACCTTTATTGATCCTATAACATGATTTATATATATATATATGTATGTATGTATATATATATGTGTGTATGTATGTATGTATGTATGTATGTATGTATGTATGTATGCATGTGTGTATGTGTATGTGTACGTGTGTGTGTTTACATATATAATGAGCAATATATTAATAATTTAAAGACATGCACATAGAGAATTCCCGTTAAACATTGAACAAGAAAAATAAATCTTTATACACATTTTCGCTCTAATAATTCATTAAAATAACAAATCTTCCTTTTTCTTCAACAATATCATCTCGTCCGCCAATAAGCCTTCCGATGAGGACTGATAAATTAGAATTGCTGCTCGGCAATGTGTTTATGATCGACACTCCATCTAAACAATTATGTTGTTGGAGGATAGAGTATATGCTACTATAAGATTTCCTAAATATGCACCCTTCAGTGGCACTTATAAAGGTCCGTATATAGGTGTTGTGATGGTTGACATGGATGATATTAGATCACTACTTGATTAT
This sequence comes from Nemophila menziesii, assembly GCA_029959085.1. NCBI lineage: Eukaryota > Viridiplantae > Streptophyta > Magnoliopsida > Boraginales > Hydrophyllaceae > Nemophila > Nemophila menziesii. Next base: position 31,491,330 of record JARWIR010000005.1, read on the forward strand.
TCGTAAATGGTGCCTAACTTTAAACCTTATCTAGGATTGATTACTATGACCACAACTTGGATGTGTTTTTTGAATGTTATGACGTAGAACTATAAGTTTAGTATTCTCTATAAGATCGGAGACTAGATTGAACACACAGTCTGCACTAATCCACTAACAAAGGATCATGTCTGCAAAAACATTGCAAGATTTATGATCAAGTTAGAGATGATAGAACTAATGCACATATGCTTATGATGAATTAAAGTATTTGCAACGTGGAACATTAGGAATTTCACCTAATATTTTTTACTATTGGAGATTCATACATATAAAATATGGGTGCATGTCTTGTAGGATACTCGTAGTGAGATGGGTGTTATAGATTTTGGGCTGTGTTAAAAAAGGGTGCCACTACACATGGTTCTAACCGATGTTAAAAGAAACTCTTATTCAGGTAATTGGTGAATCTTCAACCTTGAAGAGGGGTGTCAGTCAAGAGATAGATATGGAAGGGTAAGCTGAGTTGGGTAGGGTGTTAGCCTAAAGGCTATATTTTGATTAATGAGTTGATGACAAAATATTTTATCTTGAACATGCCTGATCTTACACTCTCTTTCTCTCTTCATTTTCTTGATATTCTAGTAATTATATCTAAATCTTATCACATCAGTCCACCTTGGATTTGTATAAAAATAACTCTAACAACACTAGATTCTCACCATAAATCTGGATCTGTATATATTACGCTGAAGATTACTGCTTTCATGTATCTTCTATGGCAAATCTGGATTTTCTAGTGAAGATCAACACGATATGTGGTTTATGAATTGAAATTGTACCCATGGGTAATGTTTTAAAATTATTTTATTGTAATAAACAATTATATAAACCTATTTTATAAGTTTTCAAGCCAAGACATATTGAGATTCTTTTAATAGAAACTTTCACGTAATTAATTTTTTTTCCTATTTGAAATGCAAGTTTTAAGACACACCCAAAGTTATTATATTTATTCAATTTGATCTAATTTAAGTTACACTATGTTGAATCAAATATATAAACTTAATTTCAAAATTGGGCAGTGCCAAATAAAGTTTTATTTATATCACATACTATATATGTGATTATGTTTGTGTATAGTTAAATAAGTTTAGAAATATTTGGTGTATCATATGATGATATTATACAAATAGGAAGACCTTCCTTTAAGAAAGGTAGAGGGTCATGTCACACGTACCCACTTTAACCCCTAAATTATGAAAAAAAATTTTGATCTTATACAAAATTATATGATTATCTTATATCTTCCAAAAATTTAGAATAATTCACTTCGTCCCCTGATGTTTAATTATCTTATTAGACATTATTTAATTTATATAAAAATTTGTTTAGTTTGTAGTATAATACATGCGATTTTTCATAATACAAAAACATATAATGTAACTAATTAGATAAAACATTGTGATATTTTGTGTAATGTTTGCATAATATAGGGATTTATAGTATGATTTATGCATAATATAGGAACATGGAGTATAATTAACTCAATAAAATATACTTGGATACATCGTCTCGAACCATCTTAGCCCCCAAAAAAAAAAAATCACTTATGTATACATAATTTTTTTCCATAATTGCTTAAACATGTGCATGATTTTTTTATTATATTTACTAAAGTATTAATATATACTTTTGTTTACATCAATAAATTATATTTTTTTTTAACGGAGGAACAATTATTTGAATAAAGTATATGTTGAACATCAAATTAGAAAACCATGACTATTCTTCATTTCCCGTATCTTGTTTACATGACATATATCTAATAAATAACTATTCTCCTATCAGATAGATCGTTGGACATGATATTTCTAATAAGTATCGACATAATAAGGTAAAATACTATTTATGAAAGTTGTTTTTAGAAAATCAATATGTTGTATATTTTATTTTTATGGTAATTCAAGACTAATTGCTAATACACCCTTGAAGTATAACCAAACACCTAACACAATTCATGAATTTTTTTATCTGTTAAACAAATCCCTTAATATAATCTCCAGATGCTCATTCACCCCAACTAACAAAAATTTACAATATTCGTTATTTTTTAAACAAACATACATCATACTCATTCAACTTTTTTCTATCTTTTTTGTTTTTCATATTTGTTTTCTTCCACATCTTTTTGAATTATAAGTTGCTCATCTCCTTTAAAATAAAATCACTATTTAAATTATTTTACAAGACTAGTATGTCGCTCGCTGGATTTTCAAAACTTAAAATTTTACCTTTCAAAAGAATGGAAAAGTGTATCAATAGTTTATTGTCTCTTGTAAAATTTTAAGAAATATCATTTGATTTTCTAGATTATATTTGTATAGTATAGGAACTTATAATGTAGTTAAAATAATTTAATTTTAATTTAGTACCATATGTTACAAATTTTTCATAATATATGGACCTCAATTTTTATAAAATTGTACAGTAGAGGGAAATAAATTAAAAAATTTACACAATTTAGGAACCTATAGTACAATTATTTAAAAAAATTGGAATGTCCCCACCCCACCAAAATACCTTGCTTCTTTCCTAGTAGATGTGCTTTGATTCAACAAGTTTCACTTGGATACTCAGACATTTATTTTACAATAATGATTCTTCAATTTTTGGTTAATTTAATTACATGATTTTAGTTTTAAATATGCTAGGTCTCTTTATTATTTTAGTAATGTTTAAACATGCTCTTATTTATGAGATGGCTTATCATTATAAAATATCTCTTAGTAATATTTTTTGACTATGATCCTCTATCCTCATAAACCAAACAGTTCAGAGTGTGAAAGCATTCAATTTTATTTTCATTTTTTTTGTTAATTTTGTTATATATATATGTAACATGATGACTATGATCCAAATCACTTATTTTGCACTCTTTTCCTCAATTAAGGTTATATCCTAATTGGGTTTCCTAAATAATATTTTAATGAGGTAGGCTACACAAAAGTCATCACCTTATTTTATTTATTAAATAAAATATCATTTTCTAAAAAAAATTATTTTCTTCTCTCCAAATAGACCCTCATAGGCATACAAGTACGCGAAGAGCTGCAAATTTAACCATCCAGTGGTAATTTATTAAATACTTGTGGGGAATTACTGATCTTATTTGTTATAGTTTTGTACTTCTGTTTTCACTCAAATATTAATTTCAGGTTGCCAAGGATCAAAAACGGGAAGTTGAATTCGATTTCGATTACCCATGGGCAAACCTAGGATCTTTCTGTTTGAGTGTCCATGACTTAGAATTAATTGCACGATAGGTCCTTATAATATACAAAATTGCACTATATATGTATACACTATAAGTCCGTATATTATATTCAAAAAAATGTTAACTATAAATTAAAGTCTAGAAGATTCTAAAAATTTGGGTACATAAGGTAATTATATAATTTTTTATATATATCAGTATAAAAAAAACCCTAGCTATTGTAATTTTAGAAAATTGTAATGGGATTACATTCATTAAAATGAAAATAAAAAAGTGAAGTCAAGGAAATTGATTTATAATTTTTTATTAGATTGATGAAAATAAAAAACTTGTAATTGCACAATTTGTCCCTTATTTATATACTAGGTAAAACCCGTGTCTGAAGACACTGAAGAAAAAATTTGTAGCGTTTTTACGGTTAAATTTAATTTTATGATTAATATTAAGTTAGAGTTAAGGTTTAAGATTAAACATATAATGTTTAACAAAATTCCAGGGTTAAGGTCGAATATTAGCGCGATGATTCTTCATCTGTTTAAGGTTAAGGTTAAGGTTTAAAGTTAAAGGTTTAAAGGTTAAGGTAAATTTAAAGGATAAATGGTAAGGTTGGGGTTAGAATTAAAGTTAAGGTTAAGATTAAGATTGAGGTTAAGGTATAAAGTTTAAGGTTCAAAGTTCAAGGTTTAAGGTTCAAGGTTAAGGTTAAGTTTTAACTTCAAGGATAAGATTATGGTTAAGGTTTAGATTAAAGTTCATATGAAGGTGAAGGTAAAGGTTAAGGCTTGAGATTTAAGGGTTAAGGTTAAGGGTTTAAGGGTTAATAGTTACGATTAAAGTTAAGGTTAAGTGAAGATGATGATAAGGCTTTAAGGTTTAAGGTTCAAGGTCAAGGTTTAAGGTTAAGGTTAATGTTAAGGTTAAGGTAAGGTTAAGGTTAAGGTTAAGTTTAAGGTTAAGGTTAAGGTTAAGGTTATGGTTGAGGTTAAGGTTAAGGTTAAGGTTAAGGTTAAGGGTAATGTTAAGGTTGAGGTTAAGGTTTGGGTTTGGTTTTTGGATGGATTAAGGCTAAGGTTAAGGTTAAGGTTAACATTAAGGTTTTGGTTTGGGTTAAGGTTAATATTAAGGTTAATGTTAAGATTAAGGTTTGGGTTTGGGCTTGGGTTTGGGTTTGGATTAAGGTTAAGGTTAAGGTTAAGGTTAAATTTAAAGTTAAGGTTAAGGTTAAGGTTAAGGTTAAGGGTAAAGTTAAGGTTAAGGTTAAGGTTAAGATTAAGGTTGATAGTTAAGGGTCTAAGGTTATGGATATGAGAGAAATTAGAGATTTTTGAGTAGTAATATGAGAAGTTAGACACATTCTGATTTATTATATAAATATTATAAATTTATATTACATGTAAAGAGTATTCTAAGGTTTTTTTAAATTTTTTTTATTAAGTAAATAAGAATTAATTAATGGTATTATAAAGGTCCAAACCAGATTTGCCCAATTGTTCTTAAGTGTTTCAAAATATTATTATTATCATTATTGTTATTTTTCACTCCACCATATATTTCAATATTATTTTTCTTCATTGGCTTTTCGAAAAATCGTGTAGGTTAATACATTGCTCCCATATTTCCAAATTGGAAAAAATTTCTTTTAAAAGATCAATGTGGTTTTTATATATATATATATATATATATATATATATATATAATTGAGAAAACAAAATATAAATTTTTTAAGATATTTATAAGAAAAATAAAAGAATTATGAGAGAAATTAGAGATTAGAGAGTTTTGAGTAGTAATATGAGAAGTTAGGTATATTCTGGTTTATTATATAAATATTATAAATTAAATGTAAAGAGTGATTTAAGGTTTTTTATTTTATGTTTTTTTATTAAGTAGTTAATAATTAATTGATGGTATTAATGATAGATGGGGCCAAAAACGATCTTGACCACCAGTTATGTTTGGCCAGAATCAATCATGGTCACCACTTATCAAAAAACCTTGTAATATAATATAGATTATATTTTTTTATTAAGTATTTAAGAATTAATTAATGGTATTAATGATAGGGGGCCAGAAACGTTCTTGACCACAACTTTTGTTTGGCCAGAATCAATCCTTGCCACCACTTATCAAAAAAAACCTTGTAATATAATATAGATTATGTTTTTTTATTAAGTAGATAAGAATTAATTAATGATAGGTGGGGCCAAAAATGTTCTTGACCTCCACTTATGTTTGGCCAGAATCAATCCAGGCCACCACTTATAAAAAAAAACTTGTAATATAATATAGATTAACCTATCCACTCTCTTTCTCACTTCATTTTCTCGATATTCTGGTTCCTATATTTAAATCTTATCAAATCATACCACCTTGGATTTGTATAAAAATAACTCTTACTACACTAGATTCTCACTATAAATCTGGATATGTATATATTACGCCGAAGATTACAGTTTTCATGTATCTTCTATGGCAAATCTGGAGTTTCTAATGAAGATCGATACGGTATGTGTTTTATGAATTGAAATTGTACATGTGGGTAATGTTTTAAATTTTTTTTATGGCAATAAACAATTATTTAAACCTATTTTATAAGTTTTCAAGCCAAGATATCTTGAGATTCTTTTAATAGAAACTATCACACAATTAAAAAAAAATTCTTATTTAAAATGCAAATTTTAAGACACACCCAAAGTTATTATATTTATTCAATTTGATCTAATTTAAGTTATACTATGTTGAATCAAATACATAACCTTTATTTCAAAATTGGGCAGTGTCAAATAAAGTTTTATTTATATCACATACTATATATGTGATTATGTTTGTGTATAGTTAAATAAGTTTAGAAATATTTGATGTATCATATGATGATATCATACAAATATTTCTAAACTTATTTAACTATACACAAACATAATCACATATATAGTATGAGATATAAATAAAACTTCATTTGACACTGCCCAATTTTGAAATTAAGTTTATGTATTTGATTCAACATAGTATAACTTAAATTAGATCAAATTGAATAAATATAATAACTTTGGGTGTGTCTTAAAATGTGCATTTCAAATAGGATTTTTTTTATTGCGTGATAGTTTCTATTAAGAGAATCTCAAGATGTCTTGGCTTGAAAACTTATAAAATAGGTTTAAATAATTGTTTATTACCATAAAATAGAAGATTAAAACATTACCCATGGGTACAATTTCAATTCATAAACCACATACCGTGTCGATCTTAATTAAAAACTCCAGATTTGCCATAGAAGATACATGAAAACAGTAATCTTCAACGTAATATATACATATCCAGATTTATTGTGAGAATCTAGTGTAGTAAGAGATATTTTTATACAAATCCAAGGTGGTTTGATGTGATAAGATTTAGATATAGGAACCAGAATATCGAGAAAATGAAGAGAGAAAGAGAGTGGATAGGTAAATAGTTATATTTCTTATGTCTTCCCTCTTCTAGCCTCATCCATTATGAGATCATGCTTTATAGCTTACCCTTGTTATCCATAATCTGTAGTTTTCTGTTACTTGCTTATTCTCTATTTGGATTCTCCTCTTATTCTCATGACTTGCTTTGATCTTTTTCTTTTTGTTTGATCTAAACCTCAAGCATATTTGTCTTTTTCAGTTGTGTACTTATATATTCATTCAATGTAGCAATACACAAGGCAACCTACTTATTTATTGATCCCATGAACATTAAAAAAGTTAGTTATACTTAGATGGGATCATTCATTTATCATCATTAAAATACCTATAGAATGGTGATTGTGCCACGATTCTCCCCATTTTCAATGATGATAAACAAAGATGGAATATGTCAATATAAGTAAAACTAAGAGGCATCGAATTAAGAAATACAATCCAAGCAAGTGTTCCATTTTGGCGGTGTCACATTTCTCCCCATTTGGAAATATAAAATCCAATTAAGCATGCAGTCTAAACAAATAATTATATTATGGAAGATAAGAAAATGATAGAGGAACGATAGAGTAACCAAAATTTCATGGGATCCTGCTAGAGATCGTGTAACGACTTTAAATTCTCCTATTCTAGTTGGTGCTTTTGTTGGTAGATATGGTGGTTAATGGGATAATGGCCCTAAATACATGTAAACTTTGGACTATTATGTTTTAACATTGGTTAAGTACTAATGAGGCTAATGAATGAAATTTATCTATTTGTATTATGGCTCAATTTATGAATTATAATCAATCAATCTATCTACTTATATATCAATTGATCTATCTATCTATGCTAATTTGCAATTGATATTCACTAACTGGTAACATCAATTTATTGATGTAGATTCCTTAAGGTGTCCATCCCCGGTAATTTGTGGGAAACAATAATTTTTTTGTTCAAATTTGTGGGAAACAATACCAACTATAAGCCTATAACAAAGTTTGTTAAATTCAATCAATTGTATGGTCTTTGTTAAATAAATTCGTCCAATAACATCGTGATTGTATTATATACCGCGATTCAAGTCAGAATGTGAATTTTTAAGTAGACTTTGTTATTTAATATTTAAACTGACTCACCACACATAAAAAGTAGAGAGAAACGTGAGTCTTTCTCTAGAAAACTTTTAATTTGATTGTATATGAGATTTAAAGTGAATATATTAGTTGATTATCCCACCTTATTTGTTTTATTTCATACATATTAAAAAATATCTTGTAGCGATATTACTTGTACAAAAATAAATTTTATAAATTATTTTAATAATTTACATATATATTGAAAATTTGTTTTAAAAATCAAAGATTACTAGTAGTGGAAAAAAAAAGTACGCATATGATATTTTTAGGAATAATTTGTTAACAATAATTCTTTTAGAATTCAAGAAAATTAGATAAAGATGTGGTACAAAGGATTGAATAAATTTCAAGAAAAACAATATTATAGTTGATGTTGGTGTTGCTTAGTCTAGACTTTAATTTAAATTCTCGTGATGGTCAAATAGAGGAGGAGCGCCATCCAAAAACCCTTTGTTTTCACATAATATGATTAATTGAAAGGGTGATGACACAAAAGGTCCACACAATAAATGAGGTGTACAATAAGGTCCATACCAATTTTACAAGATAAACAGCGAAGCATCCCATTACAGATACACACAACACATAAAAAAACACATATAATTCCCCCCCCCCCCACGCACAAAAATAGTTTATCTTGCATATTTAAAATATATCTATATATATATATATATATATATATATATATATATATATATATATATATACTCAAAGGATTATGAAAATATATATTTGTAAACAACTAAGCTTAAAATTACTATTTTTATTTTTGTAAAAATATTTGAAATGGAAAATCTCGATAAATTGTAAAAATTGGTGTGAAGATGCTCATATCTAAATGTTATATATACATCAACTGGGGTCTATATGGATTGAGAGTATTGAGAAGGAAAGATTTTTTTTATATATATTCAATCGTTTGTATTAGGTGATTTATTTTTGAAAATAATTAAAGTAAATATAATCTTTATTTAATTATCTATCCAAATCAGGGTCAATTAAAAGATTTTAATAAGTAAATAAGAGAAAAAAATAAATTTGCATCTTACAAAAAATAATAAAAATAGAAATATAATAATACATGTTTTTTTCTTTTATTGTATTTTTCCAATATAAACAAAGAGATATCTATAATTATTTATAAGTTTTTCTTTCTCAATTTTTTCTAATCCAAACAAGATTTTCCTCTTCTCTTTTTTCTTTAATAATTTTTCTCCCTTTTATTTATTATTTTTTCCTCTTAAATACAAACATTTTGTAAACTGCATAATACACGTGTTAAAACCTTTATTGATCCAATAACATGATTTATATATATATATGTATGTATGTATATATATATATGTGTATGTATGTATGTATGTATGTATGTATGTATGTATGCATGTGTGTGTACGTGTGTGTGCTTACATATATAATGAGCAATATATTAATAATTTAAAGACATGCACATAGAGAATTCCCGTTCAACATTGAACAAGAAAAATAAAAACCTTATACACATTTTCGCTCTAATAATTCATTAAAATAACAAAATCTTCCTTTTTCTTCAACAATATCATCTCATCCGCCAATAAGCCTTCCGATGAGGACTGATAAAATAGAATTGCTGCTCGGCAATATGTTTATGATCGACACTCCATCTGAACAATTATGTTGTTGGAGGATAGAGTATATGCTACTATAAGATTTCCTAAATGTGCACCCTTCAGTGGCACTTATAAAGGTCGGTATATAGGTGTTGTGATGGTTGACATGGATGATATTAGATCACTACTTGATTATTCGTGAATGGTTCCTAACTTTAAACCTTATCTAGGATTGATTACTATGACCACAACTTGGATGTGTTTTTTGAATGTTACGACGTAGAACTATAAGTTTAGTATTCTCTATAAGATTGGAGACTAGATTGAACACACAATCTTCACTGATCCACTAACAAAGGATCATGTCTGCAAAAACATTGCAAGATTTATGATCAAGTTAGAGATGATAGAACCAATGCACATATACCTATGATGAATTAAAGTATTTGCAACGTGGAACATTAGGAATTTCACCTAATATTTGTTACCGTTGGAGATTCATACATATAAAATATGGGTGCATGTCTTGTAGGATACTCGTAGTGAGATGGGTGTTATAGATTTTGGGCTGTGTTCAAAAAGGGTGCCACTGCACATGGTTCTAACAGATGTTAAAAGAAACTTTTATTCAGGTAATTGGTGAATCTTCAACCTTGAAGAGGGGTGTCAGTCAAGAGATAGATATGGAAGGGTAAGCTGAGTTGGGTAGGGTGTTAGCCTAAAGGCTATATTTTGATTGATGAGTTGATGACAAAATATTTTATCTTGAACATGCTTGATCTTACACTCTCTTTCTCTCTTCATTTTCTTGATATTCTAGTAACTATATCTAAATCTTATCACATCAGTCTACCTTGAATTTGTATAAAAATAACTCTAACTACACTAGATTCTCACCATAAATCTGGATCTGTATATATTACGCTGAAGATTACTGTTTTCATGTTTCTTCTATGGAAAATCTAGAATTTCTAATGAAGATCAACACGATATGTGGTTTATGAATTGAAATTGTACCCATGGGTAATGTTTTAAAATTATTTTATGGTAATAAACAATTATATAAACCTATTTTATAAGTTTTCAAGCCAAGACATATTGAGATTCTTTTAATAGAAACTATCACGTAATTAATTTTTTTTCCTATTTGAAATGCAAGTTTTAAGACACACCCAAAGTTATTATATTTATTAAATTTGATCTAATTTAAGTTATACTATGTTGAATCAAATACATAAACTTAATTTCAAAATTGGGCAGTGCAAAATAAAGTTTTATTTATATCACATACTATATATGTGATTATGTTTATGTATAGTTAAATAAGTTTAGAAATATTTGGTGTATCATATGATGATATCATACAAATAGGAAGACCTTCCTTTAAGAAAGGTAGAGGGTCATGTCACACGTACCCCCTTTAACCCCTAAATTATGAAAAAAAAAATTGATCTTATACAAAATTATATTATTATCTTATATCTTTCAAAAATTTAGAATAATTCACTTCGTCCCCCTGATGTTTAATACTCTTATTAGACAGTATTTAATTTATATAAAAATTTGTTTAGTTTGTAGTATAATACATGCGATTTTCCATAATACAAAAACATATAATGTAACTAATAAGATAAAACATTGTGATATTTTGTGTAATGTTTGCATAATATAGGGATTTATAGTATTATTTATGCATAATATAGGAACATTGAGTATAATTAACTCAATAAAATACATTTGGATACATCGTCTCGAACCATCTTAGCCCCCAAACAAAAAAAAAATCACTTATGCATACATAATTTTTTTCCATAAATGCTTAAACATGTGCATAATTTTTTTGTTATCTTTACTAAAGTATTAATATATACTTTTGTTTACATCAATAAATTGTATTTTTTTAACGGATGAACAATTATTTGAATAAACTATATGTTGAACATCAAATTAGAAAACCATGACTATTCTTCATTTCCCGTATCTTGTTTACATAACATATATCTAATAAATAACAATTCTCCTATCAGATAGATCGTTGGACATGATATTTCTAATAAGTATCGACATAATAAGGTAAAATACTTTTTATGAAAGTTGTTTTTAGAAAATCAATATGTTGTATATTTTATTTTTATGGTAATTCAAGACTAATTGCTAATACATCCCTGAAGTATAACCAAACACCTAAGACAATTCATGAATTTTTTTATCTGTTAAACAAATCCCTTAATATAATCTCCAGATGCTCATTCACCCCAACTAACAAAAATTCGTTATTTTTTAAACAAACATACATCATACTCATTCAACTTTTTTCTATCTTTTTTGTTTTTCATATTTGTTTTCTTCCACATCTTTTTGAATTATACTTTGCCCATCTCCTTTAAAATAAAATCAATATTTAAATTATTTTACAAGACTAGTATATCGCTCGCTGGATTTTCAAAACTTAAAATTTTACCTTTCAAAAGAATGGAAAAGTGTATCAATAGTTTATTGTCTCTTGTAAAATTTTAAGAAATATAACTTGATTTTCTAGATTATATTTGTATAGTATAGGAACTTATAATGTAGTTAAAATAAATTAATTTTAATTTAGTACCATATGTTACAAATTTTTCATAATATATGGACCTCAATTTTTAAAAAATTGTACAGTATAGGGAAATAAATTAAAAAATTTACACAATTTAGGAACCTATAGTACAATTATTTAAAAAAATTGGAATGTCCCCACCCCACCAAAATACCTTGCTTCTTTCCTAGTAGATGTGCTTTGATTCAACAAGTTTCACTTGGATACTCAGACATTTATTTTACAATAATGATTCTTCAATTTTTGGTTAATTTAATTACATGATTTTAGTTTTGAATATGCTAGGTCTCTGTATTATTTTAGTAATGTTTAAACATGCTCTTATTTATGAGATGGCTTATCATTATAAAATATCTCTTAGTAATATTTTTTGACTATGATCCTCTATCCTCATAAACCAAACAGTTCAGAGTGTGAAAGCATTCAATTTTATTTTCATTTTTTTTGTTAATTTTGTTATATATATATGTAACATGATGACTATGATCCAAATCACTTATTTTGCACTCTTTTCCTCAATTAAGGTTATATCCTAATTGGGTTTCCTAAATAATATTTTAATGAGGTAGGCTACACAAAAGTCATCACATTATTTTATATATTAAATAAAATATAATTTTCTAAAAAAAATTGTTTTCTTCTCTCCAAATAGACCCTCATAGGCATACAAGTACGCGAAGAGCTGCAAATTTAACCATCCAGTTAAGAAGAGTAACGTGGTAATTTATTAAATACTTGTGGGGAATTACTGATCTTATTTGTTATAGTTTTGTACTTCTGTTTTCACTCAAATATTAATTTCAGGTTGCCAAGGATCAAAAACGGGAAGTTGAATTCGATTTCGATTACCCATGGGCAAACCTAGGATCTTTCTGTTTGAGTGTCCATGACTTAGAATTAATTGCACGATAGGTCCTTATAATATACAAAATTGCACTATATATGTATACACTATAAGTCAGTATATTATATTCAAAAAAATGTTAACTATAAATTAAAGTCTAGAAGATTCTAAAAATTTGGGTACATAAGGTAATTATATAATTTTTTATATATATCAGTATAAAAAAACCCCTAGCTATTGTAATTTTAGAAAATTGTAATGGGATTACATTCATTAAATGAAAATAAAAAAGTGAATTCAAGGAAATTGATTTATAATTTTTTATTAGATTGATGAAAATAAAAAACTTGTAATTGCACAATTTGTCCCTTATTTATATACTAGGTAAAACCCGTGTCTGAAGACACTGAAGAAAAAATTTGTAGCGTTTTTACGGTTAAATTTAATTTTATGATTAATATTAAGTTAGATTTAAGGTTTAAGATTAAGCATATAATGTTTAACAAAATTCCAGGGTTAAGTTCGAATATTAGCGCGATGATTCTTCATCTGTTTAAGGTTAAGGTTAAGGTTACAGTTAATATGAAAGTTAAGGTTAAGGTTTAAAGTTAAAGGTTTATAGGTTAAGGTAAATTTAAAGGATAAATGGTAAGGTTGGGGTTAGAATTAAAGTTAAGGTTAAGATTAAGATTGAGGTTAAGGTATAAAGTTTAAGGTTCAAAGTTCAAGGTTTAAGGTTCAAGGTTAAGGTTAAGTTTTAACTTCAAGGATAAGATTATGGTTAAGGTTTAGATTAAAGTTCATATGAAGGTGAAGGTAAAGGTTAAGGCTTGAGATTTAAGGGTTAAGGTTAAGGGTTTAAGGGTTAATAGTTACGATTAAAGTTAAGGTTAAGTGAAGATGATGATAAGGCTTTAAGGTTTAAGGTTCAAGGTCAAGGTTTAAGGTTAAGGTTAATGTTAGGTTAACGTTAAGGTTAAGTTTAAGGTTAAGGTTAAGGTTAAGGTTATGGTTGAGGTTAAGGTTAAGGTTAAGGTTAAGGTTAAGGTTAATGTTAAGGTTGAGGTTAAGGTTTGGGTTTGGTTTTTGGATGGATTAAGGCTAAGGTTAAGGTTAACATTAAGGTTTGGGTTTGGGTTAAGGTTAATATTAAGGTTAATGTTAAGATTAAGGTTTGGGTTTGGGTTTGGGTTTGGGTTTGGATTAAAGTTAAGGTTAAGGTTAAGGTTAAATTTAAGGTTAAGGTTAAGGTTAAGTTTAAGGTTAAGGTTAAGGGTAAAGTTAAGTTAAGGTTAAGGTTAAGGTTAAGGTTGATAATTAAGGGTCTAAGGTTATGGATATGAGAGAAATTAGAGATTTTTGAGTAGTAATATGAGAAGTTAGACACATTCTGATTTATTATATAAATATTATAAATTTATATTACATGTAAAGAGTATTCTAAGGTTTTTTTTAAATTTTTTTTATTAAGTAAATAAGAATTAATTAATGGTATTATAAAGGTCCAAACCAGATTTGCCCAATTGTTCTTAAGTGTTTCAAAATATTATTATTATCATTATTGTTATTTTTCACTCCACCATATATTTCAATATTATTTTTCTTCATTGGCTTTTCGAAAAATCGTGTAGGTTAATACATTGCTCCCATATTTCCAATTTGAAGAATTTTCTTTTAAAAGATCAACGTGGTTTATATATATATATATATATATATATATATATATATATATATATATATAATTGAGAAAACAAAATATAAATTTTTTTAAGATATTTATAGGAAAAATAAAAGAATTATGAGAGAAATTAGAGATTAGAGAGTTTTTAGTAGTAATATGAGAAGTTAGGTATATTCTGCTTTATTATATAAATATTATAAATTAAATGTAAAGAGTGATTTAAGGTTTTTTATTTTATATTTTTTTATTAAGTAGTTAATAATTAATTGATGGTATTAATGATAGATGGGGCCAAAAACGATCTTGACCACCAGTTATGTTTGGCCAGAATCAATCCTGGTCACCACTTATCAAAAAACCTTGTAATATAATATAGATTATATTTTTTTATTAAGTATTTAAGAATTAATTAATGATATTAATGATAGGGGGCCAGAAATGTTCTTGACCACAACTTTTGTTTGGCCAGAATCAATCCTTGCCACCACTTATCAAAAAAAACCTTGTAATATAATATAGATTATGTTTTTTTATTAAGTAGATAAGAATTAATTAATGATAGGTGGGGCCAAAAATGTTCTTGACCTCCACTTATGTTTGGCCAGAATCAATCCAGGCCACCACTTATAAAAAACCTTGTAATATAATATAGATTAACCTATCCACTCTCTTTCTCACTTCATTTTCTCGATATTCTGGTTCCTATATTTAAATCTTATCACATCATACCACCTTGGATTTGTATAAAAATAACTCTTACTACACTGGATTCTCACTATAAATCTGGATCTGTATATATTATGCCGAAGATTACAGTTTTCATGTATCTTCTATGGCAAATCTGGAGTTTCTAATGAAGATCGATACGGTATGTGTTTTATGAATTGAAATGGTACATGTGGGTAATGTTTTAAATTTTTTTTATGGCAATAAACAATTATTTAAACCTATTTTATAAGTTTTCAAGCCAAGATATCTTGAGATTCTTTTAATAGAAACTATCACACAATTAAAAAAAATTCCTATTTGAAATGCAAATTTTAAGACACACCCAAAGTTATTATATTTATTCAATTTGATCTAATTTAAGTTATACTATGTTGAATCAAATACATAACCTTTATTTCAAAATTGGGCAGTGTCAAATAAAGTTTTATTTATATCACATACTATATATGTGATTATGTTTGTGTATAGTTAAATAAGTTTAGAAATATTTGATGTATCATATGATGATATCATACAAATATTTCTAAACTTATTTAACTATACACAAACATAATCACATATATAGTATGAGATATAAATAAAACTTCATTTGACACTGCCCAATTTTGAAATTAAGTTTATGTATTTGATTCAACATAGTATAACTTAAATTAGATCAAATTGAATAAATATAATAACTTTGGGTGTGTCTTAAAATGTGCATTTCAAATAGGATTTTTTTTATTGCGTGATAGTTTCTATTAAGAGAATCTCAAGATGTCTTGGCTTGAAAACTTATAAAATAGGTTTAAATGATTGTTTATTACCATAAAATAAAAGATTAAAACATTACCCATGGGTACAATTTCAATTCATAAACCATAATACCGTGTTGATCTTAATTAGAAACTCCAGATTTGCCATAGAAGATACATGAAAACAGTAATCTTCAAAGTAATATATACATATCCAGATTTATTGTGAGAATCTAGTGTAGTAAGAGTTATTTTTATACAAATCCAAGGTGGTTTGATGTGATAAGATTTAGATATAGGAACCAGAATATCGAGAAAATGAAGAGAGAAAGAGAGTGGATAGGTAAATAGTTATATTTCTTATGTCTTGCCTCTTCTAGCCTCATCCATTATGAGATCATGCTTTATAGCTTACCCTTGTTATCCATAATCTGTAGTTTTCTGTTACTTGCTTATTCTCTATTTGGATTCTCCTCTTATTCTCATGACTTGCTTTGATCTTTTTCTTTCTGTTTGATCTAAACCTCAAGCATATTTGTCTTTTTCAGTTGTGTACTTATATATTCATTCAATGTAGCAATACACAAGGCAACGTACTTATTTATTGATCCCATGAACATTAAAAAAGTTAGTTATACTTAGATGGGATCATTCATTTATCATCATTAAAATACCTATAGAATGGTGATTGTGCCACGATTCTCCCCATTTTCAATGATGATAAACAAATATGGAATATGTCAATATAAGTAAAACTAAGAGGCATCGAATTAAGAAATGCAATCCAAGCAAGTGTTCCATTTTGGCGGTGTCACATTTCTCCTCATTTGGAAATATAAAATCCAATTAAGCATGCAGTCTAAACAAATAATTATATTATGGAAGATAAGAAAATGATAGAGGAACGATAGAGTAACCAAAATTTCATGGGATCCTGCTAGAGATCGTGTAACGACTTTAAATTCTCCTATTCTAGTTGGTGCTTTTGTTGGTAGATATGGTGGTTAATGGGATAATGGCCCTAAATACATGTAAACTTTGGACTATTATGTTTTAACATTGGTTAAGTACTAATGAGGCTAATGAATGAAATTTATCTATTTGTATTATGGACCAATTTATGAATTATAATCAATCAATCTATCTACTTATATATCAATTGATCTATCTATCTATGCTAATTTCCAATTGATATTCACTAACTGGTAACATCAATTTATTGATGTAGATTCCTTAAGGTGTCCATCCCCGGTAATTTGTGGGAAACAATAATTTTTTTGTTCAAATTTGTGGGAAACAATACCAACTATAAGCCAATAACAAAGTTTGTTAAATTCAATCAATTGTATGGTCTTTTTTAAATAAATTCGTCCAATAACATCGTGATTGTATTATATACCGCGATTCAAGTCAGAATGTGAATTTTTAAGTAGACTTTGTTATTTAATATTTAAACTGACTCACCAGACATAAAAAGTAGAGAGAAACGTGAGTCTTTCTCTAGAAAACTTTTAATTTGATTGTATATGAGATTTAAAGTGAATATATTAGTTGATTATCCCACCTTATTTGTTTTATTTCATACATATTAAAAAATATCTTGTAGCGATATTACTTGTACAAAAATAAATTTTATAAATTATTTTAATAATTTACATATATATTGAAAATTTGTTTTAAAAATCAAAGATTACTAGTAGTGGTAAAAAAAAGTACGCATATGATATTTTTAGGAATAATTTGTTAACAATAATTCTTTTAGAATTCAAGAAAATTAGATAAAGATGTGGTACAAAGGATTGAATAAATTTCAAGAAAAACAATATTATAGTTGATGTTGGTGTTGCTTAGTCTAGACTTTAATTTAAATTCTCGTGATGGTCAAATAGAGGAGGAGCGTCATCCAAAAACCCTTTGTTTTCACATAATATGATTAATTGAAAGGGTGATGACACAAAAGGTCCACACAATAAATGAGGTGTACAATAAGGTCCATACCAATTTTACAAGATAAACAGCGAAGCATCCCATTACAGATACACACAACACATAAAAAAACACATATAATTCCCCCCCCCCACACACACAAAAATAGTTTATCTTGCATATTTAAAATATATATATATATACTCAAAGGATTATGAAAATATATATTTGTAAACAACTAAGCTTAAAAATTACTATTTTTATTTTTGTAAAAATATTTGAAATGGAAAATCTCGATAAATTGTAAAAATTGGTGTGAAGATGCTCATATCTAAATGTTATATATACATCAACTGGGGTCTATATGGATTGAGAGTATTGAGAAGGAAAGATTTTTTTTTATATATTCAATCGTTTGTATTAGGTGATTTATTTTTGAAAATAATTAAAGTAAATATAATCTTTATTTAATTATCTATCCAAATCAGGGTCAATTAAAAGATTTTAATAAGTAAATAAGAGAAAAAAATAATTTTGACATCTTACAAAAAATAATAAAAATAGAAATATAATAATACATGTTTTTTTTCTTTTATTGTATTTTTCCAATCTAAACAAAGAAATATCTAGAATTATTTATAAGTTTTTCTTTCTCAATTTTTTCTAATCCAAACAAGATTTTCCTCTTCTCTTTTTTCTTTAATAATTTTTCTCACTTTTATTTATTATTTTTTCCTCTTAAATACAAACATTTTGTAAAGTGCATAATACACGTGTTAAAACCTTTATTGATCCAATAACATGATTTATATATATGTATGTATGTATGTATATATATGTGTATGTATGTATGTATGTATGCATGTGTGTGTGTGTACGTGTGTGTGCTTACATATATAATGAGCAATATATTAATAATTTAAAGACATGCACATAGAGAATTCCCGTTCAACATTGAACAAGAAAAATAAAAACCTTATACACATTTTCGCTCTAATAATTCATTAAAATAACAAAATCTTCCTTTTTCTTCAACAATATCATCTCATCCGCCAATAAGCCTTCCGATGAGGACTGATAAAATAGAATTGCTGCTCGGCAATATGTTTATGATCGACACTCCATCTGAACAATTATGTTGTTGGAGGATAGAGTATATGCTACTATAAGATTTCCTAAATGTGCACCCTTCAGTGGCACTTATAAAGGTCGGTATATAGGTGTTGTGATGGTTGACATGGATGATATTAGATCACTACTTGATTATTCGTGAATGGTGCCTAACTTTAAACCTTATCTAGGATTGATTACTATGACCACAACTTGGATGTGTTTTTTGAATGTTATGATGTAGAACTATAAGTTTAGTATACTCTATAAGATTGGAGACTAGATTGAACACACAGTCTTCACTGATCCACTAACAAAGGATCATGTCTGCAAAAACATTGCAAGATTTATGATTAAGTTAGAGATGATAGAACCAATGCACATATACCTATGATGAATTAAAGTATTTGCAACGTGGAACATTAGGAATTTCACCTAATATTTTTTACCATTGGAGATTCATACATATAAAATATGGGTGCATGTCTGGTAGGATACTCGTAGTGAGATGGGTGTTATAGATTTTGGGCTGTGTTCAAAAAGGGTGCCACTGCACATGGTTCTAACAGATGTTAAAAGAAACTTTTATTCAGGTAATTGGTGAATCTTCAACCTTGAAGAGGGGTGTCAGTCAAGAGATAGATATGGAAGGGTAAGCTGAGTTGGATAGGGTGTTAGCCTAAAGGCTATATTTTGATAGATGAGTTGATGACAAAATATTTTATCTTGAACATGCTTGATCTTACACTCTCTTTCTCTCTTCATTTTCTTGATATTCTAGTAACTATATCTAAATCTTATCACATCAGTCTACCTTGAATTTGTATAAAAATAACTCTAACTACACTAGATTCTCACCATAAATCTGGATCTGTATATATTACGCTGAAGATTGCTGTTTTCATGTTTCTTCTATGGAAAATCTAGAGTTTCTAATGAAGATCAACACGATATGTGGTTTATGAATTGAAATTGTACCCATGGGTAATGTTTTAAAATTATTTTATGGTAATAAAAAATTATATAAACCTATTTTATAAGTTTTCAAGCCAAGACATATTGAGATTCTTTTAATAGAAACTATCACGTAATTAATTTTTTTTCCTATTTGAAATGCAAGTTTTAAGACACACCCAAAGTTATTATATTTATTCAATTTGATCTAATTTAAGTTATACTATGTTGAATCAAATACATAAACTTAATTTCAAAATTGGGCAGTGCCAAATAAAGTTTTATTTATATCACATACTATATATGTGATTATGTTTGTGTATAGTTAAATAAGTTTAGAAATATTTGGTGTATCATATGATGATATCATACAAATAGGAAGACCTTCCTTTAAGAAAGGTAGAGGGTCATGTCACATGTACCCCCTTTAACCCCTAAATTATGAAAAAAAAAAATTGATCTTATACAAAATTATATTATTATCTTATATCTTTCAAAAATTTAGAATAATTCACTTCGTCCCCCTGATGTTTAATTCTCTTATTAGACCGTATTTAATTTATATAAAAATTTGTTTAGTTTGTAGTATAATACATGCGATTTTCCATAATACAAAAACATATAATGTAACTAATAAGATAAAACATTGTGATATTTTGTGTAATGTTTGCATAATATAGGGATTTATAGTATTATTTATGCATAATATAGGAACATGGAGTATAATTAACTCAATAAAATACATTTGGATACATCGTCTCGAACCATCTTAGCCCCCAAACAAAAAAAAAAATCACTTATGCATAGATAATTTTTTTCCATAAATGCTTAAACATGTGCATAATTTTTTTATTATCTTTACTAAAGTATTAATATATACTTTTGTTTACATCAATAAATTGTATTTTTTTAATGGATGAACAATTATTTGAATAAACTATATGTTGAACATCAAATTAGAAAACCATGACTATTCTTCATTTCCCGTATCTTGTTTACATGACATATATCTAATAAATAACTATTCTCCTATCAGATAGATCGTTGGACATGATATTTCTAATAAGTATCGACATAATAAGGTAAAATACTATTTATGAAAGTTGTTTTTAGAAAATCAATATGTTGTATATTTTATTTTTATGGTAATTCAAGACTAATTGCTAATACATCCCTGAAGTATAACCAAACACCTAAGACAATTCATGAATTTTTTTTATCTGTTAAACAAATCCCTTAATATAATCTCCAGATGCTCATTCACCCCAACTAACAAAAATTTACAATTTTCGTTATTTTTTAAACAAACATACATCATACTCATTCAACTTTTTTCTATCTTTTTTGTTTTTCATATTTGTTTTCTTCCACATCTTTTTGAATTATACGTTGCCCATCTCCTTTAAAATAAAATCAATATTTAAATTATTTTACAAGACTAGTATGTCGCTCGCTGGATTTTCAAAACTTAAAATTTTACCTTTCAAAAGAATGGAAAAGTGTATCAATAGTTTATTGTCTCTTGTAAAATTTTAAGAAATATCACTTGATTTTCTAGATTATATTTGTATAGTATAGGAACTTATAATGTAGTTAAAATAAATTAATTTTAATTTAGTACCATATGTTACAAATTTTTCATAATATATGGACCTCAATTTTTAAAAAATTGTACAGTATAGGAAAATAAATTAAAAAATTTACAGAACCTATAGTACAATTATTTAAAAAAATTGGAATGTCCCAACCCCCACCAAAATACCTTGCTTCTTTCCTAGTAGATGTGCTTTGGTTCAACAAGTTTTACTTGGATACTCGGACATTTATTTTACAATAATGATTCTTCAATTTTTGGTTAATTTAATTACATGATTTTAGTTTTTAATATGCTAGGTCTCTGTATTATTTTAGTAATGTTTAAACATGCTCTTATTTATGAGATGGCTTATCATTATAAAATATCTCCTAGTAATATTTTTTGACTATGATCCTCTATCCTCATAAACCAAACAGTTCAGAGTGTGAAAGAATTCAATTTTATTTTCATTTTTTTTGTTAATTTTGTTATTTATATATGTAACATGATGACTATGATCCAAATCACTTATTTTGCACTCTTTTCCTCAATTAAGGTTATATCCTAATTGGGTTTCCTAAATAATATTTTGATGAGGTAGGCTACACAAAAGTCATCACATTATTTTATATGTTAAATAAAATATCATTTTCTAAAAAAAATTATTATCTTCTCTCCAAATAGACCCTCATAGGCATACAAGTACGCGAAGAGCTGCAAATTTAACCATCCAGTTAAGAAGAGTAACGTGGTAATTTATTAATACTTGTGGGAAATTACTGATCTTATTTGTTATAGTTTTGTACTTCTGTTTTCACTCAAATATTAATTTCAGGTTGCCAAGGATCAAAAACGGGAAGTTGAATTCGATTTTGATTACCCATGGGCGAACCTAGGATCTTTTTGTTTGAGTGTCCATGACTTAGAATTAATTGCACGATAGGTCCTTATAATATACAAAATTGCACTATATATGTATAAACTATAAGTCCGTATATGGTATTCAAAAAAATATTAACTATAAATTAAAGTCTAGAAGATTCTAAAAATTTGGGTACATAAGGTAATTATATAATTTTATATATATATATCAGTATAAAAAAACCCCTAGCTATTGTAATTTTAGAAAATTGTAATGGGATTACATTCATTAAATGAAAATAAAAAAGTGAAGTCAAGGAAATTGATTTATAATTTTTTATTAGATTGATGAAAATAAAAAACTTGTAATTGCACAAGTTGTCCTTTATTTATATACTAGGTAAAACCCGTGTCTGAAGACACTGAAGAAAAAATTTGTAGCGTTAACGGTTAAATTTAATTTTATGATTAATATTAAGTTAGACTTAAGGTTTAAGATTAAACATTTAATGTTTAACAAAATTCCAGGGTTAAGGTCGAATATTAGCGCGATGATTCTTCATCTGTTTAAGGTTAAGGTTAAGGTTGCATTTAAGATGAAAGTTAAGGTTAAGGTTTAAAGTTAAAGGTTTAAAGGTTAAATGGTAAGGTTGGGGTTAGAATTAAAGTTAAGGTTAAGATTAAGATTGAGGTTAAGGTATAAAGTTTAAGGTTCAAAGTTCAAGGCTTAAGGTTCAAGGTTAAGGTTAAGTTTTAACTTCAAGGATAAGATTATGGTTAAGGTTTAGATTAAAGTTAATATGAAGTTGAAGGTAAAGGTTAAGGCTTGAGATTTAAGGGTTAAGGTTAAGGGTTTAAGGGTTAAGAGTTACGGTTAAAGTTAAGGTTAAGTGAAGATGATGATAAGGCTTTAAGGTTTAAGGTTCAAGGTCAAGGTTTAAGGTTAAGTTTAATGTTAAGGTTAAGGTAAGGTTAAGGTTAAGGTTAAGGTTAAGGTTAAGGTTATGGTTGAGGTTAAGGTTAAGGTTAAGGTTAAGGTTAAGGTTAAGGTTAAGGTTAAGGTTAAGGTTAAGGTTAAGTTTAAGGTTAAGGTTAAGTTTAAGTTTGAGGTTGAGGTTAAGGTTAAGGTTAAGGTTAAGGTTAAGGTTTGGGTTTGGTTTGGTTTTGGGATGGGTTAAGGCTAAGGTTAAGGTTAAGGTTAACGTTAAGGTTTCGGTTTGGGTTAAGGTTAAGGTTAAGGTTAAGGTTAAGGTTTGGGTTTGGGTTTGGGTTTGGGTTAAGGTTAAGGTTAAGGTTAAGGTTAAATTTAAGGTTAAGGTTAAGGTTAAGTTTAAGGTTAAGGTTAAGGTTAAGGTTAAGGGTAAAGATAAGTTTAAGGTTAAGGTTAAGGTTGATAGTTAAGGGTCTAAGGTTATGGATATGAGAGAAATTAGAGATTTTTGAGTAGTAATATGAGAAGTTAGACACATTCTGATTTATTATATAAATATTATAAATTTATATTACATGTAAAGAGTATTCTAAGGTTTTTTTTAAATTTTTTTTATTAAGTAAATAAGAATTAATTAATGGTATTATAAAGGTCCAAACCAGATTTGCCCAATTGTTCTTAAGTGTTTCAAAATATTATTATTATCATTATTGTTATTTTTCACTCCACCATATATTTCAATATTATTTTTCTTCATTGGCTTTTCGAAAAATCGTGTAGGGTAATACATTACTCCGATATTTCCAATTTGAAAAATTTTCTTTTCAAAGATCAATCTGGTTTATATATATATATATATATATATATATATATATATATATATATATATATATATATATATATATATATATATAATTGAGAAAACAAAAAATAATTTTTTTAAGATATTTATAAGAAAAATAAAAGAATTATGAGAGAAATTAGAGATTAGAGAGTTTTGAGTAGTAATATGAGAAGTTAGGTATATTCTGCTTTATTATATAAATATTATAAATTAAATGTAAAGACTGATTTAAGGTTTTTTATTTTATGTTATTTTATTAAGTAGTTAAGAATTAATTGCTGGTATTAATGATAGATGGGGCCAAAAACGATCTTGACCACCAGTAATGTTTGGCGAGAATCAATCATGGTCACCACTTATCAAAAAACCTTGTAATATGATATAGATTATATTTTTTTATTAAGTATTTAAGAATTAATTTAATGGTATTAATGATATGGGCCAGATTGACCACAACTTATGTTTGGCCAAAATCAATCCTTGCCACCACTAATCAAAAAAAACCTTGTAATATAATATAGATTATGTTTTTTTATTAAGTAGATAAGAATTAATTAATGATAGGTGGGGCCAAAAACGTTCTTGACCTACACTTATGTTTGGCCAGAATCAATCCAGGCCACCACTTATAAAAAAACCTTGTAATATAATATAGATTAACCTATCCACTCTCTTTCTCACTTCATTTTCTCTATATTCTGGTTCCTATATTTAAATCTTATCACATCATACCACCTTGGATTTGTATAAAAATAACTCTTACTACACTAGATTCTCACCATAAATCTGGATCTGTATATATTACGCCGAAGATTACAGTTTTCATGTATCTTCTATGGCAAATCTGGAGTTTCTAATGAAGATCGATACGGTATGTGGTTTATGAATTGAAATTGTACACATGGGTAATGTTTTAAAATTATTTTATGGCAATAAAAAATTATTTAAACCTATTTTATAAGTTTTCAAGCCAAGATATCTTGAGATTCTTTTAATAGAAACTATCACACAATTAAAAAAAATTCTATTTGAAATGCAAATTTATAGTATGTGATATAAAAAAAACTTCATTTGACACTGCCCAATTTTGAAAATTAAGTTTATGTATTTGATTCAACATAGTATAACTTAAATTAGATCAAATTGAATAAATATAATAACTTTGGGTGTGTCTTAAAATGTGCATTTCAAATAGGATTTTTTTTTATTGCGTGCTAGTTTCTATTAAAAGAATCTCAAGATGTCTTGGCTTGAAAACTTATAAAATAGGTTTAAATAATTGTTTATTACCATAAAATAATATATTAAAACATTACCCATGGGTACAATTTCAATTCATAAACCACATACCGTGTCGATCTTCATTAGAAACTCCAGATTTGCCATAGAAGATACATGAAAACAGTAATCTTCAACGTAATATATACATATCCAGATTTATTGTGAGAATCTAGTGTAGTAAGAGTTATTTTTATACAAATCCAAGGTGGTTTGATGTGATAATATTTAGATATAGGAACCAGAATATCGAGAAAATGAAGAGAGAAAGAGAGTGGATAGGTAAATAGTTATATTTCTTATGTCTTGCCTCTTCTAGCCTCATCCATTATGAGATCATGCTTTATAGCTTACCCTTGTTATCACTAACAGTTGTCCATTATCTGTAGTTTTCTGTTACTTGCTTATTCTCTATTTGGATTCTCCTCTTATTCTCATGACTTGCTTTGATCTTTTTCTTTCTGTTTGATCTAAACCTCAAGCATATTTGTCTTTTTCAGTTGTGTACTTATATATTCATTCAATGTAGCAATACACAAGGCAACGTACTTATTTATTGATCCCATGAACATTAAAAAAGTTAGTTATACTTAGATGGGATCATTCATTTATCATCATTAAAATACCTATAGAATGGTGATTGTGCCACGATTCTCCCCATTTTCAATGATGATAAACAAATATGGAATATGTCAATATAAGTAAAACTAAGAGGCATTGAATTAAGCAATACAATCCAAGCAATTGTTCCATTTCGGCGGTGTCACATTTCTCCCCATTTGGAAACATAAAATCCAATTAAGCATGCAGTCTAAACAAATAATTATATTATGGAAGATAAGAAAATGATAGAGCAACGATAGAGTAACCAAAATTTCATGGGATTCTGCTAGAGATCGTGTAACGACTTTAAATTCTCCTATTTGGTGTATCATATGATACACCAAATATTTCTAAACTTATTTAACTATACACAAACATAATCACATATATAGTATGTGATATAAATAAAACTTTATATGACACTGCCCAATTTTGAAATTAAGTTTATGTATTTGATTCAACATAGTATAACTCAAATTAGATCAAATTGAATAAATATGATAACTTTGGGTGTGTCTTAAAATATGCATTTCAAATAGGAAAAGAAAATTTAATTGCGTGATAGTTTCTATTAAAAGAATCTCAAGATGTCTTGGCTTGAAAACTTATAAAATAGGTTTAAATAATTGTTTATTACCATAAAATAATTTTAAAACCTTACCCATAGGTACAATTTCAATTCATAAACCACATACCGTGTCGATCTTCATTAGAAACTCCAGATTTGCCATAGAAGATACATGAAAACAGTAATCTTCAGCGTAATATATACAGATCCAGATTTATGGTGAGAATCTAGTATAGTAAGAGTTATTTTTATACAAATCCAAGCTGGTCTGATGTGATAAGATTTAGATATAGGAACCAGATTATCGAGATAATGAAGAGAGAAAGAGAGTTGATAGGTAAATAGTTATATTTCTTATGTATTTCCTCTTCTAGCCTCATCCATTATGAGATCATGCTTTATAGCTTACCCTTGTTATCCATAACAGGTGCCCGTTATCTGTAGTTTTCTGTTACTTGCTTATTCTCTATTTGGATTCTCCTCTTATTCTCATGACTTTCTTTGATCTTTTTCTTTCTGTTTGATCTAAACCTCAATCATATTTGTCTTCTTCAGTTGTGTACTTATATATTCATTCAATGTAGCAATACACAAGGCAAACCTACATAGTTATTGATCCCATGAACATTTAAAAAGTTAGTTATACTTAGATGGGATCATTCATTTATCATCATTAAAATACCCATAGAATGGAGATTGTGCCAGGATTCTCCCCATTTTCAATGAGGATAAACAAAGATGGAATATGTCAATATAAGTAAAACTAAGAGGCATTGAATTAAGCAATACAATCCAAGCAAGTGTTCAATTTTGGCGGTGTCACATATCTCCCCCTTTGGAAACATAAAATCCAATTAAGCATGCAGTCTAAACAAATAATTATATTATGGAAGATAAGAAAATGATAGAGCAACGATAGAGTAACCAAAATTTCATGGGATTCTACTAGAGATCGTGTAACGACTTTAAATTCTCCTATTCTAGTTGGTGCTTTTGTTGGTAGATATGGTGGTTAATGGGACAATGGCCCAAATACATGTAAACTTTGGACTATTATATTTTAACATTGGTTAAGTAGTAATGAGGCTAATGAATGAAATTTATCTATTTGTATTATGGTCCAATTGATGATTTATAATCAATTAATCTATCTACTTATATATATCAATTGATCTATCTATCTATGGTAATTTCCAATTGATATTCACTAACTGGTAACACCAATTTATTGATGTAGATTGCTTAAGGTGTCCATCCCTGGTAATTTGTGGGAATCAATAATTTTTTTTGTTCAAATTTGTGGGAAACAATACCAACAATAAGCCAATAACAAAGTTTGTTAAATTCAATCAATTGTATGTTCTTTGCTAAATAAATTCCTCCAATAACATCGTGATTGTATTATATACCGTGATTCAAGTCAGAATGTGAATTTTTAAGTAGACATTGTTATTTAATATTTAAACGGAATCACCACACATGAAAAGTAGAGAGAAACGTGAGTCTTTCTCTAGAAAACTTCTAATTTGATTGTATATGAGATTTAACGTGAATATATTGGTAGATTATCCCACCTCATTTGTTTTATTTCATATATTTTAAAAAATATATTAGATTGATATTACTTTTACAAAAATAAATTTTATAAAATATTTTAATAATTTACATATATATTGAATTTTTTTTTTAAATCGAATAGTACTAGTAGTGGAAAAAAAATACACATACGATATTTTTATTAATAATTTATTAACAATAATACTTTTAGAATGCAAGCAAATTATATAAAGATGTGGTACAAAGGATTGAATAAATTTCAAGAAAAAAATATTATAGTTGGTGTTGCTTAGTCTAGGCTTTAATTTAAATTCTCGTGATGGTCAAATAGAGGAGGAGCGCCATCCAAAAACCCTTTGTTTTCACATAATATTATTAATTGAAAGGGTGATGACACAAAAGGTCCACACAATAAATGAGGTGTACAATAAGGTCCATACCAATTTTACAGGATAAAGCATCCCATTAAAGATACACACAACACATAAAAAAACACATATAATTCCCTCCCCCACACACAAAATAAATATAGTTTATCTTGCATATTTAATATATATATATATATATATATATATATATATATATATATATATATATATATGCTCAAAGGATTATGAAAATCTATATTTGTAAACAACTAAGTTTAAAAATTACTATTTTTATTTTTGTAGAAATATTTGAAAATGTTATATGTACATCAATTGGGGTCTATTTGGATTGAGAGTATTGAGAAGAAAGGAAAAAAAAGATTTTTATATATTCAATCGTTTGTATTAGGTGATTTATTTTTAAAAATAATTAAAGTGATTATAAAATTAATTTATAATATTTATTTAATTATCTCTCCAAATCAGGGTCAGTTAAAGGATTTTAATAAGTAAATAAGAGAGAAAAAAATAATTTTAACATTTTACAAAAATAATAAAAATAGAAATATAATAATACATGTTTTTTTTCTTTTGTTGTATTTTCCCAATCTAAACAAAAAAATATCTAGAATTATTTATATTTTTTTCTTTCTCAATTTTTTCGAATCCAAACAAAATTTTCTCTTCTCTTTTTTTCTTTTATAATTTTTTTCTCCCTTTTCTTTATTATTTTTTCCCTGTTAGATACAAACATTTTGTAAAGTGCATGATACACGTGTTAAAAACTTTATTGATCCTATAACATGAGCAATATATTAATAATTTAAAGACATGCGTATAGAGAAGTTAGGTATATTCTGCTTTATTATATAACTATTATAAATTAAATGTAAAGACTGATTTAAGGTTTTTTATTTTATGTTATTTTATTAAGTAGTTAAGAATTAATTGATGGTATTAATGATAGATGGGGCCAAAAACGATCTTGACCACCAGTAATGTTTGGCCAGAATCAATCATGGTCACCACTTATCAAAAAACCTTGTAATATAATATACATTATATTTTTTTATTAAGTATTTAAGAATTAATTTAATGGTATTAATGATAGGGGCCAGAAACGTTCTTGACCACAACTTATGTTGGGCCAAAATCAATCCTTGCCACCACTTATCAAAAAAACCTTGTAATATAATATAGATTATGTTTTTTATTAAGTAGATAAGAATTAATTAATTATAGGTGGGGCCAAAAACGTTCTTGACCTACACTTATGTTTGGCCAGAATCAATCCAGGCCACCACTTATAAAAAAAACCTTGTAATATAATATAGATTAACCTATCCACTCTCTTTCTCACTTCATTTTCTCGATATTCTGGTTCCTATATTTAAATCTTATCACATCATACCACCTTGGATTTGTATAAAAATAACTCTTACTACACTAGATTCTCACCATAAATCTTGATCTGTATATATTACGCCGAAGATTACAGTTTTCATGTATCTTCTATGGCAAATCTGGAGTTTCTAATGAAGATCGATACGGTATGTGGTTTATGAATTGAAATTGTACACATGGGTAATGTTTTAAAATTATTTTATGGCAATAAAAAATTATTTAAACCTATTTTATAAGTTTTCAAGCCAAGATATCTTGAGATTCTTTTAATAGAAACTATCACACAATTAAAAAAAATTCCTATTTGAAATGCAAATTTTAAGACACCCCCAAAGTTATTATATTTATTCAATTTGATCTAATTTAAGTTATACTGTGTTGAATCAAATACATAACCTTTATTTCAAAATTGGGCAGTGTCAAATAAAGTTTTATTTATATCACATACTATATATGTGATTATGTTTGTGTATAGTTAAATAAGATTAGAAATATTTGGTGTATCATATGAGATACAAATATTTCTAAACTTATTTAACAATACACAAACATAATCACATATATAGTATGAGATATAAATAAAACTTCATTTGACACTGCCCAATTTTGAAATTAAGTTTATGTATTTGATTCAACATAGTTTAACTTAAAAATGATCAAATTGAATAAATATAATAACTTTGGGTGCGTCTTAAAATGTGCATTTCAAATAGGAATTTTTTTTATTGCGTGATAGTTTCTATTAAAAGAATCTCAAGATGTCTTTGCTTGAAAACTTATAAAATAGGTTTAAATAATTGTTTATTACCATAAAATAAAATATTAAAACATTACCCATGGGTACAATTTCAATTCATAAACCACATACCGTGTCGATCTTCATTAGAAACTCCAGATTTGCCATAGAAGATACATGAAAACATTAATCTTCAATGGAATATATACATATCTAGATTTATTGTGAGAATCTAGTGTAGTAAGAGTTATTTTTATACAAATCCAAGGTGGTTTGATGTGATAAGATTTAGATATAGGAACCAGAATATCGAGAAAATGAAGAGAGAAAGAGAGTGGATAGGTAAATAGTTATATTTCTTATGTCTTGCCTCTTCTAGCCTCATCCATTATGAGATCATGCTTTATAGCTTACCCTTGTTATCACTAACAGGTGCCCGTTATCTGAAGTTTTCAGTTACTTGCTTATTCTCTATTTGGATTCTCCTCTTATTCTCATGACTTGATTTGATCTTTTTCTTGTTGTTTGATCTAAACCTCAAGCATATTTGTCTTTTTCAGTTGTGTACTTATATATTCATTCAATGTAGCAACCTACTTATTTATTGATCCCATGAACATTAAAAAAGTTAGTTATACTTAGATGGGATCATTCATTTATCATCATTAAAATACCTATAGAATGGTGATTGTGCCACGATTCTCCCCATTTTCAATGATGATAAACAAAGATGGAATATGTCAATATAAGTAAAACTAAGAGGCATCGAATTAAGAAATACAATCCAAGCAAGTGTTCCATTTTGGCGGTGAAACATTTCTCCCCATTTGGAAACATAAAATCCAATTAAGCATGCAGTCTAAACAAATAATTATATTATGGAAGATAAGAAAATAATAGAGCAACGATAGAGTAACCAAAATTTCATGGGATTCTGCTAGAGATCGTGTAACGACTTTAAATTCTCCTATTCTAGTTGGTGCTTTTGTTGGTAGATATGGTGGTTAATGGGATAATGGCCCTAAATACATGTAAACTTTGGACTATTATGTTTTAAAACATTGGTTAAGTAGTAATGAGGCTAATGAATGAAATTTATCTATTTGTATTATGGCCCACTTTATGATTTATAATCAATCAATCTATCTACTTATATATCAATTGATCTATATATCTATGCTAAATTACAATTGATATTCACTAACTGGCAACATCAATTTATTGATGTAGATTCCTTAAGGTGTCCATCCCCGGTAATTTCTGGGAAACAATAATTTTTTTGTTCAAATATTTGGGAAACAATACCAACAATAAGCCAATAACAAAGTTTGTTAAATTCAATCAATTGTATGGTCTTTGTTAAATAATTTCGTCCAATAACATCGTGATTGTATTATATACCGCGATTCAAGTCAGAATGTGAATTTTTAAGTAGACTTTGTTATTTAATATTTAAACTGACTCACCACACATAAAAAGTAGAGAGAAACGTGAGTCTTTCTCTAGAAAACTTTAATTTGATTGTATATGAGATTTAACGTGAATATATTGGTTGATTATCCCACCGTATTTGTATTATTTCATACATATTAAAAAATATCTTATAGCGATATTACTTGTACAAAAATAAATTTTATAAATAATTTTAATAATCTACATATATATTGAAAATTTGTTTTAAAAATCCAAGATTACTAGTAGTGGAAAAAAAAGTACGCATACGATATTTTAAGGAATAATTTGTTAACAATAATACTTTTAGAATTCAAGAATATTAGATAAAGATGTGGTACAAAGGATTGAATAAATTTCAAGAAAAACAATATTATAGTTGATGTTGGTGTTGCTTAGTCTAGACTTTAATTTAAATTCTCGTGATGGTCAAATAGAGGAGGAGCGCCATCCAAAAACCCTTTGTTTTCACATAATATGATTAATTGAAATGGTGATGACACAAAAGGTCCACACAATAAATGAGGTGTACAATAAGGTCCATACCAATTTTACAAGATAAACAGCGAAGCATCCCTCTGACAAAACATAAGTGGTGGCCAGGATCGATTCTGGTACCACTTTTTTTTTTTTAAAAACACAACACGATTAAGAAAAAAATAAAAACCCTCATTTCACTCTCCTCTCGAACCCTAACTCACTAATCTTCTCCACAGAGCCGCACTCAACTTCTCTTTACCACCACTACACATCACCACCGCTGAAGACCATTCTACACCATTCTCGACCTCTCTTTACCACCGCTACACATCACCACCGCTCATCTTCACCTTTCCACCAAGAAAGAAAACAGCAGCAACACGCGACCGTTTCCATCATTCAGGACCGTTCTACACCATTCTAAGTTTTCCACCAAGCCGCTCTCCTGTAAAAGAATGGATGACCATTCTCCACCATCTACCGCCGTTCGAGGACCATTATCCACTAGCTCCCGCCGCCCCTCGAGGACCATTCACCACCGCCCCTCGAGGTCACCGATCGAAGACCATTCTCAACCATCACGGATTCGAACCCCTCAGGCCACTCACTGAATAACCCCTCAGCTGCTCTTCATCCACACAACACCGCCGCTCGAAGACCATTCTCCACCACCGCTCGCCACCACCGCTCGAAGACCATTCTCAACCATCACGGATTCGAACCCCTCAGCTGCTCTTCATCATCAGCCATTAAATACAATATCTTACCTTCTTCCGTAAACATCCTTCAATCAAAGTAGTAATCAAGGTAAGATTCAAATTTAAAATTCATATGGTTAGTTTTTACTTTTTACTGCTCTGTTTCTTTGGATCCTTTTCGAAATATAAAAAACTAAACTACCAATTATTGTTCGTAGATTCAAAATTGCACAGGGGAATATATAGACCACAAAATGCATCTAATGATGGTGCAAAGCCCCTTTATCTTCACATTTCTGCTGGATCACATGTAAGTTTGTTATAAATTGCAATTTATAAACATAATTTTAAGTTTAATGTATGTGTAATTACTTAACAGGTGAAGATTGATTAACTTTGGGTCCTTTCTGGTAATTACTTGATTGTCTTTTCATGTATAATCTGTTCCATATCTCACTAGAATTCAGCCTTCAAGGTAGCATCTTTACATTCTCTCTATGGTTAATTGCTCACTTAGTCCCTATAGTATACGAAATAGGTGTCATAGTCTTCAGCTTTAGACTACTTTGCTTTCAGCTCCGGAGACGATCGTGTTAAAATTAAATATGTGTCAATTCTTGAAGCTAACATTAAACCCACAGCAACTGCTCAATAGAACCTGTAATTGCTGATATAGAACCTCAACTCAACTCATCATCTGTTAATTGCAGTATAGGTCCCTATATACTTGCTTTGCTTCCATGCTTTATGTGCAATATGATCCTTCAGCTTACTTTCATATATCTGTAGGGGCATTTTTCGTCATGTAAGTAACAACACTGAAAGTTGAGAATATAATTGCTTGATTGCTTATTAAAGGAAACTTGCTGATAAAGTTGGAGCTGCTGGATTTTATGTAGTGGTTCCTGATTTCTTCAATGAAGATCCATATAATCCTCAAAACACTGATTGCATGTGAGGATAAATTCACATTCACCGGTTTATTTCTCACCCTCACTTAAACAATTCCATCTTATTGGGTAAATTGCATCTTTAGCCCCTGCAATATTCATATATACCTCTTTGTTAGGGAAAAGGATTTGAGGATGCAAAGTCAATAAAGCTTTGAGAAGCCAAGGCATATCTTCCATTGGAGCTGCAGGTTTTTGCTGTGGTGGTGAGATCTTTATACTTATCTGAAAATAGTAGTTTAGTTTTACTCGAAACTCATTTTTACACTTATATTTTTATTTTAACAATAATGTTTTTATATTTTAAGAGTTTCTTGATTGTGTTACCAGCTAAAGTAGTTGTTGAACTTGGAAAAACCGATCATATTCAAGCTGCGGTTTTATTACACCCATCGCTTTGTACTACAGATGATTTCAAGGGTATGAGACCTCTCTTGGTTTTTATTATTGAGTTTATTGCACTAATGGTCCCTATATTAAATTTACTGAATTGCAGAGATTAAGTACAAAACAGGTTAGATAATAATTCCTTGCTTTATTTTCCAGCTTTTAAAAATTTATTTTGGACCATTTATTATTCTTTTGGTTCCTCAAGACACAATTGATCTATTACAAGGACACTATATCCTTTCTGTCACACAAGATATGACCCCAACTGCCCCTAAAAGAGTAATTGAGGCTATTGCTATGAGTAAAATCAATGAATAACTTTGAAAAAGTAAATGTAGAATTGACAAGTTGTATTGTTTGATTTTGCAGTCATTTACACTCGCTTTATCACTTATTTTGATTGGATTATTCTTTGCCTTGATATCGCTAAGAGGAGGTAACATGACTTCACGCTTCATTAAACTCCAGTTTTTCCGTTTAAATATTCTACTAATTTCGACCTCTTATTATACCTGCAGTTCAGAATAATCTTTGGAACTTAGTATATTCCCTTAATATTACTACCATTTACTTTTATTTTTCCTGTTCAATTAAATTTCTCTGTTTTTATTTTATTTTGGTAATGTTATTATTGGATATATTGCAAAATTCCCAATATTTTCTGAAAATTGCATTTTATATCTTAGTAATGTACTCATCCGTTTTAGATTCTTAACAAAGTGGCCTAAATGTCGTGTTGTTATGCCCAATTCCAACTGACTTAATTAGATTACTAATTGTATGCTTTTTGCTATGTAGAAGCCCTGTAAATAACACTAATCCGTATTTGTTAAACAGAGGCTTTAGCTAATAAGAAAATTTTCATATCCCTCAGGGCAATCCATCAAGTCTTGCAGCCCAAGAGAAAAAAACCGATGCACGGGAAATTGAGAGTTTCTATAATCAATATTATGAACAATATATTGATGCACTTAACAAAGGAAAACAGCGCTGCTCGAGAACCATTCTACACCATCAAGAAAACAGCGCCGCCGCTCGAGGACCAAAACCGCCTCCTTTCTTTCTTAGAGGTGTATCCTTTTTTTAATTGATTTTATCTT
The DNA here is from genome assembly GCA_029959085.1 of Nemophila menziesii. Classification (NCBI taxonomy): domain Eukaryota; kingdom Viridiplantae; phylum Streptophyta; class Magnoliopsida; order Boraginales; family Hydrophyllaceae; genus Nemophila; species Nemophila menziesii. Next base: position 31,527,109 of record JARWIR010000005.1, read on the forward strand.
TGATGTGTTATTACTTTTGCTTTTACAATGGGGTTTTTTTTAATTGCATGAATCTTATAATGGTTTCGATAACATACTCTGTTTGATCTCATGAAACAAGAAAGGAGCAGGAGTGTTGATAAGGTTGCAGATGATAGATCGATTTGCTCTCCTAATGGTAATTAGATATTGATTCTTATTTTCTTCTTCTATTTTCTTTCTTGGGTTTTTTTACTTATACCAAATTTCTCTTGGGGGTAATATAACTGAGAAAGCTTATAGATTAATATATGCGTGCACAAAAGATAAAACATACCCGAGGTGACTTAATTCTCTCATTTCAACCTCATTTGTGCATATTCCTGCTCTTCCTTGATCATAAGTGACAGAAATTCTGTTCCATTTCCCAGTTAATTGCACTTAACTCCATATATTATATTAATTTTATTTGAATTACTTACACTATTATATATTGTACAAAAATTGCACTATAGGTTTGAATTAGTTACAGTATAATTTCCTATTCTATACAAAACAATATTAAATAAATTAAGATTGAATTAATTGCATTATAAGTCCCTGTACTATATAAAAAATGATTATGAAAACAATAGTATTTTTGTTTTTCTTATTATACTCTAATCTTTCAGCTACCATGAAGTAAAGAGGAAAATTGAAGAAGAAACGGGCATTCATGCTTTCTATAGAAGATTTTCTATTAAATATACTCTTGAGTTAAGATGTTCTTCAATCTCCTATGGTTCTAATATTTATAATAATACCTTCTAATACTCTTTTACTTTCAGATTGGAGAAATTTACAAAGAAAGTGAAATAATATGGTGTTTTTGTAGAGTTTAACTAGTAACTTTTAATAGACAATACCATTAGAAAGTTTTTAAAAGAAACCATTTCAGTCTTTCTTTTTTGATCAAAGTGTGAATCCACAACACCATTAGAAACCATTTCAGCCTGTGAGTCCGAGCGTTCGATAAATTGCCGCACTGAATCAAATTTTGGAATTTAGATACATACAAAGAGTATATTTATCAGCTTGAAGAATTAGAATGAAGGTGAAAGTAGTGTGGAGGAAAGTATCGAATTACGTGCGCTATGATCTGAAAGAAATCGCGTTTCCCTCCTCTTTACCTAATCCTTCTCACTTGAAAAACGGTGAAAATTAACTTGGAAAGAGCTCTACCTGGTAAGAGAGGCACTAATGTTGATAGGATAGCTTTTGATTTTATGCTTGTTAGGTGTTGAAGGAAGCATCTCGATTATATGCTGCAAGTTGGGTAAGGGATATTGGTCCTGAACTACAACCCAATGATTACAAAAAACACAAAGAAAATGAAGAAAGTGTTGAAAATGGTGCAACTAAAGTGAAAGAACCCTCCACATTAGAGGATCTTGGTAAGTATTAATTAATTAAGTATTACAAATTCGGTTGATAAAATAATTTAATTGTTTATTATATTAATGGACATAGGAATTGCTGCGAGGTGGAATGGAGACACTAAGACCAGCTTTACAACGTGTGTACATGACAAGAGCTTCTACTTATAGAGATGGTCTAGCAAGTTTCATTCAAGGCTATAAAGAAGGGTTACAAGAAGTAATGGAAAAGAAGGATAAAGAGAATCCCAAAAACTCAACTTGATCTTCACAGGATAAGCAATTGTACGAATGTAGTGAGTTCATAACTTAACACGAAATGCAAGCTTGATAGGCATATGCATTCTAAATTATAGTTGGTGTGAAAATGGGTATTTTTTTTTAGTCAAATGAAAATGGGTAGAAAGGATGTGTTGTATACATGAAAATGGCATATTTTTGTCATCTACCTTGAATATTTCAAAAACCCATTACATCTTTCAAGGATTATGAGACCCGCAAAAATAACAATATTACTCAAACCCCTCACGTCTCTTCATTTTCTTTGCACGCTCCTCAATTATGACACTCTCTCATCTTTATCACACATTTCTCATCTTGAATATACGATCTTGGTGTATTTTTTTATTATATCTTAACTTCTCAACGTGCCAACTTAAAGTAAGAAAAATTGACGATTGATTGATTTTTTTTCCAAAGTGACTTCAGGCACGGGCAATACCTAGTATATATATATATATATACTAGGTATGAACCCGTGCCTGAAGGCACTCTAACAATAGTGATTTAGAAAAATAACTTTAACATGGAATGAACAAACAATTTTTGAGATAAAAATAAATTGAAAAATATTCAATCAAGCATAAAAAGTATGATCCATTTTGCATAAACATATACATAAACAATATATCTAACTGTATGTATATGTTTAGAATAAAACATAAACAATATATCCAACTTATATATACGTTTAGAAAAAAGTAATAATTGTCGGTATATGCAAAATTAATGTACTTTAGTTAAGCATGAGCCTCCAGCACACAAAAAAACAAATTGCGCATTAATGAACATTAAGTATCACAAAGGAGAGATTGTTGTCGTAGAAAAAGGATATAAATGATTGTTGATACACAAAAAGATCTACATTGATACACAAAAAGAAAGAGATCGTTTACGCATGAAAGAAAAAAAATTGTTGGTATACGAAAAATAAGTAAAAGATAGTTGGAACCAAAAAAAAAATTGACGCAAGAAAAGCAAGCAAGTGATTAGGAATCTTATAGTGCAATTTTTGCACAACATAAAGACTAATAGTAATTTTACAAACCAATACTGCAATTAACTCAAACAATTAATATAAGGACCTAAAGTGCAATGTTTGCATAATATATAGACCAATAATGCAAATTTAATCAAGGGGCCTACATTACAATTAACTAAAAATAATTGACTCTTACTGAGAGCCCCCAATCAAATTTTTTGATTCGGCTGTGCCTAAAAAACTATAGAAATTGACAACAATATTTAGATAATCCATATATACATGTAACTAAGGACAGGACTGAAGACCAAACTATTTTATTTTCTATTCCGCGTACCAACAATTATAAAAAATACTTGACTCTTTTGCGTGATCACAGAACCGCACATGATCTTACACGTTGGTGATAAGGACTGCTGTAACAGGAGTACCCATGTAAACTTACCAAATAGAAAAAGTAACTACAGGTGAAGCCACTAAAAGTCCAACCACTATCTCGAAAATTGGTCAGCTTAAAATTACCCCTGCAAGGAGAATTAAAAAGTTACTATATAAATATACAATAAATACCCTCTTTCCCCTAAAGACAATTATATCGAAGAAAGCAAGCAAAATTAAAGCAAAACCTTCGAGTAATTACTGAATTCCAGTGCCACTCCACACTTACCATTCATGCATGTAGCTAGATTACCCCAAAGTCAGCAGGCTCCTTTTAAACTATTACATCAATATGTAAGCATACACGGTAAATTTTTGGAATTGGAATTAAATTAAAATAATGTAAACTGAAGCAAACGTACCAATTAACTGGAAAAGGAGAAATTACAGGTTGAGGAGATGAAAAGATTTTAGCATGAGTCTGGTCAAGCGATTTAAGATACTTTCAATTGTAGTTAAAAAAATTAGCAATTCCACACATAACTGTAGAAAATGAATGGTAACAATAAACATATTCCAACTCAATTGATTACATCTTACTTGTTTACTTAGTGGCATGAGATATTAGAATTAACATTTAACAATCAACAATCAATTAAAAAGTGTTGAAATCCCCCCAAGGAATAATATATACATCTCAATTAAAACATGGCTGACATAGAGAAGAAAACAGGGTTAGAGAAGAAGAGGCGATTGGAAAAGGATAATCAGAACAGCGAAAAAAGTTCTCGGGAAGGTCCAACACAACACAGGGACCAAGTGTGAAATTAACTCGTATAACCATTCAAATTATATAACCAACACCAAACTTAAACTCAATAATGCGCATTTTTCGTCCTCCCTTTTCACTGCAATCCATTAAAAATATGTAATTTCAGTTAATAAATGAATTAAGCATGATAAAAAAAAAAGCGTACAGCAGAAGCGGATGGTTCAACCACGTCATTATTGCACTTTCGATACCTCATCCATATAACCCTGAGGTACACCAAAATTCTGATTCTCTCTTTCACAGTATGTTCGAATTTAACCAACCTGTGCAAATCAAATTTATCAAACAGATCCAATTATTTTTTATAGAATCATAGAGCAAATATATTGTTTAAAATCTTCACATATGTATGAGCAAAAGCATATTTAGAATGAGAATGATTAAGCATGGAAGTAAATTCATTTGAATGTGATATTTCAGCTTTTTCAGCTTTAACTATTTTAACAAAGCAGCAGATGTTGATGGTGGAGAACATCCATGGATGTGTGATGACGAAAAGATGTTTAATAAAGTTAAGACCTTTATTAGTTATATTTACGGATATTTACAGCAAAACAATTCAAAAAATGCAGTATAAGAACAAATTGCTCACTCTAAATTCAAAGTTCAACAATTTAAAATTGCAGTGTACACGAAAAAAGGCTTCGACGCTCATAATATCCGTAAATTGTTGAACTTACGGTCATTGTGGGAAATTGTAAAAATGGTGAGCTTAGGTTAAAAATAAATTGAGTTTCAATGGTGACAATTAATTTTTTACCTTAATTTGGGTTCTTCGATTGTTGATGGCGTAGCCAAGCCAAGTCGCCAAGTTGATGGTGGTGGTGGTGGAGAATGGTCCTCGACTGGCGGCAATTTTCTTGTTCAGCTTGGTGCGAAGCTTAGTAAAACCAGCAAAAATTGTGCCTGAAAATTGATCTAAATCTAATCATATTCTAAAAATAATACATGGATCAATCAAGTATGTGTTGGGTATTTGTAGGCTAAATATTATGCAAAAATGCACTAAATGTCCCACTCAACGGTGAGAACAAAATGAAAGAGAGTGGCCTTAAATGCTCATTTAGAAAGTGGATGGTTTTATTTGACAAAGAAGCTAAATATAAAGGACCTATGCAGTAATTATCGATTTGTACTATTGTTAAACCTGTTTCTTCCTTCAAAGCTTTTTCAAGTGCCTCTCTATCACTCTATCTTCCATATCCTACAAAAGAAAATAATAAAACTATTTTCTTACTTGTCCATCAAATAAAACTATCTTCAATATATATATATATATTGGACACCATTAATTAGTTGTGAGTACTCCACTATCATAGAAATGTAAAATAAGCATTTATATCCAAAGTTTTTAACAACTTAAAAGCAGCAATTGTGTTTCTCAAAGCACACGTCACTGAGTGCCTATTCTCACCCAATCTGAATTAGACCTTTTACACCAGATATTTAGTTTATGCAGTATTTAACTAAACAAACTAATTTATGAAAACAATTCAATCGAACTTGTTCACATAGTACATTTATAAATTAAAGAAACAATCATCATCTATTACAAACAACACATTACAAACTCAATCGCATACATTGATAAACAATCCGCTGCTGAATCAAGTAAAAAATTGAATGTTTATAAATTAATTAAGTAAAAGCTAATAGGATTTGTTTAAAATATTTTATAGAATCATAGAGCAAATATATTGTTTAAAATCTTCACATATGTATGAGCAAAAGCATATTTAGAATGAGAATGATTAAGCATGGAAGTAAATTCATTTGAATGTGATATTTCAGCTTTTTCAGCTTTAACTATTTTAACAAAGCAGCAGATGTTGATGGTGGAGAACATCCATGGATGTGTGATGACGAAAAGATGTTTAATAAAGTTAAGACCTTTATTAGTTATATTTACGGATATTTACAGCAAAACAATTCAAAAAATGCAGTATAAGAACAAATTGCTCACTCTAAATTCAAAGTTCAACAATTTAAAATTGCAGTGTACACGAAAAAAGGCTTCGACGCTCATAATATCCGTAAATTGTTGAACTTACGGTCATTGTGGGAAATTGTAAAAATGGTGAGCTTAGGTTAAAAATAAATTGAGTTTCAATGGTGACAATTAATTTTTTACCTTAATTTGGGTTCTTCGATTGTTGATGGCGTAGCCAAGCCAAGTCGCCAAGTTGATGGTGGTGGTGGTGGAGAATGGTCCTCGACTGGCGGCAATTTTCTTGTTCAGCTTGGTGCGAAGCTTAGTAAAACCAGCAAAAATTGTGCCTGAAAATTGATCTAAATCTAATCATATTCTAAAAATAATACATGGATCAATCAAGTATGTGTTGGGTATTTGTAGGCTAAATATTATGCAAAAATGCACTAAATGTCCCACTCAACGGTGAGAACAAAATGAAAGAGAGTGGCCTTAAATGCTCATTTAGAAAGTGGATGGTTTTATTTGACAAAGAAGCTAAATATAAAGGACCTATGCAGTAATTATCGATTTGTACTATTGTTAAACCTGTTTCTTCCTTCAAAGCTTTTTCAAGTGCCTCTCTATCACTCTATCTTCCATATCCTACAAAAGAAAATAATAAAACTATTTTCTTACTTGTCCATCAAATAAAACTATCTTCAATATATATATATATATATATATTGGACACCATTAATTAGTTGTGAGTACTCCACTATCATAGAAATGTAAAATAAGCATTTATATCCAAATTTTTTAACAACTTAAAAGCAGCAATTGTGTTTCTCAAAGCACACGTCACTGAGTGCCTATTCTCACCCAATCTGAATTAGACCTTTTACACCAGATATTTAGTTTATGCAGTATTTAACTAAACAAACTAATTTATGAAAACAATTCAATCGAACTTGTTCACATAGTACATTTATAAATTAAAGAAACAATCATCATCTATTACAAACAACACATTACAAACTCAATCGCATACATTGATAAACAATCCGCTGCTGAATCAAGTAAAAAATTGAATGTTTATAAATTAATTAAGTAAAAGCTAATAGGATTTGCAAAATCCTTTTTGACCTCTATTTTTTATATATTTGCAAAACCCTTTTTGATAAATCGATACTACAAACCTGAGTTTTCGTCACAGCAACCTCAGCTTTCCAAGCTCAAGTTTCAAGTACGCAAAAAACTCCTCATTTAATCTGCAAATTAGATCACAATTAAATACATTCAACAGAAAAAATGATACCTAGTTAAATAATATTTTAATCAAAATTTATATCCTTTTATATATATATATATATATATATATATATATATATATATATATATTAAAGCAGCAATGAAACTAATGAGAAAACCAGGTGAGCGGCTTGCTTGGTGGAAAGGCGAGTCTTCGATTGTTGATGGCGCAGCCAAGCCGGTTGATGATGGAGGAGGATGGTCGTGGCGGCGGTTTGGCTATGCGTGCTTATTCAGATCGATTGTTGAGGGTTCTTCGATTCAGATCGACTGTGGAGGGTTTTTCGATTCAGATTGGGTTTGTGGAAGGTTCTTCGATTCGATTGAGCGGCTTGGTGGGAGAGACGAAGTGGTGAAGTGAGCGGTGAAGTTCTTCGTCGATTGAGCGGCTTGGTGGGAGAGACGAAGTGGTGAAAGCGGTGAAGTGGTTTTTTTTTTTTTGTTTCTTTTTTGCATTTTGAATTTTAAAAATAAATAAATAAAATTACCCACATATTTAATCCAAGGGATGAAAAATATAGAAGAGACATCAAGATATTTTAAACCATGGATTGAATTTAGACAATCTGGACCATTAATTATAATCGATCTAAAGGCCGAAAATGATAGAAATTTAATCTGAAGGCTAAAAAATGTGGAGAAAAACTGGAGACATTTCGGGCCGTTGGCCCTTCTCCAATATTATATATATATATATATATATATATATATATATATATATATATATATATATATATATATATATATATATATATATATATATATATATATATATATATATACTCAAAGGATTATGAAAATATATATTTGTAAGCAACTAAGCTTAAAAATTACTATAATTACTTTTGTAGAAATATTTGAAATGGAAAATCTCGATAAATTGTAAAAATTGGTGTGAAGATGCTCATATCTAAATGTTATATATACATCAACTGGGGTCTATATGGATTGAGAATATTGAGAAGGAAAGATTTTTTTTTTTATATATTCAATTGTTTGTATTAGGTGATTTATTTTTGAAAATAATTAAAGTAAATATAATCTTTATTTAATTATCTATCCAAATCAGGGTCAATTAAAAGATTTTAATAAGTAAATAAGAGAAAAAAATAATTTTGACATCTTACAAAAAATAATAAAAATAGAAATATAATAATACATGTTTTTTTCTTTTATTGTATTTTTCCAATCTAAACAAAGAAATATCTAGAATTATTTATAAGTTTTTCTTTCGCAATTTTTTCTAATCCAAACAAGATTTTCCTCTTCTCTTTTTTCTTTAATAATTTTTTCTCCCTTTTCTTTATTATTTTTTCCTCTTAAATACAAACATTTTGTAAAGTGCATAATACACGTGTTAAAACCTTTATTGATCCTATAACATGATTTATATATATATGTATGTATGTATGTATGTATGTATGTATGTGTGTATATATATATATATATATATATATATATATATATATATATATATATATATATATATATATATATACTAGGTATGAACCCGTGTGCCTGAAGGCACTCTATAAATATATTGATTTTGCAAAATAAATTTAACACAAAATACACAAACAATTTTTGAGATAAAAATAAACTAAAAAATATTCAACCAAACACAAAAATTGTGATGCATTTTGTACAAACAGCTATATAAACTATAAAGCAATTAACTAAAATATACTCTTATGTAATAAAAAAAATTAAATAATTAAGATAACATGAATATGAAATAGCTCATAACTACTAAATTTTTTTTTTCTTGAATCTTTTCAAAAAATAGGTTATTGTCTAAATAATTATTTAGGTATAGCCCGTACCTAAAATCACTATAATATTTATACATTAAATTACAATAAAAGTATAACCATTAATTTTAACATACATAATAAAATATATTTATTTCTAAAGTACTACAAAAAATAAAAATCCAATTGATGACCTTTAAAGTAATAACCTAGGTATACCAATACTCACTTTACTTTCTAAATTGAGACGTGGTCTCTTTTACTAAATAAAATTGAAGAGAATTTCTAAAAAAAATCATTAAAAATAATTTAGTATTCATATTTTATTAAATTTTTAAAATGTATAACAATATCAAAATATTTCAAAAAATTAATCTAATATATTAATGCATCAAACTGAGATAAGATTCAGCTCTAATACCTTTTATTTAATACTAAATATTCGTACCATTAAAATAACTATTAATCTGTATTTGTCTAACAAAAACCTTTAGCACTCTTGACCTTTACTCTAATTTTGCATCACAGTTGTTGCAAATCAAACATAAACAAAAAAAACGTGAAAAATTAGCAACCAAAAAAGAAAAATTAAAACAATCTCTTGTACACTCTATTCATAAAAGTAGTAGATATAAAAAAATTGTAATATGCCCCTATCATTACTTGGAAATATTTACAAATATTTCAAAGATAAATCACTAAATATGCATATATACCAAAGCATACAGATTAAAATGCAAAGTAGCTTTATGGATGATTTAAAGTGTTAAATGTAATTCTATAGTCTGTGTATCTGCAAATTCATTAATAAAATTGATATCATAAGTAAAATTCTAAAAGTAATATGGTCAAATATGTACATCAGTATTGGGAAAAAAATCTAAACATTTGACGAAGAGGATTGAACAATCACAATGTGCATCGTAGTAGCAGAAGTCCATTGAATGACAACTTTATAATCTTCTTTCGCCAATGCCTCCCAATAATGCAATTGAACATTATACGATAACCAATTAAGAACTTTCATTTTTCTACGGCTTGTATAATTCTCACATCAACTTCCTTATGAAAACAACATTAGAAAAATTAATATCCATAACAATTACCAATAAAAGTATTGATAAACCATGCACCATACTTCTGATAAAATAAGTTTTCGAGGGATCTTTCCCAACTTATTCTTATATCGGCTGCTGCAACTATTTCACACCACTTTCCTTCAAAACCTGTCTTCGAAACAACATTTAGCTGCTGCAAAATATCACATTTTTCCTACAAAAAATTAGACGTTTCTTGCTATATAGTTACCGCCTTGGAGTTGTAACAGTACAATTTGGTTTCTTCAGTCAAGACTTAATATTATATTCATCACGCTCCTAGTTAATAATTAAATTGATCTTTTAGAGTTTCAATGGTAATTTACCTTAATTTGGGTTCTTTTCCAAGCTGGGTTGATCATGGTGGAGAATGGTCCCTGAGTGGCGGCGAGCGTCCCACCCATATAAGCGATTTTCAGCTTATCCGGTAAATGGCTTCCAACTGTTATGAAATGGCCATCGCAGGATTTGCAAAAAATTATTATAAACATCACGACTGTACTTATACTTAATCAGATAATTTTGAAAAATTGTAAAAGTAATGAGATTAGGTTACATCTTCTGCAATTTATACTTAATCGTAGGATTGTATAAATGTATAGTAATAAATATATACTTACATCTTCTGCCGTGCGCCAAATGGATATTTACTGCAAAACAATTCAAAAATAAGTATAAGACACTGCTGCTCACTCCAACAGAATGCTTTTCACTGTGCATCACTTCTCATACAATAAAAGACTTACAATTATATTAAGTGCCATTATATAATTTGTATAAAAATATAATAAATATAATTAAATCAGATAATTCTGAAAAATTGTAAAATAGGAATTTGAAGTTGATCATATACAGTAGCTGGTGTTGAACCCATGAAACAAACTTCCTTTTATTAATCTGTTGGACTTAGCTGAGATTGATGTAAGGCAAAGGAAACTTCTTTTTTGAATATTTAAGCATCCCAAAAATCTGATATATCAGGGAAATTGTAGGATATAAAAAATTAAATTGTAGAGAAAAAAATTGGAAGGTAAAATCTTATTTTTTTTAAATTAAAAGCAATCACTGTAATTGCAAAAATTTGATTAATTTACCTTGATTTGCTATGATATATAAAGAAAGAAGAAATACGGAGGCAGCCAAATTGATTTGGATTCTTTAACCAGCGGCTCTAGCAAACAATAATTCAACTTTTAAAGTTTCCATGGTAAAATTAATTTTTTACCTTAATTTGGGTTTCTTCAATTGTTGATGGCCAAGCCGATTTGTATAAATATATAAAAGTCCATCTTCAGTAGTCGCCAAATGGAATTTTACTACAAAAAGTTCAAGAAATGCAGAATATGACCAATTTGCTTACTCCAACTCTCCAAGCGAAAAAGGCTGCGCAGGTCATAAATCATAAGTTATTATACTTAAGACTTGAGATTTTACCTGTTTATTATGGAGTGGTGATTCTCCTAAAGATGAACAAATATGTGTTATTTCTGCTTCAGAATCAGCAATTGTTTGACGAAGCTGAGCTTTGGAGTGACTTGCATATTCAACTTTTCTTTTGTAAACATTAAAACATTCTTGTTCAAGTTCCCAAAGCATTTTGTCCATTTCAATCTCGGATTCTCCAATTTTATTCCATATTTTCTGTTTAAACCAAAAACTTGTTAATTAAACCATAAAAAATTAAAAATACACAACCAAATGTATAAAGTAAACCTGTAGCTCAGAAAGAAGAGAACCACAAGTTGCCTCCATTTGTAAAGGCTGTTCAATTTATAACAAAACAATTTAGAGAATACTTTATTTGTTCCAAGAGATCTTGGCATTTCTTCTCAAGTTTACTCTACACAATAGATAATTTCCTAAAGAGATGCTCATCTCACCTAGGAAGGATTTAAATAACTAAACTTTAGTCTAATTTTCAGCTTCTTTGCTAGCATTATCCTCTTCAACCAAATTCAAAGCTTTCTCCTCCTTGTTTTCAGTTACAGGTCCTTCAGAATCTTTGTTTTCTCCAGATATATCTTCTTGTAACTACACAAGTTTTTAAATTTAGAAAATGTTGAAGAAATAAAGAGCTGAGGTGTAGATTTTAATAAAATAACTCACCCCCAGATTTTTTAAGCTAGCTGTTACATCATCCTGCTGCTGCTGAAGAGTGGTTCTTAAATCTTGAAATTCCTATATTCATTCAGTAAATAAGGGAGTATAAAACTGTATATACATGTTTCGAATAATTATATAAGAATAAGTTTTCTCACTGTTCTAAGTTGCTCAACTTCAACATTGAGTGATTGCTTAAGATCAGAAAGCTCCTGTGATGCAAAAGAATACAAACTTTAAGTAAGATGCAAACAATCTTGAATCTGGAATTTTATAATTTGTGTCACACCTTTAATCCCTCTTAACTATTGATATGAATGCAAATCAAATGGTAAAAGTCTTAAAAAAATTCTTTCATCCAACAAAGATGAAACCTTTCTTCATCTTTCTCATAATATCGAGTTAATTTATGTAGCTTGAACTTGAACTTAAACTAATTTATAATATTATTCTTCAGGGAAAAATAAACATCCAAGACTTAAAAAATAAAAGAACAATTCTGGTCATACTTACATCGCGATAAGTCTTAACTTGGTTATCCAATTTCAATCTCCAACTTTGTAAATCCTAATCGTAAATATAGACGCCAAAATTAAGTAAACACGTGAGCAAAGTCCATATCAGGAACTATAACAATTTGTAAGGTTTTGATATTACCTGTTTTAGATTTTGGATTCTGCTAAGTAATTCTTGCCTCGATTCACTTATTTCCTATTAAAAAATGCAAAAACAAAAATGAATTAAAATACAGAGTTCATAATATTGAATTCTACAATATTGAAAAAGCATTAAAATACCGTAATCTTAGAGCTAATCGGTGTCGCATTCTCCTTCTTCTGTAAAATAAATAACCAAAATAATAGGCATAACCAAAATAATTCCTAAGTAAGACCATTAATGGAAATTCGTAACCCTAATTAATATCATTGAGGCTAATTAAGAAGTTTAGTCGTACGTAGTTAATGGCTAATTCGAAAAATACAGTACAGTTTTTACCTTAATTTGGGTTCTTTGCCAAGCCGGTTGATGATGGCGGTGGAAATTGGTCCAGGAGTGGCGGCGCTAGGTTTAAATTACATAAAGGTTTTAGAGATTCAATGGATATTTACTGCAAAACAATTCAAAAAATACAGTACAGTTTTTACCTTAATTTGGGTTCTTTGCCAAGCCGGTTGATGATGGCGGTGGAAATTGGTCCAGGAGTGGCGGAGCTTGGTGGGAAGGCCCGGTTGATGATGACGATGGAAATGGCGGCGGATTTTTGTTTGTTTCAATAACTTGACGTAAGAGGGAGGGAAGATATTAAAAAATAAAATATGAAGATCTAAGGGCTGAAAAATATAGAGGAGACATCAAGATATTTTAAACCATGGATTGAATTCAGACAATCAAGACCATTAATTATAATCGATCTAAAGGCCAAAAATGATTGAAATTTGATCCAAAGGTTAAAAAATGTGGAGAAAAATAAGAGACATTTCAGGCCGTTAACCCTTCTCCAATATTATATAGATATATATATATATATATATATATATATATATATATATGTATGTATGTATGTATGTATGTATGTATGCATGTGTGTATGTGTACGTGTGTGTGCTTACATATATAATGAGCAATATATTAATAATTTAAAGACATGCACATAGAGAATTCCCGTTCAACATTGAACAAGAAAAATAAAATCTTTATACACATTTTCGCTCTAATAATTCATTAAAATAACAAATCTTCCTTTTTCTTCAACAATATCATCTCGTCCGCCAATAAGCCTTCCGATGAGGACTGATAAAATAGAATTGCTGCTCGGCAATGTGTTTATGATCGACACTCCATCTAAACAATTATGTTGTTGGAGGATAGAGTATATGCTACTATAAGATTTCCTAAATATGCACCCTTCAGTGGCACTTGTAAAGGTCCGTATATAGGTGTTGTGATGGTTGACATGGATGATATTAGATCACTACTTGATTATTCGTAAATGGTGCCTAACTTTAAACCTTATCTAGGATTGATTACTATGACCACAACTTGGATGTGTTTTTTGAATGTTATGACGTAGAACTATAAGTTTAGTATTCTCTATAAGATCGGAGACTAGATTGAACACACAGTCTGCACTAATCCACTAACAAAGGATCATGTCTGCAAAAACATTGCAAGATTTATGATCAAGTTAGAGATGATAGAACCAATGCACATATGCTTATGATGAATTAAAGTATTTGCAACGTGGAACATTAGGAATTTCACCTAATATTTTTTACTATTGGAGATTCATACATATAAAATATGGGTGCATGTCTTGTAGGATACTCGTAGTGAGATGGGTGTTATAGATTTTGGGCTGTGTTCAAAAAGGGTGCCACTGCACATGGTTCTAACCGATGTTAAAAGAAACTCTTATTCAGGTAATTGGTGAATCTTCAACCTTGAAGAGGGGTGTCAGTCAAGAGATAGATATGGAAGGGTAAGCTGAGTTGGGTAGGGTGTTAGCCTAAAGGCTATATTTTGATTAATGAGTTGATGACAAAATATTTTATCTTGAACATGCTTGATCTTACACTCTCTTACTCTCTTCATTTTCTTGATATTCTAGTAATTATATCTAAATCTTATCACATCAGTCCACCTTGGATTTGTATAAAAATAACTCTAACTACACTAGATTCTCACCATAAATCTGGATCTGTATATATTACGCTGAAGATTACTGCTTTCATGTATCTTCTATGGCAAATCTGGAGTTTCTAGTGAAGATCAACACGATATGTGGTTTATGAATTGAAATTGTACCCATGGGTAATGTTTTAAACTTATTTTATTGTAATAAACAATTATATAAACCTATTTTATAAGTTTTCAAGCCAATACATATTGAGATTCTTTTAATAAAAACTTTCACGTAATTAATTTTTTTTCCTATTTGAAATGCAAGTTTTAAGACACACCCAAAGTTATTATATTTATTCAATTTGATCTAATTTAAGTTACACTATGTTGAATCAAATATATAAACTTAATTTCAAAATTGGGCAGTGCCAAATAAAGTTTTATTTATATCACATACTATATATGTGATTATGTTTGTGTATAGTTAAATAAGTTTAGAAATATTTGGTGTATCATATGATGATATTATACAAATAGGAAGACCTTCCTTTAAGAAAGGTAGAGGGTCATGTCACACGTACCCCCTTTAACCCCTAAATTATGAAAAAAAAATTGATCTTATACAAAATTATATTATTATCTTATATCTTCCAAAAATTTAGAATAATTCACTTCGTCCCCCTGATGTTTAATTATCTTATTAGACATTATTTAATTTATATAAAAATTTGTTTAGTTTGTAGTATAATACATGCGATTTTCCATAATACAAAAACATATAATGTAACTAATTAGATAAAACATTGTGATATTTTGTGTAATGTTTGCATAATATAGGGATTTATAGTATGATTTATGCATAATATAGGAACATGGAGTATAATTAACTCAATAAAATATATTTGGATACATCGTCTTGAACCATCTTAGCCCCCAAACAAAAAAAAAATCACTTATGCATACATATTTTTTTTCCATAAGTGCTTAAACATGTGCATGATTTTTTTATTATATTTCCTAAAGTATTAATATATACTTTTGTTTACATCAATAAATTGTATTTTTTTTAACGGAGGAACAATTATTTGAATAAACTATATGTTGAACATCAAATTAGAAAACCATGACTATTCTTCATTTCCCGTATCTTGTTTACATGACATATATCTAATAAATAACTATTCTCCTATCAGATAGATAGTTGGACATGATATTTCTAATAAGTATCGACATAATAAGGTAAAATACTATTTATGAAAGTTGTTTTTAGAAAATCAATATGTTGTATATTTTATTTTTATGGTAATTCAAGACTAATTGCTAATACACCCTTGAAGTATAACCAAACACCTAAGACAATTCATGAATTTTTTTTATCTGTTAAACAAATCCCTTAATATAATCTCCAGATGCTCATTCACCCCAACTAACAAAAATTTACAATATTCGTTATTTTTTAAACAAACATACATCATACTTATTCAACTTTTTTCTATCTTTTTTGTTTTTCATATTTGTTTTCTTCCACATCTTTTTGAATTATAAGTTTCCCATCTCCTTTAAAATAAAATCACTATTTAAATTATTTTACAAGACTAGTATGTCGCTCGCTGGATTTTCAAAACTTAAAATTTTACCTTTCAAAAGAATGGAAAAGTGTATCAATAGTTTATTGTCTCTTGTAAAATTTTAAGAAATATCACTTGATTTTCTAGATTATATTTGTATAGTATAGGAACTTATAATGTAGTTAAAATAATTTAATTTTAATTTAGTACCATATGTTACAAATTTTTCATAATATATGGACCTCAATTTTTATAAAATTGTACAGTATAGGGAAATAAATTAAAAAATTTACACAATTTAGGAAGCTATAGTACAATTATTTAAAAAAATTGGAATGTCCCCACCCCACCAAAATACCTTGCTTCTTTCCTAGTAGATGTGCTTTGATTCAACAAGTTTCACTTGGATACTCAGACATTTATTTTACAATAATGATTCTTCAATTTTTGGTTAATTTAATTACATGATTTTAGTTTTGAATATGCTAGGTCTCTGTATTATTTTAGTAATGTTTAAACATGCTCTTATTTATGAGATGGCTTATCATTATAAAATATCTCTTAGTAATATTTTTTGACTATGATCCTCTATCCTCATAAACCAAACAGTTCAGAGTGTGAAAGCATTCAATTTTATTTTCATTTTTTTTGTTAATTTTGTTATATATATATATGTAACATGATGACTATGATCCAAATCACTTATTTTGCACTCTTTTCCTCAATTAAGGTTATATCCTAATTGGGTTTCCTAAATAATATTTTAATGAGGTAGGCTACACAAAAGTCATCACGTTATTTTATATATTAAATAAAATATCATTTTCTAAAAAAAATTATTTTCTTCTCTCCAAATAGACCCTCATAGGCATACAAGTACGCGAAGAGCTGCAAATTTAACCATCTAGTTAAGAAGAGTAAGGTGGTAATTTATTAATACTTGTGGGGAATTACTGATCTTATTTGTTATAGTTTTGTAATTCTGTTTTCACTCAAATATTAATTTCAGGTTGCCAAGGATCAAAAACGGGAAGTTGAATTCGATTTCGATTACCCATGGGCAAACCTAGGATCTTTCTGTTTGCGTGTCCATGACTTAGAATTAATTGCACGATAGGTCCTTATAATATACAAAATTACACTATATATGTATACACTATAAGTCTGTATATTATATTCAAAAAAATGTTAACTATAAATTAAAGTCTAGAAGATTCTAAAAATTTGGGTACATAAGGTAATTATATAATTTTTTATATATATCAGTATAAAAAAACCCCTAGCTATTGTAATTTTAGAAAATTGTAATGGGATTACATTCATTAAATGAAAATAAAAAAGTGAAGTCAAGGAAATTGATTTATAATTATTTATTAGATTGATGAAAATAAAAAACTTGTAATTGCACAAGTTGTCCCTTATTTATATACTAGGTAAAACCCGTGTCTGAAGACACTGAAGAAAAAATTGGTAGCGTTTTTACGGTTAAATTTAATTTTATGATTAATATTAAGTTAGAGTTAAGGTTTAAGATTAAAAATATAATGTTTAACAAAATTCCAGGGTTAAGGTCGAATATTAGCGCGATGATTCTTCATCTGTTTAAGGTTAAGGTTAAGGTTACAGTTAAGATGAAAGTTAAGGTTAAGGTTTAAAGTTAAAGGTTTAAAGGTTAAGGTAAATTTAAAGGATAAATGGTAAGGTTGGGGTTAGAATTAAAGTTAAGGTTAAGATTAAGATTGAGGTTAAGGTATAAAGTTTAAGGTTCAAAGTTCAAGGTTTAAGGTTCAAGGTTAAGGTTAAGTTTTAACTTCAAGGATAAGATTATGGTTAAGGTTTAGATTAAAATTCATATGAAGGTGAAGGTAAAGGTTAAGGCTTGAGATTTAAGGGTTAAGGTTAAGGGTTTAAGGGTTAAGAGTTACGATTAAAGTCAAGGTTAAGTGAAGATGATGATAAGGCTTTAAGGTTTAAGGTTCAAGGTCAAGGTTTAAGGTTAAGGTTAATGTTAATGTTAAGGTTAAGGTAAGGTTAAGGTTAAGATTAAGTTTAAGGTTAAGGTTAAGGTTAAGGTTAAGGTTATGGTTGAGGTAAAGGTTAAGGTTAAGGTTAAGGTTAAGGTTAAGGTTAAGGTTAAGGTTAACGTTAAGGTTTGGGTTTGGTTTTTGGATGGGTTAAGGCTAAGGTTAAGGTTAAGGTTAACATTAAGGTTTGGGTTTGGGTTAAGGTTAATATTAAGGTTAATGATAAGGTTAAGGTTTGGGTTTGGGTTTGGGTTTGGATTAAGGTTAAGGTTAAGGTTAAGGTTAAATTTAAGGTTAAGGTTAAGGTTAAGTTTAAGGTTAAGGTTAAGGTTAAGGGTAAAGTTAAGGTTAAGGTTAAGGTTAAGGTTAAGGTTAAGGCTGATAGTTAAGGGTCTAAGGTTATGGATATGAGAGAAATTAGAGATTTTTGAGTAGTAATATGAGAAGTTAGACACATTCTGATTTATTATATAAATATTATAAATTTATATTACATGTAAAGAGTATTCTAAGGTTTTTTTTAAAAAAATTTTATTAAGTAAATAAGAATTAATTAATGGTATTATAAAGGTCCAAACCAGATTTGCCCAATTGTTCTTAAGTGTTTCAAAATATTATTATTATCATTATTGTTATTTTTCACTCCACCATATATTTCAATATTATTTTTCTTCATTGGCTTTTCGAAAAATCGTGTAGGTTAATACATTGCTCCCATATTTCCAATTTGAAAAATTTTCTTTTAAAAGATCAATGTGGTTTATATATATATATATATATATATATATATATATATATATATATATATATATATATATATATATATATATATATATATATATATATAATTGGGAAAACAAAATATAAAATTTTTTAAGATATTTATAAGAAAAATAAAAGAATTATGAGAGAAATTAGAGATTAGAGAGTTTTGAGTAGTAATATGAGAAGTTAGGTATATTCTGCTTTATTATATAAATATTATAAATTAAATGTAAAGAGTGATTTAAGGTTTTTTATTTTATGTTTTTTTTTATTAAGTAGTTAATAATTAATTGATGGTATTAATGATAGATGGGGCCAAAAACGATCTTGACCACCAGTTATGTTTGGCCAGAATCAATCCTGGTCACCACTTATCAAAAAACCTTGTAATATAATATAGATTATATTTTTTTATTAAGTATTTAAGAATTTATTAATGGTATTAATGATAGGGGGCCAGAAACGTTCTTGACCACAACTTTTGTTTGGCCAGAATCAATCCTTGCCACCACTTACCAAAAAAAACCTTGTAATATAATATAGATTATGTTTTTTTATTAAGTAGATAAGAATTAATTAATGATAGGTGGGGCCAAAAATGTTCTTGACCTCCACTTATGTTTGGCCAGAATCAATCCAGGCCACCACTTATAAAAAAACCTTGTAATATAATATAGATTAACCTATACACTCTCTTTCTCACTTCATTTTCTTGATATTCTGGTTCCTATATTTAAATCTTATCACATCATACCACCTTGGATTTGTATAAAAATAACTCTTACTACACTAGATTCTCACTATAAATCTGGATCTGTATATATTACGCCGAAGATTACAGTTTTCATGTATCTTCTATGGCAAATCTGGAGTTTCTAATGAAGATCGATACGGTATGTGGTTTATGAATTGAAATTGTACATGTGGGTAATGTTTTAAATTTTTTTATGGCAATAAACAATTATTTAAACCTATTTTATAAGTTTTCAAGCCAAGATATCTTGAGATTCTTTTAATAGAAACTATCACACAATTTAAAAAAAATTCCTATTTGAAATGCAAATTTTAAGACACACCCAAAGTTATTATAATTATTCAATTTGATCTAAATTTAAGTTATACTATGTTGAATCAAATACATAACCTTTATTTCAAAATTGGGCAGTGTCAAATAAAGTTTTATTTATATCACATACTATATATGTGATTATGTTTGTGTATAGTTAAATAAGTTTAGAAATATTTGGTGTATCATATGATGATATCATACAAATATTTCTAAACTTATTTAACTATACACAAACATAATCACATATATAGTATGAGATATAAATAAAACTTCATTTGACACTGCCCAATTTTGAAATTAAGTTTATGTATTTGATTCAACATAGTATAACTTAAATTATATCAAATTGAATAAATATAATAACTTTGGGTGTGTCTTAAAATGTGCATTTCAAATAGGATTTTTTTTTTATTGCGTGATAGTTTCTATTAAGAGAATCTCAAGATGTCTTGGCTTGAAAACTTATAAAATAGGTTTAAATAATTTTTTTTTACCATAAAATAAAATATTAAAACATTACCCATGGGTACAATTTCAATTCATAAACCACATACCGTGTCGATCTTAATTAGAAACTCCAGATTTGCCATAGAAGATACATGAAAACAGTAATCTTCAACGTAATATATACATATCCAGATTTATTGTGAGAATCTAGTGTACTAAGAGTTATTTTTATACAAATCCAAGGTGGTTTGATGTGATAAGATTTAGATATAGGAACCAGAATATCGAGAAAATGAAGAGAGAAAGAGAGTGAATAGGTAAATAGTTATATTTCTTATGTCTTGCTTCTTCTAGCCTCATCCATTATGAGATCATGCTTTATAGCTTACCCTTGTTATCCATAATCTGTAGTTTTATGTTACTTGCTTATTCTCTATTTGGATTCTCCTCTTATTCTCATGACTTGCTTTGATCTTTTTCTTTTTGTTTGATCTAAACCTCAAGCATATTTGTCTTTTTCAGTTGTGTACTTATATATTCATTCAATGTAGCAATACACAAGGCAACCTACTTATTTATTGATCCCATGAACATTAAAAAAGTTAGTTATACTTAGATGGGATCATTCATTTATCATCATTAAAATACCTATAGAATGGTGATTGTGCCACGATTCTCCCCATTTTCAATGATGATAAACAAAGATGGAATATGTCAATATAAGTAAAACTAAGAGGCATCGAATTAAGAAATACAATCCAAGCAAGTGTTCATTTTGGCGGTGTCACATTTCTCCCCATTTGGAAATATAAAATCCAATTAAGCATGCAGTCTAAACAAAAAATTATATTATGGAAGATAAGAAAATGATAGAGCAACGATAGAGTAACCAAAATTTCATGGGATCCTGCTAGAGATCGTGTAACGACTTTAAATTCTCCTATTCTAGTTGGTGCTTTTGTTGGTAGATATGGTGGTTAATGGGATAATGGCCCTAAATACATGTAACTTTGGACTATTATGTTTTAACATTGGTTAAGTACTAATGAGGCTAATGAATGAAATTTATCTATTTGTATTATGGCCCAATTTATGAATTATAATCAATCAATCTATCTACTTATATATCAATTGATCTATCTATCTATGCTAATTTCCAATTGATATTCACTAACTAGTAACATCAATTTATTGATGTAGATTCCTTAAGGTGTCCATCCCCGGTAATTTGTGGGAAACAATAATTTTTTTGTTCAAATTTGTGGGAAACAATACCAACTATAAGCCAATAACAAAGTTTGTTAAATTCAATCAATTGTATGGTCTTTGTTAAATAAATTCGTCCAATAACATCGTGATTGTATTATATACCGCGATTCAAGTCAGAATGTGAATTTTTAAGTAGACTTTGTTATTTAATATTTAAACTGACTCACCACACATAAAAAGTAGAGAGAAACGTGAGTCTTTCTCTAGAAAAATTTTAATTTGATTGTATATGAGATTTAAAGTGAATATATTAGTTGATTATCCCACCTTATTTGTTTTATTTCATACATATTAAAAAATATCTTGCAGCGATATTACTTGTACAAAAATAAATTTTATAAATTATTTTAATAATTTACATATATATTGAAAATTTGTTTTAATAATCAAAGATTACTAGTAGTGGAAAAAAAAAAGTACGCATACGATATTTTTAGGAATAATTTGTTAACAATAATACTTTTAGAATTCAAGAAAATTAGATAAAGATGTGGTACAAAGGATTGAATAAATTTCAAGAAAACAATATTATAGTTGATGTTGGTGTTGCTTAGTCTAGACTTTAATTTAAATTCTCGTGATGGTCAAATAGAGGAGGAGCGCCATCCAAAAACCCTTTGTTTTCACATAATATGATTAATTGAAAGGGTGATGACACAAAAGGTCCACACAATAAATGAGGTGTACAATAAGGTCCATACCAATTTTACAAGATAAACAGCGAAGCATCCCATTACAGATACACACAACACATAAAAAAACACATATAATTCCCCCCCCCCCCCCCCCACACACACAAAAATAGTTTATCTTGCATATTTAAAAAATATATATATATACTCAAAGGATTATGAAAATATATATTTGTAAACAACTAAGCTTAAAAATTACTATTTTTATTTTTGTAAAAATATTTGAAATGGAAAATCTCGATAAATTGTAAAAATTGGTGTGAAGATGCTCATATCTAAATGTTATATATACATCAACTGGGGTCTATATGGATTGAGAGTATTGAGAAGGAAAGATTTTTTTTTATATATTCAATCGTTTGTATTAGGTGATTTACTTTTGAAAATAATTAAAGTAAATATAATCTTTATTTAATTATCTATCCAAATCAGGGTCAATTAAAAGATTTTAATAAGTAAATAAGAGAAAAACATAATTTTGACATCTTACAAAAAATAATAAAAATAGAAATAAATAATACATGTTTTTTTCTTTTATTGTATTTTTCCAATCTAACCAAAGAAATATCTAGAATTATTTATAAGTTTTTCTTTCTCAATTTTTTCTAATCCAAACAAGATTTTCCTCTTCTCTTTTTTCTTTAATAATTTTCTCCCTTTTATTTATTATTTTTTCCTCTTAAATACAAACATTTTGTAAAGTGCATAATACACGTGTTAAAACCTTTATTGATCCAATAACATGATTTATATATATGTATGTATGTATGTATATATATATATGTGTATGTATGTATGTATGTATGTATATATGCATGTGTGTATGTGTACGTGTGTGTGCTTACATATATAATGAGCAATATATTAATAATTTAAAGACATGCACATAGAGAATTACCGTTCAACATTGAACAAGAAAAATAAAAACCTTATACACATTTTCGCTCTAATAATTCATTAAAATAACAAAATCTTTCTTTTTCTTCAACAATATCATCTCATCCGCCAATAAGCCTTCCGATGAGGACTGATAAAATAGAATTGCTGCTCGGCAATATGTTTATGATCGACACTCCATCTGAACAATTATGTTGTTGGAGGATAGAGTATATGCTACTATAAGATTTCCTAAATGTGCACCCTTCAGTGGCACTTATAAAGGTTGGTATATAGGTGTTGTGATGGTTGACATGGATGATATTAGATCACTACTTGATTATTCGTGAATGGTGCCTAACTTTAAACCTTATCTAGGATTGATTACTATGACCACAACTTGGATGTGTTTTTTGAATGTTACGACGTAGAACTATAAGTTTAGTATTCTCTATAAGATTGGAGACTAGATTGAACACACAGTCTTCACTGATCCACTAACAAAGGATCCAAAAACATTGCAAGATTTATGATCAAGTTAGAGATGATAGAACCAATGCACATATGCCTATGATGAATTAAAGTATTTGCAACGTGGAACATTAGGAATTTCACCTAATATTTTTTACCATTGGAGATTCATACATATAAAATATGGGTGCATGTCTTGTAGGATACTCATAGTGAGATGGGTGTTATAGATTTTGGGCTGTGTTCAAAAAGGGTGCCACTGCACATGGTTCTAACAGATGTTAAAAGAAACTTTTATTCAGGTAATTGGTGAATCTTCAACCTTGAAGAGGGGTGTCAGTCAAGAGATAGATATGGAAGGGTAAGCTGAGTTGGGTAGGGTGTTAGCCTAAAGGCTATATTTTGATTGATGAGTTGATGACAAAATATTTTATCTTGGACATGCTTGATCTTACACTCTCTTTCTCTCTTCATTTTCCTTATATTCTAGTAACTATATCTAAATCTTATCACATCAGTCTACCTTGAATTTGTATAAAAATAACTCTAACTACCCTAGATTCTCACCATAAATCTGGATCTGTATATATTACGCTGAAGATTACTGTTTTCATGTATCTTCTATGGAAAATCTAGAGTTTCTAATGAAGATCAACACGATATGTGGTTTATGAATTGAAATTGTACCCATGGGTAATGTTTTAAAATTATTTTATGGTAATAAACAATTATATAAACCTATTTTATAAGTTTTCAAGCCAAGACATATTGAGATTCTTTTAATAGAAACTATCACGTAATTAACTTTTTTTCCTATTTGAAATGCAAGTTTTAAGACACACCCAAAGTTATTATATTTATTCAATTTGATCTAATTTAAGTTATACTATGTTGAATCAAATACATAAACTTAATTTCATAATTGGGCAGTGCCAAATAAAGTTTTATTTATATCACATACTATATATGTGATTATGTTTGTGTATAGTTAAATAAGCTTAGAAATATTTGGTGTATCATATGATGATATCATACAAATAGGAAGACCTTCCTTTAAGAAAGGTAGAGGGTCATGTCACACGTACCCCCTTTAACCCCTAAATTATGAAAAAAAAAATTGATCTTATACAAAATTATATTATTATCTTATATCTTTCAAAAATTTAGAATAATTCACTTCGTCCCCCTGATGTTTAATTCTCTTATTAGACAGTATTTAATTTATATAAAAATTTGTTTAGTTTGTAGTATAATACATGCGATTTTCCATAATACAAAAACATATAATGTAACTAATAAGATAAAACATTGTGATATTTTGTGTAATGTTTGCAAAATATAGGGATTTATAGTATTATTTATGCATAATATAGGAACATGGAGTATAATTAACTCAATAAAATACATTTGGATACATCGTCTCGAACCATCTTAGCCCCCAAACAAAAAAAAAATCACTTATGCATACATAATTTTTTTCCATAAATGCTTAAACATGTGCATGATTTTTTTATTATCTTTACTAAAGTATTAATATATACTTTTGTTTACATCAATAAATTGTATTTTTTTAACGGATGAACAATTATTTGAATAAACTATATGTTGAACATCAAATTAGAAAACCATGACTATTCTTCATTTCCCGTATCTTGTTTACATGACATATATCTAATAAATAACTATTCTCCTATCAGATAGATCATTGGACATGATATTTCTAATAAGTATCGACATAATAAGGTAAAATACTATTTATGAAAGTTGTTTTTAGAAAATCAATATGTTGTATATTTTATTTTTATGGTAATTCAAGACTAATTGCTAATACATCCCTGAAGTATAACCAAACACCTAAGACAATTCATGAATTTTTTTTATCTGTTAAACAAATCCCTTAATATAATCTCCAGATGCTCATTCACCCCAACTAACAAAAATTTACAATTTTCGTTATTTTTTAAACAAACATACATCATACTCATTCAACTTTTTTCTATCTTTTTTGTTTTTCATATTTGTTTTCTTCCACATCTTTTTGAATTATACGTTGCCCATCTCCTTTAAAATAAAATCACTATTTAAATTATTTTACAAGACTAGTATGTCGCTCGCTGGATTTTTAAAACTTAAAATTTTACCTTTCAAAAGAATGGAAAAGTGTATCAATAGTTTATTGTCTCTTGTAAAATTTTAAGAAATATCACTTGATTTTCTAGATTATATTTGTATAGTATAGGAACTTATAATGTAGTTAAAATAAATTAATTTTAATTTAGTACCATATGTTACAAATTTTTCATAATATATGGACCTCAATTTTTAAAAAATTGTACAGTATAGGAAAATAAATTAAAAAATTTACACAATTTAGGAACCTATAGTACAATTATTTAAAAAAATTGGAATGTCCCAACCCCCACCAAAATACCTTGCTTCTTTCCTAGTAGATGTGCTTTGGTTCAACAAGTTTTACTTGGATACTCAGACATTTATTTTACAATAATGATTCTTCAATTTTTGGTTAATTTAATTACATGATTTTAGTTTTGAATATGCTAGGTCTCTGTATTATTTTAGTAATGTTTAAACATGCTCTTATTTATGAGATGGCTTATCATTATAAAATATCTCCTAGTAATATTTTTTGACTATGATCCTCTATCCTCATAAACCAAACAGAGTGTGAAAGAATTCAATTTTATTTTCATTTTTTTTTTGTTAATTTTGTTATTTATATATGTAACATGATGACTATGATCCAAATCACTTATTTTGCACTCTTTTCCTCAATTAAGGTTATATCCTAATTGGGTTTCCTAAATAATATTTTGATGAGGTAGGCTACACAAAAGTCATCACATTATTTTATATATTAAATAAAATATCATTTTCTAAAAAAAAATTATTATCTTCTCTCCAAATAGACCCTCATAGGCATACAAGTACGCGAAGAGCTGCAAATTTAACCATCCAGTTAAGAAGAGCAACGTGGTAATTTATTAATACTTGTGGGTAATTTATTAATAATTTATTAAGAAGAGCCACATTATTTTATAGTTTTGTACATATGTTTTCACTCAAATATTAATTTCAGGTTGCCAAGGATCAAAAACGGGAAGTTGAATTCGATTTTGATTACCCATGGGCGAACCTAGGATCTTTCTGTTTGAGTGTCCATGACTTAGAATTAATTGCACGATAGGTCCTTATAATATACAAAATTGCACTATATATGTATACACTATAAGTCTGTATATTGTATTCAAAAACATATTAACTATAAATTAAAGTCTAGAAGATTCTAAAAATTTGGGTACATAAGGTAATTATATAATTTTATATATATATCAGTATAAAAAAACCCCTAGCTATTGTAATTTTAGAAAGTTGTAATGGGATTACATTCATTAAATGAAAATAAAAAAGTGAAGTCAAGGAAATTGATTTATAATTTTTTTATTAGATTGATGAAAATAAAAAACTTGTAATTGCACAAGTTGTCCCTTATTTATATACTAGGTAAAACCCGTGTCTGAAGACACTGAAGAAAAAATTTGTAGCGTTAACGGTTAAATTTAATTTTATGATTAATATTAAGATTAAACATTTAATGTTTAACAAAATTCCAGGGTTAAGGTCGAATATTAGCGCGATGATTCTTCATCTGTTTAAGGTTAAGGTTAAGGTTACAGTTAAGATGAAAGTTAAGGTTAAGGTTTAAAGTTAAAGGTTTAAAGGTTAAATGGTAAGGTTGGGGTTAGAATTAAAGTTAAGGTTAAGATTAAGATTGAGGTTAAGGTATAAAGTTTAAGGTTCAAAGTTCAAGGTTTAAGGTTCAAGGTTAAGGTTAAGTTTTAACTTCAAGGATAAGATTATGGTTAAGGTTTAGATTAAAGTTAATATGAAGGTGAAGGTAAAGGTAAAGGTTAAGGCTTGAGATTTAAGGGTTAAGGTTAAGGGTTTAAGGGTTAAGAGTTACGGTTAAAGTTAAGGTTAAGTGAAGATGATGATAAGGCTTTAAGGTTTAAGGTTCAAGGTCAAGGTTTAAGGTTAAGGTTAATGTTAAGGTTAAGGTAAGGTTAAGGTTAAGGTTAAGGTTAAGGTTATGGTTGAGGTTAAGGTTAAGGTTAAGGTTAAGGTTAAGGTTAAGGTTAAGGTTAAGGTTAAGTTTAAGGTTAAGGTTAAGTTTAAGTTTGAGGTTGAGGTTAAGGTTAAGGTTAAGGTTAAGGTTAAGGTTAAGGTTAAGTTTTGGGTTTGGTTTGGTTTTGGGATGGGTTAAGGCTAAGGTTAAGGTTAAGGTTAACGTTAAGGTTTCGGTTTGGGTTAAGGTTAAGGTTAAGGTTTGGGTTTGGGTTTGGGTTTGGGTTTGGGTTTGGGTTAAGGTTAAGGTTAAGGTTAAGGTTAAATTTAAGGTTAAGGTTAAGGTTAAGTTTAAGGTTAATGTTAAGGTTAAGGTTAAGGGTAAAGTTAAGGTTAAGGTTAAGGTTAAGGCTGATAGTTAAGGGTCTAAGGTTATGGATATGAGAGAAATTAGAGATTTTTGAGTAGTAATATGAGAAGTTAGACACATTCTGATTTATTATATAAATATTATAAATTTATATTACATGTAAAGAGTATTCTAAGGTTTTTTTTTAAAAAATTTTATTAAGTAAATAAGAATTAATTAATGGTATTATAAAGGTCCAAACCAGATTTGCCCAATTGTTCTTAAGTGTTTCAAAATATTATTATTATCATTATTGTTATTTTTCACTCCACCATATATTTCAATATTATTTTTCTTTATTGGCTTTTCGAAAAATCGTGTAGGGTAATACATTACTCCCATATTTCCAATTTGAAAAATTTTCTTTTAAAAGATCAATGTGGTTTTTATATATATATATATATATATATATATAATAATTGAGAAAACAAAAAATAATTTTTTTTAAGATATTTATAAGAAAAAATAAAAGAATTATGAGAGAAATTAGAGATTAGTGAGTTTTGAGTAGTAATATGAGAAGTTAGGTATATTCTGCTTTATTATATAAATATTATAAATTAAATTTAAAGACTGATTTAAGGTTTTTTATTTTATGTTATTTTATTAAGTAGTTAAGAATTAATTGATGGTATTAATGATAGATGGGGCCAAAAACGATCTTGACCACCAGTAATGTTTGGCCAGAATCAATCATGGTCACAACTTATCAAAAAACCTTGTAATATAATATAGATTATATTTTTTTATTAAGTATTTAAGAATTAATTTAATGGTATTAATGATAGGGGCCAGAAACGTTCTTGACCACAACTTATATTTGGCCAAAATCAATCCTTGCCACCACTTATCAAAAAAACCTTGTAATATAATATAGATTATGTTTTTTTATTAAGTAGATAAGAATTAATTAATGATAGGTGGGGCCAAAAACGTTCTTGACCTACACTTATGTTTGGCCAGAATCAATCCAGGCCACCACTTATAAAAAACCTTGTAATATAATATAGATTAACCTATCCACTCTCTTTCTCACTTCATTTTCTCGATATTCTGGTTCCTATATTTAAATCTTATCACATCATACCACCTTGGATTTGTATAAAAATAACTCTTACTACACTAGATTCTCACCATAAATCTGGATCTGCATATATTACGACGAAGATTATAGTTTTCATGTATCTTCAATGGCAAATCTGGAGTTTCTAATGAAGATCGATACGGTATGTGGTTTATGAATTGAAATTGTACACATGGGTAATGTTTTAAAATTATTTTATGGCAATAAAAAATTATTTAAACCTATTTTATAAGTTTTCAAGCCAAGATATCTTGAGATTCTTTTAATAGAAACTATCACACAATTAAAAAAAATTCCTATTTGAAATGCAAATTTTAAGACACACCCAAAGTTGTTATATTTATTCAATTTGATCTAATTTAAGTTATACTATGTTGAATCAAATACATAACCTTTATTTCAAAATTGGGCAGTGTCAAATAAAGTTTTATTTATATCACATACTATATATGTGATTATGTTTGTGTATAGTTAAATATGTTTTAAACAAATATTTCTAAACTTATTTAACTATACACAAACATAATCACATATATAGTATGTGATATAAAAAAAACTTCATTTGACACTGCCCAATTTTGAAAATTAAGTTTATGTATTTGATTCAACATAATATAACTTAAATTAGATCAAATTGAATAAATATAATAACTTTGGGTGTGTCTTAAAATGTGCATTTCAAATAGGATTTTTTTTATTGCGTGATAGTTTCTATTAAAAGAATCTCAAGATGTCTTGGCTTGAAAACTTATAAAATAGGTGTAAATAATTGTTTATTACCATAAAATAATATATTAAAACATTGCCCATGGGTACAATTTCAATTCATAAACCACATACCGTGTCGATCTTCATTAGAAACTCCAGATTTGCCATAGAAGATACATGAAAACAGTAATCTTCAGCGTAATATATACAGATCCAGATTTATGGTGAGAATCTAGTATAGTAAGAGTTATTTTTATACAAATCCAAGCTGGTCTGATGTGATAAGATTTAGATATAGGAACCAGAATATCGAGATAATGAAGAGAGAAAGAGAGTTGATAGGTAAGTAGTTATATTTCTTATGTATTGCCTCTTCTAGCCTCATCCATTATGAGATCATGTTTTATAGCTTACCCTTGTTATCCATAACAGGTGCCCGTTATCTGTAGTTTTCTGTTACTTGCTTATTCTCTATTTGGATTCTCCTCTTATTCTCATGACTTGCTTTGATCTTTTTCTTTCTGTTTGATCTAAACCTCAATCATATTTGTCTTTTTCAGTTGTGTACTTATATATTCATTCAATGTAGCAATACACAAGGCAACCTACATAGTTATTGATCCCATGAACATTTAAAAAGTTAGTTATACTTAGATGGGATCATTCATTTATCATCATTAAAATACCCATAGAATGGAGATTGTGCCAGGATTCTCCCCATTTTCAATGAGGATAAACAAAGATGGAATATGTCAATATAAGTAAAACTAAGAGGCATTGAATTAAGCAATACAATCCAAGCAAGTGTTCAATTTTGGCGGTGTCACATATCTCCCCCTTTGGAAACATAAAATCCAATTAAGCATGCAGTCTAAACAAATAATTATATTATGGAAGATAAGAAAATGATAGAGCAACGATAGAGTAACCAAAATTTCATGGGATTCTACTAGAGATCGTGTAACGACTTTAAATTCTCCTATTCTAGTTGGTGCTTTTGTTGGTAGATATGGTGGTTAATGGGACAATGGCCCAAATACATGTAAACTTTGGACTATTATATTTTAACATTGGTTAAGTAGTAATGAGGCTAATGAATGAAATTTATCTATTTGTATTATGGCCCAATTGATGATTTATAATCAATTAATCTATCTACTTATATATCAATTTATCTATCTATCTATATATAGTAATTTCCAATTGATATTCACTAACTGGTAACACCAATTTATTGATGTAGATTGCTTAAGGTGTCCATCCCTGGTAATTTGTGGGAAATAATAATTTCTTTTGTTCAAATTTGTGGGAAACAATACCAACAATAAGCCAATAACAAAGTTTGTTAAATTCAATCAATTGTATGTTCTTTGTTAAATAAATTCCTCCAATAACATCGTGATTGTATTATATACCGTGATTCAAGTCAGAATGTGAATTTTTAAGTAGACATTGTTATTTAATATTTAAACGGAATCACCACACATGAAAAGTAGAGAGAAACGTGAGTCTTTCTCTAGAAAACTTTTAATCTGATTGTATATGAGAGTTAACGTGAATATATTGGTAGATTATCCCACCTCATTTGTTTTATTTCATATATTTTAAAAAATATATTAGATTGATATTACTTTTACAAAAATAAAATTTATAAAATATTTTAATAATTTACATATATATTGAATTTTTTTTTTAAATCCAATAGTACTAGTAGTGGAAAAAAAATACACATACGATATTTTTATTAATAATTTGTTAACAATAATACTTTTAGAATGCAAGCAAATTAGATAAAGATGTGGTACAAAGGATTGAATAAATTTCAAGAAAAAAATATTATAGTTGGTGTTGCTTAGTCTAGGCTTTAATTTAAATTCTCGTGATGGTCAAATAGAGGAGGAGCGCCATCCAAAAATCCTTTGTTTTCACATAATATTATTAATTGAAAGGGTGATGACACAAAAGGTCCACACAATAAATGAGGTGTACAATAAGGTCCATACCAATTTTACAGGATAAAGCATCCCATTAAAGATACACACAACACATAAAAAAACACATATAATTCCCTCCCCCCCACACATAATAAATATAGTTTATCTTGCATATTTAATATATATATATATATATATATATATATATATATATATATATATATATATATATATATATATATATATATATATATATATATGAAAATCTATATTTGTAAACAACTAAGCTTAAAAATTACTATTTTTATTTTTGTAGAAATATTTGAAAATGTTATATGTACATCAATTGGGGTCTATTTGGATTGAGAGTATTGAGAAGAAAAGAAAAAAAAGATTTTTATATATTCAATCGTTTGTATTAGGTGATTTATTTTTAAAAATAATTAAAGTGATTATAAAATTAATTTATAATATTTATTTAATTATCTATCCAAATCAGGGTCAGTTAAAGGATTTTAATAAGTAAATAAGAGAGAAAAAAATAATTTTAACATTTTACAAAAATAATAAAAATAGAAATATAATAATACATGTTTTTTTTCTTTTATTGTATTTTTCCAATCTAAACAAAAAAATATCTAGAATTATTTTTATTTTTTTCTTTCTCAATTTTTTCGAATCCAAACAAGATTTTTCTCTTCTCTTTTTTTCTTTTATAATTTTTTTCTCCCTTTTCTTTATTATTTTTTCCCTGTTAGATACAAACATTTTGTAAAGTGCATGATACACGTGTTAAAACTTTTATTGATCCTATAAAATGAGCAATATATTAATAATTTAAAGACATGAATATAGAGAAGTTAGGTATATTCTGCTTTATTATATAAATATTATAAATTAAATGTAAAGACTGATTTAAGGTTTTTTATTTTATGTTATTTTATTAAGTAGTTAAGAATTAATTGATGGTATTAATGAAAGATGGGGCCAAAAACGATCTTGACCACCAGTAATGTTTGGCCAGAATCAATCATGATCACCACTTATCAAAAAACCTTGTAATATAATATACATTATATTTTTTTATTAAGTATTTAAGAATTCATTTAATGGTATTAATGATAGGGGCCAGAAACGTTCTTGACCACAACTTATGTTTGGCCAAAATCAATCCTTGCCACCACTTATCAAAAAAAACCTTGTAATATAATATAGATTATGTTTTTTTATTAAGTAGATAAGAATTAATTAATGATAGGTGGGGCCAAAAACGTTCTTGACCTCCACTTATGTTTGGCCAGAATCAATCCAGGCCACCACTTATAAAAAAAACCTTGTAATATAATATAGATTAACCTATCCACTCTCTTTCTCACTTCATTTTCTCGATATTCTGGTTCCTATATTTAAATCTTATCACATCATACCACCTTGGATTTGTATAAAAATAACTCTTACTACACTAGATTCTCACCATAAATCTGGATCTGTATATATTACGCCGAAGATTACAGTTTTCATGTATCTTCTATGGCAAATCTGGAGTTTCTAATGAAGATCGATACGGTATGTGGTTTATGAATTGAAATTGTACACATGGGTAATGTTTTAAAATTATTTTATGGCAATAAAAAATTATTTAAACCTATTTTATAAGTTTTCAAGCCAAGATATCTTGAGATTCTTTTAATAGAAACTATCACACAATTAAAAAAAAATTCCTATTTGAAATGCAAATTTTAAGACACACCCAAAGTTATTATATTTATTCAATTTGATCTAATTTAAGTTATACTATGTTGAATCAAATACATAACCTTTATTTCAAAATTGGGCAGTGTCAAATAAAGTTTTATTTATATCACATACTATATATGTGATTATGTTTGTGTATAGTTAAATATGTTTTAAACAAATATTTCTAAACTTATTTAACTATACACAAACATAATCACATATATAGTATGTGATATAAAAAAAACATCATTTGACACTGCCCAATTTTGAAATTAAGTCTATGTATTTGATTCAACATAGTATAACTTAAATTAGATCAAATTGAATTAATATAATAACTTTGGGTGTGTCTTAAAATGTGCATTTCAAATAGGATTTTTTTTTATTGCGTGATAGTTTCTATTAAAAGAATCTCAAGATGTCTTGGCTTGAAAACTTATAAAATAGGTTTAAATAATTGTTTATTACCATAAAATAATATATTAAAACATTACCCATGGGTACAATTTCAATTCATAAACCACATACCGTGTCGATCTTCATTAGAAACTCCAGATTTGCCATAGAAGATACATGAAAACATTAATCTTCAACGTAATATATACATATCCAGATTTATTGTGAGAATCTAGTGTAGTAAGAGTTATTTTTATACAAATCCAAGGTGGTTTGATGTGATAAGATTTAGATATAGGAACCAGAATATCGAGAAAATGAAAAGAGAAAGAGAGTGGATAGGTAAATAGTTATATTTCTTATGTCTCGCCTCTTCTAGCCTCATCCATTATGAGATCATGCTTTATAGCTTACCCTTGTTATCACTAACAGGTGCCCGTTATCTGTAGTTTTCTGTTACTTGCTTATTCTCTATTTGGATTCTCCTCTTATTCTCATGACTTGCTTTGATCTTTTTCTTTCTGTTTGATCTAAACCTCAAGCATATTTGTCTTTTTCAGTTGTGTACTTATATATTCATTCAATGTAGCAATACACAAGGCAACGTACTTATTTATTGATCCCATGAACATTAAAAAAGTTAGTTATACTTAGATGGGATCATTCATTTATCATCATTAAAATACCTATAGAATGGTGATTGTGCCACGATTCTCCCCATTTTCAATGATGATAAACAAATATGGAATATGTCAATATAAGTAAAACTAAGAGGCATTGAATTAAGCAATACAATCCAAGCAAGTGTTCCATTTCGGCGGTGTCACATTTCTCCCCATTTGGAAACATAAAATCCAATTAAGCATGCAGTCTAAACAAATAATTATATTATGGAAGATAAGAAAATGATAGAGTAACGATAGAGTAACCAAAATTTCATGGGATTCTGCTAGAGATCGTGTAATGACTTTAAATTCTCCTATTTGGTGTATCATATGATACACCAAATATTTCTAAACTTATTTAACTATACACAAACATAATCACATATATAGTATGTGATATAAATAAAACTTTATATGACACTGCCCAATTTTGAAATTAAGTTTATGTATTTGATTCAACATAGTATAACTCAAATTAGATCAAATTGAATAAATATGATAACTTTGGGTGTGTCTTAAAATATGCATTTCAAATAGGAAAAGAAAATTAGTTGCGTGATAGTTCTATTAAAAGAATCTCAAGATGTCTTGGCTTGAAAACTTATAAAATAGGTTTAAATAATTGTTTATTACCATAAAATAATTTTAAAACCTTACCCATAGGTACAATTTCAAATCATAAACCACATACCGTGTCGATCTTCATTAGAAACTCCAGATTTGCCATAGAAGATACATGAAAACAGTAATCTTCAGCGTAATATATACAGATCCAGATTTATGGTGAGAATCTAGTATAGTAAGAGTTATTTTTATACAAATCCAAGCTAGTCTGATGTGATAAGATTTAGATATAGGAACTAGAATATCGAGATAATGAAGAGAGAAAGAGAGTTGATAGGTAAATAGTTATATTTCTTATGTATTGCCTCTTCTAGCCTCATCCATTATGAGATCATGCTTTATAGCTTACCCTTGTTATCCATAACAGGTGCCCGTTATCTGTAGTTTTCTGTTACTTGCTTATTCTCTATTTGGATTCTCCTCTTATTCTCATGACTTGCTTTGATCTTTTTCTTTCTGTTTGATCTAAACCTCAATCATATTTGTCTTCTTCAGTTGTGTACTTATATATTCATTCAATGTAGCAATACACAAGGCAACCTACATAGTTATTGACCCCATGAACATTTAAAAAGTTAGTTATACTTAGATGGGATTATTCATTTATCATCATTAAAATACCCATAGAATGGAGATTGTGCCAGGATTCTCCCCATTTTCAATGAGGATAAACAAAGATGGAATATGTCAATATAAGTAAAACTAAGAGGCATTGAATTAAGCAACACAATCTAAGCAAGTGTTCAATTTTAGCGGTGTCACATATCTCCCCCTTTGGAAAAATAAAATCCAATTAAGCATGCAGTCCAAACAAATAATTATATTATGGAAGATAAGAAAATGATAGAGCAACGATAGAGTAACCAAAATTTCATGGGATTCTACTAGAGATCGTGTAACGACTTTAAATTCTCCTATTCTAGTTGGTGCTTTTGTTGGTAGATATGGTGGTTAATGGGACAATGGCCCAAATACATGTAAACTTTGGACTATTATATTTTAACATTGGTTAAGTAGTAATGAGGCTAATGAATGAAATTTATCTATTTGTATTATGGCCCAATTGATGATTTATAATCAATTAATCTATCTACTTATATATCAATTGATCTATCTATCTATGGTAATTTCCAATTGATATTCACTAACTGGTAACACCAATTTATTGATGTAGATTGCTTAAGGTGTCCATCCCTGGTAATTTGTAGGAAACAATAATTTTTTTTGTTCAAATTTGTGGGAAACAATACCAACAATAATCCAATAACAAAGTTTGTTAAATTCAATCAATTGTATGTTCTTTGTTAAATAAATTCCTCCAATAACATCTTGATTGTATTATATACCGTGATTCAAGTCAGAATGTGAATTTTTAAGTAGACATTGTTAATTAATATTTAAACGGAATCACCACACATGAAAAGTAGAGAGAAACGTGAGTCTTTCTCTAGAAAACTTTTAATTTGATTGTATATAAGATTTAACGTGAATATATTGGTAGATTATCCCACCTCATTTGTTTTATTTCATATATTTTAAAAAATATATTAGATTGATATTACTTTTACAAAAATAAATTTTATAAAATATTTTAATAATTTACATATATATTGAAAATTTGTTTTTAAAATCGAATAGTACTAGGAGTGGAAAAAAAATACACATACGATATTTTTATTAATAATTTGTTAACAATAATACTTTTAGAATGCAAGCAAATTAGAAAAAGATGTGGTACAAAGGATTGAATAAATTTCAAGAAAAAAATATTATAGTTGGTGTTTCTTAGTCTAGGCTTTAATTTAAATTCTCGTGATGGTCAAATAGAGGAGGAGCGCCATCCAAAAACCCTTTGTTTTCACATAATATTATTAATTGAAAGGGTGATGACACAAAAGGTCCACACAATAAATGAGGTGTACAATAAGGTCCATACCAATTTTACAGGATAAAGCATCCCATTAAAGATACACACTAACACATAAAAAAACACATATAATTCCCTTCCCCCCCCCCACACACAAAATAAATATAGTTTATCTTGCATATTTAATATATATATATATATATATATATATATATATATATATATATATATATATATATATATATGCTCAAAGGATTATGAAAATCTATATTTGTAAACAACTAAGCTTAAAAATTACTATTTTTATTTTTGTAGAAATATTTGAAAATGTTATATTACATCAATTGGGGTCTATTTGGATTGAGAGTATTGAGAAGAAAAGAAAAAAAAGATTTTTATATATTCAATCGTTTGTATTAGGTGATTTATTTTTAAAAATAATTAAAGTGATTATAAAATTAATTTATGATATTTATTTAATTATCTATCCAAATCAGGGTCAGTTAAAGGATTTTAATAAGTAAATAAGAGAGAGAAAAATAATTTTAACATCTTACAAAAATAATAAAAATAGAAATATAATAATACATGTTTTTTTCTTTTATTATATTTTTCCAATCTAAACAAAAAAATATCTAGAATTATTTATAATTTTTTCTTTCTCAATTTTTTCTAATCCAAACAAGATTTTTCTCTTCCCTTTTTTTCTTTTATAATTTTTTTCTCCCTTTTCTTTATTATTTTTTCCCTGTTAGATAAAAACTTTTTGTAAAGTGCATGATACACGTGTTAAAACCTTTATTGATCCTATAACATGAGCAATATATTAATAATTTAAAGACATGCATATAGAGAAGTTAGGTATATTCTGTTTTATTATATAAATATTATAAATTAAATGTAAAGACTGATTTAAGGTATATGGGAAATTCTGTCACCTCAAAGGTTCAAGGTACCGAAAAGATTGTGCTAAAGGTGACCTTTGGGAAAGAGTTGACCTTGAACAATGTCTTCCATGTTCCAGACATTAGCAAGAACTTCGTTTTCGATTTCTTGCTTAGAAAGGATGGGTTTAAAATTTTATTTGTAGTTGATTGTATTAACTAAGAACAAAACGTATGAAGGAAAAGGGTACATCTTCGACGTTCTGTTTAAGATGAATGTAATGACCGTAGTACCTACCAGAAATGTAACTGAGAAAGTAATGAATGAAAATTTTGATTGTGTTTATTTGCTTAAGCCACCTAATTTATGGCACGATAGATTACGACATGTTAATTTTGGTTCGTTAAATAAGTTAGTAAACGTCAAGTTTTTACCTAATGTGAACTTCAATTATGAAAAAGATGTGAAGTATGTGTTGAGTCAAAATTAAACAAAACCTCATTTAAAGCTATGGAAAGGACTTTGGTACCTTTAGAGTTAATTCACAATGACATATGTGACTTAACATTTGTGCAAACTAGAAGAGGGGAAAAGTATTTCATTGATTATTGCACAAGGTATTGTCAAATAAACTTGCTTCGAAGTAAGTATGAGGCCTTAGAAGCATTCTAGCAATGCAAAACCGAAGTTGAGAATCAACTAAGTATAAAGATTAAGAATCTTAGAACATATAAGGGAGGAGAATATGTGTCTCCTTTTGAAGAGTTTTGCGTTGAACATGGAATTATCCATCAAACCACGTCGCCCTATTTGCCTCAACAAATGGAATTATTGAATGTAAGAACCGCATATTGAAGGAAATGGTGAATGCCTTGCTAATTAACTCAGGGTTACCACATAACTTTTGGGGAGAGGTTTTGCTCACCGCAAACTACATTCTTAACAAGGTACCACACAAGAAGGTACATAAATCTCCTTACGAATTATGGAATGGAAAACCCCCTTCCTTCAAATATTTAAAAGTGTGGGGATGCTTGGAAAAGGTAGAAATCTCTGCTCCCAAAATGGTCAAAATAGGACTAAATACCATCGGTTGCATCTTTATTGGATATGCTCACAACAGTGCTGCATATAGATTCCTAGTACACAAATCTGTCATGTTGACATTCACGTCAATACGGTGATTGAATCAAGAAACGCATACTTCATTGAAACAACTTTGCCATACAAGACCACACCAGAATATAGTTCCTTCAAAAGAACACATGATGCAATTCAAGAAGAGCAAGATCAAGAATCATTGCCAAACAAAAATCATGATCAAGAATCATTCCCAAATGAAGGAGAACCAAGAAGAAGTAAGCGGATGAGAACCTATACGTTATTTTGTCCCGACTTTAGAAGAAAAATGCTAGATGGCAAACCACAAACATTCAAGGAGGCTATATCAAACCCTGACGCCCCTTACTAGAAAGAAGCGGTAAATAGTGAGATATATTCTATTATGCAAAACCCTATGTGGGACTAGTGGACCTCCTCCTGGGAATAAACTACTCAAATGGAAATGGATATTTAAGAAGAAACTAAAGACCGATGGGTCTATTGAAAATATACAAGGCTCGCCTTGTTGTTAAAGGTTATAGTTAAAAGGAAGGACTTGACAATTTTGATACTTATTCTCCAGTAACAAGAATATCATCTATTCAAATGTTAATCACTATAGCTTTGATATACAAGCTCGAAATTCATCAAATGGATGTAAAATAGCTTTCTTAAATGGATAACTAAATAAAGAGATATATATGGAACAACCAGAGAGTTACGTGGTTCCAGGTAAGGAGAAGCAAGTATGTAATCTTGTTAAGTCCTTATATGGTTTAAAACAGGCACCGAAGGAATGGCATGAAAAATTTGATAAATTCATAATCTAGAATGGTTTCAGGATCAATAAATGTGACAAATGTGTTTATGTAAAACGAAATGAGTCTGAGTATGTCATTGTATGTTTATATGTGGATGATATGTTAATCATTGGAGATAACAATGATGTGACTGCATTCACCAAAAGGGTGCTTTAAAGTAGGTTTGACATGAAAGATATAGGCCTTGTAGATGTTATTTGGGTATCAAGATTCTCCAAACATCTTAAGGTATTGTACTATCTCAGTCACACTATATCAATAAGCAAGCCGAGTAGGTTTACACATAATTCAGGGAAGAATCACTGGATGCTATTGTAAAAGTTCTAAGGTGTCTCAGATACACTGTGAACAAAGGGTTATTCTACACATGATATCCAACTGTACTAGAAGGGTACAGTGATGCAAACTGGATATTGATGTCTCCTCTTTTGTTCTATTTATATGCCTCTAGGAGACATCAAATTAGGTGATTATCTGGCTATTTAGATAGACTTTTAGTAATAATATGCAATATTTCATTTTTCTCTCCTTAGATTTTAGTAATTTTGATTTATTAAGCTTTTGCGCGTAATATGGTGTGTTTTAGTGAAAAGTTTGTAGGTTTCTAATACTAGCAAGGAGAGGAATCGAGAATAGAAGTCAAAGATCGTGTCAAGAAGTCAAAAGCTACAAAGAATATTCCAAGGAGTTGACAAGTTTGAGCTGAAAATCTAGAAGGCTGATGGAAAGTGCTGATTTCGAGATACCTAAATATGGATTCAGCCTCTTCGTTATGAAAAATATTTGTACCTTATCGAGTTACGAAGAATTATCAAGTTGAATGAGTCAATTCGGAGTTATATTGAGAAAGTTACGGCCGTTTCCGTGAAGGGTGTACAGCAGTTACGAGATTTTGGGCTTGAAGAGTGGACTTGGGCTTTTAATATTTGCTTATTATTTTAATTAAAATCCCTAGTCCTAATTTATGAGTATAAAATGGATTTTGAACTTCTATTTTCACACACAATTCATTATTCACAAAGTCAGACAACCAGAGAAGAAGCAGAAGCAAGGAATAGAAGAAGCCAAGAGCTGGAGAAATTCAACTTCTCAATTCGCAGCCGAATCAACTCCTCAATTAGGTTTCTTATCTTTATTTCTGTAAAACAATTATGAATTCATTTACCTTTAATTTCTTAGTTTTTACGATTATGAGCTAAATTCAATTGGTGCTTGAGAACGCATTAATGGGTTGAACCCCAATCTATTTCATTTCATGTTTTTGATTTTGGGATTTTTATAATTGAAATTGAGTTGGGTAATTTCTATTTTTTCTTAATTTTCAATAATTGACTATTATTGAAGTCGTGAATCAACATTAGGATTTAGTACTTAGGCTATTCCATTTAGTGGCGAATGGATCACCTTGACGGGGGGTCTAGGTACGGAACTAATTAACGAATGTAGGATAGAAATTATTTGATCTTGACGGGCTTAATTAATCCTATGGCCAATTGGGTAATTATGATTTAATCATTCGAAGGTGGATTATATTTACCTTGGCGGGATTTGTAGCACCTAAGAAGAGCTCCTTAGTCCACCCTGACGGGGTAAGGAGAATTCCGAATCCCGACCAATATTATTTACCGAATTCGTCCCTTAAGCAATACATGGAATGAATAGATTTAGGGGAAATCCTAGCGTTGCTCAAGTACTACCTCTCATACCTTGCGTCTAGCTATTTTATTTACTTGCGTCTAGCTTAATATTTGCATTAATTTAGTCTTTTAATTATTTGTCTTAGTTATAGAAAATCAAAACAAAACATTCTTAAAATCATTTACTTGCTTTTACGTGCAATTATTCACTACTTGATAAGCATTAGAGTCAACTAATTCGTCCCTGAGAACGAATTTGTTTTATAACATATATTACTTGGGACAGCTGTACACTTGCAGTTAGGGTTCTCTTTTCCTTATTTCATTATTTTTAAAACACATAAGGGACCACCAAGTTTTTGGCGCCGCTGTCGGGGACGGTAGCGTGTGACCCCGGTGTTTATCCTTTAGTGTTAGTTGCATTTTTATTTTTCAGTTTTACGCTTTGTTTGTTCATCTTTTTCAGGTTTCTAGGTTTGGTGTATGCGAAGGAAGCTTAGGGATCTTGAGACACTGCCTCCGATCCTCGAAAATCCTGAATCATTAGTTAGACTTGCTAACAAGAAAAAGATAGAAGAAAAAGAAGCGAAAGAGTTAGAGGAGAGATTAGCTAGAGAAATGGCCGAACTTCCGATTAATAATAATGGTCAGAACAATGGCCAAATTCCACCTCCTAATCCTCTAGTTCAAGCCCAAGTAGATGATCCATGGTTCATTAATGGTCCAGAACAAGAACCGTTCCGTGCTCCTCCTCTTGGGATTGGCCCGTCCGATATAGATGTTCCGAGATTCTGTCCAGATTCGGGTATGTTAGCTCAATTTCAGAATTTCAGAAATATTCGTGGAAAGCCCGGAGAAGATCCTATTCGCGGGGTACAAAATTTTATGCAAATCTGTGATTCTTACATCACTCAAGGAGTAACAAAAGAGCAAATGTATTTTGCTACATTCCGATTTTTGGTAATAGATGGAGCGAGTGATTGGCATGATTCGCAAGAACCTAGAAAGATTACGAATTGGGAACAATTACAGACAGCTTTTTTGACAGATAATATCCATCCAACATGAGGTTAGATGCTCAACTCGAACTAACACATTTCCGACAAGAATATGATGAAGCTTTGGGTAGAAGTTGGTCAAGATTTCAGCTTTATTTGCGAAGAGCCCCCGATCATGGCCTTTCTAAGCAACAACAAATGAAATCTTTTACAAAGGCCTTGATGGACAAACGAGAAAGGATTTAGATTTGTTATGTGGTGGTGGATTTTTACAGGTTCTACCCGTTCAAGCGAAGATCATCTTGGATAGAACGGTAAATAATGAAGTGGGTAAGAATACTGTAAGAACACTTGTTAAAGGGGGAGTTAATAACGTAAATATTGAAGAAAAATTCACCTCCTTAGAGAACAAATTACAAACCACATTGGAACAACAATTGAAACAACTTACGTTAGCCGTGAAAGAAGGTTTTTTGAGTAAAAGGGTTGAAGTGAATGCTACGCAAGAAGTTTATGGATGTTCTTATTGTGGTGTGAATGATCATGAATGGAAGACTTGTCAGAATAATCAAGAGTCTGTGATGTTTGTCTCCAATAGAGGTAACTACAATTCGAGTGGTCAAGGAAATCAACCAAACAGAAACCATCCTGGGTTTCAGTATTCAAATCCTAATGGGGCAGCAAATCCGACATACGTGTATCAGCCGCATCCCCAAGGTAACACTTATCAACCTAGACCACAAAATAACTATCAGGGAGGGCAAAATTATGGAAATCATGTTCAAAGGCAACCTCCTCAAAATAGTTATAATGATACAATGAATCAAAAAGGCTTACCAGCTCAACCTCAAGAAGGAACAGAAGATCTTCGTGTAAAGGTAGATAAAGTAATGGCACTTCAGGCACAATCCATGCAGAATCAGCAAGCTAACGAAGTTGCACTAAAACTATTAGGGAATCAAATGGAACAAATTTTGAAACAATTAAATTAGCGTCCACAAGGAAGACTCCCTAGTGATACTAAAGTCCCAAGACAAACCGAAGATTATAATGCCATAGCGTTGAGAAGTGGTAAGAAACTTCCTCCACCTCCATTTCCGGTCATGAAAGAGAAAGAAGTGACAAATAAAGAAAAACCAGTAGTGGAGGAGGAAGAGAAAGAGAATGAACCTGAAGTGATAGAAGTGGAGAAAATCCCAAAAGTTCAGAAGAAGAAAGATATTGTGGAAAACCGTCCTCCTCCACCTTTTCCTTCGAGAGTTCAGAAGAAAGGAGATATGGCCGAGTATCAGAGATTTTTGAATAGAGTAAGAGGTCTCAACATCAACATTCCGTTGTTAGAAGCTATTAAAGATATACCGAAATACGTGAAGTTTTTGAAGAGAGCCCTAACTAACAAGAGGCCATACTGTGATAATGAGATAATTGGGTTACCCGAAGAGTGCAGTGCTATTTGTCAAAGTAAGTTGCCACCTAAGTTGCTTGATCCTGGGAGTTTTACAATTCCGATATCGATTGATAAGGAGTGGCAAGGAAAAGCACTATGTGATTTGGGTGCAAGTATCAATCTTATGCCCAAATCAATCTTCGATAAGTTAAGAATGGGAGATGTGAGACCTACCTCTATGGTTTTACAAATGGCTAATAGATCCCTCGTCCATCCAGAGGGACGAATCGAAGATGTCCTCGTTAAGGAAGGTACTTTAGTTTTCCCGTTGATTTTGTTATTCTTGAATACGACGCGGATAGGAATGTCCCCATCAT
Organism: Nemophila menziesii; assembly: GCA_029959085.1. Classification (NCBI taxonomy): domain Eukaryota; kingdom Viridiplantae; phylum Streptophyta; class Magnoliopsida; order Boraginales; family Hydrophyllaceae; genus Nemophila; species Nemophila menziesii. Next base: position 31,571,637 of record JARWIR010000005.1, read on the forward strand.
TTTGGGACGACCATTCCTAGCCACAGGGCGTACTTTAATTGATGTAGAAAATGGAGAATTAACCATGAGAATCCAAGACGAAGAGGTGAAGTTTAATCTGTTCAGGGCCATGAAATTTTCAGATGTTCTAGGAGATTACTTTCGAATGGATGTAGCTGAACATGCCACGCAAGAGGTATTTGATTGTTTTGATTATGATGATATCTTGCAGGTTGTTTTGACACTAGACTTGCCTGAGATGATGGAAGAGCTTGTCGAAATAGTGGCAGCTCTAAATTTGGGAAATCCAAAATATAGGCGTCCTGCCTATGAACCTGTGAGAGAACCGGGGGAGATTGTCATTAAAAATAAACCATCCATTGAATCTCCTCCGAAGCTAGAAGAAAAACCATTGCCAGCTCACTTGAGGTATGCGTATTTGGGTACTAATGATACTTTACCTGTTATTGTTTCAGCAAATTTAACAGGTCCTCAAGAAGATAAACTGCTACGTGTACTAAGGGCGAATAAAGAGGCGATAGGTTGGACTATTGCTGACATAAAAGGCATTAGTCCATCCTATTGTCAACATAAAATCATTCTTGAAGATGATAGTGCACGTTCACTTGAAGGCCAAAGGAGATTAATGCCAGCCATGAAAGAAGTGGTGAAGAAAGAAGTGATTAAGCTACTAGACGCGGGAATCATCTAACCCATAGATAGTAGTGAGTGGGTGAGTCCAGTTCAGTGCGTACCGAAGAAAGGAGGAATGACTTCCGTCCTCAATGCTCAGTATGAAGCCATCTCCACCAGAACAGTAGTTGGTTGGAGGGTTTGCATGGATTACCGTAAGTTGAACAAGGCGACTACAAAGGACCACTTTCCTCTTCCTTTCATTGATCAAATGCTAGACAAATTGGTTGGTAGGGAGTATTATTGCTTTTTGGACGGTTATTCAGGGTACAATCAGATTTATGTAGATCCAGCTGATCAACACAAAACCACATTTACATGTCCTTTTGGTACCTTTGCTTATCGAAGGATGCCTTTTGGATTATGTAACGCACCCGCTACCTTTCAAAGATGCGTGATGGCGATTTTCTGGGATATGATAGATAATTTCCTTGAGGTGTTTATGGATGACTTTTCCATGTTTGGTGATAATTTTGATGAATGTTTACAGAATTTGGAGAAGGTGTTAATAAGATGCAAGGAAACAGACCTAGTGTTGAATTGGGAAAAATGCCATTTCATGGTTCGAGAAGGTATAGTGTTGGGTCACAAAGTTTCAAGTGCAGGTTTAGAGGTTGATCGTGCAAATATTGAGGTAATAAAAAATCTTCCCCCTCCCATTTCTGTAAAAGGGATAAGAAGTTTTTTAGGCCATGCTGGATTCTATCGTCGTTTCATCAAGGATTTTTCAAAGATTACAAAGCCTTTGTGTAACTTGCTCGAGAAGGACACCAAATTCCTTTTTGATGAAGCTTGCATGAATGCATTTCAAGAATTGAAGGATAAGCTTATTACTGCACCTATTGTGTTACCTCCTGATTGGAAAAACCCTTTTGAAGTTATGTGTGATGCGAGTGATTTAGCTATGGGTGATGTGTTGGGTCAACGGAAGAACAAGGTAATTCACTCTATCTATTATGCAAGTAAGACCTTCACTAGTGCTCAAGTGAATTATACAGTGACTGAGAACGAACTTTTAGCGGTTGTTTATGCTTTTGACAAGTTTCGTTCCTATCTTCTTAGAGCGAAAATTGTTGGATTTACCGACCATTCCGCTATAAAGTACCTTATGAAGAAGAAAAATGCTAAGCCGAGGTTAATCAGATGGGTTTTGTTGATTCAAGAGTTTGATTCAGATATTCGAGATCGAAAGGGTTGTGATAATCAGGTTGTAGGTCATTTGTCTCGTCTTGAAGGTTCTGAATCAAATACTAGTCTCAAGATAGTTCGAGAAGAATTCCCATATGAGAGTTTATTTGCTATCTTTAATGGAGCGTCGTGGTATGCTGATATTGCAAATCTTGTGGTAAGTGGTTCTTTTCCTGAAGGGGCTACTTCACAAGACAAGAAGAGGTTAATTAGTCATGCTAAACAGTTATTTTCGGAGGATCCTTTCCTCTATAAAGTATGTGGTGATCAAATGGTAAGGATGTGCATACCTGAGAATGAGATCTATTCAGTTGTTGCAAGTTGTCACGATTCACCCTATGGAGGACATTTTAAAGGTGGCCGCACATCTGCTAAGGTACTACAATCTAGTTTTTATTGGCCTACATTACATAGGCATTGTCATGAGTATGTAAAGAAGTGTAATAGATGTCAATTTACTGGGAATATATCCAAGAGGGATGATGTTTGGGGTATTGATTTCATGGGTCCTTTCGTACCATCCAATGGAAATAAATACATCCTTTTAGCAGTTGATTACGTGTCTAAATGGGTAGAGGCTGTAGCTCTACCAACGAATGATTCGCGAGTGGTAATTAAGTCTTTGAAATCTTTTCACTAGACATGGTACACCTCAAGTGATTATAAGTGATGGAGGTTCACACTTTGTGAACAAATATTTGAAGACTGTCCTAGAGAAGCATGGGATTAGACATCGTGTGTCCACCGCTTATCATCCACAAGCCAATGGTCAAGCTGAAGTTTCAAATCGAGAGGTAAAATCTATCCTTGAAAAGACTGTTGGTCCTACGAGAAAAGATTGGTCATTGAAGTTAGATGATGCACTTTGGGCTTATCGTACTGCTTTCAAAACTCATGTTGGTGAATCTCCGTATTGCATGGTTTATGGTAAGGCTTGTCACTTACCTCTTGAACTTGAATTAGGTGCATATTGGGCGATAGCAGAGTTGAATTTAGATCCTACATTAGCCGGTGAGAATCGAATGATGAAATTAAATGAACTTGATGACTTTCGATTACATGCTTATGAGAACGCTAAACTATACAAAGAAAACAAGAAGAGATGGCATGATAATCGAATTAGAGTGAAGAAATTTGAAGTTGGACAAAAGGTCCTTAAATATAACTCGAAGTTCAACAATTATCCGGGTAAGTTGAGGTCGAAATGGTCTGGTCCTTATGTTGTAACAAAAGTCACGCCTCATGGAGCTATTGAGATCAAGAATCCAATCGAGCACCGCACCTTCATGGTAAACGGTCATCGATTGAAGACTTATCACGGAGGTGAAGATATTAATCGCGCGGAGGATCCACATCCCGGGGAGGTCAAGTTCCTCCTTGAAGTCCCTTAGAAGCGTGAGGTAACCGTCGAGCTTAACGACATTAAACAAAAGCCAATTCATTGTATAGTAGTTTCTTGATTTCGTTATTTCGTAATGTATATAAGTAAATTATTGTTATTAGTGTTTATTTTTAAGAAATGAGAAAGGGTAGTTGTTTTTGATGATTTCAGGAGTGCAAAAAGTCATGAGTTTGGGATTAAAACGGTCAGGAAGTAGAAATTTTTTGGAGGACTCCAAGAGATAACCGGGAACCCGATTTTGAGCTAACCGGGAACCCGGTTTTGAGCTAACTGGGAACCCGGTGGTGTGAGCTACAGGTCCCAAGAGTTCTGACCATGGCGTGGCTCGAGACGCAACATGGTGCGTCTACGTTTGCGCCACCGACAAAACCGAGAACCCGGTGGCCAGCTGACCGGGAACCCGGTGGAGGTGCTGTGAGGTATTAAAAGTTCTAACCCCTGCGTGTCCTCAGACGCAAGGGGTCGCGTCCAGCTCGTCTCCGTTCCAGCCTCAGACGCAGTCCGGGAACCCGGTGACTGCACTGACCGGGAACTCGGTCATGAGGTCTAATTCTCTGACCCCTGCGTGTCCTCAGACGCAAGGGGCGGGCGTCCAGGGTAAAAAAAACAAATTTAGTAAATATTTTTGCGCTGACACAGCGCAATAACCGGGATTCCGGATATCACGGATCGGGAACCCGGGCAGCGTCTGTGTTAGGCGGTTTTGGCTTTTCAAACCCTATATCTTTAGCTAATTTCACAAGTTAGCCTCCACATCCGATTTCCACCACTCCGAAAATCATCATCAAAACAGGTTTTATTCATCAATTCTTGCCCTCTTTCTCCCTTAAAACACATAATAAACTCAAGATCTTTCCAAAACTTCACCAAAATTCCACTTATCTTCCAAATTCTTTCTTCATCCTCACCTTAAACTGAACCACTAAACCTCTCCAATCCCTCACATTAATCTTTACCCATCTCATATCTCACACAAATTCACCTTAATCTTATCCCAGAACATCAAAGATTGAAACTTTTCTCTAGATTTCAACTCTTTGAAGTTTTGAGTTTGGGGTGAAAAGCCATGACTAACAAGACAGATTCTTTCAGTTATACACGAAGAAACAACCCAAGAACAAGAAACAATCCTGGATTCTACATTCGGGTCCTAAACGCAAGATTGAAGAGGTTAAGACTGCTATAAAGAGAAAATAAAACCCAAGTAAGGCTACTCTTGATAAGCCTACTTTGGTTGATGAAGAAGAAGAGGAAGAGATTGAAGAGGACATTCCCAAAGAACCTGTTCCAAAACCACGAGCTCCACAAATAAAAGCTATTGCACACAAATCCAAGAGGGTAGTTATGTGTTGGGATGATCAAGTTCGTGATCGAATTAATTATTTGAAGTTTGGTGTTGAGAAAATATTCCCTTCTGGTATTATGAATAGCGAATTTAACAGTTATGCAACTACTTGTGATAAGTTTGGTTGGACTGAATTGAGACAGAGAAAACTTACCTTTATCCCCACCTTGGTCCGTGATTTTTATGAAGGAGTAGCCTTTTCGAATAAACAAGCAATCATTGTCCGCAAAAAGATATTACCATTCTCAGTTGAACTTATTCGCAAAGCCTTAAAACTACCCAACTTTACTGGTCCTTATCCTTATTTCGAAACGCTTAATGACCCATCTTTTGAGTGGGAATCTCTTTGGGACACAGTTTTAGTTCATGGGAAACGCCCTATTCCGAATGGTGAGAGATATGCTAGGCAGGTTTATAGTAGTTGTTTGCTACCTTGTGCTAAGGTATGGTCAAGATTCGTAGTACCCACTTTCTTTGGTATTAATCATACTTCCAAATTGAAGAAGGAGCATGTTATCTTTATTAAGTGCATTGTTGAGAATCGAGAGATGGATGTTGCGCGTGTAATTTACGAGACTATAATGGAGTTTGAGAAAATCGCTACTAGTCAACAAAACCTCAAGTTCCCTTGTACCGTCACTGCCTTGTGTCTAGACGCAAAAATACCACGACGGGACGAAGAGGTTGATACCACAGAACAGGGAGACACAATGACATTGAACTCCATTGAAAACGCCCACAATGAAGCAACCCATCCAATTAAGAACCCTAGAGCTCCTCCACCAAAGAAGAAGGTACATACTAATAATGGGTTGGAAGAAGAAATTCGAGATTTGAAAGAGAATCAAGAAAAGATGATTGCTACTTTAAGAAACGTCACCAAAGAGTTAGATCAACTTCGCAACATGCTACTTGGGGTGAGCACCATTCAACACGCCACCTATGGTTTACTCGCGAAGGATTCTATGCTTGGACGCAACACTGATAACCAGCCGCGCGCTGGTTAAGATACGTTTTCTTTCCTTTCTTATTTAGTGTAGATTAGTTTAATTGCTTTGAGTTTTTCGAGTCATGGGGACACGACTCATTTTTGAGTTTGGGGTGGGGTTCGTTGCCTTATCCCAGTTTTATGTGTTATTTGTTTTATCGCTTTCAATAAAATTAATTAGGAGTTGCGTTTGGCTGTAGAAGCTTTTAAATGTCCCCATTAAACATACTTTTGATGAATCAATGATAGTAAATAGTGGACTTTAGGAATGAGTATAAAACGCGCTTTAATTGCATGCAAACATAAGTAATGGATAGAAAATTAATAAACAATGCAAAAGAAGTAAGCTTGTACTTAAGGAAAATGTTTGTTTTGTAGAACGTGAGATCTAAATTAGTAGAGAACCCACTTAGATACGAACTAGAGACAAACCATGTAACTAGGAAAATGATAGGTGTAGTTCTTTGTTAGCCATTTGAAGTCTTTTAGCCTTCTATCCCTTATATTAATATTATCCGTCTTAGCCCAATTTTGAGCCTTAAAGCCTTTTCTTTTGTCGCCATGATATATGCCCATATCCCCTTAGTTTATTAGGCATTTCCAAAATGACCCGCACTTGAATCGCGATCCTGAGACATGTCTCGAGCTTGAGTTTGGGGTGGTGGGTCCATCTTTTGGGAAACTACATTGGGAGGGAAAAATATGTGTTTGTATTGAGGCACAAAAAGAAAGTTCAGATGATATTGTTATTTGTAACCCTTTGCCGGGATTGAAAAAAAAAAGAGAAGAGAAAAATTCGAGTCAATACAGTAGCTGGCCGGGACCCCAGTTATCAACTGTACAAAAAAAAAGAAAAAAAAATTAAAAAAAAAAAGTTAAATAAATAACCAGCAAAGTGGAGTTTTCTGATCATCATCTTATTATATATTGGGTTAACTTGGGGATGCTAACTTAGTGCATCAAATGGGTTGAGTGAGAACATTATATGAGTGTAAACTCAAGCTCATGGACATTTGTTGATGGTAAGTGAGGAGAGAGCTAAAAGATCACTTCAAATTTACCAAATATACATACCACACCGTCCCAAAGCCTACGCTAAAACCGTAATGTCCTCGTGATTCCTAGGTACATGGTAAGTTAATAGGGAGTATACTAAGAGGAGCGTTGAAAGCGAGTAAGGATCGAGGAACAACCTATAGCCATCATATTGAGATAAGTACAAGTGTAACCTTCTAACATTGCGAAGTTAATTTTATGATTGAATTTATTTATGTTTGATGTTGCATGATTAGTGTATGTGTATATTAGTTCCTAATGTTTGCTATATGAGATTTATTTTTAGTAATGCTATGGGTGTATTTGTTTGCGTCTGCGTCTCTGCAATCATTTTTTTCCCTTTGTTTTTAATTTTACTTTGTCGGGACGACAAAGGTTTGAGTTTGGGGTCTTGATGTCTCCTCTTTTGTTCTATTTATATGCCTATAGGAGACATCAAATTAGGTGATTATCTGGATATTTCGATAGACTTTAGTAATAATATGCAATATTTCATTTTCTCTCCTTAGATTTTAGTATTTTTGATTTATTAAGCTTTTGCACGTAATATAGTGTGTTTTAGTGAAAAGATTGTAGGTTTCTAATACTAGCAAGGAGAGGAATCGAGAATAGAAGTCAACGATTGTGTCAAGAAGTCAAAAGCTACGAAGAATATCCCAAGGAGTTGACAAGTTTGAGCTGAAAATCTGGAAGGCTGATGAAAAGTGCTGATTTAGAGCTACCTAAAGATGGATTCAGCCTCTGTGTTATGAAGAATATTTGTACCGTATCGAGTTACGAAGAATTAGCAAGTTGAATGAGTCAATTTGGAGTTATAATGAGAAAGTTACAACCGTTTTCGTGAAGGGTGTACAGCCGTTACGAGATTTTGGGCTTGAAGAGTGGACTTGGGCTTTTAATATTTGCTTATTCTTTTAATTAAAAACCCTAGTCCGAATTTATGAGTATAAAAGGGATTTTGAACTTCTATTTTCACACACAATTCATTATTCACAAAGTCAGACAACCAAAGAAGAAGCAGAAGCAGAAGCAAGGAAGAGAAGAAGCCAAGAGCTGGAGAAATTCAACTTCTCCTATTCGCAGCCGAATCAACTCCTCAATTAGGTTTCTTATCTTTATTTCTGTAAAACAATTATGATTTCCTTTACCTTTAGTTTCTTATTTTTTATGATTATGAGCTAAATTGAATTGGTGCTTGAGAACGCATTAATGGGTTGAACCCCAATCTATTTCATTTCATGTTTTTGATTTTGGGATTTTTATAATTGAAATCGAATTGGGTAATCAGTATTTTTCCTTAATTTGCAATTATTGAAGTCGTGAATCAACATTAGGATTTAGTACTTAGGCTATTCCATTTTGTGGCGAATGGATCACCTTGACGGGGGGTCTGGGTACGGAACTAATTAACGAATGTAGGATAGAAATTATTTGACCTTGACGGGCTTAATTAATCCTATGGCCAATTGGGTAATTATGATTTAATCATGAGAAGGTGGACTATATTCACCCAGACGGGGTTTGTAGCACCTAAGAAGAGCTCCTTAGTCCACCCTGACGGGGGTTAGGAGAATTTCGAATCCCGACCACTATTATTTACAGATTTCGTCCCTTAAACAATACATGGAATGAATAGATTTAGGTGAAATCCTAGCGTTGCTCAAGTACTACCTCTTATACCTTGCGTCTAGCTATTTTATTTACTTGCGTCTAGCTTAATATTTGCATTAAAATAGTCTTTTAATTATTTGTCTTAGTTATAGAAAATCAAACAAACATTCTTAAAATCATTTACTTGCTTTTACGTGCAATTATTCACTACTTGATAATCATTAGAGTCAACCAATCCGACCCTGAGAACGAATCTGTTTTATCACATATATTACTTGGGACAACTGTACACTTGCAGTTATGGTTCTCTTTTCCTTATTGCATTATTTTTAGAACACACAAGGGATCACCAGATATCAGACTCTATATGATCAAAATCCACAAGTGGATTTGTCTACATGTTAGGAGGAGCAGTTGGTTCTCGGAAATCCACTAAGCAAACGTGATAACTACATCCACTATGAAACCTGAGTTTATAGTTTTAGACAAAGATGCTGAGGAAGCCGAGTGGCTTCTGAATTTCTTAGAGAATATTCCTAATTGGATAAAGCCTGTGTCAGCTATATGCATACATTGCGATAGTCAGAGTGCTATTGGTAGGGCACTAAATGAGATGTATAACGGTAAGTCAAGACACATTACCGTTAGACAACTGCTCTCAAATGAAGTTATCACAATTGATTACGTTCGATTAAAGGATAACACGACGGATACACTAACCAAAGGTCTACAAAGAGAGCAAGTGTGAATGTTTTCAAGGGGGATGGGTCTTAAGCCTATGAAAGCTAAGTTGCCATGATGGGAACCCTACCTAGTATAGTGGTGATCCCACAATATAGGTTAAATAGGAAAACTGACTCATGAAACTGCAACTTGGTGCGACGCACTGTGGGGAGGCCTCCCTAAACCATTCTTAGGACAAATTAAACAATGCTACCTGTTAAAGTGAAGGACAAGTTAAAATTTTAATGGTTCTTGTATCTTCGATAACATAAAAATATAGTTATAATGAATACTCTTGACACGAGACCGCCTATATGAATAACATGGGTAGGGCCGCCCTACGAGAATCTTAAAGTAGAAATTTTCCGAAGGTTATTCATGAAATACCATGAGTTGTTCAGGGCCGTAAATGGACACAACCATGAGAACCAAATAATGTTTGGAAGGATACTATTTAGGTTCTAGTGATTTGGTTTACACAAAAGATGAATAGTTCAATACATCACGTTCACTAGTTAGAACGTAAATCTGATAGCCGTTATTAAAGAAGGTTCAAGGCCAAAAGCTACCTTTTTAGATTAGTACTCTTCTACGCTTCTCTCTCGCTCTCCCGTATTTAGAATTCTCTTGCATAATTTTTTCAGGGTGGTTAGTCAATTTCCATTCATGTGGGGATTATTGGTCAAATGGGATTTTTACCCAAGTGTTGACCATGTTTACGATGATAATCGGTGACTCAATTTAAAAAAATGATTCAGATATCAATACGTTTGTCCAGTTGTAAAGGTTAACGTAATATATTTATTTGGTTAAAATCATTTGAAATTTCTTAAGAAATTGAGTCACATAATTTGGAGAAATTAAAAGAAAAAAAGATATGTTCTTTTTTCTTGGTTATAAAGCAAGCAAAGCAAAAAAAAACTTTTAGGGGTTTGAACCTAGATCTATAGGATTTTGACCTTTTGGTCCTTATGCCCACACCATTTGGACCAACCCAAGTTTTGGTTTTTATTTAGTAAATGTTGTATCTTATATTTAATACAACGCGTCTTCAAATTAAACATCACAACTCTTTTAGGAATTGTCAAACCACCTTTTCACTATCTATAAATATTTGGACAACACTAACATTTTATTCCTTAAGTTTTTTAAGAGCATTAAACATAAAAAAAAGTCATAAGAGAGAGAGATAGAAAAGAAATAATTTTATTAAGTTCGTTGAAATTCATAATAATTCGTGTGTCTGTTTTTTTTTAATAGTTTTCTCGTTGTATCCTGGAGGTTGAAGACAACAAACGTAAGATACTGTTACGTGGCCTAAATACCTTAAAGACATTGGATTTAATCTGAGCCTCAGCAAGTAAAGTTATTCATTTATTACGTTTTATTGTATATCTGCAATATTTTATTTAATATTTTACTGGTTTATACAAATAATACACAACAATAACAACCTCATTGGAAATAACGTACTCCTTGCTCAAATTGTTAAATAATGTAGCAATAGTCGACGTGGTAAAGAAACTATGAATGAGAATCAAGTGTAAGAACCAAATACCATGACTCAAGATTCTACGACTTCACTAGTTATAACCATGAATGAATTACCTATTGTTATTCTACAGGAAGTTGCTGCTGGCGTAACTAACTGAATGGCTCGAGAAGATCAAAGAGATGGTGAGCATAAATCCTTAAAAAGATCCTTGTCACTGAATCCTCCTACATTGATGGAATGAAGGAACCATTAGAAGCTACAAATTGGATGACGACTGTCGAAGAGCTTTTTCTTGTGCTTAATTATCCCAAAAAGGTTTGTTTTGGCACATTTATGTTACGTGGGGTTGCAAAATATTGGTGGTAAATTAATCGAGACCAAATACTTAAATGTGTCGACATGTAAAGAATTTAGGGACACCTTTGAAAAATAATTTTACCCCCAATCTTATTTTGACTTGATTATAGTTGATTTTACCACTCTTACACAACGAGAGATGACATCTCAGGAATATATTTTACACTTTATGAAACTTTCTCGTTTTGCCTCTGTCTTAGTGGCTGATGAGTATGTGAAGGCTATAAAATTTCAGTTTGGTTTGAAGTCTACTATTCAAGATGTGGTAGCACCACTCCCTCATCAAAATTTCAAAAATTTCATGAACACCGCAGTTGTTGTTAAGGAAAAGGGAGCGTCTGGAAAAACAACGCCAACAAGTTAACTCTCAAAGTTATACGAGGAAGAAAACAAATTATTCCTCAAGTAGTGCATCAATTAAGATAAACATTCCAACCTCCAGAGGCCATTCCCCAAATTGTTCTTGTAGATGGATTACAGGTAGGTGTTTCAAGTGTGAGCCACTAATCTCCATCTTAAGGATTTTCCACGAGGAAAAACACGTGAACATAGAGGTGGTTAGTAAAGAAGTTTGAACAACTTATAAGAAACCTAGACTTTATGTGATGAAAAATGGGGCTACCCAAGCTTCCGAAGATGTAGTGTCAGGTATACTATCTATTTCTTCGATGTACGCATATGTTTTTTTGACACATGATCAACATTTTTTATATAGTTCTTCTAAATTTTCTCTTTATTTGATATGTATCCCTACAAAACTTGAGTTTGAGTTGTGTGTGGAATCACTAGTAGGGAAGTCAGTAATAGTAAATCAGGTTTATTGTGATTGGCTAGTTAAAATAATGATAAAAAATTATCATCACATTTGGTAGAATTAGATATGAAGAATTTCAATGTTATTTTGGGGACAGATTGGTTAACGACTTTTCACAGACATGTAGACTGTTTTGGAAAGAGAGTCGTGTTTATTATCCATCATACCCAAAAAAATTATTTGTCAGAAGGTATTTTTACAATTCTTGCTTTATCTTAGTTTTGAAAGAACCTAAATTTTTAAAAAAATGACGTTGCAGTGTTTAAGACAATGTGGTTTACCCTACCTTAACCGTACAACTAAAGCTCAAAGATTTTTCTATAATGAGGGATATTCCAAATGTGTTTCCAAAAGATATCTTTGGATTACCACCAAAAAGAGAGACTGAGTTTGAAATTAAGGTGAACCATGGTACGTCACCTATTTCTAGAGAACCATACAATATAGAACCTAAAAAACTCAAAGAACTTAATATACAACTTCAAGAATTTCTAGACAAATGACATATTCGGCCAAGTGTCTATCTATGGGGTGATCTACTCCTATTTGTTAGTAAAATGGTTGGGATTTTACGTTTATGTATTGATTATCAGGATCTCAACAAGGTTACTATGAAAATAAAAAACCATTTGCGTATCGTCAGTTTAGTATCAAGAAATAATATATTTAAAAAGTTGTGTTTCGAACAAGATACGGTTAAGAGTTCGTAATATTACCATTTGGGTTAACCAACATGTGTCTTCGGAGGTGTGATATAAAATAAACACTCGGGGAAGTACTTCTCGTAAGTGTATGAGCCGTCCCAAGTAGTAAAAATAAGTATTGTTTTATCGTTCTCCATAGGGATTAGATAGTGAATATGTAACTTAGTTCTAGTCTTGGTATTTGTAGCAAAAAATAATACATAAAGGTATTTATATTATTTGGTTTTCGGTTAAGGACTACGAAGATTGAAATTAAACTAAGTAATTGAACTAGTATATTTGTGAGAAAGAAGAGAGTAACTCGAGAATTGCCAGTGATTCCTAATAGACACGATTTAAGATTTTCTTGTTTTAAGGGTGAATTATGTTTGTAACCGCTAATCTGGATTCAACTATCCTCTTAAACCCCCATTGGGTAGATAAGATGCTTCCTTTAGTACTCTAACGAATTCTATCAAGTGACATTACCAAGTATTCAAACGAATAAACTCTAACCCTATTGGCCATTTGATTAGTCAAGACCTCTTGGTTCACTAACGCACATCAAACAAATATAAACTATGCTCCACAACCCCCCTTGTCGGACAATAGTCAAGTTTCTACACTAACCTACTAACTAATCAACAAAGTAGGTTCACACAATTAACAAGATTATACTCAACAGAAGTAACACATATTCATTTAAATGAAAAACACCCAAATATAAAGAAAAACATTAAAAATCATGATCTAGGGTTCATACCCTTACAACTATCAAGTTAATAAGATTTAGTTCATATTTGAATTATTAAAATAAAAAACTAATAAGGTCATGATTAAATGAAGAAATAAAAAGGTAGAACAATTACACTAATTAAGGGAATAAAAAGTGTTGTTCTTGGACTCCATCTCTTGCTCTCTTGCTCTCAAATGTTTATTTCCTCTTATAATGATAAGTGGGTGTATTTTGTTGATTACAATATGTATTTATAGCCCTAACTTTTTTTAACTGAATTGGGCCAACTTAAGTGAGTCAAAAGTGGCCCAATGGACTCTTCTAATCTAGACTACTTTGGGTCTAGTTAGTAAAACATCAATAACTTTTTCAATTCAACTCTAAATATCAAACATTTTCTTCTAACTCTATCTAAAATCAAATTTCTACCTTGAGCTTGTATTTGATGATCAAAACCTTCACCTTTTATGATTTATGTCCTTCTAAAGTTGATAAGAAACATTTGGCCAACAATTCCTATTGAGCTTTAAAATGGAATTCTTAGCTCCTTTTGTGACTTGATTTGGGTTTCTTCTTAGCTTTTAGACTTCTTAGATTCATGTTGGGCTGTAATATCATCCATTTACCTAGGAGATTAATGCTTAACACATAAGTTACCTCAGAGATACTCCAAACATACAATTATATAAGAATAAGCCACTAAATTAAAACATGTTAAATATAAGGAATAAATCCAAAACTTAAGCACTAAAAACCTATCAAATGATGTATCAAAATTATATCAATATATCAAAAAAGACAAGACATCAACTACGCCCCTGCAGCTTTTATGGACTTGATGAATCATGTTTTCAAGCCTTATCTTGATCAAGTAATAGTAAATTTAGTGATGATATTCTTGTGTACTTTAAAAAGAAAGAGGATCTTAATCGACATCTCACCATGGTATTACATAATTTGAGATAAGAAATACTCTTTGTGAAATTTGAAAAAAATGATTTTCGGCTTTCAGAGGTAGCATTTTTGGTACATGTGAATTCTAAGGATGGAATGTCAATTGATCCACAGAAAATTGAAGCGGTCGTCAAGTGGAAAACACCTACCTCGATATCTAAGATTCAAAGTTTCTTAAGATTGGTTGGTTACTACCGTAAGTTTGTCGAAGGGTTTGTCGAAGGATTTTATCGATGACAATTATATCTCTATTGATGCAAAATTTCATGTTTAAATGATGCATTAAAATTAAATCCATAAACCTATTTAGTCTCCTTACCTGATGATAGCGTGAAATGGAGATTCACATTCAATTATTATAAATCCAATTATCATAGTTTTAGCAAATATAATCGAGTCGATGCATTGGTAAGTCAATGTAACTGGGTGGCATGCATTGTTTTCATGTAAATCTACAAACTACACTGAGGTAGATTCGTATTCTTCTAAGGCATAGATGTGTATAAATAGGACATTGTATACGCTGCATAATCTAACCATTATGTGCTTGGAAAAAAATACTTTATACAGTGGTCGATATGTTCACAATTTTTCCAGGGGGAGTTGCCCATCCAAGGGGTATTTATGCCATCGAGATTGGTGAGTGGTTGCCCATCTAAGGGTATATTTTACAACAACCCCCAATTCTAGTTCTTCTCATGGTTGACCCACTAATTTGGGTTGTTGACTTACTAGGTTGATATTTTATGGTGATCTTTCTATTGTGGTGTTTCTCAGCGAGCTTAGTAGAGAACATGTATGGTTCCCATAAATGGTGCCAATTGACAATGAAAATTTCTAACAGATAATATGTTCGTTTCTCTGATCGTAGACTCTGTTATGGTGTGAGAAAATATCTCGAGTGGACTGATCAGACCCTAGTCAGAAAAATAGTCGAATGAAATATCGGCTTTGTGTACCTGCAAAAACATGAGTAAAGTAAATAATGGAGGTGCGATCCCGGTTTCATACCAACACACAACTCATTACTATGAACATGGAAAAGAGCCCTAAATAATGTAGGAATCACGAAAATGAGAAGAATACGAGTTGTGTGGTAAAGTAGTGAGAATAGAGATGGAAATATTGAGATACCTCCATTGTGAAATGATCACATGTATTTATAGGAAAAGTGTTTGATCATAGTTTACTTCTACCTGGGCTTGAACTCCTCATGGAGTTCATCTTCTATATGGATATACTCAATGATATATCTGACTCATCTCTACCAAGTGGAGAGATATCAGGGGTTTATAGTTATCTTTTTCTGGAAAAGTTTATCTCTTTATCTCAATTTGTATCATTCACAATTTGCATCGCCTGATCGGTTGTCTAGTTTGTAAGGATGAGACCACACCATCACGTGAGATCATCCTGACCATCGTTCTAAAAAGTTCTAAGCATTAGGCAAACGGCCGACCACCTTTGAGCGCCTAAGGGACTAGGCGGAGCCTAGGCGTTTCCTTATAAGTGGTTTTGAATTTTTTTAGTCAAAATTATATGTTATTATTTTATCTATTTTTAAATCTATATATCGAAATTATAAAATAACACACTTGGAAAAACTCACACAATGATATATTACTTATTAAACTTAACAATTAATACAAATAAGGTTAAAAATAATTAATTATATTTCATTATTTATTTGGTTGTTTCTTTAATTTGTTGTGGTAATTTCTTTTGCTAAGTTTAATTTTATTTTTTAAAATAGATTTATGTATTTCTATTGGTTAAACAAACTATTTTTTTTATAATTTTAAGTAGTTCAGGCCGCCTAGGTCCGCCTAAAGGTCGCCTAGGTTTGCCTGGAGGTCGCCTAAACCTTTTCTAGAAGGTAGACTACCAGGTAGGACGATTTTCAGAATAATGGTCATAATGGGGGTGACCAAGTGTGAATGTGAATTACTATTAGACTTGTCCAATTAATTTGGTTATTGTTCATCTTGTTTTTTATCCAACAATTGATTATACATGGGAAATTTTGTCTTATCATGGTCGAGTGGCTTATTATGGTTGATGATTGGTGACAAGTAACATAGTATGCTATATATCAACCATTGACTGGATATAGGCAATTTTATCTTATTAATGGCTTGTGCTGCATGCCTATTAATCAATGATATGTTTCAAGTTTTTTATCATTTCCTTACCATGTTTAGCCCCCATTTCCTTAGCCTACGAAACAACGCTCAAGTGTGGTGATCTAATTGGAGGTTTACGTTATGGATTGTCGTTTGATCTCGTTCATGTAGAATATTCCATTTTTGTGTCTATGGTTTTGGTTTCCGGTGTATGGTTCGTTGGTTTGGTTCAGTTATATAGAAGGGGAATTGGTATCATTCAAGTAGAGTTTGTGGTAAAGCAAGATATAAAATTAATATAACTCGAATACAGTTTTGCATATTTATCATTTTATTCGTGTGTTTCCTTCTTCAGTTTAGTATGTCAATTTGACCTTCTTATTTGTAATTTTATTCTCTCTTCAATATGAATATCGTATTTAAAAAAAAAAGAAAACACCTAGGTTTTAGTGGCTACTATAAGAGATTATAAGGGGTGTCCCGTGCATTTAACAAGATATATGAGGACCAAATGTTTTCTCGCAAACAAACATAGGGGACCATACGGGTAATTTCCTATTCTTTAATTAAAAATTTCAACTTTCCCTCTATAAATTTCCTTTTCTTTATCAAACTACATTTCTCTTGACCTGCTGCGCCTCCCTCTCTATACACACATATCGCTTCACATATACATACAAATATACATACACTCATATTTATATCTCCAGGCCTTAAAATTTGATCTGATCAACATTGCTTGAGTTTATTCATACATACATACATATAGATAAGCTCGTGTTTCGAAAATATGTTGGGGTCTGGATTGCAATTAAATAAGAGTAGGAAGTGTGAAGATCGATTTTACAGTGTGGCGAGGGCTCGCCGGGGTCAAAGTCAAAGTATTCAAAGGCATGATCATCTGCGACGAGCTCATAGTGATGTTGCAAGGGAGAGCCAAGCCAATGAGTCGCCGGAAAACTACGAGAGCGGCGAAATGCCGGTAGCGGAAGTCACAAAGAAGCCGGCCTTGAAGTCGTCGGCTCTGCCATGTAATCTTCAACAGTTCCTGGAGTCTGTCACGCCGTCTGTCTCGTATCAGTACTCATCCAAGGTATATATTTTTTTGTTTGAAAATATCCAAATGAACTTGATCTTCGTTGATTAATTGTTAAATGAATTCCATATATTATTTTTACTAATCTGAAATTGAAAATTCGAAACTTTATTAGAATTGGAGATTGTTAAATAATTAGCCTTTTCTCAATTTTTGCTGTTAAATCAATTTTTATTTTTTTAAATCTAACTTAGTCTACGCTGGTGATTTAATCACTAAATCAAAGGCTAATTTGAAAAAAATAAATATAAATTTCAATTCTTTATGATAATGGTGAAGCACATGAATTTCAATAATTGTAACAGATGATCTATAATTGTACCATTAAAATTAGATGGTCTATAATTGTAAATAATGAATTTACAGACAAAAACGGAGGATTGGACAATGTGTGATGAACAGTTGGAACACTATTTTGTGCTTGATGATCTATGGGAATCATTAAAGGAGTGGAGTGCATATGGTGTTGGTGTACCAATAATATTGAATGATGGTGATAATGCTATTCAGTACTACGTGCCTTCCTTATCTGGCATTCAGTTATATGGTGATTCTACTAAGTCTTCACTAAAAATAAGGTAAAACATACCTCTTTGTACTATTACAATGTTCTGAGTCATTCATTAAGGAAGATTTTATAATTGTAAATTTTGTCAGGAGAATGGGGGAAGATAGTGACGTGGACTATTTCAGAGACTCAACAAGTGATGGAAGCAGTGACTCTGAACAAAATACTTTGCGGGACCCACAAATGTATGATCATCAAAAAAATCAAGAAGGTTTCTCTAGTGATGGGAGTGAATTTGGGAATTCTCAAGGTTGTTTATTGTTTGAGTATTTCGAACATGACCAACCTTATAGTCGTGTACCTCTATATGACAAGGTTTGTCTTTCTTTTTCATTTCCTCCAACAATATTTTTGGTCAATTTATTTTATATATTCTTTATGTGTAACAGATATCTGACCTTGCAAAACATTTCCCTGAACTAAAGACACTTAGAAGCTGTGATCTACTCTCTTCCAGCTGGATTTCAGTGGCCTGGTATTATTAATAAAAAAATATAATTGTTAACTCATAAACTTATTTGCTTAATCAGTTTTTCTCTTTATAATAGGTATCCAATTTACAGAATACCAATGGGAGCTCCAATTAAAGCATTGGAAGCGTGTTTTCTTTCATACCATCATCTTCATACACCCATGACAGGTTAGATAATTTTGTTTTAATCCGAGGTTTATATTTTGTGATCTGTTTCTAATATGTGGAAATTTGGACACTTTATAGAAGTTGAAGATGGGAGTGAGAATATTTCATTACCTGTTTTTGGGCTTGCTTCGTATAAGTTGAAAGGTTCATTATGGACACCAAAAGGAGGAAGTGAGAAGCAGCTGATAAAAACCCTGGTGCAAGCTGTTGAAAATTGGTTAACGCTACTACAAATTAATCATCCAGATTTCAGTTTTTTCCAACGGGGATATAACTAATAGATACACACTACAATTCTCCATTACAGTGCATCACTCACTTTATAGGATATGCCAATGGGGAAAATGTGTTTGGGCTGTTCGGTTATTTGTTGTTATAAGAAGATATCAATTGAGAAAAAAAATTAACAAGAAATAGTATAAAAAAAAACAAAGATGCAAAAGTGATGACTCGAGGTGAAATGCAGCAAAGTGTTGTGTTTTTCATCGTTACTTTGTCCTCATAAATTATGGTGATTTTATTTATCTATTTATGGTGCCTCTTCATGAATGTGCACTAATGTAGCTGTATTGTTGTTACATGTTGTGTTTTTGAAGGCCTTGCGAAATGGCTTATAGATTGTGTGTTTGAAAGTATTCATTGTTGGAGTATGAATTATAAAAGCGGTCATCTACACTATCCCTATGTTTTTTTTTTTTTAGTTTATTCTCTTACAAGTGTGCATTGACTTAACTTCCCTTGTAGCCAAATTCTAGTGGGGAAACCGGGTGAAGTTAAATGGGAAACGCTTATGATTTCTAATCTGATGGAGGTATAGGTTTAGGGGATTTTACTTTAAGAATTTGACTCTCCTAGCTTGGAATGTGTGGAAGGTTATGACTAACCTGAACTTCCTTCTTGCTTGGGTAATTAAAGAAAAAATACTCTTAAGTTTCTAATTTGTCTAAAGCCTCCCTACGTAGATTGGTTGAGGCCAGACATTCGGTGATGTGTGTGACTTCTTGGGTTGAAAGTAACCTCTCCCAATGTATACCACATATGCATCAATAGGGACAAGTAAGGTTAATTGTACCCTTACCCGACCAAAATAAAATAAAATGAAAGGTTAATTGTACCCTCTCTGCTGATTTTTTTTTTTTTGAGAAACTTCTACAATCAGGTGATATAGACGAAGGGATCGAAGTGAAGATCGATTGGGCCACCGAGAGGGCATTCCGCAGGTATATGAGAAGTTCGATGCATATATGTATGAGATGTTTTGATATGGATATGAGGTATCCCTTCGGCCATTTCATTACTTAGATTTTAAAGGGCTACAACCTATGCCTAGGCCAGTTTTCTCCAAACGCCTAGGTGAAGATAGATGCATTTCACATGATATATATCGATTCTCGACTTCACTCCAACGTTCAATATATTTTGAGTGTCTTACAAAGTGGTCGATAACTCGGCCATGGGAGATCCAAGTCAACATGTTATTGGAGGATGGTACACCCTAAGACCTAGGCAGAGCCACCCCTATCCTAGATGAATACCCTACCAATCATCAAGGATGG
Organism: Nemophila menziesii; assembly: GCA_029959085.1. NCBI lineage: Eukaryota > Viridiplantae > Streptophyta > Magnoliopsida > Boraginales > Hydrophyllaceae > Nemophila > Nemophila menziesii. The sequence continues at coordinate 31,591,644 of JARWIR010000005.1, forward strand.
CATAACTTCATAAGGGGTATATTTTCATCAAGAAAGTCGTTGACTACATAGTACCCGAAGAACAAGCCCGAGCATAGAGTTAGACAAACGACATAACATACCCTGACCTTGATCAAAGAATACAATTTATTGTTGAGTCATCTCCACCTAAAATTATTCACGTAAGTAATACCAGTATATAACACTTGAGGAGATGTCTGTCTCCTTATCTTCCGTAGATTACAACTTTTGTTTCATCTTTCAATACTCCCTCGTACTAACCTATTTACCTCGATTATTATTAGGTATGTATAAGAAAGGGCGTGTCAATATTATGAGGGATTCTATAAAGAGTGGGACGAGTGGACCGGTTTCGGACCGGTCCTATCGTTCATGCGGTATACTATGCCGGTCCAGTTTACCGGTCCTCCGCTATCGGTCCCGGTCCGGTCCGGTTTTCCGCTCCTAGAAATCAAATGTCCGACCGTTAACAGGGACCGGTTTACCGGTTTCGGTTTCGGTCCCGGTCCTTAACCGGTTTTGGTTACCATATAAGAAAAAACAGCTCAAAACACCGGTTCTTATCGGACCGGTCCTTATCGGACCGGTTTTTCACATCCACTTATATTTTTGAAGAACCGAGCCGCTACCCCGGCAATACAGGTCCGGTCCGGTTCTGGACCGCCATCCTTTTCGGTTCGGTTCGGTCCGGTTCCGGTTCCAGCCGGTCCGGCGCACCGGTTCTGGACAACCGATAGCCAGGCTGAGGTGCGAGGCTCAGATGTTTGGTCTCCAAGTCAAGTGAACTGCCCTCAACAATTGATCTTACCCAACCCTTTCCCAATAAGTTGCTTGCTATTCATAAACGATATGCGCCCTTCGTGGCTACTTTGGATGAAGTTCACATGGAGAAGATGAAAGCTCTAGAAGACTTGCAATCAGAAGAGTCCGCCGAAAACCTGATGCTCGATTTGGAGATGGAGAAATAACTTAGTTCTAGGATAAGGAGAGACCGATCTTTGGTTAAACGGGGTTGCTTCCTTGTCTCTCATGAAGTACATAAAGTCTCTGGATTTTGATGTAGAGTTGTTTGAGTAAGACTTATAATTCACACATGAAGGGTGCATTACATGCATCAATGATGTGAAGAAGAAGTTTATTTCATTAAAGTTGAAGATGTTTTTTGGGTTCTATGATCTTGTAATACTGATGGTCCTTGTTCTTATCCTTTTAAATTAAAGTTGAAGATGAACCAGGTGAGCTAGCTCATCTGGCCAGGGCTCTGTCTCTCAAGTGAGAGGTACAGGGTTTGAATCCCGCAGGCGGCAGAAAGTTATAGAAAGTTCTCTCAAGTGAGAGGTACATGGTTAGAATCTCGCAAGCGGAAGAAAGTTATTATGTTTGGAAAGTTTCCGAGGTATGGTTGGGGAGGCAGTCATATCTCCCGGGGGACTAGTCGGGTGTAAGCCCGGGAACCCTCGTCATCAAAAAAAAAAAAGTTGAAGATGTTTATGAGGATCGGGGATCTCGTAAGACTGAAGATTCTTAGTCTTAGATTTTAAAGGTAAGATGTTTATGAGGATCGTGGATCATGTATGACTGAGGGTCAATTTGGAGAGAATATAAAGAAAAATTATATAATTATCCTATGTACCCAAATATATAGAATTTTCTAGACTTTAATTTATAGTTAATATTTTCGATTTTGAATATAATATAGGGAATTATAGTGTATACATATATATAGTGTAATTTTGTATATTATAAAGACCTATCGTGTAATTAATTTTAAGTCATGAACACTCAAATAGAAAGATCCTAGGTTCGCCCATAGGTAGTCCTTGACCTGGTTTACAAAATCAAAAAATAACTTACCTTGCATTGTAATATATTGTACTAAATTAAATTTATTTATTTTAACTACATTATAAGTTTTTATATTATACAAATATAATCTAGAAAATCAAGTGAAATTTCTTAAAAATTCACCAGAGACAATAAGCTATTGATATACTTTTCCATTCTTTCGAAAGGTAAAAATTTTAAGTTTTGAAAATCCAGCGAGCGACATTCTAGTCTTGTAAAAAGTTATTAAATAGTGATTTTATTTTAAAGGGGGTGAGAAATGTATAATTCAAAAAGATGGGGAAGATAGCAAATATGAAAAATAAAAAAGATAGAAAAAAGTTGAATGAGTATGTTGTGTGTTTGTTTAAAAGTAACAAATATTTTAATTTCTTGTTAGTTGGATGAATGAGCATCTAGAGATTATATTAAGGGATTTTTTTGACAGATAAAAAATTCATAAATTGTATTAGGTGTTTGGTTATACTTCAGGGGTGTATTAGCAATTAGTCTTGAATTACCATTAAAATAAAATAAACAACTTATTGATTTTCTAAAAACAACTATCATAAAAAGTATTTTACCTTATTTTGTTGACGACACATATATGATACTTTTTTGAAATGTCATGTTCAACGATCTATCTGATAAGAGAATGGTTATTTATTAGATATATGTCATGTAAACAAGATACGGGAAATGAAGAATAGTCACGGTTTTCTATTTTGATGTTCAAATATAGTTTATTAAAATAATTGTTCCTCCGTTAAAATTAAAAAAAATACATTTTATTGGTGTAAACAAAGGTATATATTAATACTTTAGTAAAGATAATAAAAAATTATGCACATATTTAAGCGTTTATGGAAAAAAATTATGTATGCATAAGCGATTTTTTTTCTGTTTGGGGACTAAGGCGGTTCGAGACAATGTAACATTATTCTTCTGAGTTAGTTACACTCCATAATCATATATTATGCACAAATCATACTATGAGTCCCTATATTATGCAAACATTACACAAAATATCACAATGTTTTATTTAATTATTTACATTATAAGATTTTATATTATGATAATAGCATATATTACATTACAAACTCAATAAATTTTTATATAAATAAAATACTTGCTAATAAGATATTTACAAGTCAGGGGGACCAAGTAAATTATTATGAAAATTTTGGAAGATATGAGATAATAACTTTATTGTGTATAAGATCAATTCTTTTTTTCATAATTTAGGGGTTAGAGGGTGTGCGTGCGACATGACCCTCTAACTTTCTGAAAGGAAGATCTTCCTATTTGGATGATATCATCATATGATACACCAAATATTTCTAAACTTATTTAACTATACACAAACATAATCACATATAGAGTATGAGATATAAATACAACTTCATTTGACACTGCCCAAATTTGAAATTAAGTTTATGTATTTGATTTAACATAGTATAACATAAATTAGATCAAATTGAAGAAATATAATAACTTTGGTTGTGTCTTAAAATTTACATTTTAAATAGGAAAAAAAATTAATTGTGTGATAAGTTTCTATTAGAAGAATCTCTAGATGTCGTGGCTTGAAAACTTATAAAATAGGTTTAAATAATTGTTTATTACCATAAAATAATTTTAAAACATACCCATGGGTACAATTTCCATTCATAAAACACATACCTTGTCGATCTTTATTGGAAACTCCAGATTTGTCGTAGAAGATTCATGAAAACAATAATCTTCAGCGTAATATATACAGATCCAGATTTATGGTGAGAATCTAGTGTATTAAGAGTTATTTTTATACAAATCCAAGGTGGTCTGATGTGATAAGATTTAGATATAGGAACCAGAATGTCAAGAAAATGAAGAGATAAAGAGAGTGGATAGGTAAATAGATAGAGATGTAGGCGAAGGAGTAGGGTTTCTAAGGTGGGGTGAAATATTTTGTATAGTGAATTCCAAAAATAGGCCTCATAATATGGGTCATGTGTAGAAATATGCCAAAACTGTAAAAACAAGCCATTTTATTTCATATCTTACAAATCATCCAAATTATGTCAACTTGACTATATATGTTACCTTTCTTTATAAAAATTACACGTGATGCATTGGTAATTATAATTTTAAGGTTCGCAAATTACATTTGAAGTATAGAGAAGCAGGACAAAAAAATCCTGAGACCTCGGTGTCCCAAAGGTAGAAAAAAGTCCTAAAAGCCTAATGGTTTGGTTGGATTTTACTACAACCTCGGATCACATACAGTGGAAACAAAAATCTTAAGAACCTAGGGATTTGTATGCTTATTTCCTAAGACCTCAAAAAACAAGGGTAGTATCTATTCAGAATCGCATTGGAAAAAAAACAAAAAGAAAATTCTACCTTATTTTGGGTATATACCTAGGTGGGTATGTACCCAATTCGAAGACATCTGGTGTGTACCCAATTCTCCAGCTTAAGCACATTTCCTCTTTATCAGCATTCCAATTCCTCATAAACCTATAAATATTCAAAAGAAAACAATGAAACATCATAAAATTCGAAAACACATCTATTCGCACTTGCATTGGAACAAAAAAAATCTATTCACACTTGCATTGAACAAAAAACAAAAATAAAATCTCGTCACACTCATATTGAACAAAAAACAAAAAGAAAATCTCTTCACACTTGCATTGGAACAAAAAACAAAAGGAAATCTCTTACACTCGCATTGGAACAAAAAAAGATCTCTTCGCACTCGCATTGGAACAAAAAAACAATCCTCTACACATTCGCATTAGAACAAAAAACAAAAAGAAAATATATTCTCATACGGTAAAAGCTTTCCAACGGTCATAAAAAGCGATGAGATTAGGTTAAAAATAATTCAATTTTTACCTTAATTTGGGTTATTCGCCAAGCCAGTTTGATGATTGTAAAGAATGGTCCACGAGTGTCAGCAATTTTCTTGTGTAGGAGAGCGGCTTGGTGTGAAGGTGAGACCTGAGTGTGAAGAGATTTATTTTTGTTTTTTTTCCAATACGAGCGTGAAGAGAAGAGAGCGAACATAAAGACTAGAGAGGAGAATAGAGAGGAGAATAGAGAGAACATAGAGAAGAGAGAAAATTTAAACCTGAACTCTTATAGGGATTTACAATGCACGTATGCTTCTTTTTGAGATAAAGGGTATATGGGTAACTTGAACACAACAAGATTGTAAAATGGGGCCTTTAATTGAATTATTATTTGGTTGGGACTTATAATATAATGTTTTGGAAAAGGTAGCCAGCATTTGTGTAAACCATGAAATGAATAAGATGAACAATATATCTATACCAATAACATAAAAAATGACAATTAAAATAGAGCCCAAAAAAGATACCTATCACGACAAGAATTCGAAAAGACAAGACTAAGGGATGATATAATTTGACATAAAGTTGTCATCTCATTCCATTGTAAATAGGGATGACAACGGATCAGGTTTTTGCAAAAATTCTAAAAACCATAACCGTTTTTATAATTAAAAACCATATCCTAACGGTTTTAACCATCGGTTCAAAACCATAACCGTATTATTCGGTTTCGGTTTTTAAACGGTTTTGCGGTTTTTAACCATATTCAAATGATAATTTAATAAATATATTAAATTTCATAAATTAAAACCATACATACATAAGAAAACTACAAGGTTTATAAATATTGTGTTGGTATTTGATTAAATTGCATATTTATTCTTTAATTGGTTAAATCTAGTATTTAGATTTTGCTTTTATATTTTCAATATATCTAATTTAACCTAAATTATTATAAAATTTTAAAATATATATGATAATAAACGGTTTTCGGTTTTTCGGTTTTATTTTTATCGAAAACCATAACCTAACGGTTTTAACCATCAGTTACCTTTTCAAAACCATAACCTAATGGTTTTAACCACGGTTATATAATTCGGTTTTCAATCGGTTCGGTTATCATCGGTCTCGGTTTTTTAACCGTAACCATTGTCATCCCTAATTGTAAATCAAGAAGTGTATTATCCACAATTTTTATACTTATACTTATAATTTAGCGATTGGGAATACTTTAGTGTGCTTGAGTTACAAAGTTACCAGAATAATAATAAAGTTAGAAACTTAAAAGATTGCTCATAGTATTGATTTAAAACATCTCTTTTTTTTCTTGACATATTACTAGAGAATGATTGGTATGTTGTAATGGGATTATTAATATAATGGTATTACTAAATAAACTTGATGAATGTGATTCGCACGCTGTAATCAACTCTGTAATATCAATCCTTCCATAGTCACACTGCAATGAATATGGAATTTCCCAATACATAACAACTACCTATGGATGACCCATTACAATCTTAATCGTAATAAACATTTTTTAACAAACTAACACAAATTTAACATAAAATGTAAAAATTCATATAATTTTTTTTAAATAAAACTATTATATATATGATTCCACATATAGACATAAATTATATAATATTACATAATATACCGAGAATTATAACAAAAAAATATTATCGCTCACGTACCCATAAATCACGAATCAACATATTTATCAAAATGTAAAAATAAATTAATAATTCTTGAAGATAATAACGCACGCTCAGTTGAAGGTCAAAGGAGATTAATGCCATCCATGAAGGAAGTGGTAAAGAAGGAAGTTATTAAGCTGTTAGACGCAGGGATTATCTATCCCATTTCAAGTAGTGAATGGGTGAGTCCAGTTCAGTGTGTGCCGAAGAAAGGAGGAATCACTACAGTTCTTAACGATCAAAATGAAGCTATTCCTTCAAGAACTGTTTTTGGTTGGAGAGTATGTATGGATTACCGCAAATTGAACAAGGCCACCAGAAAAGATCACTTCCCTCTTCCCTTCATAGATCAGATGTTAGACAAGTTAGCTGGTAGAGAGTATTACTGCTTTTTGGATGGTTATTCCGGATATAATCAAATTTACGTGGCTCCAGAAGATCAACATAAGACAACCTTTACATGTCCCTTTGGTACGTTTGCATATCACAGAATGCCATTTGGGTTATGTAATGCACCTGCTACGTTTCAAAGATGTATGATGGCAATCTTCTGGGATATGATCGATGACTTCCTTGAGGTATATATGGATGGTTTTTCTGTATTCGGTGATGACTTCGATAAGTGTTTACATAATTTAGAGAGAGTTTTGATTAGATGCAAGGAAAGTGATTTGGTTATAAACTGGGAGAAGTGTCATTTTATGGTTCGAGAAGGTATAGTATTGGGTCACAAGGTTTTGAGTGCTGGTTTAGAGGTTGATCGTGCAAAAATAGAGGTAATAAAAACTCTTCCACCTCCTTTTTCTGTAAAAGGGGTGAGAAGTTTTTTTGGCCATGCTGGCTTTTATAGGAGATTCATTAAAGATTTTCTAAGATTGCTAAACCACTATGTAACTTACTTGAGAAGGATACCAAATTCCTTTTCAATGAAGCTTGCATGGTGGCCTTCCAAGCAATCAAAGAAAAACTCATTACCGCTCCTATTGTATTACCACCTGATTGGAATATTCCATTCGAGGTTATGTGTGATGCTAGTGATTTAGCTATGGGAGCTGTTTCAGGCCAAAGAAAAGATAAGATATTTCATTCGATCTATTATGCAAGCAAGATTTTCAATGGTGCTCAAATTAATTATACTGTCACAGAGAAAGAATTGCTAGCTGTTGTGTATTCATTCGATAAGTTTCGTTCCTATCTCCTTGGAGCGAAAGTTGTTGTTTATACAGATCACTTTGCTATTAGATATATTATGGAGAAGAAAGATGCTAAACCATGGTTAATAAGATGGGTGTTATTGCTACAAAATTTTATTTAGAGATTAAAGATCGAAAGGGTTGTGAGAATCAAGTTGCAGATCATCTATCTCGTCTTGAAGGATCAAAATCAAATGGTGGACCTGAAGTAGTTAGAGAAGAATTTCCTGATGAAAGCTTATTCGCGATTCACCTAGACACTACTCCTTGGTATGCTGATATTGCAAATTTAATTGTAAGTGGTTCATTCCCTAAAGGTTCTACTTATCAAGAAAGAAAAAGATTAGTTCACCGTGCTAGACAATTCTTTTGGGAGGATCCTTTCCTCTACAAGGTATGTGCTGATCAAATGGTGAGAAGATGTATACCAAAGGAAGAAACTAAAGCGATTATAGCTGGTTGTCATGACTCACCTTATGGAGGACATTTCAAAGGAGATCGAACTGCTGCTAAGGTATTACAATCAGGTTTTTACTGGCCTTCAATAATGAAAGACTATCATGAATATGTTAAGAGGTGTGAAAGGTGTCAATTTACGGGAAATGTATCCAAGAGGGATGAGATGCCACGTAATAATGTTCTTGAAGTAGAGATATTCGATGTATGGGGTATAGATTTTATGGGTCCATTTGTTCCTTCTAATGGAAACCTCTACATCTTATTAGTTGTTGATTACGTGTCCAAATGGGTAGAGGCCATTGCTCTACCAACTAATGATTCGCGAGTAGTGATTATGTTTCTAAACTCACACATCTTCACTAGACATGGTACACCGAGAGTAATTATTAGCGATGGAGGTTCTCATTTCGTGAATGAATACTTGAAGACAGTTTTAGGGAAGTATGGAGTGAGACATCATGTATCTACCGCTTATCATCCACAAGCCAATGGTCAAGCTGAAGTCTCAAATCGTGAGGTAATATCTATTTTAGAAAAGACTGTTGGTCCTACAAGAAAAGATTGGTCAATGAAGTTAGACGATGCATTGTGGGCTTATCATACTGCGTTCAAAACTCCAGTTGGTGCATCCCCGTATCGTATGGTGTATGGTAAGGCTTGTCACTTACCTCTTGAGCTTGAAATGGGAGCATACTGGGCTATTGCGCAGTTAAACTTAGATCCTACTTTAGCCGGTCAGAATCGAATGATGAAACTTAATGAACTTGATGAATTCCGATTACATGCTTATGAAAATTCCAAGCTTTACAAGGAAAACACTAAGAGGTGGCATGATAATCATATTCATGAAAAGAACTTTGTAGTCGGACAAAAGGTATTGAAGTATAACTCAAAGTTCAGCAATTATTCGGGTAAATTAAGATGGAAGTTGTCAGGTCCTTATATTGTGACAAAGGTTACACCTCATGGGGCGATAGAAATAGAACGCCCACTTGAGAACCGTACTTTCATGGTGAACGATCATAGATTGAAGATATACCATGGAGGTGAAGACACTAATCTCTTGGAAGATCCACATCCCGGGGAGATCATGTATATCCTCGAAGCTCCTTAGAAGCGTGAGGTAACCTGTCGAGCTTAACGACGTTAAACAAAAACCAATTCATTGTATATTAGTTTAAGTCTTTTAAAATTCCGTAGTGTATATTAGATATATTTCGTTAATTTAGTGTTTATTATTAAGAAATGAGGAAGGGTAGTTGTTTTTGATGATTTCAGGGGTAAAAAGGTCATGAGTTTGGGGTCGAAACGATTGAAAAAAATTGAGTTCAAAGACTACGCTCGCCGGCAAGCCGATGGCTGACCGGCAAGCCGGTCGAACGCGCTGAAGACCACCCCCAAACTCTGACTAGTGCGTCAAGTTTGACGCATGACGTAGCGTCCACGTTTGCGCCAGCGAGACTCCACCGACATGCCGGTGGCTGACCGGCTTGCCGGCCAACGAAGGGGAAAAGTTCTGACTAGTGCGTCGAGTATGACGCAACGTGCTGCGTCTGAGGTTGCGCCAGCGAGACGCGACCGGTATGCTGGTGGCTGACAGGCTTGCCGGCCTGCGAAGTTGGATTCTTTGGTTAGTGTGTCATGTATGACGCAAGAAGGCTTGCATCTGAGGTAAAAAAAATTCAATTTAGTAATTTATTTTTCGCCGACACAGCGACCGACATGCCGGTCCGCTGTTGCGAGAGGCTGTTTTAAGGGTTAAAATCCTACTTTTTTTAGCTTCTTTCCCAAGCCAACCTCTTACTCTGAATCCTAGTCTCCACCTACTCCAAAAATCATCAACTAAACACTATCTAATCATCAAAACAATCCATCTTTCATCACCAAAACACACAATCAACTCATATCCTCTCCAAAACACAATAAAATTCCCACTTTTCTCCAAGCTTTTTCTTCTTCCTACTATCAAATTAAACCCGATTCCTCCCTAATTCTTATCAATTAGCCTTTACCCATATCATATTCCACCATATTCTTCAAGTTTTAAACCTCAAAACATCAAAATTCTAAGCTTTCCTCTAGCTTTTCACTATTTGAAATTTTGAGTTTGGGGTGAAAAGAGATGACTAACAGAACCGATTCCATGTGTACTTATCAAAGGAACTTTCCAAGAAACAGAAACACTGCTGGTGCTAGTCCAGAACAAGCAATTGAGATTCCTGATTCGCGTTCCAAACGCAAGACTGAAGAAATCCAACTGCTCCGAAAAGGAAAGAGAATCTGATTAAGGCTAATCCTAAGAAAAGTAGACTAATAGATGAACCATAAAGTGAGGAAGAATCTGAAGAAGAAACTCTGCAAGCACCCATGCAATAACAAAGATCCACAAGAAGAAAGATGTTTTCTCAGAAACCGAAGAGAGTTGCTATGACTTGGAATGATCAGGTTCGTGACAGAATTATTTACTTGAAATTCGATTTCTTACGTACTTGAACATCAAAAACAATCATACCTTTCTCAATAATGCAATATCAAATCAAATTAAACAAAATTAAAAGACATAAAAACTTAAAAAATTGCGGGTTGTCTCCCGTATAGCACTTTTATTTAACTTCTTTCAAAGTTAGACGCGTTACCTCTATCAATATTTGCAAATATAGCCTCCCCAGCAACGAGCAAGGCTATGAACGTCTACTAACCTTTGTTTAATGCCCCTTTTGGGCCTGATCTCTATCACCTTAGCTGAAACAACCTCAGTGACTACGAATGGTCGCATCCACGAGTCTTTGTGACTTCGTGGAATATTCTCTAGTTTATGGGCTTTCCATACAACTTCATGGCCGACCCCTAACTCACTATTTGGCCTAGTATCCACAGGTTCTGTGTGGATTTCTTCTAGGACACGATGATGTGAAAGGATGCGGATGATTGGAACTGTGGAATCTAACTTCGTTAGTTTCTTACCCCAAACATGGAATGTCTCGGATACGTTTTTAGTATGATGAAGGGTAACTGTTCCCTCCTAGAAGTTAATGATGCTTTAACTTGTGGCCAAGAAAGGCCTTCCAGGTATAATCGGCACCTGCTTATCTGCATCATAATCAAGAATAACTTAGTCAGCAGGGATGGTGATATTACATGTTCAGACATGAACGTCCTCCACTGTTCCCCATGTATTTGAAACTGATCTATCTGCAAACTGCAACTTCACTTGAGCTTTCTCCGTTTTCTGAAGTCCTATCCTATCGAACACAAACTTCAGCATAGGATTCACACTTGAACCCACATCACACATAGCTTTCATCTTGAGCATACCATTTATTTGGATAGGAAGATTAAAGCTTCCTGAACCTTTGAGCTTTAATGGTAACTCTTTTTCAACTCTTCTCGAGACTCTCTCAACACGAGCCATAGTCTCTTTCCTGTCTAATACACTCGCTTCTTTCTCTGGAATAACTTGCGTAAAAACTTGTTGCGGTGTAAGCCTTTTATTCGCAATCTCAAGCATTTGGGCGTCGATATTTTCCGGACTATCTACAAATAACTTGTGTTCAATGTCAACCTTTGGATTTGTATCAGGAATAGTTGGTGACATTGTTTTAACTAATGGTGAAGATTCCACCTTCTCTTCTTCTTTCTCCTCTTGCACAGAAGGTGCAACTTCATCTTTCTTCTCGTTTGAGACTTCTTCCTCTTTATCTTTAGCTCTAGTATCTTGTAACTCAATAACCGATCTAATCTCTTCTTGCATATCTTTCAGAAGGTCTATAAACTCGGATCTCTCAGATGAATCTGAATCTTCAGAAAAGTCAGAGTCTTCGGGGCTAGACTTGGTTGGTTCTTCTTCAGTTTCTGGAACTTCCACGCAATTCTGCAGCATGCGAGACTTCCTAATTCTCTTCTATTTCAAGGAAAATGGCCTTACAAGCTTCGAACCCAACATTATCGTCACCTCCTTCAATAGCTTTCAATTCTTTTGCTTCCACAATATTCATCAAAACCTTACTTATTTGCTCGACTTGCGTACCTTAAATCTGAATTGAAACTTCTTGTTCTCTCAACTTCTCGTTTTGTGCATTCATATTAGTTGTCATCCGATGCATAAAAAATTTCATTTTCTTATCACTCACAGCTCCCTCTTGAGGATGATGGGGTAAAGCCTTCTGAGCTAAAGTATCGATATAAGCGTCATTGCTAGATTGTTGTGGAGGAGCAGGGCGATTATAATTCTGATTTCTCTGATACGGAACTTCACCTCTTAGTTGGTAAGAGTTATTCCGGGGACGAGGTTTGTAGTTACTTGGATTCATGGCTCCCTGTGGATTTGAATACTGCATACCCGGATGATTTATGTTACCAAAGTGTTAATTTCCTCGGTTGGATATGAAATAGAAAGATGCTGGATTTCCTTCGCACTATTCCCATGTATGATTTGGTACCTCACACTATGGACAACCTTGTGCCTCTTGCACTACATTTGTTGCTACTAAATTCTGTTGTCTTTGCATCTCAAGCTTAATCTCTTTAACTTGCTTCTCTAAAGCTATTAATTAAGCTCAATTAGCAGTCTCTGCATCTAATCGAAGCGTAACTTTGGTATTTGTAATAGGATCTCGCGAATGTGGCCAACTCCTTTCTGTTACGTTCCATACCTTCGACGGCTTATCTACCCTCAATCTACTCTCGGCATTAATACCTTGATAAAATATAACTAACTGTAAAGATGGGGTATAAACATGAAGCGGACATCTAGCTAATTTATGTTGAAACCTTGTCCATGCGTCTCCTACTTCTTCTTCATTCTCTTGGCGAAACTTAGCAAGCTCCATCTGATCTTTGAGTCTCATACTCTTTGGATAAAAACGGTTAAAGAATGCAGCTTGAAGTTCTGCCCAAGTATTAAGTGTACCTGGTGGTTGTCAATCTAGCCAATCAGCAGCTTTTCCGGTCAGAAAGAATGAAAACATGTGACAATACAATTGCTCGCGTGTAATGCCAGGAGTAATGTAGGCATCACAAATCTGCATGAACTTTTGAATCGCTCTCACCGGATCTTGAATTGTTGTACCATTGTAGAGTCCAAAATTCGAAAATTGACTGAGCATACACGGATCAGGCCTGAATTTGATGTTTTGGATTTCTAGAGGATGATAACCTAAAGGTTGAACTCGAAAAAGTTGTTCCCAAACCTGGGAGATCTTAATATTGTCTGTTATTGTTTCTGTTACCTCCTCCTGGTGGTACTTGAGGACCTATTGGTGGATCACGAGGGGCAGGTGGTTAACGTTGATCGTCATTCTGATTAATAAGATTCTCATTATCCCCTAATGGAAGATCTTTTCCCATTCGTAACGCCATTGCTTTTCATTGTTCTATCTCTTCTCTCACGCGTCTGTTATAAGCTGTGAAGCACCTCTCGGGCTCCGCAAGCATACACTATAAACCTGAAAGAGACTAAAACAAAACAGAAGCGTAAAACTGGAAAAATAAAATTAACTAATAACTACTACTACTAAAAATAAATAACCACAAGCTAACGAGACACAAGTCCCCGGCTGCGGCGCCAAAAACTTGATGTCGCCTAAGGTGTGATAAAAATATGATAATAAAATATGGATAAACGATGCATTAACACCCTAGACTAAACACGTTACTCACTGCAAGTATCATATATTGTATGAAAGTTTTACTAGTAAGTAAGATTCGTTCCTCAGAGACTTAGTGCGTTATACGAATGTGGTGGTGCCTAGGGTGTGATAAGAAGAGATAAAATTGAGTCAAGAAACTACGCACTCTCACCCTAGACAGGCACAGTACTGCAAGTATTACAGGACGTATGCAAGTTTTAATGATAAATAGAGTTCGTTCTCAGGGACTTAAGTGTGTTAATCGCGTGAGTAGAAATAACAAGTAGAAGTAATTAATTAAAAGACAGTAAACTAAAGGGAACAGATTTCAAGATTAAACAATTGAAACTAAGAAAATAAAATACAATAAAGTAAAAGATAAGAATATGAGATGAGAAGTATAGCTCAGGTTTTGCTAGTATGCACTAATCCTTCTAATCCTATCTATAAATCTAGTTAATAAGGGAGAATATTAGCTCTTGGTATACTTAGTCAGGATTCTAAATTCCCCAATCTTAGACCTTGAGAGCGACTAAGGGGGCTACGACACAACCAAGACGAGGACTCAATTAGGGTTATCAAACGCCACTAAGGCCCTATCCAGCACACTACAATCAATTGGTGATATGGTGGTTAAAACAAACCCTAATGACTATCTAGTTAGAAGCATGTTTTGTCAGAACTACTATCGACACTAGACATTATGTGGTGGTTCAATAGTTAAACACCCTGGTAAGGAGACCATCTAACTACTATTAAAACAATCCTAAAGTGATCAGTTCTAGGAAAGACAATAAATCAAAACACATAAACAAATATTAAGTAAGAAGCTAATATCAGATTAAAACATATAATTCCCAAAGAAACTTAGATAGAAGAATTATAATTCATAGATTATACATATGCAAAACCCAAGCTATGGGGAGTTTAGTTCATACCTGAAGGAAATAAACTAAAAGAAATTACAAAAGACATCATCTTGCTCTCTACAATAAACTGGAAGAATAAAACCTTAAGAACTAATTACTATGAGGCAAGGATGATTTACAAGTGATATAAGGGTGTATTTATAGGTGTTTAGAAGACCTAATTCGTTTTCTTGAGGAAGAGATAAAGTATTGGACTTCTAGCCCAACCCAAATTCGTATGGAAATAAAGATAAACACTGCTGGACCGTTTTGAGCATATCTTCTTCGTTATTGGTCGGTTTGAGCTCTATAAGATACCAAAAGAATCGCAACAGAATTATCTTGACCCTGTAGAAGGAAATCACCAGATTCGGCCTATTTCTTAGGTAAAAACCTACATCTTTGGACGTGTATGCAAAATCCCAGATTTAGACAGCTTTTCCTTTTCCATCTTTTTAGCTTTTGTTTCCTTATCTCCAATTACCAAGCAAATCTCTTTCCATAAGTTGTTGTCTTTGACTTGGACTCCAATTAAGCTCCATAATTATCTTTAAAGCTACACACTAAATAAACAATTAAACCCAATATGCTCTAAAAATAATAATTCTACAAATCAAGACTCAAAATAGGAAAGTGCACTAAAACTCAAGAAAATCGACATTATTGACTTCTAAATCACTTAAAATGATGTCTCATCCTAACATTAATCTATCACAAATGAGGAGACATCAAGACCCCCAACTCAAAGTTGTATCGTCCCGATACAATAAAGATAAAAACATAGGGAAGTCTATAAATACACACTTATAAAATTCTTAACACAATGGAAAAGCATAGCAGAATATATAGAATAAAACTAAAGCACATAACTCAGAAAATTTCATGCAATAATATTCATAAACTACATACCTGTACACTTCTCATATCCACAGTTAACACGGCTTGAATTCAAGATCAGATTAGTTTCGCAATGTAAGAAGGATTGGGACTTTACTCAGTTCCCCAAGAGAGCTATAGATTGTGAACTTCACTAGTATCCAAGGATCACTTAACTAATCTCTAATGGCTCAATCACTTCTCAATTACATAGCAAAGAATCAAAAGGTCTTTAAGGTTGTAATGTAGGCTTAGGGACGGTATGATGGTATTTTTGGATAATTTGGAGTGAGCTTTTGGCTCTCTCCTCACTAGCCATCAACGAATCGCCCTAGAGCTTGAGTTACTCTCATAAAACGTTTCTCACTCAACCCAATGAATTCCTTGATGCATCATTTAGCATCCTCAATATCCCAATTAAAGCTTAAGATGTTCACATAAAAATTCACTTTGCCGGTCCGAATATATATATTTTCTTTTCTTTTCACATCAATTTATTTTATAGCTATGACTCTCTTTCAATGTTGAGATATCACGCCATTTTCTCATATATATATTTTTTCTTTTAATGCCCTTGTTGGCAAAATTAGCTCGTAGCTTCTTTTTCATTCACTATTACCCTGAAAAAGGGTTACAATACAAATCTGTGAATCATCATCAATATAAAGCACAAAGCACAATTAATAAGCTCAAAAATCCCAAACCAATAACAATTCCCATAATGGTGGACCCACCACCCCAAACTCAAGCTCTACAACAACTGTCTATGCATCGCGATTCGAGTGCGGGTCATATGGAAAAGTCCTATAATCTAAAGGGATATGGCTTATAACGTGTTTCAATAAAAGGCTTTAGAAAGGCTAGAAGGGGCTGAGAAGGATATAGCATATAAATCAAAAATGACAAGGTAAGAAGGTATAAAAGGCTTCAAGGGCTTCAAATATGAAAGAACCGCCTTAATCACTTTCTACACTATGTAATTTAGTCATTTTCTTACCTTTAGCACTTTCATCAAATGGTTTTTCAACTAGCTTAGATCTCACGGCCTACACACTTCTCAAGGTTCCCTGAGATCGAACATACTTTCTATCGCATTGCTTACTAATCTTTTCTTTACTATCAACGTGTGTTTTCCTGCAAATACTCAAGGCATACAAATACATAGCTCATAAATATATTACTTACTATCATCAATCTACTGAGCTTATGCTTTCAAGCTATTAAACACACTCTACTTCTAATTCCCATGTATCAAAAATTTTAATTTCACCCAAAAAACAGAAAAATGGAGATGAGAGACAACGAATCCCCACACCCCCAACTCAAAAATGAGCCGTGTCCCCACGACTCGAAAAAGACTCGAAAAACAGAAATTAAAATTAGCAGATAGACATATTTACAGAAATGGTAAGGAAGAAAGAGAACATACTCTCGAGGCTATTGCCTCGCATCATTGATATCCAAGGTAGGATTTGCTGGATATTTCGTTAATTGATCAAGAAGTTTCATGATGTGCACTTGATTAGCGTTGATTTGTGCCACATCATTGACTAAGGAAGTTTGAGCTGCTTCAAATTTCGTTAAACGTTCCTCCATCTTCTCTTGCCAATTTTGCTCCCTTTCTTCTTTCGAGACTTGCGTAGAACCCGCTCTTCGAAAGATATCCTTGATCCAAGCATTATCAATGTAACTCGCTTTAAACTCGAGTTTCTCTTCTTCACCCAATGTAACATTCGCTTTTCGCACAAGACACGTGATCATACTAGGAAATTTAACATTATAAACCGATTTAGGAGAGACCGAAAATCGTATCACCTCCACATAGATCAACTGTGCCACGTCAACTTCTTCTCCTCCCAAAATACAGTCCAACAGTAGAGCGTACTTCATAGTCACATACAAAGTTCTTGTGTTTCCGAAGATATTAGGGACAAGGAAATTGTGCCAAATTCGCGCATCAGCTTGAAGATATTTGTAAGGCCAAGGTGCCTTCAATTCTCCATTATGTGATTGTACTTTCTCTTTGTCTAATACATGCTCAAAAAGTAATTCCTCATCAAAGATTTTTCGTTTAGCAACCGATTCTTCAAATTTGCAAAAATCTTTCAGTTTCTTAAACTTGAAGTGGTTCCTAATCTCCACAACTGTGAAAGGAACTAGCCTTCCTCTAATCGGAACACAACCTTTACTATCTCGGTTAAAGAGGCCTAAATAGAATTCCAAAACTAACTCATGACATAATTCAGAACGTCTTACCATGAACGTAGACCAACCCAATTTCTCACCAAGCTCTAAGAATCTCGCGTATTCACATGTACCAACTTCTTCCTTGAATACTTTCTCATAAGCAAAAGGTAGTTCTTTCAATTGTTTCTCTGCAGAAGCCTTCAAGGTTTTTAAAGCTTCCTCTTTCTCCTCTTTGGGTGTAGGACCTTGTTGAGGTTGTGTTTTCTCCTTTGCATAAAAGTAAAGCTTTTTACCATTACGATCAAACAAAGGTATCCCACTCTTCTCAACTTTATCTTTACTCTTTGATTTAGAACTAGAACCCTTGTCAATTGATTTCTTCTTGGTTACCTCCAATCCCTTGTTACTCTCCACCTCCCTCTTGTTAGCTAAAGTTGTTGTTCTATTCGTCATCTTCAATTAACCCCCAACTCAAAGCTTTAGCAACCCTTGAAATTTAAACTCGTGAATTAATGGATGAAAAAGCTTGATTTGGCTTAGGATAGGTGAATTGATGATGAATCTCTATGTGGGTGAGGTGGATTTGTAATGGGTTGGCTTGGATTTAAGAAATTGTAGGATGAATTTTTGAAATTTGGCTCTTTGATTCTTCAATTTGAATGGATTTGGTGAAGATTGGGTGTTTGATTCTCTCTTGTAATGATGTGGAGAGAAGGTTTGATGTGTTTTTTTTTATGATTGGGTACTGTTTTGGTGATTGGTGAAGGTTTTGATGAGCTTCAATGGAGTTAGGAGAGTTTTGGAGAAGAGGAAGAGGTTTAAGGTTTAATAAATTCGGAATAATAAGCATTAGATCTCTTTATAAACTTGAAACCCTTTCTTTTCTCTCTCTGGCGGCTCGTGCGGACCATGGGGTGTACCGCGGGGTACACCGTAGCTTCTGTTGCTCGAAAATTTTTACCCACTGGATAATACCCGTGGTACAACCCCGTGGCATGTGTTTTTGCTCTGCGGACCAGGGCGCGGTACACCGGAGGGTACCCCGCGCCTTCTGTAGCTATCTCCGTCAAAATACCCGTGGCACCTACCCCGTGGCACGCGTTTTCAAGGCGCGGACCATGGTGCGGTATAGGGGGGTAGTCCGCGGGTTATTTTTTCTTCGGTTCTGGATCAAACCCGTGGCTCCACCCGTGGTACGGGTTTTCACCTCGCGGACCATACCTGCGGTATAGGGGGGTGCACCGTGGGGTAGTCCGCGCAGGTTATTCTTGCGCTCCAAAAATTTCCGTTTTCTTCCCTAACTCGATTTCTCCAATTCCTACACACCAAATACACTAATACCTTTCTCAAATATGCATTATCAACTAAAAACAACTAAATTAAACTTAAACTAAAAACGTAAAAGACATGGAAACATAAAAAAACTACGGGTTGTCTCCCGTACAGCACTTTTGTTTAACGTCTTTCAAAGTTAGACGTGTTACCTCTGTCAAGATTTGCGAATATAGCCTACCCAGCAACGAGTAAGGCTATGAACGTCAACTAATCTGCGCTTGACCCCAGTTTTGGGGCGAATTTCTATCACTTTGGCTGAAACAACCTTAGTGACAATGAATGGTCCCATCCACGAGTCTTTGAAACTTCGTGGCCTTTTCTCGCGTTTGTGGGCTTTCCATAGGACTTCATGGCCAACCCCAAACTCAATGTTTGGCTCAGTATCCACAGGCTTTAAGTGGATCTCCTCAGGAGGGACTTTGTGATGTGAAAGGCTGTGGATGATAGGAACGGTGGGATCTAACTTCCTCGGTTTCTTACCCAAGACATAGAAAGTCTCGGATACATTCTTAGCATGAAGGTGATGGTCCCTTCTTGGAAGTTGATCACACTTTGACTTGTGGCCATGAAAGGCCATCCAAGTATGATTGGAACCTGCTTATCTGCATCAAACTCAAGAATAACAAAGTCAGTAGGGATGGCGATATTACCTGCACGGACTAAGACGTCCTCCACTGTTCCCCATGTCCTTTTAACTGAGTTGTCAGCAAACTGCAACTTCACTGGAGTTTTCTCTGATTTCTGAAGTCCAAGTCTCTCGAACACGGACTTAGGCATAAGATTCACACCAGAACCCACATCGTACATAGCTTTCACCTTGAGCATACCATGTAGTTGAATAGGAAGGTTGAAACTTCCCGGATCTTTAAGCTTGGTAGGTAGCTCTCTTTCACTTCTTCTTGAAACCCTCAGGTTCTCTCTTGGGATCTCTACACTCGCCTTTTTCTCAGGAATAACTTACGTATAAACTTGTTGCGGTGTAAGTCCTCTCTTCACAATCTCAAGCATCTGGGCGTTGATATTTTCAGGTTGATACGCCTCTACAAGTGTCTTGAGCACAGTGTCATCCTTAGGATTTGTATCAGGAATAGTTGATGACACTGGTTGAACAATAGGTGGCGATTCCACCTTCTCTTCTACTTTCTCTTCATGCACAGCAGGTGCAACTTCATCTTCAACTTTTGACTCCTTCTTTGAGTCTTCCTCCTCTTTCTCTTTAGCCAGCTCAGCTGCATATTCCACAACCGATCGAATTTCCTCTTGCGTCTTCCTCAGTAGCTCTATAAATTCGGCTTTCTCTTGATCGTCCTCCACATAAACTTCAGTACAGTCAGATTCCACGGGGCTAGACTCGGTTGGTTCTTCTTCAGTACTCGGAACTTCCACGGCACTAACGGCAGCATGTGGTGCTTCCTCTTTTGCTTCCTCAATTTCAAGGCATATAGCCTTGCAAGCTTAGAATCCAACATTGTTTTCACCTCCTTCGATTGCCTTTACTTCATGTTGTTCTACAAAACTTGTCAAAACTTTGTTCATTTGTTCTACTTGAGTACGTATTATCTGAAGTACGGCATCGTGTCCTCTGATCTTCTCTTCTTGAGCGTTCATGTTCGCGGTCAAACGTTCTATAGCTTGTTGATCCAAAGATCCTTCTTGCGGGTACTGAGGTAAAGCTTTTTGATCTAATGAATCGGTATAGGTATCTTGAGCAGGTTCTTGTGGGGGAGCAGGTCTATTCTGATTTTGGTACTGACCTCTTTGTTGGAAAGAGTTGTGCTGGGGGCGCTGTTGATAATGACCAGGATTAGCGGCCCCTTGTGGATTTGAACACTGCATACCCGGGTGGTTTCGGTTACCCAATTGATAACCTCCGCGATTGGATATAAAGTAAACAGATTGCGGATTTGATTCGCACTCTTCCCATGTATGATCGTTAACTCCACATTGTTGACAACCTTGTGCTTCTTGTACTACTTTTGCAGCGGCTAAATTCTTTTCCATCGCTATCTTCAGCTCTTTGATTTGATTTTCTAAAGCGGATATTTGAGCTGAATTCGCAGTTTCTGCATCTAAACGAAGCGTTCCTCGGGTCTTTGCTACAGAAGCTCGCGTTGAAGGCCAACTTCTTTCTTGTTCCATAATATTTTCTAACACCTCGGAGGCTTCATTGTGATTCATGGACACAAAATTACCCTTTCCAATGTTATCCACCTTTTCTCTACCTTTATCATTAAGTCCTTCATAGAATATAGCAAGTTGTAGAGAAGGTGTATAACCATGGAGCGGACATCTAGCTAATTTTTGTTGAAACCTTGTACATGCTTCCCCCACTGTTTCTCCATCTTCTTGGGAAAATCTTGCAACATATTACTTTCTATCATTAATCCACTGAGCTTATGCTTTTAAGCTATTAAACACACTCTACATACATCTAAACCTTCTCATAAAAATTTTAATTTTACCTAAAAAACAATAAAACACAGAAAAATGGAGATGAGAGACAACGAATCCCCACACCCCCAACTCAAAATGAGTCGTGTCCCCACGACTCGAAAAGACTCAAAAATAAAATCAGTAATTTTGGTGTAATTGCACTATAGGTCCCTGTCCAAATCGAAACAGGTCAATGGCCAAATACTAGTTCTGTCATTGCAGCATAGGTCCCTGTAGTCAAGAGTCCCAGACGGGTCTGTATCCAGATAGGGTTGTACCCAGATGGGGTTGTACCCAGATGGGGCTGAACGTACCTGCAAAAACAAGATTGACCAATAGAATAATTCATAAACAAAATTAACCACAGATCTGGTGGTGTACTATTGCAGCGCTGGAGGGCATGGTGGGGTAGATCTGAAGGGCCACGGTGGGTGAAGCATGGTGGCGGTGGATCTGAGCAGCAGGTCATCAGGTCAGGTACAGCGGTGGCGATGGATCAGAGCAACAGCGACGCAGCGCAACAGGTCATCGGGTCTGGTACAACGGCGACGAGGTCATCACGAACAGAGGCATTAGTTCTGCATTTCACGGCGGTGGTGGAGAATAACGATCAGATCTGATGTGTTTGGTCTGCAGCAGAGGCTTTTCGCTTCTACAGAATGAAGGGTGTTCACGTCGGCGAAAGAGGGTGGGAAGAAGAGATGGTGTCGCGTTCGTGTTGGTGGTGGAGTATTAGCAGCGGCGGTCCAGCAACGACCGATTTCAGTTGCTATGGAGTTTCTTAGCCCACGAATGGTGGGGTGGTCAATACTGTAGAAGAGAAGGTGAAGCAGGGAGTGGCGCCAGATCTGGGAGTTTGCTGTTGCTCTGGTTGCTGCTGCTACTGCTACTACTGCTGCTCCGGTTGCTGCTGCGAGGGTGGTCAATAATGCAGGAGAGAGGGTGAAGCAGCGAGTGGTGCTATGGTGAGTGTGAGGGATTGTGGTGGTGGTGGTGATTACAGTGCTTCAAAGAGAATAGAGATGGAGAGAGAAGAGAGAGAAGAGAGAGAGAGAAGAGAGAAAGAAGAGTAGCCGACCTAGAACAAAGATTCGTAACAATATAGGGTTTTGATTTTGGATTTGGATTTCTCACTGTAATATGATCTGATGGGGAGGGTATTTTAAGTTTTTTGGGCTTCTCTAACTAGCTAGTTAGTAGTAGGCCTTATATTATTAACCTATATGTTATGGAGGCATTACTTTATAATTCACCCTTAGTTTATTTGTGCATAGGGTGGGTCTTTGAATTGAATTCACCAATATTGGATAGAAGAATTTTCCTATTTCTTTTAACCGTTCGACAAACTTTTTAATTAAACCATTTAAGTCTAGATTTTTAAGTCCAATAACTTTCTTTCATAGTCCAATGGACTCCCATTTCCTTCAAGATTGCACTGAAATCACTTTTTTCATAAGTCTTTGGACCATGGCCCATAAGGTGTAAGAGAGGCAATTTTTCCCCAAAGTTTCATAAAAATAATTACATTATTCTTTGACGGAAAATGACATATTTCACGGCCGATTTAGAAAAAACCGCGACGACACACTATTTTGCTTTTAACTTCAATCTCTTCTTCCCTTTTCACGAGAGACAGTTTATCGACCAAAAAAAAGAAAAAACCAGAGGCAATTCCAGCTGAAGCCTTCAAATCCCAGAAACCATATCAATGGCAGGTACTATCGAATATTTCATTTAATATATTATACCATTTAATATATCAATACCTATTTTTCATGGAGTTCATATATACATATTTGATTTATAAATTAGTTTAAGTAATTTTTTTTTAATAATGCACATATGTTTTCTTAGGAGGTCAATCAGAGAAAGAAGACAAAGTCTTTTTAGAACTCACCGAAGAAATCCTCCACAGCATGGAAGTTGGCATGGCTTTTCGCGATTATGTAAGGATTTTCAGATAATTTTTCCTTTTCTTTGAACTCTAATTAGTGTTGAATTATAGTTCAGTTTTCCACTTAATTCTCATTTTTTTTTCTGGGTTGTGTAACACTCAGGGCCGGCCAGGGCTATGGGCGACCAGGGCGACCGCCCGGGGCCCCAAGCGTATCGAGGGCCCCTAATTTATATGGGTATGTTTATATATATAATTACATTAAACAATATAAGTAAAGCTAGGTTCGTTAAATGTCCAAACTAGTTACTTTGTTCTGCTGGAAAAGCGCGTGTACTCTAACTAAAGAGGCACAAGTTCAAGCCTTCCCACACACTTTTTGTTTTTCAATAAACTATATTGACAAAATAGAAAAGAGCTTGAATGGAAAACTCATGTTTTTTTTTCTTTTTTCTTTTTTGTTTAAACTACGTTTTACTATTTTTTTAAATTACATTTTTATATTATTATTATTTTTTCCTTATACTTAAACTTTTTTAAAATTACATTTTATGTGTTTTTTTTCTTTTTAAAACTACATTTTTCTCTATAATTAATTGTTGTTTGTAATTAAAAAAATGATATTTTAATTTAACATATACTTTATAAAATTATTTAGCTTTACAGTTTGAATTTTTATAATATAACTAATTTAAGTTGAGTATTTTTTATAAAAAAATAACATAATATAGTATTTTTAGTTTTAATTATCTTTCTTACAATACAAATATATAAAAGAATATCAATAGACTATATATTTTACTTAAAAAATATTAAGTTTTATGAATTTTGATATTAGTTAATATAATTATTTTACATTATAAATATGTTACCCTGACGTGCACTCTAAAATGATCATACATTAGGAATTATATATTTTTAATTATAAAATAATTAACACATAATAAATAAAAATTAATATACACATATATATATATATATATATATATATATATATATATATATATATATATATATATATATATATAATTTTTCGCATAAATTTAATATTTATAAGATTTACTATAAATTATGTACTGAAAAAATCGAAACATCAATTTCTATCGAAGATTTTGTATCTTAATTTTTTTTTCTAAATTAGTCGTCCTTGGGCCCATTTAATTTTTCGCCCAGGGCCTCGAAATTACCAGGACCGGCCCTGGTAACACTTGTTACATAATTGTATTTTGGAATTTTAAATTTAAACCCTAGATGATAACTTGTTCCCTAATTTTCCAATACTATTTGGGCTTAAATTAAGAATTGGTCTTTTATCATACAGATTGAGTAATATTATCAAGTGGGAGCTAAAAAAACACATAACCTCTGTGAGGGTAATAAATTCTAACTTAAGGGTAGCTAATTTTTTGTTTATTAACCCAATTATACATACATGTTAAAAATTATAGTCAATTTGATCTGCATTTTGTAGTTAGTAGGGTTTGCATAGGATTAAATTGCGCAGTTGGTCCCTTTGTTATTCAAAATAGTCAAATATACGCTTGACATTAATTCTCAAGGCACGATTTTATTATATTGACATGTTTACCCCTTATTACTTTGACAGAATAGAAGAATCAGTTCCATGGATTTTCACAAGACATCTAATTATTTGGTTACAGATCCGCTTATACGATGTTGCCAATGCCACGTAAGCATCATGCTATTTATGGTCCCTGTGTTATGCATAATAGTCAAATATACACCGAAGATTCTAATACAATGCCTTGTTATGTTGTAAAACAGGTGCTTGAAGACAATTAATAGCAAAAAATACGCTCCAAAAATGGTTGGGATGGTATGTATAATAATAATTAGATCAAAGCATTGAAACTATCAGTCTAATATTTATTTTAATTTTTTCAGAATCTTTAATAACAAATACTTACGATAACAGGTAAGCATATTGTGTTTTTACTTTTACTTTCTTCTTATTGCATAATTAATAATTAATAATTATATTGTTGAATTTGTAGGGTTGTTTCGCTAAGTTTATATCTGGTTCGTTAGATGAAACAGTTTTGCTTTGGGATCAACGAGTTGAAAAATGCCAGGTAAAAATTCCTCATAAATTTATGGGTAATTTGGTAAATTGGTAATTTACCTTATTATTAAATGGTACGTGTTCAAGGGAGACCTGCTACAGCTTATGATGTATTAAAATGTTTTTTATAAAAAACTAACACTTTTATTATTGAAGGGTCCTTTTGACATTTTTCCAGTTGGAGGAGATATATCTGATGCTAATACTGTGAAATTCAGTAATGATGGAAGACTTATGCTTTTAACTACTTCAGGTGTTCTTGATTCATTCCGAGGAACATTGGTGAGTTAATGTAAAATAACAAATACCCCCCCTGTAGTTTGACAAAAGTTCAAAAAAACCCTATGGTTTTGTAAATCATATAACATTTTTTTTTTTGTTTGAAAATAAAATTTAGTTATCAACATACAACGTAAAACCTGTTTCGAGCAACTCTACTTTAGTAAAATAATCGAAATTTGGTTTTTAAATTTTTGACTATTAATTAAACATTTATTTACTCCATTTATGTTATTAAATAATATGATAATACTTCAGGCTGCGAGCTGGATGAGTACGGAAGATCAACCACCTGTTATAAAGTGGGCCCCAGGGAGTTTAATGTTTGTGACTGGTTTGTCCAAACTTGCAGCTTATGTTGGCCGAAAGTAGAAATTTCGAAATGAAGAAATAATAGTATATTAAGTTTTAATTAATTAATAGTTTTTTTATTTTGGTTACAGAGAGGAGAAAGGAAGTATTTATGTTGTATTTAAGATATGTGGGTTTCTCCAAAGAAGAAGCTTGTACAAGGTACTATAATGTGAAGAATTATAATAGGGATAAACTTGATTCTGTTTAAACAGAATTAATTATGTCAGGGATGTCAAATCTTTCATCATGATTGCTTGAGGAAGAATAGACTTGAAGTATCATACCATGTCAGAAGAAGTTCATCAGTTTTGCAAGCCTCTTGTTTTTTTTTTTTTCGTTTTTTTCTTTAACTAGATAACTTTTTGTATGTTAAACACCTATTTACCCTTGTGTTAGTGTTAACTTAATCATTACTTTATATTGTAATAGGAGAATTCTGATGGATGTTAGCATTTTCCTTAATGTTGTGTGTGTTGGACCACATACAATTTCTAGCTGAAATGAGAATGTTGAACATGAATAATTTTACTTTCAGTTGTAGCTGACAATACTAGAGTGAAGAATATACCCTTTGTAATGATTATAGTGAAATGGAAAAAGGTGAGGTGATGTATTCAGATACATCATCTTTACTTGGAAGGGGATGTTACGTGTTTGAAGCTTCAAAAAGCTTAAAAGATATTGGATCTACAACTTAATCTTTCAAGTATTCATGGGGCTAACAAAACAAGGATAGTCTATACTTTCCTCATTGTCTCTTCTCTCACTCTCTTTCTATTTCTCTTTCTCTCTCTCTCTCTCTCACACACACACAAACGTAACACAAAGTACATACATACACACATATTAACTACACGGTACTTTCCAGTGACTTAAATGACATAATACTCATGAGATGCCAAAATATGTGAAAAAACTGTCAAACCAAATGTAGTAAAGCATCAACACCAAATCTTCTCGATCGCGACCCTTTCCAATCACAGGCACGATAAAATATCTTTAACAAAACATACTCATTAAAGACTAACATTCTTCATGAAAAACTTGTGAAAGACCGAGTTTTTTTTTATTTTCTAACATTTTGTGAAAAAATAATTGCATCATAAACGTATCTGAAAAAATATTTGCGAAACTAACATGTTGGCGCTCCTCCAAGGAGCGCCTCCATCTTAATTTTTTAATCAACGAATTAGCGAGGCGCTCTTCCAAGCAGCGCCTCCCTTAATAATTTTTTACGGGTTGTGAGGCGCTCCCCAGGGAGCACCTATCTTTCAATATAAATACCCCCACCGGAAATGAAACCCTAACCCATCTCTTACACCATTTTCTTTCATTCTTTTACTCCAAAAATCACAAAAATCAAACCAAATAATCAACCAACTCACTAAATTCACCTTAATCTTCTAAAAAGGTAATCATTTTATCTATTACAACTACTATTAATTTCAATTCTAATATATGTTTATGTTTTTATTTGTTTTATTATTTGTATAATTGTGATATAATTAGTAGTTTTTTTATCAAGGGTTGAATATCTAATGCATGTTGGTATAACTAATAAATGTTAGCATTTTGTTATCGAAGCCTAAATTGTTTGGAATAATAATTATTTTTTTTTTGAAAATTATGGTTAATTATTAAATTTAATTTTTTATTTTAGGTTTGATAATATGGAATTTAATTGGTTATATCATTATGGTGGAAGAATTTCGAATGGTAGTAATGTTGCAGTAGATTATATCGGTGGAGAAAGTGGTATGTTTACGGCGAAGGAAAATACAACTCTTCGGGAACTTAAACATAAGATATGCGCAAATTATCACACTTTTTGGATCAAATTGTTACAAATAATAAATCAAAAAATTGTCCCGAACACTTAGTCTAAAATTGAAAGGTCGGCTTGCTAATTAAACTAGTTAATGGAATTAAAAGCGGAGTTTTTTTTTTCTAAAAAAACATGAGTTGAGTAAATTTTAAGAGTAATGCTATATATCATTCCTTTTGTTTTACCTTTCTATCATCTCCTATGTGTCATCTTATGTCATATTAAATAAACGAAAATAATTAGGAGGGAGAATCAGTTTATTGTTGTTTAAAACTTTACATTGAATATAGGGGTGAGCAAATGACCCGCTTGACCCGTTCAGACCGTTTGATTAGCCATAACCCAAACCATATAGCCCGTTGGGTCTATACCAGACCTTACTTTTAGCAAAACACGTGGGTTCAGACCTATACTGGGCTTTCATTTTGGCAAACCCCGATTGATCCATCCCAACCCGTCATTCATATAAATATATTCATATGTATAATATATATTATGTACACTATATAATCTTTAGTTTATTTATATTAACATTCAGATTATTTAATGATGTAAGATTTGCATAACTAAAAAAAGTATGACGATTGACTAATAATATTAGTGTTTTATTCTCAATAATATGATTATTACCTATATTAGAATATAATATTATATTTGTGTCACATTTTAACTAATATGATTTTTATATGATAAATAAATGGGTCAATTACCTATAGGGTCTTGGGGAGCATCTTAGTGCCATAGAGGAACCAAGTGATTCCTCTCTCCAACTTAGAGGTCTCAAAATTGACAAATGTCATTACTACCCTTATAGTGTATATAAGACAAAAAAATAGATTATTCTCTCTCCTCCATTACCATTACTCTCTCTCCTACATTGCCATCAATTTCTCTCCTCCTTTATCATTTTTTATCTCTCCTCCTTCATTAACTATCAATAATTTCCATCTCTGATCACCGACCACCGCCAACCACTACCGACCACCACTGGATAAAGTACTGAGCATGGAGTACTGAGCATGGAGTACTGAGCATGAAGAAAGTTACCGAGTATCAGAAGAAGTGCTGAGTATCGGAAAAATTTGCTGATTATTCGAATTTTTTTGTTAAGTCGCTTTACTGAGCATGCTCGTTTGCTCAGTAACTTTACTGAGTATGCTCAATAACTTTACTGCGTATTAGAGCAAACCTGATGAATAACAATAAAAAACTACTAAATTACAATAAAATATGTTGAGTAACAATAAAATAATATTTATTTATAAAAATAAATTACAAATTACTAAATTAACACAGGAAAAAAGAAAAATAAATAAAAAACAAGATATCAGCAACTTGATGAGTAAACTAAAAAGGAAAAAGAAAATTAAAAAGAAAGCAATCTAGTCTTCTTCGCCTGCACTTGCACCTACACAAGTAGCCAGATATGGAGTTTCCTAACCGGATTTTAACGAACGTAAAATCCCTTCACGCCATGGCCGGATCTCGCACAACTACAGCTTGCTCTAGCTCAAGATCACGAAACTTCACGGAGAGGTCTTCAAGGCGACATATCTCGCCATTAACGAACCAAGAAGCTTGCTACGCCATGGCCAGAGCTCGCAACAACTCCAACTCGCTCGCAACATCGGAGATGAAGTCGCCAGCGAAAACGTTTGAACCTTGTGCAATGTCTTCATGGAAGCATCACCGGAGCTTCAACCACGAGATGTCTTCACGGAAACTGGCAGCATTGGTTTCACGAGCAGTCTTTGCAGCACCGGAGTTTCAACCACGAGCAGTCTTCATGGAAGCAGTCATCGCTGGACTGAGCCATGATTTTTTAGCAATGGATTGAGTTTTCAAACGTGGGGGAGAAAGTGAAAGCATGAAAGAGAAAACAAAGAGAGAGAAAAGAGGAGCTTCAACGTGATTTAGGGTTTTAAAAATGTTTCTGAATAAAAAATATTATATATAGGAAAAAAAAGGGTAAAAAGGTAAGAGTTTTTGGCCTATAGTGTTAATTTTTATTTGTGGTCTTTAGTAAGAACAGTGAATCCACATAGTCTTGTTGGGTCTTGAGGTAGTGTCTTAAAGACCCCTTGGGTAATAATCTCTAAATAATATTATTTCAATGTGATTGTCTATTTGACGATTTAATAAAAAATTAAGATATTATGATTGTTTACCAATACAAATAAATATTTATATTTTATTATTTTTTAAACATTAATATAATTTATAAAATATATTCAAAATGTATGTATTGTGTGTCATGATTTGACAAAATAAAATTAGAAAATAAAAATATAACATAATAAAAATGATTTAATACAAAAATAAATTTAACTAATAACAAATTTAAAGATATAAAAATTTTAAATAACGATCTCCTAAGACCTTAACCTTGTCAAGACCCCGTCAAAAGTCGTAGGTTAAAATGGGGCAATGAGGATTTAAGGCCCCATGACTTATTCATTCACAAACTAAAGCACAACCCTAATTACCCACTGAAACCCAACTAATAAAAGAAAAAAACCCAAAACACCCTCACCCCTTTCTCTTATTCACGGTGTAAACCAAACAATCAAACCAAAAACACAATCAGGGGTTTTAAAATCAACACTACCCTCTCCTTGTTCACTCTCTCTCTCTCTCTCTCTCTCTCTCTCTCTCTCTCTCTCTCTCTCTCTCTCTCTCTCTCTCTCTCTCTCTCTCTCTCTCTCTCTCTCTCTCTCTCTCTCCTCTCTCTTGGCCGTTGGTCTCTCCCGCACAAGAAAACCATTCTCCACCATCACCAAAGTTTTCTCCCGCACAAAAAAACCGTTCACCACCATATCTCCTTCACAAGAAAGCTTCGTCGTGGACCGCTGCTCACCCCCGTAGTCTAAAAAACCGCTGTTGTGGACCTTGCTCACTCTCGCCATCTGAAAATCTCCGCTCACCACCATTTCCGCTGCACAAGAAACCTCCACCACCTCTCCTTCGCTTTTTTTCCCAGATTCCGCCGGATCTCCTGCACAAGTCGCAACCGTGGACCATTCCCTATCACCATCTTCAGATCCCGCCGGATCTCCTGCACAAGCCGCCGCCGTGGAACATTCTACACCTTCTTCAGATCCCGCCATTCTCCACCACCTTCAGAGATTTGCCAACACAAAAAAAGAGATCGCTTCAGATCTGCCGCCGCGTGGACCATTCTTCTTCACGTTTTTTTAAAACCACCGAGATGGTAAAGAGATTGATCATGTTCTATTACATATTTTTGATCATAAAGAAAACGTTTCACTACTGTGCAGTGGGAAAAAGTGTGTGGTACAACCCTTAGGGTATAGCCCTTTGGGTACAACCCTTTCTGTTAATTGTTTTGCAGTAAAAAAAATTCATTTCTGGCCTAGGGTACAACCATTAGGGTACAGACCATTCTTTTTTTTGTTCCAATGCTAGAGTGAAGAAATTTATCTATTGTTTTTTTGTTCTTATGCGAGT
The DNA here is from genome assembly GCA_029959085.1 of Nemophila menziesii. Lineage (NCBI taxonomy): Eukaryota > Viridiplantae > Streptophyta > Magnoliopsida > Boraginales > Hydrophyllaceae > Nemophila > Nemophila menziesii. The sequence goes on from JARWIR010000005.1 coordinate 31,622,929, forward strand.
GTGAGTGTGAAGGTGACAAGATTTTTTTTGTGTTCCTATGCGAGAGTAAATGTGAAGAGATTATTTTTGCAGAGATTGACTAGGGTATAGCCCAATTGGGCACATTGGGAGTGAAGGTGAAGAGATTTTTTTTTGTTTCTTCTTCTTCATATGCGAGTTTGACTTGGGGCGACTGACTAGAATACAACCTATTGGGCCCAGAAATCCGTTTAGAACAAATGGTGGAGATGGTCTGGTCTTATAATTGGGCTTGGGTAAAACCCCAGGGTACAATGATTGGACGTTGACATGGACAAAAACCGATAAAGACCTTCTTCCTAGAATTTGACATGGACAAAAACGTAAGTTTATACCAAAAATGATATTAGGACTTATAAAGTAATATATATAGAAAATCACATTACAAAAATTAATAAATGGCATAGATATGTACCCTTAGGGAAAATAGGTGCGCACCCAGAGAAAGTACATCCATAGGTACGTGAGTACGTACCCCTCATCGAATTAATTAAAACAATAAAAAAAATAAAAATAGAGTACAAGGGTACTAATGAAATGAATAAAAAAGTAAAATAAGGTACATAGTATTAATTAAAGGAATAAAAGAAATAAAAAATAAAAATAGGATACAAGAATAAAGGGACGAAAATTCAAACAAATAATTTAGTTTGAGACTTATATAGAATGTTAATCTAGTTGGACCTTATATAGAATTATGATTGAGTTTTGGACGGTAATTTATAGTTTTTTTGCTTAAATTTCGCCAAAAACTAGTTGGATTTGGTCTTAAAATGTTGATTCTCCATTAGAATTCACAAGTTCTGTATTGGTACACGCTCTTAATCATGGTTCTAAAAGGCGTTAGGTGATACTAGGGCGGTCGACCACATTCGAGCGTCTAGATAGCAAGGCGGCCTATTAATTGGAATTTAGGCGGTTTTTATATTATTATATATTACTAATATATTGATTTAAATAATATTAATATCCTAATATATTCAAAGTGATCAATTTAACATAAATAACATATATTTTACTATAATATAACAATAATTTATTATTATTAACTTAAAAATGACCTATTCAAGAAATTTAGACTTGAAATTTGAAAGATCCTACCTTTTTTTTTTCGCGCATTTAAACTTTAACCTAAGTATTATTTTTTTAAATATTTTGCTTATGTTATGTTGGATTAGATTGAATTAGTTATTTATGGGCTAGTATGTTAGGTATTATATGAGTTAGGCGACCCATTAATCTGATTGAATAGTTTATTAATTAAATTATGTGTTGACGAACTTTCTAGCCACCTTCAAAAAAAATTCAAAGTAGATCGCACTTTGGAATGCTTAAACAAAATATTTAAGCAGTTTTATTTTAGAACAGTGTTTTTAATACAAGATAATATAAATGAAGTAATATACATATATAAAGAAAAAGAGTTTAGAACAAGAGTGTCAATATAAGTGATCTGGACCATACACATTAATTGCCCCGCATGTCAGTTATAAGGCCTTGTCTGTTTTCTACAACAAATCTTATTCTTAATTCTGGTTTCATTCAGTCAATTTGAACATCTTTTCATTTCTCTTTTTGCTTTTCCCATGACTTCACAAAAAAGACTACAAACGTACAACAAATGATTCTTATTGACCATACTCCACAAACTATATTTTTTTATTCTTACTATAAATCATATAATTTAGATAAAGTTAAATTTAAGAATTACATAATTCCTATAAAATATTCATAATTATTAATATATATACAACATAGATCCTTTTTTTTTTTTAACAAATATACTAGGTATTATTCATATCCAAAGATATTAAGCATTATAATTTCTTAAGTAATATAAAAATTATGAAAAACTTCATCTAATATTAAATGGTTCAATATCAATTGTAATATGACACATATATTATATTTATGTAATTACTTAATTAATTAATAATATATATTTTATTAAGTAATATAATTAATGATTATAATATTATTATTAGATCATTCAATATAACATAGAGGTTCTTACCAATTAAATAATTTAATCTTTTATTGATTGTTAAGAGATTAACTCCTGATAAATCTTTCCAATGTCTGACATAGTTTTACGAGAATAGATTCTTTGTAAGGAGTTGTTTTTCTCATGATTTTTTCAGGATCACATACACATTTTACCTTTGTTAATATAATCTTGCAATATTGATTCAAGGCTATCTCCTAAATGGTAAACTGAACTCATCAATTCTTCTCTAATTTTACCCACCGATTCATCTTCTACTTTTATTTTTCTATCCTGTCTTGTTCTCATCGATGTTGGAGCAACATGTATGGAAATTCCTTTTTTTTATTTGGGTATTTTGCCACTATGTTTTTTTATTTGTGAAGATTTTCCAAACAATATTATAGTCTTACACATTATTTTATTTTTATAAGTTTTTTTTTTAATATAATCTAATAAAAATATCTAAATAAAAAAAGAGTGAATGCCCAATAAGCACCTGTCACCTTAGCCACTTGCCCATAAAAGGCGCTTAAGGTAAATATACCTTAATACCCTTACTGCTGTCTACTGCTGCCGCCAAGGGCGAGTAATGGGAATGTTTCCCAACACTCGTGCAAGTACACTTTTGTAAAGGTTGAGTAATGGGCATGTTTCCCAGCACCCGTGCAAGTAAACTTTTGTACTTGTGGGCTAATGTTGAGTAATGGGAATGTTTCCCATCACTCGTGCAAGTACAATTTTGCACTTGTGGGCTAATGTTGAGTAATGGGAATGTTTCCCAGCACTCGTGCAAGTACATTATTGTACTTGTGGGCTACTGTTGAGTAATGGGAATGTTTCCCAACACTCGTGCACGTACACTTTTGTACTGTCTGCTGCTGCCAAGGGTGAGAGAGAGAGACAGAGGAGATATATATAACTAACTCAATGTATACGAACTAACGACTAATAAATGGACGGCGGCTGGGGTGAGGGGGTAAAATAGGAAAGAAAAAAAAGGAGTGCCTTTATGGGCAAGAAGAAAGCGGCGGGGGTGAGGGGGCATTAATTCTAATTTGAGGTGTGTCTTGGGCAATAATCCATAAAAAAATAATATAAAATAGATAGTTGGTCTAATAGTTAGACTACTCTGCAAAGACTAACAGATCCTGAGACTAAATTTTGTTGGAGTTAAAATACCTCCGAGTCCAAAGTGTCTCTCCAATATATTAAAAAAATATTATAAAAAAACACCTTTAATAATTTATTTTATTAAAAAAAAGTCGCTAAACTAAATATTTGTAGATTACATCACATCTATCTTTATATACTTCAACCATCCTTAATATAATTATTATATTTTATTTTTAATATATTCTTTTAATATTAAACAAATAATAGATCACCAACACATTCCAGTTACCACATCCTTTGGCCATTGCCATCACAACCACCGACCTTATTTTTACATTTTTTTTAATTTGGGCACCACCATCGACCACCGCTGCAGCCACTACCACCACATTCGACAATTTTTTTTAATATTGTAAAAAGTTTTGACCATCGCTAGGAACACCACCACCGACCAATTATTTTAAATTTCTTTTGGAAGTACTTCCGACCACCACGCCGCCACCTCCACCACCATCCAGATTTAAAAAAAAAAAGATTTTGTCACCACCACATCCAGCCACTGTTGCTGCAACCATTTGTTCACTATTTTTTTCCGACAAACTATTTTTTTGTATACATGAAATTCATTGTTATAGATAAGGAATTCATTCTTAGAAATATCAAAACTAATCCAGATACATGAATTTCATTGTTTGGAATAAAAAACTTATTTTTCGGAACAAGAATTTCATTGTTAAAAACAAACTCACTATTTCGAACAGTAAATTATTTGTTCCGAACAATGAATTTTATTTCCTGATTACGAATCAAATTTGATAGGTTGTTGACGACGGCTGGAGTGATTAATGGTGATTTTGGTTAAAAATAAATGGTCGAAGACGGTGATGGTTGCAACGATGGTCGGTGGTGGTGGTTATATATATATATATATATATATATATATATATATATATATATATATATATATATTAAAATAAAATAAAACTTCCCAGAGGTGGTGGTAGTGGTAGTGGTTATAGCGGTGGTCGTTGATGGTGTCCGAATTTTTAAATAAAAACTGGCTGGTGGTGATGGTGGTGGTGGTGGTGTGTGTGTGGTAGTGGTGGTGGTGGTGGTATGTGTGTGGGGTTAATCACCACGCACCAAATAAGGACACCACCGCCATTTCTATTAATGACACTACCATAGTTGTAACAACTCTTCCATTAACGCCACCACCGCCACCACCACTGTTGTCAAAGAAATTCTGAACCACTAAGTTTTGAAGGGTATTAAGAATTAAGTCCAAAACCACCATCACTAAGACCACAACCATTAAAGTTATACTTCATAAATTGAAATTTATCATTTTTGAATAAAAATTTAGGTTAGTTTAAACAATTTATAATGATGAAACACACAACTCAATCATTTTCCACCGGCAACCTATTAAAACGTGCACACAAACTAATTTTTTTCAATGACAATCTATTCATATGTACACACAACACAATTATTTTTCACTGGAAGCTAATTAAATCGTGCACACAACCTAGAATTTTTTAAAGGAAACCAATGCAAAAGTTCCCATATCCTAGTCATTTTCTAATGGCAACTCACCTAATAACTACACACAACCTATTTATTTCACACACTATTTCATATTTTAAAACATTGAATAATCATCAAACAATACACAATAAACATTCACTCAATCCATAATCAGTGTCTTACTTTTTGATTTTATTTTTTCCATCTACAAAATATTTTCGTATTTGGTTGTGATTAATTTTTGGGTTTGAATATACAAATCATGGTAAGAAACATATTTATGACATCAAAAGGTTGTCAATGGAGAGAGAAATAAATATGGTACATAATCTAAGGTGAGTGGAGAAGGAAGATTACTTTTATTCAAAATCAATAATCAAAGTGCATTAATGAAACCCCATTGGTAAAATAGTGCAATTCTTTATTGGACTTGATGTACAAAGTTTTATATGATATGGGCTCATTGAGTCAATCAAACTTAAAATAAATTGTATCCACATTTTCCGTGGAAATTGACCCATTGTTAGAGAAGAAAATGATCTTCTTTACAGAGAAAAATACTCCAATGGACCTATTCCTGCCCATGTTCAATTCAGATTCCTTGAAATAAGAAAGAATAAATATATTTTATGAGAAATTCATCCAATAAATTTAAAGAACGATGCAAGTATTGTGGTTAAGTTTCTCAAATCAGATGTATTTTCAACACACGGTAGGCCACGAGTACTAACCAATAATAAAGGTTCCCACTTTATCAACGCGCAATTGACAGTTGCTCTTCAAAAGTCAGGGGGTGATAATCCTACATCTACCGTCTATCATCCGCAAATAAATGGACAAGACGAGATCTCTAACCGAGAGATCAATTAAATTCTTGAGAGACAGTGAATAAGACGCGGAAAGATTAGTCAACAAAGCTAGATGATGATCTCTGGTCTTATTGAACAACGTTCAAAACACTACTAGGAGTATCTCTGTATCGAATGGTCTACGACAAGACATGTTATTATCTTTTCGAGCTTGAAGCTCGAGCTCACTAGGCTATAAAATATTTAAACTTAGATGATCAGTTGGTGGATAAGCAAAGGATAATGCAATTGAATGAATACGATGAATTCCGTTTCCATGCCTATGATACTCACGTTTATACAGGGAGAAAACAAAGAAGTGGCATGGCAAGCAATTTTGCATGAAAAAATCGATATAGGACAATGCGTGCTCCCATATAATTCAAGATTCTCAAACTATCCGGGTAAGCTAAGGTCTCGTTGGACGGGATCATAAATTGTTGAAAAAATCACGCCTCATGGAGCGATAGATATTGAACATTTAGTCGACTACCGAATCTTCATGGTAAAGGGTCAACGATTAAAGATATATCATAAGAGTGAAGATATGAAAAGAGGGGGGGTAGTATACCTCCTCGAAACCGAGTAACCTAAGGTAACACGTCAAATTTTACCGACGTTAAATGATAGTGCTTGTGGGAGACAACTTATATTTTAATCACGCTTGTAGCACTATGTAGGACTGTGCAACCCTTCTTTCTTAATCACGCCTTGAAGGTAAGACCATCCTTCAACAATGTGTTTCATAAAATCTAGATAACAATTATGTGTAGCTTCTACCATAATTCATTCATGTACCTAGACATAACGCCTTGGTTTTAATATTTTGTAGTTTCATATATGATATATACTTTCTCTGTCCACTTTTATTTGTCTTATTTTTTGTGGCACAAGGATTAAAAAAAATATTAAAGACATCCCCTTTTTATTATATTACCCATATTCATCAAGTATAAGGTAATTTATCACACCATTGTTTTTAGTTAATTAACGAAAAGTGATATTGAAAAAATTAAAGAAAAATTGTTTGATAATGTAAAAAAATAAATATTATTGGATATTTCTTTTTAGAAAGATAAACAAATAAAAGTTAACTGAGGAAGTATCAAGTTTAAAAATAAGATGGGGGGAAAAAAGTTCTTATCAAAGTTGTCTTACAGGCTACACCGATTTATGCGATGTCTATTTTTTCCTTTCCTATTACCTTTTGTAAAAAACTAATTTCAGCTATCTCGAATTTTTTATGGAATTCAGGGGAAAAGTCTCGAATACATTGGTTGGCATGGGAGAAACTGGAATTGAGCAAACTGATAGGTGGCATGGGCTTTAAAGTTTTTAAACGTATGAATACTGCTTTACTGGCAGCACAAGCTTGGCGGTTTCTCAATAATCCAGACACGTTAGCGGCAAAACTTCTCAAAGGTATATATTTCCCAAAATCTAACTTTCTCGATGTTAAACTGCGACAACATGGTCATGGGCAAGCTTACTAGAAGGGCGGGATATGTTACGGAAATATGGGAGATACCAGATTGGAAATGGCGAAACAATTAACATTTGGACAGATAAATGGTTAGATACGCATTGGAAATTGGAAAAACCGAGTAACTGTGAAATTTATAAAGTGAGGGACCTATGGAAGGGCGGTTCAACGGAATGGAACACAGAACTGTTAGATGAAATCTTCCCGGAGCCTATTATTCCGATTATTTTGAGGGAAAAGATATTCGACCGTGAATCACCGGACAGTTTTGTTTGGCCACATGCAACAAACGGAGAATATGTAACCAAGACAGGGTACAAGGTTCTCACAGATGCCGAATTATACGAATCACCACAACAATCAAGCACCGTTCCTACCGGAAGCGCGCTCTGAAGAACCATTTGGCATTCAAATATTCCAAAGAAGGTCAAAATTTTCACGTTTAAAGCTTGTAATAATGCTATACCAACTGGGGGAAACTTGGTAAAGAGACATTGTGATGTCGAAATCGAGTGTCAATGGTGCAAGATGGAACACGAAACAGGGGAACATCTACTTCTGACTTGTGGAATGTCAAAATTGGTATGGGCAGGTTCGGCTCTCCAAATCAACATTTGTCCTGAGATTGATGATTTGGGAGATTGGATTCTTCAGATCATTGAGACTTTTGTTACAGGTGGATGGAGACGGGACGTTGTTACTTCTTATATTTTATTACTTATTTGGAATATTTGGAAATCAAAAATGAAAAGCAGGCATGGTAACTATCATTTCGATCCTAATGACATTATAAGAACCGCGAACAAGAGTATGGATGAACACTTTGGATATGAATGGTTCAACAGTCAAGCAGCACGGAGCACAAACACAAGTCACACAAATGAAGACAATACAGATCTAGAGATTCTGACAAATACTGCGTTCACTTGTGATGCCTCGTTTGATCAGCCACACACACCAACAGGTATCGGGGTGGTCCAGATTGATAAAACTACAGGACATCGAACCGATTTTTCAATGATCACCAAGTGTAACTCGAGCGTACAAGGGGAAGCGCAGGCGATTATTTATGCTTTAGACATGGCCAGTCAAAATACACACGAGGGGGTAACCATCTTCTTAGACAACCTTGAAATTATTCAAGGTATACAGCAAGTGTCGGCTGCTGATTGGCGGCTCAGACCATGGATCAGACAAATCAAGAGACAGGCTATGGAAATTGGGCCGGTCTTCTTTAAACATATCCCACGAAGATTCAATGGTCGAACAGACAGATCAGCTAAAGATGTCAGACACAGGGAAACCACAGAGTACGATCCACTGTTAATGTTGAAGACAAGGTTCTCGAAACTTGGAATCGGCTAATATTATTTGTAATCTTTGAAACTTCTTCCATGTAAAAAAAAAAATAATAATAAAAATATTCAACGAAGTACACTAGCTTTATTGGAAAAGCTTATTATAAGCGTTTAGAACAACAAAAAAAGAAAAGAAAAGCTTATGGAATTAGTAGCATGAAGAGCAACAACCGTTTTGTTTCAAAAATAATTAGAAAAGATTTGAAGCCAAAAACTTATAGTAATAAGAAAACTTTGGTGAAAGGTGCTCTTTGAAAGAAGTATACTTTGTTTATAATTATTTTTTAATAAGGATCTTCAATTATTTTCTTAATAAAGGATAGCAGTTAAAAAATCATAACACAAATAATTTTGTGATATTTACAAGGAAAGGACACAAAATTCAAGATATATGCTTTTTGCATGCTTTCAAATAACGGCTCCGGATAATCCATAAAATAATACTACTCACTTTATATTGAAACTTTCATTTTTTCACTTTAAATTCAACTTTTCCATCATTATTCTTGTTTTCTCTAACTCTTTAATTGGAAATACAACTCAATGATCACTGGAAAATCTTCACTTTTTGCATTCTAGGTTAGGCTAGCTTAATAGTATTTGGGTCCTATCTAAATCGCTGTCTAAAAAGACTGTCTTTGACGCGCTCCTCAAACTAAATCAAACGCGTTACAATTACTTTTGGTTTTGTACATTTATTTTTGCTCAAGCTTTTGGTTTTGCAAAAATCCGGAAAATTCAGCCATCACAATTGATGGATCAAAAATATTAAATAAATATATATATACACTGCATTAGTTATTAAAATAAGAGTAAATGACACTTTTGCCCCCTGGGTTTATACGCGATTGACAGGTTGCCCCCTAAGTCTTAAAATGCGCCTCGTTGCCCCCTAAGATTTAGTTTTGTGACCCGTTACCCCCTACTGCGTGTTCCGTCCATTTTCACCGTTAAAAGTGACGTGGCATTTCCATGTCACAATTTTTTTTTTTAATCCAGATGTTAATTAATTATTTAATTAACTTAAACCAAGGGCAAAAATGAAATTTTATAAATAGGTTTTATAATATTAAATATAATTAATATAATAACCCCCCACCCCACCCTACCCCCCCTCCCCACCCCCACCCCCTCCCCACCCCACCCCACCCCTTCTTCCCCGTTCTTCTTCTTCGTCCCCACCTCTGGTTCGTTATTAAAAAAAAAGTCTTTATATATGCTTATGTATGTACATAAGGACTACTAGGGATGAAAAGTTTTGGATCAAAGTTCACTAGAGTAAATGCACTCATCTACAAGTTGTTTAAGGTTTGGATTCTCCAGTGCTGCTGCAATTCTTTCTTTATCATTTAGCTGCTTATTCACTGCACAAAACATCATTATGATTCAATTAATAAACTGAACATTAAAAGCTCCTCCATCTTCTAAATTCAAGATCTTAACAACGCCATTGTCAACGAGCATAGCATACCTTCTCGACCTTACACCAAGACCCACTGGTTTATCACTCAAATCGAGCTCGCAATCGATTGCTTTCGTGAATGTTCCATTTCCATCACTGAGAAGCAACACTTGATCATCGGAAATACCTAAATTCTCTTTCCAAGCTTGCATTACGAAGACATCGATGAGGATGGTTTTTTTGTTGGAGGTGAGGTCGGAAATGGAGATGGTTTTGACTTCATTGGATGAGTCTAGGTATGAGAAGGTGGATTCTGGGAGTTTGTCTCCGACTGAGAGAGTGGCGGAGATTCTGGGTGTAGCGGAATTTTTTTTTTTTTTAATAACGAACCAGAGGTGGGGACGAAGAAGAAGAACGGGGAAGAAGGGGGTGGGGTGGGGTGGGGAGGGGGGTGGGGTGGGGTGGGGGTGGGGGTGGGGGTTATTATATTAATTATATTTAATATTATAAAACCTATTTATAAAATTTCATTTTTGCCCTTGGTTTAAGTTAATTAAATAATTAATTAACATCTGGATAAAAAAAAATTGTGACATGGAAATGCCACGTCACTTTTAACGGTGAAAATGGAAGGAACACGCAGTAGGGGGTAACGGGTCACAAAACTAAATCTTAGGGGGCAACGAGGCGCATTTTAAGACTTAGGGGGCAACCTGTCAATCGCGTATAAACCCATGGGGCAAAAGTGTTATTTACTCTTAAAATAAATTGTATAGGTTAATTCTTTAATATATTTAATTATAATTTATAATTAATTTCCTTTTTGCATATAAGAGGTAATATAGTCCTATAGTAAAGATATTTAACTAAAAATTAAGTTGGAATAAGATAGTAAAATGGATGTTCAAGGGCTAAAGGTCCTAGTACTATTTATTTCTTAAAAATGTGGCAAATGAATAGTCATTTGTTACCCTATAAATATAAGAGTTATTCTTTTGTAATGAGACTAGTGATCTTGTGAATACATGAAACAAATTTTCTTCTTTTTCTTTAGTTTATAATGTTATTGCTCTCTACATATTTCTCCATCTAATTTAGCTTATATTATCCTAGTTTATAACATAGACAATAATTATATAATTATTTTTTAACTTTTTGTTTTGAAAAGTTGTTCCTACATTTTTTCATGAATGACAACATATCGAGCTTTATTTACAATTGAGATAAATTCGAATTAATAGTAATAAATTCGTTAGTGAAACAAAATAATTCGAGGTTTGTTTTTTGGATGAGAATTGAAAAAATCATCTATTTATGATTTATCATTGGAATGAATGTAAGAGGATAGATAATTTATATTATTATTACGAATAAATTAATTTATTAGTGGTTGATGTCAAAAAGTCAAGGTTTTATTTTTCTTATTTATTCTTTGTAAATGTGGCAAGTGAACTGTATTTGATTATCTTATAAATATAAGGTTTATTCTATCGTAATATAACTAGTTATTTTGGGAGTACAAGAAACATATTCTCTCTTTATTTTTATCTTCTTCTCTTTTAGTTTAAATACGTTATCGACACAAATAAATCTCTTTCTCCAAAGTATAGTGGGATAGTTTAGAAGGTAAAATCATCTGTTAACAAAGTAGATTTGTCTGCATTTGAATCACGAACGTGTTGTTTCAATTTTATGTCTAATGTATTTATTTGATAGTTTTTAATTTTTATTTTATTCTTATTGTGCTAGATTTGGTGTTTGTGATATTTATTTTTTTGGAGTTTAAGTATTTCAATGGCTGGAAGCCTATATGTAATTTCTTTAAAAGACCTGAAGTCTATATGTATTTTAGAAGGCGTGATATTGATATGTAATTTTAAAAGGGCTCGAACATTTAAATAAAATTCAAATACCCCCAAAACTAAGATTAATGTTGTAGACTCGACGTCTAAATTTTGATTAATATAGATGATACTATATGTAGATTTATTATCTTCCCGAAATAATAAATATAATTGGTAAAACTTTGAGTAGCATAGGTGATTTGAACTTGAGGAATATAATCTATAATTCTATATATTTATTTATACTATACCAATAATTCTTGAAGAATATAATCTATAATTCTATATTTTGTTATATATTATTCATATTCTACAATTTATAGGTCCGAAGCCAACATAGAATTTTGTATGCCAAAAGTATATAACAAAATTTAATAGGCCGGAAACCTATCACGAATTTTATATGCTGGAAAAATAATACAAATCTCATTGGCTCGAAGTTTAGAATACAATTTATATGCTTGAAGCATAGAAAAAAAATATTATCTAAAGGTATGAAGCCTATATATCAAATTTTAAAGGCTTGTATTCTATGTCAATTTTGTTATAATTTCCACAACAGAATTGAGGAATGAAATCTTACTTTTAAAAGAAAAAAGACCGTTCATTCATCTCCTGAAGAGAACTTTATTGAATATAGATTATTACTCTCGTTTCACTGAAGTGACATGATATTAAATTCTTGAATAATTGTATTTTTTTAGAAGTGAATAAAATTGTAAGAACAAAGCCTACAACGAGTTCTATATGCTAGAAACATATACATAAATTTATAGTCCTGAAGCTACAACAATTTATAGGTCGAAAGCATAAGAGAAATTATATAGGCTCGAAACCTACATTGAAATATATACGAAATATATATGCCAAAAGTATATAAGAAAATTTACGGGCTTGAAGTCTGCATCTTATATTATATGCCGGAAGTATAAAACAAATTTTACTGGCGCGAAACCTATATCAAATTTTTTATGCCGGAAGTATATACCAAATTTTTTAGACTCGAAGTATAGAACACAATTTATATGCCCAAAGTATAAAACAAATTATCTAAAGAATTGAACCTAATATCTATTTTTAATGACTTGAAGCATATATCATCTTTTTTAAAGGCTCGAAGCCAGTTATATTTTTAAAAGATAAAGTCTGGATTAAATTTCAAAGACTCAAAACCTATATGGACTTTTAAAGGCTTGAAGGGTAGATTAAATTTTAACGACTCGAAATCTAAAATTCAAAGACTTGTAGTCTTAATTCAAATTTATGGGTTTGAAGAAAAAAAGGTGCTATATGATATAAAAAAAACTCACATGGATATCATGGATATTTAAGAATTGAATTGTGTCATATGTAAGACAATGATTTCATTCATAAAAATTACTTAAAATTAGGGGAAAATAAGTTGAACTAAATAATTTTATGAATTGCACCATATTTTGGGATAATTTGTTCAAAGTTTGCATGATAAAGGTTTCAACCTTGTAACCCCCCTTGTAAATTTTTAAAGTCTTGCCAGTTGGACAATCTAATAATTTGTTAGTATAGTGGACAACATGAAATTTTAGTATAAGTTCAGGTACTACTAAAAACTGAGGATATCAAACGGACAAATGTAATATTTCCGGGTAGAGCAAAATATTTGTTTTCTTGTATCATATCACGCATATTCCCCTGAAGTAGCTATATCGCGAATAAAGTTTTTGCAAAATACTATGAGATTGTCCCCTCGTAAGCAAGCAAAGTAACAAATTATTGATATAAAAGTCATAATTCAAGTTCCATTTACTCAATACTATTCCTTGAAGTGATTATAATTACATTCCCTAAAAGAATACAATAATTTTCAAATGCGTATTAACATGAACATTGTGGGGAAAAAATTTTGATTGAATAAAATTACATTTTTTTGGCTCAAAACCATTCCTTGTAACAATTGTTGCATTTTTCAATCTATTTAAAAATGGACATGTAATCAAAGTGGTAGGGTTACATACAATTAAATATTGTATACACTGGTAAAAATTATTCATTATAGTGAATAAAACTGCATTTCCTTAAGGGTATGTTTGGATTGAGGGATTAGAAGGGAAGGGAAGGGATTATAAAGGATAATAGTTATCCTCCTTTTGTTTGTATTATAAATTTTTGAAGGGATAAGTTATTAAAGGATTAAAGTTATACCTTCTAATCCTTTATATCCTATCCCTCCAATTTGGAGTCATTAGAAGGAAGGGATTAGCTTTAATAGTAAAATATCTTTATTACCCTTATGTTCTATTTAAAATATATTTTATTAGGGGTATAAAAGTAATTTAGCTATAAAATAATCCTTTCATTTCCTTTACTTATACAATCCAAACACAACATTCAAATAATCATTTACTAATATTTTCTTTTCTTTACCTACTCAATCCAAACAAGATTAATACTCTCCTCTCCTTTCCTTTAATATACTATCCTTTCCTATCCTTTAATAATTAATCCCCTCTATATCCAAACAAACCCTAAGAAAATGCTATTTCTTCTAATGTGTATTGGAATCTACATGGCGGTGATCATAACTCCACTTGAGGTTGAAATCATGATGGTGTTGCAAAGTTTTCTTTGCAGGTATGTTTCCATAAAAAATATATATAATTTTATGTATATATGATTGTTTTTACTAGTACTGTTGGTAAATCAAAGTGATTAGAAAAAAAAAAGAGCCGATGACAACAATATTTACTGTGAAATAAAAGGAGAAGCTAAGCAAATAAAAAAGACGAGGTTAGTTATTTTATGAAAATACAAAGTATCCTTCTGAAATTCAGGGTTACCTAATTATTCTACTGAAGTAGATATTATTGTTGGTAGAAGTATTTTGAACAGGTATATGTTAAGACCTTTTACACATTCATGTCATGAAAATGCTCCTGAAGTAATAATATCGTAAGTAGAGTTTTATCCCAATATTATGGGTTAACATTACATTTTATTGTATACTATAACGTTTCATTCTTCGGAGTGAATGGAACTATATTCCCTGAAGTGAATGTAAACGTTTTCATTATCTAAATACATAGACGTGGGATGACAAAACAAGTGGGTTAATGTTGTATTCCTTGATTAGAAAATATTCCCTAGAGAGAATGAAATCACATTCTCTGAAACAAATGCACCATTTTCAGCCTATATAAAAATTGACCCGGTAATGGAAATAATTGAGTGACTTAAATAATGATTAGCTAAAAACCATTCCTTGAAGTGAATGGAAGTGTTTTTCAGGAAGAAATCGCAACGTCTTCCAATGTGTCTGGAATTGACATCTCTGTTACCCGAACTCCATACGAGGTTATGGTCATGGAAAAATCGACTCTTGATTCCTTAGTAGTTTGAATAATGTTAAGAAAAAAAATCCTTACCACCAAAAGTGGAATAATAAGGGATATCTCGGAAGTAAAAGGTCACATATATTTAGTCATCACTAAATGATAACTATGAATGTTATCAATATAGTGGAATTATATACTTGTAGTTTACCTGTCGTACGCTAAACTATCTAGTCGATCTAATTAGAAGTTTTTGGATGCCCAAAACTTATGTTACCGTGTGGTACAAAATTGACATAAATTGCAAATTATATTTCAAGTAAATCCTGAAAAAATTTACTAAATTTATAAGATATTTTTCGAAATGAGTGTTTTGTATAAACCACACGTGTCCGTAACAATGTATATTTCTTTGCATTATTTTCTAAAAGTCTCACTAGAATTGTGTATGAAAATAAAATTTGCTATTTATTTGGGGTTGTATAATATACAGATTCGAGCAGTTGAAACGTACATTGTGCAGAAGAAGAGATGTCCCAATCCAAATAACTTTTTATTATTAAATGGTCGACCGCCTTCTTCTCCCGGGACACGATGATAAAATGCCTTTTTTTTACGAAAAATCCTTAATAAAAATTGACTTTTGTCCACCCCGAGTCTAAAATCCCCCTCCCACAAGACAAAAGTTCACTCCTAAGCGTAAAATTAACCCACTAGTCCCCCGAAGATTCATCTGGGATAAACCCCTAAATTTTCCACTTGTATTTTATCTTATTTAAAATTTGTTATATTCGGGGGTATTTAAATTTTTTTAAAATTTGTTATATTTGGGGGTATTTAATAAGTGGTTGTCCTCTAATAAATTTTCCCATCCCTCCTTACTAACAATTAAATTGTCTCCAAGACCCACTGAATCAATCACCCAAAAAACAATTAAGAGTCTTTTCACCCCCTTAGTATCGAGGATTGGATCCAAAACTATTTGTAAATATGTCTTAAATAAAAACAATGACAATGAGTATATATTTAAAAAATTGGATAAATAAGTGGTAAATTAATTTTGTGACCGAATGATAATTGATGATTATTCACTAATTTTATCAAGAGTAATGTCCTTAGAATATAAAAGTATGTTATTGCTAAACAATAAATTAATATATAGGCCTAACAATTTCCTGACAAAGAAAGCTATCTTGGTGAATAAGAAAATTAATACTACACTAATAAGGAAATAAATGCGACATGTAAATAAAATACATCCTCGATTAATAAGGTATATATATATATATATATATATATATATATATATATATATATATATATATATATATATATATATATATATATATATATATATATATATATATATATATATATATATATATATATATATATATATATTATGCCTAATATATTCAACACACCAAAAACTCAAGTATGTCGGAGAGTAAACAACTTGAGTTTGAATAATAAATATTTGATATGTCTTGATAGAGAAGCGTGATATGGAGGTGTTGACGTGATGATGAACCACGAGTTGAGGCATGACCTGGGTATTGAACGAACAACTGAGATGAGGAGCACTGAATGTCCTCACGAGATCAGATCGTACAAGATGATGGTTTGTTATGATTTCTAAAAAAAGAGGATTATGAGTTTCTTACAAAGAGAAAATGCATGATGGATTCTGATCAATTCCTATAGAGGATTGACCGATGATATGGATATCAAGAGAGTAGAATACTCATCAATGTCATTATGAGATAAGAGGAAATTTACGTATAAACATTATCTAATATATAATTGTGAAGTGGAGTTAGATTATGTCAATTAGATGCAGAGATATAGGATGATGTGAGAAGAGAACAAGAGAGTGAGAGAAGCGATGCTAGATTAATGATAATTTGATTTGGTAGTGGTGTTCGTGGTGGATTTGATGGTGGATGTTAATGATAATGATAAATCTATTGGATTAGTGACTCTTATACATGTAGAATATTGAAAAAAAACGGATACCATACAAAAACGGATATCATAAATATTATGTTATGAGAATTGACCCTATAATTTGAAATTGGCACTGATTTGTGTGAATTTAATATGGGAAGTACATATTTTATGCGAATTTGATACTATTAGTTCTTGATTTATGTAGAAATTGATACTTTAGGTCCCTGATTTATGTGGAAATTGGTACTTTAGGTCCCTGATTTATGTGAAAATTGATACTTTAGGTCCTTGATTTATATGGAAATTGATACTTTTTGTCCCTATTTTATGGAAAATTTATACTATTAGACCTTGAGTAAGGTGAATTAACTTTAAGTCCCTGATTTGTGTCGAAAATGAGACTTTAGGTCCCTGATTTGTGTGGAAATTGAGAAAATGATACTAGAAGTCCTTGAATCAGATTTTGTAATTCATTGTGGTATGCGAAATTAATAATACAAGTCCTTGAATAATTCGTAAATCCATGAGTTATGTGAATATGAACGTGTAATTCCATGATTTCTTGTATGGCTTCCAATGTGTAAAGGGTTTTGACATAATTCAGGGACCTAAAGTATCAATTTTGCATAAAATATTTTGTTTGGTAATGTATTTTGAAAATTTGTTTTGGTAAGATCAAGTAGTTGATGTGTCTTTTTAATTTGATCCCTATGTTTTCTAATTTGTGAATATGGAGTCCCTATGTTTCATTAAGATCGAGTAGTTTTTTTGGAATTGACAGAATAATTTGACGGATTTTTGTGTTGGTTTTGAAAAACAGGTGTGGGAATTTCGGAATTGACTGATTAAAAAGGTTGATTTTGTAAATGAGACATACTTTTCAAAAATTGCAAAACAACCCCTTCTTTATACAAAAATGAAGAAAAAAAATGAATAGAAATTATCTTTCTTGACAAAATTGCCCCAAACTTTTCAAAAATGAATTATGTGAACCAAAAGGAGTTTAAAAACTCTTAACTAAGTTTCTAAAATGATGATTTAAAATTTGAAAATTTGTAAAAAGGTCCCTAAACTTTTATGAGATGTTTTTTTTTGGTCCAAAGTACTTTTGGACGGTTTTTTGATGACATTGCATTAATATATATACTTGTAAGTTATTATTATTTGCCAAGTAACATTATTGCCAAGTTTTTGTACATTAAGTTTTTGAAAAATAAATTTGGGGCAAATATTCTGATTTATATAATTAATTAGGGCATGTTTTGTATTTTTCTGATTTGGTATTGAAGTCACATAGTCCTCCCCCTCCCCCCTTATCCCACAGATTAATCCCGATTCCCGATGCAGTCTTACAATTGATATGTTGTTCTTTTGGTGAAATGAGATTGTAATATATTGTATTCCTTACTAAATTATGTTTGTAATAAGAATAAGATTTTATTATACTTTGTAATTTAATGTAGCAGTTTTGCAAGGAATTGGATTTATGAGACTAACGGTACACATATTGAATAAAAATATGATTTTAGATTTTTTCAGTTGTCACAAATCCTACCTCAATATAAAAAAAACTTAACAAAAAATATTTAGTACAAATTAAGTCTAAAAATATTTAAATACAAACAAAGAATAAAATAAAAAACTTGGAACCGGTTGGGAACCGGTAAGAACAGGTCCGGGTTTAACTGGTTCTTCTTACCGGTCTGTGAGTCACAATATTATATCTAAGACCGGACTGGTCCGATAAGGGACAAGACCGTTGGACCGGAACGACCTGATAAGGCCCAGTTCGCTAAGAACCGAACTGAACCAACATGTTAGCCAGGTTGTAATTTTTTTCAATGTGGCATAATCTTCAGATCTTTAACTTCACTTGTCCTACCTCCATATTTTGTTAAATAGATATAATAATAGTGTCTAAACAAATATTTAATTCGTTTATATTTCTATTTTTAGTAAGATATGGTAAATCTTCCATCCGGCTAGGATTAAAATCTTTCGACTAAAAATAGGCTATAATAAATTTTTGTTGGAGTTCACTTCTTGATTTTGACACACTAAAAAGGCCTTAGTATTAACCTCCAATCTATCTATGTCAAAAGGAGCCATTGGTTTGTTACATTTAGTTTTCGCCAACTATAATACGACTGATACATATCAACCCTTTTTTTCGTAGGTTGTAATTAATAATCGAAAATACTTCATTGGAATTTCCAGTTAAAGAATGTAACGAATAAAATATCACAATTTTAATTTTTAATAAAGAGGTTTTCCATGTCATAATCAAGTCATTCTTCAAATCATTAGTACTATAATCATGCATTAAATATTAAAAGTATCGATACTAACTAATTAATCATATATTTCGTACACAACATACGTAGTCAAATAGATATATAGATAACCATCATCACCCTTAATTACAATATTATCATTAAGTAAGAAATTAACAGCATAATTAGGTGTTAAAAAAAACTTCTTTCTAGATTTTTATGGGACTTTCTTGCACCCCTTGATAGAGTCCGTACAACTAATCTCAATTTGGGGTTTTCATGGAGCTTCGGAGTAAGAGTTAAGGGTGAGCTCAAGAGAAGTCCTAGTACCACCAATGTTGTTATCAGATCGGAACCAATCAGTGTAATAGAACTCTGATTCTCTTTTCATGTAAAAATCCTCACCGTGCATGGGGAAGAGTGGGAGGGTTTCTATATCTTGGATGTGTTCATCTTGCTCATCATCTAGGGTTTCATCAGTAACTCTTCTCTTGTCAAGAAATGGGTAGGTGTGTGGAAATGGATCTACACCGACCCAAGCAAAATTTTGACCCATGGATCCATTGCCATTTCCACATTGGGATATTGAGCAGTCCTGTTAAGAAGAATTTAGACAACATAAAATCAAGGTGTTCTGATTTTATCACACATTTTGGGATTGAGCGATTCCTTTTCTAATTTAATACTTAGATTTTCTTAGATTCCAAAAGATATATTCAATTTTCTTTACATATATAACCTTTAAGTCCTTGACACAATTGCTGAACTTTATCTTATTGTAGACCCTGATTTTGATTTGTACAAGAAACTAGCTAGGGAAACTAATTATTTTTGTACTTTTATGGACTCAAAATATATAAACTAACATATGGCTTTTTTCTAGGTTTTTACTTAATTAACTTGAGTATGTTTTTTTGTCACGAAAAATTGAACAAAACATACGCAAAATGACTTTCTGATGTAATAAAAAAAAATAGTTCGAACGGAAACCTCAAGCTATATAGAAGTGCTACTAACCCTAAAACTCTTTTCCATAGCCATAGATCCATAGCCATAACTTCCCATGTGCCCAACACCAAGTACACCTGGTGAAGATGTTGATGGAGATGTTATACCTACAATCAACACTAACCTCCTTTAGTATATAAGCATTTAAAGTAGCATGTAAAAGCCAAAAATGCAGCATAGAATCATAAATACATTAGTAACCCGAAGAAGGATTAGTTCTATCCCAATAAAGGGTGTCGGGGAAAAATTACCAGAATTGATGTTAGGAAACTTGTTGTAAAGGGGATCTTGATGATCAGATCTCCAAACATGAGGTGATCTTTGCATGGGAATCTCAGCAGCCGTGAATCTTTTCTTCTGTCTCTCACGAGCTTTGTGGTTCTGAAACCAATAAAACACGTTCTTTCCTTCAATCTTACCGTACTGTCTCAGTTTCGCTGAGATTTTGTGAATTTGTTCAGCTGTTGGCGACCTTATTCCATTGGTGTAGTAAAGGTCTTTCAAGATTCTTATCTGCTCAGATGTGGGTGTCCACCTCGTACTGCTTTGCCTACAAAGAAAATTACTTTTCCCATTACTTCCACCACCTTCTTGATCAATGTTTACTGCTTGTTGTTGTTGGTTTTGTGGAGTTTCCATGACAAAAACAAGAAGTGAACAAAGGCAGGAGACGAAATTTGAAGAACTTAATTGTGGAGAGATTGAAGAGAGAGAAAGAGAGATTGAAGAGAGCGAGAGATAGAAGTTTGGTAAGAATATTGGACAGTTATAATAAAGAAGGAGAAGAAGAGAGAAGAGCACATGGAGGTGAAAAAGAGAGGATATCAGAGAGAGATCTGGAGGAGAAGGACTGAAGTTGACAGAGCAAAGGATTAACAAAAGGCAAGGGACAAAAGAGGCGCTAGAAAGAAAGAAAATCAGAGGTGTTTGCTTGGATAAAAAGGAATGCCATCACAACCTACCTATATTATTATGATCAACAAGAAAAAAGAGGAGATAGAGAATAGTATTTCTGATTGAATGAATGAATACTACAAGATGTCTTTACAAGATGTCTTTTCTAATGTATATTCTTTTTGCGTCCAAAAAAAAAATGTATATTCTTTTTAAATATACTAGTAAATTTATTACTCAAGAGATTTTTATTAAAGTTATATTTATAAAGAGAAGGTGAGCTAAAGTATCAAACGTCACAACATCATTACACAAAATAAAATAAAGTTTATTAAACAAATTATTACACCAATTAAGAAAGAAAATAGAGTTATAATAAGATTTAGCTATCTAATCTATTTCATGATTAACTGTTCGTTTAATTCCTCTGATATTGATCGTCGGGAAGGAATAATACATTCTTTTGATATCTTCAAGAATTAGTCTTCATCTCCAGGATTAGGTAGAAGGGGGGGGGGGGGGGGGAGGTTAGAAGATTGAATGACCTTTAATACATTTTTTGCATCAGTTTCAATGGTGATGCTAGGGGAAACAAAATGAATACACTCCTGCATATTTTGTCATTGACGATGATTTTTGTCGTCACTAATATTTATTTGTCATTGTTTTGTCGTTAGAGATCACGAATGGCGAAAACTTTTGGTCTATCATCGCAAAAACCCTCTATTATTAGCGACCAAACATGTCATTACTAAATAGGATCTCTTAGGACAACTATGCTGTTGATTGTTAATGGCCTATTTCTAGCGACGAAATCTGTCGTCGATAGCGATAAAGGGTTCTTGCAACGACATTGTAGTAGTCGCTATCACCGTGTTTACCGGCAACGAATTTGTCATCGCAGTTTACATGAACGACGACATCAGGATTGTTAACATTAGCGACCAAAATGTCGTCGTTAATGATGTTTTTTAATTTAATTTTTTTAAATTCAATAATTTATTATTTATAAATTTTGATTTGTTCTTTATTTGCTTTTAAACTTAATTGATAAAATAAATAATAAATTAATTAAAATAAATAATATTAATAAATCCTGATAAAAGTCAGAATATAAGTAAGAGTAAATTCAAATAACGTTAACTAAAATAAAGATATAGACTAGTACATTATAAATCAATCAAAACAACGCCAAACTAATCATCATACGAACGTTCTTCATCTTCGTCTTCGGGTTGTCGACGATTAGACGCTCCTTGTTGACTTGTTGGAGGATTGTTAGCTTGGCCAGGAGCGAAAGTGGAAAGTCTCGCAGATGCCCTACACTTATTTACAAACGCCATTACTGCGCTAATGTCGGTCATCGTAAAATTAGGAGAGTGGGTGCCAGCAGTTGAACTCAAAAAAATTTCTGGAGGAGTGTACAACGGACGACCCTATGAAACGAGAGAAATTCATTCAAGGCGGTCATCATCCCGTTTGATTGTTCATCCTGCTCACTTGTCGAAACATGTCTGGTAGCGCGTCTAGTCTTGGGAGGCAGTCCAACTCCGGGTGCCCAATCGTTAGACGCTATACCCATCCCTTTCTTGGTGGCTTCCTTCACAGTATCCACCTGCTCCTTTAGCGTCAAAGCAGGAGTAGACGATAAAGATGCAGATGACCCAGACCATATCTGGAACTAAGGTGACTTTCTCTTTCATCAAGGACCAAAACTCATCTTGTTACATTAAATAATCACATTTCAAATTTTAAAACATCACTTTTTTTCAATAATAAGTTTTGATATAGAAACACTTAAGTCGTCCTTCTCATATTTTGGGGTCCTCCACTCTTTTTTCTTGTCGTCATAGCTGACATGCTCAAAGAATCTTTCCAGAGGTGGAGGTGGGATCTGCTACTGGGTGGTATCATTGGTAACCACCAATAATGATGGGGTTTCCTCAACTTTCCCTGTATCTAAATAAATTTTAAAAAGCAATAAAAAGTTGTTTTTTAGTAAAAACAAATTTGTACCCCATAAAGAATATCCCAAGTTCGGGAATAATTTCTCGACCACGCTCCACTAGGGCGTGTTCGCTTTGCCCTGTTTGCCACGTTAGCGGCTGCCTGGTTCTAGTTTAGGTTAGTAAAAAATCAAATAAAATATAATAAAATAATATATTACAAGTTAAATCCTTATTACATGTGTCTCCTCGTCATCCCAATTGACCCACCTCTTTCCTCAATCCTCGTCATTTACGTCATCGGGGTTCACCCCTTTCCTATAATTCTTTTTCTTGACATGATACTTGAAATCCCTGTAACTCTGGGCACAACTTTATCACGGCTTTGATGTACTTTGTCCCAGTCATCCATCCTCTTCCAATCCTCTATATCGATTAATTCCTTTAACTAACAACAAGTCAACATCATCAACATTAAACATTAATAAATGATTTAATAATGCTGACGAATGGTCATAGAAAGGCATTTCTCGAGAGAATTTAAAATGAAAATTACTAATAAATAATTAAGGAGTTGCTGCTTCAACTCATCTGGGACATCTTTCCATAGCTTGAAGCATGGAAGGACTCTCTCCCTAATCGTAATCCCAATAACCTGATTGTCATGTTTTCTGTTCAAACCAGTCGAATTCCATGTATCATCTAAGATACAAAGTCAACTGGTAAGTAAGTACCACGATCACGCAAAGTCTTAAGCCTAAATTCCAGTGTTGCCTTGCCCCTGGGCTTTCTCCTCTTGATGTATTTAGACACAATGAATAAAGATGAAATTGTTAAAATAAAATATAGCAAATATTTTAGCTACAAATATCGTATACCTTGGGTGCATTACAATCGGCTAGTGATTGCTTAGGGTTACGACTGGGTTCATTGTTGTTATCGTCCCATCATGTGATAAAGGATGTACAACAACCATTTTCACATTATACTAGTAATCCAATAATAATGTGAAATATTATATTTGAATAATACAAAATACAATATCAAATAAATTGGAATTAAAAACATATTTTTGAATTATAACTAACAAAACGTTTTATTCTAACGGTAACTAATAGGTTACACCATGACACGTGGCTAGATGACCTCTCACCAAATAATCAACATATTCAAGGCGACGACCTATGCACTGTATACAAATTCTGCACTTGTATAATACTTGTTGTCTTATATACTGAGCTCTCGCCTTTGAATTCGTGGAGATGATTGCTTTGCAGAAATGTCGTGGAATAGATAGTAGTGTGCTTCAAGTTCATACCGTCCCGATCGTAGTGGTAAGGAACTTGTTCCAAACAAGCCATACATGTGCCTAATCCATGGTTTGGAGATAAATCGTAAAATTCTTGGTAAATGCCCGTCTGTTAACGATCCTAGTGGGAAAATTTTGGGGACCCTTGAGCGTTTATCATCTAAGTATTGGGACAATTAGTCTTACTAAGGTATGTCCTAAAATTTTAAAAAAATATCACTAAAATCCCTATATTTTATACATTTGAAATTTAGCAACTAATTGTTTTATAAACTCTAATGCACCTATATTTTATAAATTTTACATTTTATCCCTAAACTTATATAAAATTATAATTTAGCCACTAAATTTCTTAAAAACTCTAAGCCACCTATAATGTATAAAATTTGTATTTTAGTCCCTTTAACTTTTAAAAAATTATAATTTAGCCACTAAATTTTTAAAAAACTCTAATGGACCTATGTTTTGTAAATTTCACATGTTAGTCCCTCAACTTTTAAAATACTACAATTTATCCACTAAATTTTTAGAAAAACGCTAATACACCTATATTTTGTAAATTTTACATTATAGTCCCTCAACTTTTAAAAATACAATTTAGCCAATAACTCTTTTAATTTTTTTATTGCATCTATATTTTGTAAATCTATATTTTAGTCCCTAAACTTTAAAAAATTTACAATTTAGCCACGAACTATCTAAAAAACTTTAAGGCACCTATATTTTGTAAATTTTACATTTTAGTCCCAATTTTATTTAAATTACTATTTAGCCACCAAATTTCTTACAAATTCTAAGACACCTATATTTTATAATTTTTTTATTTTAGTCCCTAAAATTTTAAAAAATTAAGATTTAGCCACTAAATTTCTTAACAACTCTAAGACACCTATATTTTGTAATATTTTTATATTAGTCCCTAATATTTTTAAAAACTAAAATTTATCCGCTAACTATCTAAAAGTAGTCCCTAAATTTTAAAAAAATTAAAATTTAGCCACTAACTATCTAAAAAACTCTAAAGCACATATATTTTTTAAATTTTCTAGTAAGACCTATATTTTTAAAAATTACAAATTATACTCTAAATTTAAGGCAACTAATCACAAAATTAAAAGTACCAAATGAACTATACTAAGACTACTTTTATATATTTCAACAAAATCATAAAATTAAATTCCAAATAATTCCATTTTAAACCATAAGTTTCATCCATAATTCAACTTTATAGTTATAAGATTAATCCACACACTAACATCTTAGTATTTAAATTAATTATCAGCTATAATATTTCTAAAAAACAGGTGTAAAAATTTAGATTTAATATTATAGTATAAACATGCAAAAATTTACAAAAAAAAATCAAAAACACAAACATGGATAACAAATATACCTTTTTCGAGGAAAATGATGTTCGATTCTGCTACCATTCATGCCAATACCATACAAACACAAAATAAATTTTATGGGTCAATTTTTTGAATCACAAAAAGAATCTTAAAAAGTTAAGAAAATGGAAGAATTTAATACCTAATTGATATTTATGTTGCTGAAATGGACTAGAATCGCCTCATAATTGAAAAAGTAATAACAAAAGCTCTCAACGTTTTAAGTTTTGTATGGAGTGTTACGGTAAAAAAATAAGCTCGCCAGTTAGTAATAGGGTTTGTCATTAGAGACAACATTTTTGTCGTGGCTAATAATCGTTGATGTCGTCACGAATGAAGGAATTAACTACCATGTGTGGGAATTTTTACCGTCTTTTGTTACCTTAAATTCTTAAATTCGAGCATTAGCAAAGACAATTGTTGTCGATAGAAAAGAAATAGTTGTTAATAATATATGGGTGGGAAAGCAGACCGCCCAGCCAATTTAATGATATTTTAATGCTCTTCAGCAACGAGAAATATCGTCGTGGTTAATGTCAGCTTTCCAGCGATGAGTTCTTCACCACGAACTCGTCGCTAGAGATTATTATTACTAGCGACAAGTTCATCAATCTTTAGCGACGATATTATCGTTGCCAATTGTGAAAAATCACTTTTTAGCCTATTTTTGGAAAAAATGCACAATTTTTATCTAAACATGTTATAAAAGATATCTCAATAACCAAATACACAAGTTTATAACCAATTCATCTAACACTTATAACAATCCGACAAAAACATCATTTTCAAAACGAATCAATAATTACTTCTAACCAGTCTCGTACCCACTAGTTCCTACAATTTCATCATCACTATCATTGTATATAAGGTCCTCCAATTTTGCGTCTGCATCCGCATCCCATGTGTCGTCGTAAATCTGTTCGTCGTCTTCAATCAAGGAATCACATCCTAACAAAGCTAGATCAACTTCGGCTTCCTCAGCAGTTGTCAAACATAATCAGGAGTAATCCATGTCCGTGTTAATTTAGCCAAAGGAATGGTGATCGGATCTGTGACTGTAGATACAAATTTTACACCCCATAACTCAAGACTCCATCTGTGCCGATCATTAACTTCCCACACAACTTTCCACACTTTTTGTGATTTCTTTGCATTAATTTTATCAATGTAAAAACACTTTTTTGGCTTGGATGTAAGGCTCTTGGTTCCACCAAAAAGAAGTGGTGTTAATATTGTTTACCCCATGGTCTAGCTTATTTTTCGTGTTATACCATTTACACTCGAACAACACAATTACCACTAAACTAAACCTCCACAATCTTGACTAACTCACCGTAATAAGGTATCCCATCAGTGATGGTACATACTCCATAATACCGAGTCACCTTTTTTCCCCTTTTCACGAGTATTCTATTTGACATTGTTCATAACACATGAATCGTATCTATATACCACTCCACGAGACATGTTCGCAAATGAAATAATCTCAAGGTTAGCTAATACATCACTAGTCATGCGCAATAAATAAACCTACACACAAGAATACTTATGTCTATTTCTCACGGTGTTTCCATTAGGGTCATGGAAAGAGTCTACGCGATCATTGTAGCTCACATTAAATCCGAACAATCAATCCTTAACGGTCTTAAAGCCAAACCCAGTTAAAAAGACTTCATTTAATTAGATCTCAGAATTCAAGACGATGAAATTATTCACTTAAGGAAGGAATTATCTAAAATGATTGATGATTTGAATAAAACCCAAGTAAATCTACTCATCATTGGAGTTTTAGCAGAAGCACCCGAGTTTTCACTTAAGTTAGTAAGATATTCTCTTAAATTGCGTTATGAGATATGCACTATGTATCCTGAGTTGAAGTGGATATTTCAATGGGATAATTTCCCCTCATTGACGCTCGAGTTGAGCTCTCCAGATTTCATTTCCTTTTAATCTATTGCAATGATACTTTTGTAATGATGCTTTCATTTTGATTATAGATTAAGAACCATCAAATGTAATAACTCTATTGGATTAGCTTTCAATCTATTGCAATGATACTTTTGTAATGGTTACTTTCTTTATGATCGTTACTTTCTTTTCATCCTTGTTGAAAGTTTACTTTATAATGTTATTCTTTCCTTGAAGTGAGTAGTGGTTATACTTTCCCTTTTGTTTTGGCATCTCTTTGTCTATTTGACTTAGTCAAAATGAACTTGTCTGGTCTTCTCATGCCTCTAGTAATTTCATTCTTGTTTTTAATCAAGACAAACTCAACTTCATATATTTTGAGGGGTTTTTTAGAAATAATTGTTCTTTAATTACTCGCATTTATTCACCATATTATTGGAACAAACCCCGGTTCCCCGTGTTGGGATTAATTTGTGACCTCGGTCACGTTGATTTCTTTCTTTGGTATCGCCATATGTAGATTTAATTGCGTATGTTGGTAACTTTCTAAGTTTGACCAACTGATTTTCTAGCTTCGATAACCTCAGAAGGGGCTTATTCAAATAATATTGGTAATTCTGAGTTTAAACTATCTAGTTTTTCTCTTGTATAACCTCACATGGGATTTAATCGAGCATGTTTGTAATGTTGAGTTTAACCAACTTAAATTGTAGCTTCGATAACCTCGCATAAAGAATAGCCGATCATGTTGGTAACTCTTTCAGTTTATATTAATTTAGGCTTTAGCTTTGATAACCTCACATGGTTTTTAATCGAGCATGTTGGTAACATTGAGTTTAACCAACATAGATTTTAGCTTTGATTACCTCCCATAGGGTTTGATAAATTATGTTGGCAACATCGATTTTAACAAATTAAGTTATAGCTTCAATATCCTTGCATAGGGTTTAATAGAGTATGTTGGAAACATGGAGTTTAATCAACTTAGATTTTAGCTTCAATAAACTCGTTTTGGGTTAATCGGGCATGTTGAATATGTTGAGTTTAACCAATTTTATTTTCTTAGCTTTGATAACCTCGCATAGCGTTTAATCAAGAATATTGAGAACATAGAGTTTAACCACCTTAGGGTTTAAGCTTTGATAACCTCACACAAGTTTTAAAAGAGCATGTTAGAAACATTGAATTTATCCAACTTAGGTTTTTGCTTCAATAACCTCGTATAGGTTTAATCGGGAATGTTTGAAATGTTGAGTTTGAACTACTTAGGGGTTAGATTTGATAACCTGCTAGAGTGTTTAATCAAGCATGTTGAAAACATGGAGTATAAACAATTTAGGTTTTAGCTTTGATAACCTTGTATAGGATTTAATCAAGCAGGTTAGAAATAAGTTGTTCAACCAACTTAGGTTTTACCTTCGATAACCTCACACAGGTTTTAATAGAGCACGTTGGTAACCTCTAATAAGTTTTGATCGAGCATGTTGGAAACATGGAGTGTAATTAACTTAGGATTTAGCTTCGATAGCCTCGCATAGGGTTTAATTGAGCATGTTATCAATGGTGAGTTTAACCAATTTAGGTTTCAGCTTTGACAACGTCACATAGGATTTAATTAGGATAGTTGGAAATGTGGAGTTTAACCAATTTAGTTTTCAGTTTTGATAACCTTGCATCGGGTTTAATCAAGCATGTTGTCAATGTTGATTTTAGCCAACTTTGATTTTAGCTTCGATAAGCTCACAAAGGGTTTAATCAATGGTGGGGCCTAGGGTGTGATAAAATAAGATATAAATAAAGTACAAATAACACCCTAAAGCTACACAGTTCTGCAAGTATACAGATCATATGCAAGTTTTAGTTAAAAGATTAAGATTCGTTCCGCAGAGACTACAGAGGTTAGGAGAATCTTATGCAAATACCAAGTGCAAATAAATGAAAGCTAGAAGAACTAAACGCAAATAAAAGTAAAGACAAATAAAGATGGAATTTATTTTCTTATTAAACTAAATTAAAACTAGGAATTAAAAGATAGAAAATAAATTTGAAAGAGAAGTGATATGAGAATATAGCTCGAGTTATTAGCATGTAATCCCCTCTAGTTTTGCCGTTCTAAACATGTAAGGGTGAATTATGTAGTATTTCCCTAATCGGTCCCAATTCGATATCGGTAGTTTCAAATAGGATTTACCTGTGTCAATAAGGCTTCCTAAGCAAACTTTTCCTGTAATTGGTAAATAGTCACAAGAACTAAACCATAGTGATTATCTAGCTAGGTTGGGTTGTCAGATCAGACCTAAGACTAGACGTTATGTGCTAAACATGCAATTGACCACCGTTGTCAATGGTGACCTAATTACTAGATGGTAATTCTATATGGGCGCACTTCCACAAGAACACAGAATATAAATCCAAACACATAAATAGAGAATAAAAACTATAATTCTATTTAAAACATTAAATTCCCAAATTAGATAGATGTCAATAAAAACTAGGGTTCATACATATATGCTAAAACTCAAGCTAAAGAAAATTAGTTCATGCAAGAAAAGAAAGAAATTACAAATTTAAAGGTAGAAGAAGACATTGTGATGAATAGCTCCTTCCAGACTTCTCTCTTGTGTTGTAAGCTTCCTCTTGGTTTAAGGTTTCACCAAGGATGATTTAAGAGTGTTAAGAGGTTGTATTTATAGTCTATAGGTTTACCTAATTCGTTTCTTAGAGATAAGGCCAAGTAATAGACTCCAAGCCCAACTCAAATTCGTAAGGAAATAAAGATAAACACTGCTGGACCGTTTTGGGCATATCTTCTTCGTTATTGGTCGGTTTGAGCTCCATAAGATACCAAAAGAATCGTAACAGAATTATCTCTATCCCTATGAAAGGAATCTTCCAAATTCGGCTTACTTGTAGGAGTAATTACCACTTCTTTAGGCGTGTGCTGCAGAAATTCAGATTAGGCAGCTTTTCCTTTTCCATATTTTTAGCCTTTGTTACCTTTATCTCCAATTTCCATGTAAATCTCTTTCCATAAGTTGTAGTCTTTGACTTGGACTCTAATTAATCTCCATAATTATCTTTAAAGCTTCACACTAAATAAACAATTAAACCCAATATGCTCTAAAAATATTATGTTACTAAATCAAGACTCAAACTAGGAAAGTGCACTAAACTAAGCTAAAATCAACCTATAAACTAATAAATAAGCCTAAAATGATGTCTCAGAAGTATATTTTATTATCACAAATGAGGAGACATCAATCAAGCATGTTGGAAACATAGAATCTAATCGACTTAGGTTTTACCTTTGATAACCTCACATATGTTTTAATCAAGCATGTTTGCAATGTTGAGTTTAACCAACGTAGGATTTAGCTTTTAACCTTGCTTAGGGTTTAATCGAGTATGTTGTCCATGTGGTGTCTAAACAAATTTGATCTTAGATTCGATAACCTCGTATAGGGTTTTGTTAGAGAATGTTGGTTTTAACCAACATAGGCTTTAGTTATGATAATCTTGCATAGGGTTTAATCGAGCATGTTGTAAACGTGAAATTTAACAAACATGGGTTTTAGCTTCAATTAATCGAGCATGTTGACAACGTTTGGTTTACCCAACTTAGATTTTAGCTTTGATAACATTGTATAACGTTTAATCTAGCATGTTGGCGACATGAAGTCTAACCAACTTAGGCTTCAACTTTGATAACCTCCCATAAGTTTTAATCAAGCATGTTGGAAATGTTGAGTTTAACCAACTTAGGATTTAACTTCGATAACATTTCATAGGGTTTAATCTAGCATGTTGTCCACGTGGAATTTAACTAATTCAGGTGTTAGCATATTTCCTATTTTTGGTGTGTTTTTATGAGACAAATTTTTGTGTGTTTAACATAATTGTGTTACATACATGATTCCATCTTTCCATATTTGTAACATAAAATTTGTCACTAGTTTACTTATCTCAAGCATGATTATTTTTCTATATAGGTTTTAACATGGTTTGCTCACTCTGTAGGTTATAACTTTCTATGTGGACGTGCGTGTATGCTTCATTAGATCCTTTTACATGTTAATAGTTAAAGCATCCAAACATGTCTTACTTGCTAAGTTGTGAATTCTTTCATCATAATTACATTAGAATACTTTATCTAAATGGAATAACTTATTATGTGTTCAATGCTTTCTAAATGTGTCAAACTTCATTGATTTAGATTTCGCATTTAGAACATGCATTATGCTAGACACACCCATATCTTGAACACTTTTGGTCTTAGGCACGCCCATTAGTTATCGAGAATATTCATTGACCATGTGATCTTGGTTAAGTTAAGCACAAACTTTGATATTACTTGACATGCACTTAACCTTTCTAAATGACTCTACCAAACTGCTTTATAATTTGACATTAGAAACGCATCACATGATTAGAGAACAAGTATCCTAGTAAATTTTGTCTATGATTATAAGTGATTTTGTATGAGTTTTACACACTTTATGCTTCAACATGTCATGTCCATTATATTTTCAAAAGTTATTAACTGCATACTTGTTTATATTATCAATTACAAGATATTCCATGTGAAGAGTTAAAACATCTAAACATCAATACTATGGCTAAACATGCATTTACATCTTATATGAGCTATTTTGACCACATAAACAAGCTCTTCTTATCCACCATTTTTCAGCACCTTTGGAGAGCAAATCAAGAGTAAGTCAAAGCTCAAGAAGACCAATTTTTCATTTTAGTATCATAATCCAAACATGATCAATATCACAGTATTATCCACTTGAGAAGGATTTCATCTACCATCACTTTACTATATACTCAAGAAAGAGTTCAACTACAACCTTCATTGTACAATTAACTCAAGAAGGAGTCAATAAACCATCATTGATCTATCCACTCAATAAGGAGCGCTACAAGCTTAATATTTATACCTATGCTATATGAGTCAAATCTTTCTTCTTGTAATATTAATTCAAACACAGGGATTTTCTCTTGTTCAATATTAGAGAAGAGTAGTTTGTAAAGTTTGAGACCGAGCTTAGTAAAAATCTCCTCAGGTTGTAATTGAGCTAGTATAAGTCACAAGGGTCTGGTTGTGGTTTAGCCTGGTAAAACTTCATTGTAAATGTTTTATGATTCACTTTCAAGAATTGCTAGAAGTTTAGTGGAGAAACTTAAAATCCAAAGGGTGATTCCTTAAATGGTACACTAGACGTTTGGGAGTCTAACCACTAAAAACTATGTGTTTCTCTATATCTCTTTACTTTGCCTATAGTATTTGTTGTCCATGCTTATTTATCAAACCTACAGTATCTATATTGTTTATCTTGTTAAGTGGTTGATAATTTGCCTTAAAGAAGTTTCTTCCAACTAATAATTGTCGATAAAAGTTTTTGATTAGACATAATTAGATTTATATCCTATTCACACCCTCTATAGGATTTATACTTAGGTTTTAGATTTGATAACCTCACATAGGGTTTCATCAGTCA
This sequence comes from Nemophila menziesii, assembly GCA_029959085.1. Taxonomy (NCBI): domain Eukaryota; kingdom Viridiplantae; phylum Streptophyta; class Magnoliopsida; order Boraginales; family Hydrophyllaceae; genus Nemophila; species Nemophila menziesii. Next base: position 31,656,000 of record JARWIR010000005.1, read on the forward strand.
TATATTTTACTTGTGAAATTATATACATATATAGTTAAAACCTATTTTAGCAAGGAAAAAAAGTGTAGTTGGTATTATTGGTGTGAATTTTACCTAATAAAAACCCACGTGTCCATCTTTTCCGTATGAATTAAATTTCTTATAAAATTTGCGTAGATGTTATGCATGTCGTGGATTAGGCAAGATTCTCCCATTGTTGGAAATTGATTCGTATGTACCTGGTCTGACTAATGGAGTATTCGACATAAATCTCTTCCCCCCGCAAGGCTAAAACTTGTGTTTTTGATCAGTTGTGTTGAAGCTTTGCTACCTCAACACCTAATCTGTTTCCTTTAAATTTTTTAATATCACCTTTTTGTTGAAATCTTTTGCCACTCCGATATTGGCTATATTGGATCGTATTATGGCTCGCTCTTTAGTTTCCTCAAGGAGTTTTAGCTCTTGACATTACCTTTTAGATTATTTTTAATGAATTTTTAGTTTTAATTTAAATGAACCTTAAGTTTATTGTTTAATGTTTCGCAAGTGAATGATTGTAATGGTTTGGCCTACATTTATTGGATCATATATTGCATTCGTTGTTTTTATCGTTCATTGTCTTTGTGTGTTGGTGTAAATTATGAAACAGAAAGAATGTGAAAGCGATGCTGAAGAAAACGATTGATTATGGTGTTGAAACAATCTTAAAAATGTTCATGATGATGGTTTTAGAATTATGGGTTATAGGACTAAAAAATACCTTATTGTTTCTTAAAAAAATTAAGTATTTTTGTTGGTTATTGAATATAAATCAATTGTGTACACTGATATTTAAGTATGTGTTGAATGGATTTAGTATATGAGTAAGTTGTAAAAAATCAACGAGTTATTAGAAAGATTTATGTGGGTTGGAACTTGGAAGTACATCTTGGTTGGTTATAAAAATTAATTTTACGTGAGTGTTAATTAGATAACAAAGCTCGATAAGTAATGAAAAGTCAATAAAATAAATTCATGGAAAATGTAAGTATTCAAGCAAATAAGTATCGAAAATCCAGATTAAACAAATAACAACATATTTCTTGATCTAATCTAATGAATCGAATAACCAGAAAAATTTCAACGTCTTCTCCTCAATGTATCAAAGTATGACAAGTACATTAGAAGCCATTTGTTAACCTGAAAACGAAATAAAACACCATGAAACAATGATTTGAAAAGAATTACCATTGATATTATTTAAAATGATCGAGATATCATTTTAAAAGCAATGGGTTATATAGTTATAGAAATGGGCTACTAACTAAAATGTGTAGGTTGTTGGTGTAAATAACTTGGGATGCCACACACTAGCTAACTATGAAACATATGTTTTACATAGCCTACTGTCATATATGAAACTTACAGTGTTAGTAATATAACAACATATTATACTCTTAAATTCGGCAAGATTCTATAAAATAAAAGAGCGTCTAGAATCACATTGCTATGGATAGTGATGTCTCCCCATTTGTGATGATTTAATATTAGTTGGAGACATCATTTTTAGTGTTTTAGGAAGTCTTCTAGTCGATTTTCCCATTAAATATTGCACTTTCCTATTTCTAGTCTTGATTTAATTATTTATTTAGTGTGAAGATTTAAAGATATATATGGAGATTAATTAGACGCCAAGTCAATTCTAAGAGATAAGGAAAGAAGATATACATGGAAATTGGAGAGAAGGAAACAAAAGCTAAAATATGGAAAGATAAAGTTGCCAAATAAATCTGAATTTCACCACCCACGACCACAAATGGGCTTATATCTCAAAATCAGTGAGAATTTGGAAGAATGGTCAAGATCAAAGTTAAAGATCTTTCCGAGACAATGAATTTAGACTATCATACGCGTCAAACGGATAAGTATTGAAGCTGTTATGACCAAAACAAAAACGGGGCTGATTCTAGGAGTCCATTACTTACATTCTCCTTCAAGGAAACGAATTAGGGCTTCCAATACACCTATAAATACACCCTTAAACCATTGTAAACATGTCCTTGCTCAGTGCCAAGTATAGTCTTTGTCCTTACTTGTATTTTCTCAGTTTTAAATAGTAGTTTAGTCCTTTAATTTAATATTCATCCTTAGTATCAAGCTATTAATCCAAGAAGCAAGATGACCTATAGAGGAAGTCAAGAAGGACGAAGTTGAAGAGTGACAAACTCCTCTTCTACATCTCTCCTTCTCTATATTTAGGGTAATTAGCTATAGGTTTGTGGCTTCACCATATTTCTAAGCTTTTATTCTGTAAGTTTTACTTTTAATTGTTGGGTTATTATTTTGTATTAAATACTATTTGTTATTTTAATTTATTGAGCTTGGCGTATATTGTTAATATGTGTTTTGACTTATTGTTACAGCCCTAGATTTGGCCAATCTTAGGACTATTCTTAGTTATTGACAACACCACATAATCGTCTAGTTTCGATCATTTGCCTAACTAGATAGCCATAAAGGTTTGATTTAACCACCAATCACTACTCAAGGTTTATTTACCCAAGTTCCTTGGTAGTGGAGAGGTTACTCCCAAGCCTGATAGAGGTTAAGTAGAATTTAGAATCCTGATTAATATATAATGCTCAATGTGTGACAGGTTAGAATACAACTTAGTAATAGACTCATATTAGTAACCCTAATTTATTTGACTTACATTCATATTTATTTATTTGCATTATTTATTTATTCGCGTTAGATAATTATTCATCTTATCCTATTTTTATATAAACATCTAAATTCATCTACGCTTGTTAAATATAAGTAGATCTAACGGATTAAATCCCTGCAAACGAACTTGACTTATCATTAAAACTTGCAAACGATCTGTGATACTTGCAGTGAGTTCCGTGGTTCTCAAGGGTATGTTCTCTTTATTATTATCTTTATTTATCTATTATTTTATCACACCTTTACCCCCACCACATAGTCATGAATGTATTACTTATAAATATACATAACCAATTGATACATCACTAAAAACGCAAACAATGATTATAAAGCTTATGAAAAAAATAAAACAATTGTAAAACAAATATAGCTTTACCTTGAATGATGGAATGATAGATTTTTTATATAGTTTTTGGTATGTGATATCAATGGAGCATATAGATTAATGGATAGATAATGATAGGCTTTAAAATGGTTCTATTGCCATTTAAATATTTCATAATTTAAGTTATAAATGTAAACATTTGTTAATAATAGGTAAAATTATTTAGATTGAATCTATTTATTAAATGCATTTTGTTTAGGGTTAATTCCTAATTTACGAATTCTTAAATTCCATTCAAAAAAAAGAAAGGAGGGATTTCTTTCCTACCTTACTTATATATTAAATGATTAATATACAATTAAGTACTTTGTCATATTTATCTTTCAATATTACCCTTAAATCATTTTAATTAATTTTTTATTATTTTTATATAATATTAATAATATATAATTTATTTTATTTTTTATTTTTGTATTCTAAAATCTGGCCACCGCTACCGACCACCGCTACCACCTCATGCATTTACACTGACTATCACCACTACCTCATACATTCTCCACCAACCACCACCACCACTACAACCACCTTCACCCATAACCACCACCACCACCTCATGCATGCACCACCACAACCACCACTACCTCATGCATGCACCACTACAACCACCACCACCTCATGCATCCACCACCCCCAATATCTCATGCATCCAGCATCACCACCGCCGCCCAAGCATCCACCACCACCACCATAACCACATTACCACCAGCTCATGCGTCCACCACTATCACCACCACCTCATGCATCCAACATCACCACCACCACCTCATGCATTTACCACCACCACCACCTCATGCATCCACCACCACCACAACCACATCACCACCATTACCATATCCATCATTTCGCCGACCACCACCACCACCTTCGCCCATAACCACCACCAACTAGTTTCACCACCGCCGTCACCACCAGTTACCACTAACTAATCCATCACACGTGCACGTCTGTGAATTTTTTTTAAAAAAATCATAACAAATTCTGAAAAATTAGAAAAAAATATATTTTTGGACGAGATAAATTAATATTTACGTCTATGGATTTTTTTTGAATCTTTTTGATTTTTTTTGTTTTGATATTTCGTTTTATGTGTTGCTATAACATTCAAAAATATATTTTGGTGCCTGGTAAGGTGTGATAAAATAATGATAATAAAGATAAGAACTATCACCGTACCAATCACGTTACTCACTACAAGTATCACAGATCGTATGCAAGTTTATATAATAAGTAAAATTCGCTCGCAAGGACTTAGTGTGTTAGAATTCGTGGATTAGAAGAGGAAGCGCAGTAAAGAATAGTTGCGTAAAATAAAAAGACAGTCAAAAAATTGTGAATAATTGTGGAGAGAATGATTAACTAAAAACTAATGCAATTAAAGTAAATACGTAAGAATGAGATGAGAAATATAACTTAGGTTTGCGTGTATGCACTTATCCTTCTTTTCCTTCTACTAGTTATAAGGGTGATTAAAGCTCTTAGAGTAAGTAGTCAAGATTCTATATTCCTCCTAACCCCCTTCCGAGTAGACTTAGGTGACGACCTAACAAATACCAGGGGATTTGGGTAAGGGAACCCTGTGCAGTGATTTGGTGGTTAAACTCAAACCCTAGTGACTATCTAGTTAGGCAAGTCTGTCAGGATCACTACCGCACACTAGATGTTTATGTGGTGTTTCAACAATTAGACACTCCTTCCGGGTGACCATCCAACTTCTATTAATGGGGTAGTCTATACTCGTGCACTAGCAAGAACTACACTCAATACATCAAAGCACATAAAGTAAATATTAAGGTTAAGAAGCTCACTCGATTTAAAAAGATTTTTCCCAACCAAACTTAGATAGAGGAAAATAGAATGTAAAGATTATACATATGCAAAACCCAAGTTATGGGAAATTTAGCTCATGCTAACAAGAAATAAACTAAAATAAAGATACATACTATCAACTTGGTTCTCCTGATGTCTTCTAAGAGTAATATGAATTAATAACTGAGCAAGGACATGCTTACAATGATAATAAGTTGTATTTATATGTGTATTCTAACCATAGGTCTAAATCTTGAAGTGGAAGCTAAATAATTGGCGTCAAAGTCCAATTCAAATTTATTTCCTAAAATATAAGACATGATAAACACTGCTCACTGTTTTTGTCATATCTTCTTCGTTATTGTGTCAAATTTTGCGCACTTTATATCAAAATGACCGCAGCAAAAAGATATATCTAACCATTTAAAGGATCTTCCAAACTCGCAGCCAGTTTTGTAGTTATATTCACTTTAGAGGACGCCACTGCAGATTTGATAACTTTATTTGGCAGTTTTTCCTTTCCTAATTCATCTTTGTTTCCTTTTATATCCTGATTTCTTCTGGATCTGTTTTCCTTAACTCCTTGGAATTGATTTGGGATCTAATTATATTCCATAAACCTTAAGAGATTCACATTAACACACAAATTATACCAAATATGCTCTAAAAGTAATAAATCTCCAAATCATGACACAAATTAAGAATTTATCTAATAATGGGGAAAATTCCTAAACAGTTAATCAGACACACCTAAAATGATGTCTCAATCCTAGATTAATATATCAAAAATATGGAGACATCAGATTTCTAATTCCACCACACACGCGTGTTCGTGAATTTTTTTCTAAAATATTATAATTAATTCCAAAAAAATAAAATTAAAAATGGCATTTTTGGACGTAACAATTTATATCTACATCACCAAAAAAATTTAATTTTTTAATTTTGATATTTACTAATATCTGTTCCTCCAATACAAAAAAAAATATATTTGTGTATTCATGTAACACACAAAATCATAAAGTAAATTCAAAGCATTCTTTTCTTTAACAAAATTATTTTATTCTTTTTATTAATCGCATATAACTTATTTTTACTCGTTTTTAACTATCTTGATGTGTTATCTTTTTGTCCAACCTTTTTTTGTTATTTTGTGTGTTGATGTAATACACAAAATAATCATTTATGTATTACAACAACACACAAATTCGCTTTTTCTCTTCCAGTCAAGCCCCTCTCTGTCTGTGATTTTGTGTATCATATGAACACACAAACCGACTATTTTGTGTACTAATGTAATACACAGAAAATAAAAAAAATTGTAAATGTTGGACTATATGTATTTTTTTTTATTTTTTGTATTCATGTAACACAACAAATGACACATCATATTAGTCTTTTTATTTAATTTGTGATTTTGCGTGTTACAAGTATACACAAAAATTAGTTTCGTGTAGTATTGTAACACACAAAATGATAGAACACCTTACACTAGTCCTTTGTATCATTCTATGTGATTTTGTATGTTATAAGAATACACGAAACTCGGTTTTGTGTATTCTTGTAGCTCACAAAACTCAAATTTGTGTGTACCAGTTTTTCGTATTCATAGAACACACGAAATAACAAACATTATCATATTAGTCATTTTCTCCTTTTAGTATCTAGATTTTAGTGTTTTTTAGAGTTTATGGTTTTAATGTGTAGGTTTAATAGGATTTGTGTTTAGGTTTAATAGGATTAGTGTTTTTAGGTTTAGGGTTTAGAATTAAGGTTTTCAGGGTTTAGTTTTATTAAGGTTGGGGTTTATGGCTTTAAGGTTTAAGAACTAGGGTTTATGGTTTTTCAGTTACATACTTTCATACAAATAATTTTAGTATATTTTAGGTACTTTTTTACCATCTTTAGGGTTAGGGTTTAGGGCTAGCGTTTGAGGGTTTCAATAATACACAAAAGTCAGTTTTGTGTAGCACTGGAACACACAAAATGAAAGACCCCATCATACTAGTCCTTTTTATCATTCTCTGCGATTTTGTCTGTTTCAGAAACACACAAAACTCAGCTTTTTGTATTCCCGGAACACATAAAATCATAGTTCCCAACATATTAGTCTTTTTTTAGGATTCAGACTCTACAGTTTTTCAGGTTTAGGTTTTCTTTTTGATTTAAGGTTTAGGATTTAGGGTTTAGGTTTAAGGTTTTTAATTTAGGGTTTCAGATTTATGGTTTGGGGTTAGGGTTATGTTTTTAGGTTTAGGGCTAGGGTTTAAGGGCTAGGATTTAGAGTTTTTAGGTTAAGAGTTTATTGATTTTAGGTTTTATGGTTTTTAGGGTTGAGGTTTAATGGTTTTTAGTGTTGAAATTTCATGGTATTTAATGTTTCGGGTCTTCTACGCTAAAGTAATAGACACTGATTTTTTTTCTATGTATTACATCATTACACAAAACAGTCGATTTGTGTGTTAATGTGATACACAAAATCACAGACTAACAAGAGCATGACTAAAAGGGAAAACGTAATTTTGTGTATTGTTGTAATACACTAATGACTGTTTTGTGTATTAAATAAACATACAAAATAACAAAAAGGGGTTAGACAAAAAAAATAATGCATCAAGATAGTAAAAAAATGAGTAAAAATAGGGTATATGCAATTAATAAAGAGAAAAATGATTTTTTTTTTTAAATATTGTAATGTTTTAGATTGATTCTATCATTTAGTGTGTTACAAGAATACCTAAATATATTTTTATGTATTGTAGGAACACATAAAAGTGAATATCGAAATTTAAAAAATTGATAAATTCGCTGACGTAGATATAAACTTACCCCGTCAAAAAATGTAATTTTAATATTTATGAATTTTTGGAATAATTATAAATTTTTATAAAATAAATTCACAGACACGTGCATGTGGTGGAATTGGCAAATCTTTTTGTGTTTTATAGCAACACATAAAATGGAATATTGAAATTAAAAAATTTTAAAAATCAAGAAAATTCATAGACGTAAATATTAATTTGTCTCGTCTAAAAATGCAATTTTTTTATATTTACGATTTTTTAGAATTAGTTATGATTTTTTTTATTAAAAAATTTCACGGACGCGCGCATGTGATAGAATTAGTTGGTGGTGATGGGTGCGAAGGATTTAGTCGGTGGTGGTGGTGGACGGGTAGGGTGATGGGGTGGGGGTGGTTGTGGTGGTGGGTGGTGGTGGTGGGAGTGAGGGTGGTGGTGGTGGTGGGGGTTGTGGGGTTGTGGTGGTAGGGGTGGTGGTGTGTGGTGGTAATGACGACAGATGTGGTGGTGGTTGCGACGAGGGCGATGGTGGTGGTAGGGGGTTGAAATTGTGGGGGTGATGGTGGTGGGGGTGGTGGTAGTTATGGGGTGGTCGTATCGAGGGTGGTAGGGGATGGTGTTGGGAGTCGTGGTGGTGCACTACACCGCGTCCTTCTTTCTGCGACTACATTTGTAGTCGCGAAAGAAGGAAAAAATAGTCGCAGATGCCAAAATTTGGGTTTCCCGACTACTTGTAGTCGTTAATATTTCGTCGTTTAAAGGTTCTCATTAAAGGGTATATTTAACGACAAATGACTATAAGTAGTCGTAATTACTCTATTCACATTAATGACTACAATGGTAGTCGTAAATAACTTTTACCATTGCCGACTACAGTATGTTGTTGTTATCTAGTATATTTAACGACGACTTTGTAGTCGTTATTTATGGTTATTCAAGTCTACATATTTATTAATTAGCGACTAAATATGTAGTCGCGAATAACAAATTTTTGTCGACTACTTGTGTAGTCGCTAGAGACTGATAATTAGTGACTAATTTCGGTTGTCAATGAAGACTACATGTAGTCGGCAATTTTTATTAATTATTGTAATTAAATATAATTCAAAAACGTATTTTTTTAAATAAAACAAATAATAATTAAAAATATCAATAAAAATCAAACAATTAATAAAAATACCAAAATATATATTAATGCGTCGATTCAAACCGAATTCCACAAAAGTCAAAATAAAGGTCAACTGAAAGTCAAACATAGTCAAAATACGATTACATAATAAAAATAACAACCAAATTACCAAATAACCAACATAGCCCAACCTAATGGCTATATAAACGAGTCTCTTCCTCTCATTCAGATTCATCACCACCTTCATACTCACTTTCTTCATCATCCTCTTCATCACCTCGACTCTAGATGCATTACCTACTGGAGGAGTAAGATTTTGTGGCATAGGCTGGAAAGGGGTCAAACCCTGTTGTACCCTCATCTGATTAATCCAATTCATCGCGCATCAGTCCTTGAGCTACCCGAAGCTCGTTTATGGCTTCCATCATATGCGCGTTCTGCTCGTCTTGGGTCGGGGTAGTTGAAGGACCAGAGACACGCTTCTTCTTTTTCGATTGGCCCATACCCGGTGTCCAACTCCTTTTTGGTGAGCCCATAACCTCCTTCTCCGTTTCCTTCACCGCCCCCACTTGCTTCTTCAGCCTCAAGTCACGAGCTTTGGACGACTCAGCTTGACTCTGAGTCACTTTCTCTTTCATCTTCCTCTTTAACACTTTCTGTTTAAAGACATGTAAAAAAATAAATTAATATTAAAGTCAAATAATTATTAAAATTATAATTAAAAATGTATTCTTAAAACAAACTTACATCCGCTTTCTTAAAATCATCCGTCCTCCAATTCTTCGTCTTTTTACTTTTGCCTACAACCTCGAAAAACCCACCCATCTGTGGAATAGGGATTTGTTCTTGAGTAGCCTCATCAAGCACTGTCCTCGACCCATCCGGGGTCGCCTTTAGAACACCCTGTTTCATTCAAAAAATTCAATTAATATTCGAAACAATCTTAACGCCTATATAAAAAATTAACTACCTCGTAAAGAATATCCCTAGTTCGGGAATATTTTCGAGACCCTGCCCAACTTTTATTCTTGAGATTCTTTCGATTTTCTCTATTCTGTTTAGCCTGGTGCTGGTTTATTTAAAATACAAATATTAATAACATTATCTAATCTAAATAATAAAATAAATAAAGAAATAATAATAGACCTTCGCGGTATCCGAACCCCATAACTTACAACACTTGCCTAAATCTCATCAGACAAGTCACTCGGTTTCTTTCCCAACAAGTAATAGTCCTTCTTCACATTTGGCAATATCTGCCCAATCGGGCTTTCTCCTCCAATTATCAATATCCAAAAATTCCTATATCCAACATATTAATTAAAATTAAATAAAATTAATAAATTATTCTATATATGTGTTAATATTGGGGTTTAGTTTAGAAATTACAGATAGTCGCTTGACAACTGCTTCTTTATCTGTTTGGGGAACTTTATCCCACGCTTTGTAGCATGGTGGTATTCTTTCCCGAACAGTTAGCCCGACCACTTGCCTTACGTGTTTCCCGATTTTACCGGAGGGATTACACGTGTCATCAAGTACGCAGAAGTCGACAAGCAAAGGATACCCAACTTCCTTTATTGCCTGAATGGCAGATTTTAGTGATGCAGTCCTCCTCTTTTTGCGCTTATTTTTTTCTATTTTAAATCAGATTTAATTAATGTAAATTTAAAATAAAAGTAAGTTTGGTAAAAAATTTGTATATATACCCAGTTGGTTGTTACAAGTGGACAGGTTTCTGTTTGGATTATGGTTTGGATCGCGTTCCCCACCATCCCCATTGTGGTTTCTAGATAGCACATTAGCCATCTAGTTTACAATCCCAAATGACGAATAAATATATTTAAAATACATAATTAAAAACAAATTTACATCACTAAATTAAATAAATTATCACATCATCTAATAAAAATAAATATTAAATAATACAATAAAAATATTACACAACAAAATTAAATAATAAAGTATATACAATAAGTGTAAATAAAATAAATAAAATAAATAAAATAACTCTAAATAAAATTAATACAATAACTCATAATTAAAAAAATATTAGTTGTTTTACTTATTTATTTTAATGATTACATTTTAGTCTTTTTATTTATTTTAAATATGCAATTTAGTCCTTGTGTTTTTTTAAAATACAAAATAGTCCTTTTATAAATATAAAGTCCTAAGTTTTTTAGTCTTTATATTTTTGGAAAATATTTTTAAAAATTGCAAAATAGTCCTTCATTTTTTTTAAAATACAATACATTAAATTTCATTCTAAAATTATCAAAAATGTATAATTGCAAATTTAGTAAAACATATAATCAAACCTTATTTTTTTCGTCATTATACTTTTTTTCAATATTCTTTAAAATTGCAAATTAGTCCTTCTTTATTTTTTAATTACAAATTAACCCAAAAATTCCGATAAATTAAATTTGTTCTTAAATTATCTAAAATACTAAATTGCAAATTTGGTCCAAAATATAATCAAACCTTATTTTATAGTCCTTATACTTTTTTGGGGCAACGCCCAATTAATTACGCGGAGAAGGTAAGTATTCCCTATTAATTACAACTTCAACTTAATTCCCAATTAAGCACAAAATATTACCCAATTACCAAAATATCCTTCTACCTATTATTAATTACTTTAATTATATATTTTATTAATTATAGTTTAATATTTATTTATTTTTTTCAGATTTTTTTTTTAAAATATTTTTTTTTTCGAAATATTTTTTTTTCAAAAAATATTTTTTTTTCGAAAAATATTTTTTTTTCGAAAAATAATTTTTTTTCAAAAAATATTTTTTTTTCGAAAAATATTTTTTTAAAAATTTTTTTTTTCGGAAAATTTTTTTTTCAAAATTTTTTTTTTTCGGAAAATTTTTTTTCGAATTTTTTTTTTTCGAATTTTTTTTTTGTCGATTTTTTTCCCCCAGAATTTTTTTTCCATGATAATTGTGTGTTAAAGTAACACAAAATCATATGTGTTGTGTGTTGCATGAACACCCAATATGTATAATATTGAGTTGCTTAAACACACATAAATAACAAATTGTGTGATACATGAACACAAATCAGACAGACAGAATATTTGTACACAAAGGTATAGAATAATGTATATGTAGGCTGATTATGTGTTCATGCAACACGCAATTGCTGAAAGTATGTGTTACAGTAACACACAACAGTATGGGTTTTGTGTTGGTAAGACACACAATGCGTTTATCATTTACAGTTTTGCGTTGCTTAAACACACACAAATAACAATTGTGTGTTGCAGGAACACAGAATAAGATATACAGAATATTTGTACACATTAATAGATAATAGTGTACAGATAGTCTGAACATCTGATTGTGTGTTAATGTAACACACAATCGCTTGATGTATGAGTTACAGTAACACAAAACAGTATGGACTTGTGTGTTAATGAAAAAATCTTCGAAAATATTTTTCGAAAAAAAAAAAATAATTTTCGAAAAAAAAAAATTTCAAAAAAAAAAAAAATTTCGAAAAAAAAAATTCCAAAAAAAAAAAAAAATTTGTGGAAAAAAAAATATTTTCGAAAAAAAAAATTCAAAATTTTTTTTTTTTCGGAAAAAAAAAATATTTAAAAAAATGAAAAAATAAATTCAGATATTAAATATATAAATATATAATGAAATAAAAAAACATATAAGGGCAATAATGGAAGGTAAATATGACCATGTGCTTATTTGAGAATTAAGTTGAAAATTTGTGAGTAAGTAGGAAGTAATTTCCTCCTTCCTTTTTTTTGAGAATGAAAAGTGAGGAAGTGTAATTAATTGGGAATTATCTCTACTTTTTTTCAATATTTTTTAAGTTGCAAATTAGTCCTTTTTAAAAAAAATACAAATTGACCCTAAAAATTCCAATAAATAAAATTTCATTCTAATTATATAAAATTACTAAATTGCAAATGTAGTCTAAGATATAATCAAACCTTATTTTTTAGTCCTTACACTTTTTTTCAATATTTTTAAAAATTGAAAATTAGTCCTTTTTTTAAAAACACAAACTTACACTAACAATTCCAAAAATTTGTTTTCTAACCCTAAGTCATCCAACATTCCAAATTATTCCAAAAAAACTACAAAAATTCATATCAATAAATTCCTAAAATGGACTCTAACACACAAATCATGTTAAATAGTCATTTCATGCATTCAAAACCCTAATTATTAGCCAAAGTGTATTTAAATTTTTTTTTCACTAATTGTTCAACAAATCTAGCTATCCAAATGTGTTAAAACTATCACCATTCACTCCTAAATATCCCATATTACATTCGGAATTAGCTATATCATGTAAAAATGAGATAACAAAAAAGTTGGAAAACAAACATAAAAATTAAAACATAAAAAGTGGATGAAAATCATACTTTTAATGATGAAATAGAAGATACTTTGATGTACATAAACACAAGCAAAAAAAAAAGGTTAGAAAAATAATTAGTGAAATCATTAGAAATCACGAGAAATAGATGGAAATGTTGGATTAGGAGTTGATTTTATTACCTTTGGAATGGATTAGTAGTTGATATGAGCTTCAATTGCAGATGGAAATGGAGTTTTTATTAACGGTGTTTCATTTTTGTGAATAAGAGAAAGAGATGAGTGAAATGGAGAGGCTCGGCAGGTTGTACATATAGTACTTTTTGTTTAGCGACTACATCGTGTAGTCGTAACGATAAGGAAGTCGTCGTTAGAAAAAGAAGTGACCGACACGTGCCTCATTCACAACTACTTTGTAGTCGCGAAACATCGGGTACGAAACGCGTGTCCTTTAATGAGAGGGAAAATGGACTGCCCAATTTTAATGGATATTAAATTCACCTTTAACGACCACTATGTAGTCGTTTATAATGATTTATATTTCTCGACTAGTTCATACGCATGAACTAGTCACAAATGACTCCCACTAATTAACGACTAGTTCTTCATCTCTTTCGACTACAATGTAGTCGCTAATGATAAAATTGATTTTTTTTTTCTTTTTTATTTAATTGTAAAGAACAGTTTTAATTTTTAAACACCTGTTATACAATAAAAAATAGAAATATAATCAATTCCACATAATCATAATAAATCATCAATTTAAATACCAAATTTAAAAAAACACGAAATTGAATACACAAAACAATAAAGATATAATAAAACACTTCAATTTGTTTCGTCGTGTCAACAACTTCCTCATCACTATCAACATATATTGGTTCCTCTATTTTATCATCGGCATACTCGTCCATCGTATCGTCCAAAAACTCATCCTCTTCATCAATAATTAAATCTATATGCAATAGAAGGGTCAAATTGGAGCTACTCACCAGTTGTCAAGTTTAGCTATGAGTACTCCGTCTCTGAGTTCACCAAAGAAATCATGATAATCTCCTTTTCAGTAGATAGTGATTCTGCACCCCCATAACTTGGGACTCCATCCATGCCTATCATTGATTTCCCAAACAACTTTCCACCCTTTTTGTGTTTTCCTTGAATTAATCTCATCAATGTAAAACATTTTTTTTGCTTGTGTCGCTAAGATGTATGGTTCGTCTCTCCAAAAAAAAAACTAGACATGTTAATAAAGGTTACCCCATTCTCTGTCCTCGTAGTGCTCGTGTTATACCAATTACACTCGAATAACACAACGAAACAACCACTATCAAATGTTACCTCTACAATCTTGACTAATTCACCGTAATACGGTTTCCCATTCACACGTGGTACATACCCCGTAATACTAAGTCACTCTTTTTTCTCCTTTTTCACGAGTAACTCATTTGACACCATTCACAACACATGAATCGTATTTATAAACCGGACCATGAGACTTACTAGCCCATAAAATCATCTCACGGGTAGCAAATGCATCACCGAAATTTTTCATTTCATAAACCTACAAACAAGAACAATTATAATAATATTGTCTAACATTGAATCTTAATTTGATATTTGAATGGATCTATACCTTATGCATAAACTAATCTTGGAAATTTTGTTGGTGTTTCCTCTCTTTATCGGCTACAGGGCCCGATAGCGTGGCTTTTTGTTCTCTGCACATTTGAAGACCGAAGTCAATACTTTTTCCATAATGAATGAAAAAATAATAAATACAAATGATCAACTTACGTCATTAAACGTTGGATTTTGTCGCAATTAAGTAGGATGTAACAGTTGATTTGCTCCTTCTCTACGTATTGCAAAACACCAAACTCTTTTTTACCTAGTGGAGTACACTGGTTCTTAGATACCGATAAATCTTTAGGTTGAGCTACAGTCTCGGTATATCTACCCAGTTCGTTGAATTTTTTTCTTCTTCTTGAAGATAACGCGATATGAAAGTCAAAGTCTCATCTACGGCGTATCCCTCAGCGATTGAACCCTCCGGCCTAGCCGGGTTTTCTATGTACTCCTTCAACTTCTTTAAATACCGCTTAAACGGGTAATGCAAAGCATCTAAACCGGTTCCCTTAACAAAGCTTCGGCGTATAAGTGTATAACCAGGTGAATCATTATATTGAAAAACGCGGGAGGCAAAATTATTTCCAGTCTGCACATAACTCTTTCCTACTGAGATTTTTTTTACAAACGACTCTAAACACGTTAGCTAACCCAATAATCGCATCACTAATCGATTTATCTTCAATAATCCCGGGGATACTAGACACGAAAAGATACTGCATCATCACGTGACAGTCGTACGATTTCATTCCGATAATCTTGCCCATATCACTTTGAACATTATTTCTCAAACTAGATGCATAACCATCGCGAAAATTCTGTTCCTTCAACCAGTCAAGAAATATTTTCCGCTTTTCCGTTGACAAAGTATACTTTGCACGCTTCATTATCGTTTTACCTCCTCTTGATATCAACCACAAATCTTTCCTGATGTTCATATCCTTAAGATCCATTCTTGCTTACAAGTTATCTTTGTTTATTTTCCCATCAAGACCTATAACTGTACCAAACAAACTATCACACACATTATTCTCGCAATGCATAACATCATGTTATGTTTCAACAAATTTTTGGACCAATAAGGTAAATGATAAAGAATACTCTTTTTCTTCCAATTGAATTGACGAGGACCAGATTTCTTCAGGATCTTGACTCCAAAATCCTTGTTTTTACCGTGAAACACAATGGGCAACCCATATAACTCTGAATATCAGCAGGAGTATGTTTCCTCGATGGGTCCTAATGATCGGTACCGGGTACAAAACCTTGTCTTTTCTAAATCGATGTCTGGGAGGTAACCAACGTCTATGGTCAAATTAAATCACCCCTTTCTTCAACTTCTTCGAAGGAGTAAAATCCATGCATTCTGGGCAAGTTGAGTAACCTTGACCTGACCATCCTGAAGTGTATGACCTAGTACGGTAATCATTAGTCGTGGACAACAAGCAAACCTTCATTGTAAACTCTTGCTTCATGTGGGCATCATACGTAAGGATCCTTTTCTCCCACAACTTGTCCAAATCATCTATAACAGGTCGAAAAAAGACATTCATGTCCTTACCGGGTGAATGGGGTCCCGGAATCAACAAACAAAGCTGAAATATGGTCTCCTTTACGCATTCCCACGGTGGCAAGTTGTAGACAAAGCCGGTCCTGAGGGAAGGCCAAGGAGGCCATCGCCTTGGGCCCCCCTCAATTCTTAATACTTTTAGGGCCCCAAATGTTTTTGTTATGTATAGTATAATTTTTTTCTTATTTAAAAAAGGCCCACTTTTAGTCCAACTTAAAACAAAAATGCTAGTATAGTTTTTTTAAAAAAAAAATTGTTTAATTAAATTAATTAAAAAAATTGTAATACACCTAAGATTTTTTTAGGGGCCCATATTTTAAATTTTGCTTTGGGCCCCCAAAACGTCAGGACCGGCCCTGGTTGTAGACGGTCAATATAACTGGCCACATGCTGTATGAGTTGTTCAGCATAGAGAATGAACAAAAACCTCGATACCCAGACCCTATTGAATAAATTCCGAGGTTCACTAGCAAACTCATGATGTAACTATACAAATCTCTTCCAACTATCACCATCAACCGGATGACGCGACACATCTGGGTCGGTACTCTTCCATGTACGGTGCCAAATCATATTTTCGGCAGTGTCTCAAAGCATAAAGTCGCTACAAGCTTGGCGCAATCGGAAAATATCAGAGTTTCTTATGCGCTACTTTCTGACCCTTCTTCGGGTCCCATCTGTATTCACTACATACTGGACACTTGTCGAGGAATTCATTTTCCTTGTAAAATAATTCTCAGTTGTTCACGCAAACAACAATGGTAGTGTACCTCATACCTAAACTTCTTAACTTTTTGTTGCACTCCTCGTAAGACTCGGGCAAGGTATGAGATTTGGGCAACAAGTGACACAACAGTTCAAGAAGCTCGGTGAAAGATGTGTTAGTCCACTTGTTCTTCACCTTCACGTGCATTAGCTTCGCAATGAAATTTAATGAACTCATTAATGTACATCTAGGGTATAATTCAGTCTCTAGTTCCTCCAACATAGTTTCGAAACTTCCACATGTTGAATTGTTCGATTATATCATCTCGGTGTCCCCCTAATGACCACCACCCTCGTAATTAGGTCTCAAATCTTCATAGACATTTAACATTTCATTTTATACATATCGAGTCTCGAGAATTCTAAAGTCTCACCATGCTTTGTCCAAATCTCATATGTGGACAAAAACTCGAATTGTACAAGATGTGACCTAACTTTGTTCACATTAAACCGACGATAATTCAAACACCCATTGCACAGACAAAACAAAGTTTCTTTAAAATCCTCTTGTTTTTTGAGAAAATATGAGAAATTCTTCTATACCTTTAACAAATTCATGCAAAACACGATGAGCGGAATTAATCCAACTCTTGTCAATACCCGAAGCCATCCTCTATTACCAATATAATCAACTACAACAATATGAAGAATACAAAATAAAAATTTAAATTGTGCATTTTGATTTATTCTCATACAAAACTATAACATGTAGATTACAATAATAAAAAAATATTTCTAACAACATAATCATACTATATAACATTAAATACACAATTATAATCAAAGAAAAGGAATTTTAAAAAATTTAATGAAGAAAAAATACCTACTTTGGCAAATTTGGTTGGAGAAAGTGAGAATTGTGTAGGTCCCACTTTGTTGATTGGCCCTGAAAAACTTTTACACATGTTGAAATAATATTTGATGATGATTAGTGGAAAAAATTTAGGAGGGTTTTGAAAGAATAATGTGAAAGATATAAAATTGTGGGTATTAATGAATTCAACTATCAAGTTGCTATCATAAATACGCTAAGAGCTTTCTAGACTACATAAGTAGTCGCTAAAGATGATTAAGTAGTTGTTATTAGTGACAACTAGCGACTACAAAAGTCGTCATAAAAAGAAACAAATCTTTTGGACTACTTATGTCGGTGAACAAAAAATTTAAAATAAAAATACATACTAGCGACTACACAAAGCTCATTAACGACTACACGGTGTAGTCGCAAGTTAGAAAACTTATTAACGAAGACTTGTGTAGTCGAAAAAGAGGGAAAGTAGTCATTAGTAATAAGTAGCCGCGAAAGATATATCTTTAGCGACTACAATAAAGTAGTCGGGAAAGGTTTAGTTGCTAAATAATAATTAAAATAATTATTTATAAAAAACTTCTCCTTTATAATTTTTATACCTTTACCACATTTATTATTAAATATATTATTTTCAATAAAATATTTATTTTTAAATATTAAACAAATATTAGGGTACTTCCACCACCACCACCACCACCACCATGTATTTAACCACCATTACAGCTACCACAACCACAACCACCACCACATCAACCACCACCACCACCACCACCACCTACTACTAATTCCATTACACACGCGCGCGTCCGTGAAATTTTTCTAAAATCGTCATAACTAATTCTAAAAAAATCAGAAAAATAAAAAATTTGCATTTTTGGATAAAGCAAATTAATATTTACATCTATGATTTTTTTATTCTTTTTCGCAGACACGGAATTCACTGTTTAAAACATGAAATTCATTGTTCGAAACTAGGGCTGCTCACGGGTCGGTTAACCGACCCGTAGGGGTATACCCAAAACCCCACCGGGTAGCTCGGTTTGTAATTTGCCTAACCCAATAATTAATTTTTTAATAAAAACCACACGGGTTGGGTGTATGCGGGTTGGATCGGTTTTGGGTCGGTTCGGTTATGGTCAACAAAAAGTCAAAACATCTAAAACAGTTAAAAAATACCATACATTTATTATAAATTTTCCATAAATAGAAAGTTGACTAAATTAGAAACTTTATCAAAATAGTGGGTATTTTGACATATTTCGTAGTTTCCCATCAGAAATTACAGTACATGAATTGTTACAAAAATTGAATCGCTACTAAAAAATCTAAAATTACAATACATTTCAATTTGCAACCTAACTTGTCCAAATTTAACAACTTGTACAACTTTGGGTGCAATTGCTGTAGTGATTCCAAAAACAAACTTCCAATGGTTGATAATTCCTGCAAATTTGTGACAACAAAAGATAAGAACCAAATCAGTTGTAGCCTCAGAATCAGTGTCATCGTTGGCTTCAATTTAGCCTTAGATTTTATATCTTCATTGGCCTTATAACCTTAGGGACCTGTTAAGGGACAAGGGACTTATCTAACAACTTACAAGAAACAATTTACAACTCAATTGTTGCCAACTCAACCAATTTTCCACCTATTATAACTCATTCATCATAAGATAATCATTGTATTCGGGACAAGTGAAATGGGAGATGCAAACAAATCTTTTTTGTTTAAAATTGTCAACTTGTAAGTTGTAAGAATATATTTATATACCTTAGGTTATTGGTTTCTAACTTGTTAAGGTGGACTCTTGCGAAGTCTCACTTAACTCGTCTAAGCCATAATAACCTTCAAAATATGAGAAACACCACAAATTCAGTTCTTAAGTAAAAAAAATTAATCAAATCAAACTCAGAAATGTAGTGTAAATGAATATTTTACCTACCTCAGCCTCCAAGTCTTGAACCAACTCCTTAGACGTTGTTAAGTTTTATAGGAAGGGATGATTTTAACCAATTTTGAGTGCAGATCAGTGCCTTAACTGTAGTAGGTGAAAGAGAACTTATAAATTGATCAAGTACCATTTCACTTGTACTAAAGGTAGATTCAGAGGCAACAGTAGAAACATGGATAACTAAAACATGTTTTGCCATCTCAGATAAGTGTTTGAAGCTAGAGGCATTATTTTTCCACCAACACAGAATATCAAACTCAGAAGTCAGTTCTTCAACTTCTTCATTTAGATATCTTTGAAGTTCATTACCTTTAGCAACTTATTTTCCTTCATGAAAGATTGAAATCTGCCACCCAAAACAGATGGAGATTCAATAGGAGTCACTACACCACTAGAAGTAGGAGCAGCTGTTTTAGAGTATTGGGCAAACATTCTATCCAATGCATCGGTAAATTTAGCAAGCAAATCAGTAGCTTGAGAAGGAGTATACATAAAGTTAAAGTAGCAAGTTAGGTATTGCATATTCTTCTAGGATCCAAAGCAACTGCAACATACAAAATTATGTTAATACTTTGAATGCCCCAATATTTCTGAAACTTATCTTTCATTTTTCCAGCCATTTCTTTCAAAACCTCATCCTCTGCCTTACACAACTCCTCAATATTCTCCCAAATTATCACAATTTCATCAAAGAACAAATTTGTAGTAACAAATAGTGTACCAGGAATTTTTTTAGTTGAGTTATAAAACAATCTCAGAAATTGTCCAAAAGAAGCCGTATTTTGCCAATCAACAAAGTGAGGTGGTATTCTTAATGTTTCATCAACAAAGAAAGCTTTAAAGTTGTCATCATGTTCAGGCATCAAAGAAAACATAGTTTCAAATTTGATTGCAGATTCAAGCATTTTATATGTCGAGTTCCATCTCGTGGGCACATCAAGGCACAAAAGTGCCTTAGACTCAATAGAACAAGTGGATATTGCATCTTTAAATGTTGTAGCACGAGCTGGAGAAGATCTAACATATCTAACAGCCTCTCTTATGTTTTTGATTGCACCCTCTAATTCTGTCATGCCTTCTCGTACAATTAGATTTAATATATGCGCACAACATCTTACATAGAGAAACTCGTGATTCAATATAGTCTTGGGCTTAAAACCTGATGATTTCACCAAGTATTCGATAGTAACCGTATTAGAAGATGCATTATCCACAATCAAACACATATAAGTATCCAACTCCCAATCTTTAAGAATTGATTCAACAAATTTACCAATTGTTACACCCTTATGATCCTCAACAATACAAAAGCCTATTATTTATTTTTTTAATTTCCAATCATCATTAATAAAATGTGCAGTTAAACACATGTAATTCAGAATCTGATTTGAAGTCCATGTATAAGTTGTCATACTTATCCTCAATCCATTCATCAGTTTTTTCAACTTAGCCCTTTCTTCAGCATAAATTGACATACACTTCCTCATAATTGTCATCCTACATGGTATTTTAACAAATTTGGGTTGCATTACATTACAAAACCTTTTAAATCCAATGCCCTCCACAGATCTGAATGATAACTCATCAATAATCACCATCTCAGCTAAAGCTTTAGTACAAGTCTCAACTGAAAATATGTATGGCACCACGCCCCCACCATCCTCATCTTTTTTAAACATCAACTGACTTTGTCCCTCTTCTACAAGGGGATAGAAAGGATAATTCTTACACTTCTTATGGTTTATATGGTTTAACATGTTTGTAGTACCATGTATTTTAGAATTAGTAACATAACTTGTGGGATAGTATTTACATTTGCCTCTTCTTTTATTTGACTCATCGAATATGGGTTCAAACACTGTCCAACAGTTGTCTATGATTTTCTTAGGCTTCTTAGAATCAGGGAGTTTGTTACTAGATGGGGGGGTGGTTTGGGGTAGGAAATTTTCCCACTGGAGTTGGAGTTTGGGTTGTAATACCAGTAATAATCTCATTTTCAGTCTCCATTTCAAGTAATTATTCTGCAAACAACACAGCAAATTGATGTTAGTATTCATAATAAAACAAGAAACTAAACTAAACAACTAATATATGATTTGTATAAGTGTTAATCAAATACATCTTGAATGAAATCACCACTGATTTCATACAAGATGTATTTGATTAACACTTTACTAACCATGTACTACTTGTTTAGTTCATTGTGAAATAACTTAAGATTTGTATGATTGCTTAAGTGTATTACACTTAAACAATCCTACAAAACTCAAGTTATTTCACTTATTTGTCCAAGTGTTCAAAGTAAATTGAAATGACTAAGTGTTAAATACTTGAATATTGTGTGTAATCACCACAGATTTCACAAAGTATTCAAGTGTTTAACACTTGTTCATTTCAATATTCTTTAGTCTCATGTATGATTAAATGTTAGTCAATTGAAACTTTATTGAAATCACCACTGATTTCACCCAAGTTTCAAGTGGTTAAAATTTATTCATACAAAGTTATAATGGAAATGAAAACTAAGTGCAAAACATATATATGCAAACAAGAAAGATTATTAAATACCTGTAAAATGTAAATGGAGTAACAAATCAAGCTTTAAACAATCAAATCCAGAACAGCTCCATTAGCAACAATTGCAAGATCATGCAAGTAAATCAAGGGAACATTCTATTAGCTAATATTCAAACCTCAAATGAAAACTAAGTGCACAACATTATACTGTAAACAAGAAAGCTTAGTAATTACCTTTAAGTTGAGTAACAAAGCAAGCACAGGTCCAATACCAACAACATGGCAACAATAGCGAAACTGATGTCTCCTCATTTGTGATAGATTTATATTAGGATGAGACATCATTTTTAGTGATTCAGAAGTCATAAATGTTGATTTTCTTGAGAAATAGTGCACTTTCCTATTTTGAATCTTGAATTAGTAAAATAATATTTTTAGAGCATATTGAGTTTAATTGTTTATTTAGTGTGTAGCTTTAAAGATAATTATGGAGATTAATTAGAGTCCAAGTCAAAGACTACAACTTATGGAAATAATTTGCATGGTAATTGGAGATAATGAAACAAAAGCTAAAAAGATGGAAAAGGAAAAGCTGCCTAAATCTGAGATTCTGCAGAACACGCCTAAAGAAGTGGCGATTACTCCTACAAGGAAGCCGATTTTGGTAATTTCCTTTCATAAGGACGTAGATAATTCTGTGAGGATTCTTTTGGTATATTATGGAGCAAAAACCGACCAATAACGAAGAAGATATGCTCAAAACGGTCCAGCAGTATTTATCTTTATTTCCATACGAATTTGAGTTGGGTTAGGAGTCCAATACTTTATCTATTCATCAAGAAAACGAATTAGGTCTTCTAAACACCTATAAATACACCCTTATATCACTTTTAAAATCATCCTTGCCTCATAGTAATTAGTTCTTAAGGTTTTATTCTTCCAGTTTATTGTAGAGAGAAAGATGATGTCTTTTGTAATTTCTTTTAGTTTATTTCCTTCAGGTATGAACTAAACTCCCCATAGCTTGGGTTTTGAATCATGTATAAACTATGAATTCTAATTTCTTTCTATCTAAGTTTCTTTGGGAATTACATGTTTTAATCTGATATTAGTTACTTACCTTTTATATTTGATTATGTGTTTTGGTTTAATGATTGTTTTCCTTGCTAGTGCACGAGTATAGGATTGCCTTAATAGTAGTTAGATGATCACCTTAGCTGGGTGTCAAATTGTTGAAACACCACATAACGTCTAGTGTCGATATTAGTTCTGACAAAACATGATTCTAACTAGATAGTCATTAGGGTTTGTTTTAATCACCATATCACCAATTGATTGAAATGTTTGCTTAGGGCCTTGGTAGCGCTTGATAACCCTATTTGAAACCACGTCTTGGTTGTGCCGTAGCCCCCTTAGTCTCTCTCAAGGTCTAAGGTATGGGAATTCAGAATCCTGACTAAGTATACAAGAGCTAATATTCTCCCTTATAAACTAGATCTAATAGAAAGAATTAGAAGGATTAGTGCATACTAGCAAAACCTAATCTATATCTCTCATCTCATATTCTTAGTTATTTATTTTATTGTCTTTATTTTCTTAGTTTAATTTGCTAATTTCAAAATTCTCCCTTTACTTTATTGTCTTTTAATTATTTACTTTTACTCGTTATTCTTACCTACTCGTATAACACACTTAAGCCAATGAGAACGAACTCAACTTATCAACTAAAACTTGCATACGTCATGTAATACTTGCAGTACTGTGCCTGTCTAGGGTGAGAGTGCGTAGTTTTCTTGACTTTATTTTATCATATTTTTATCACACCCTAGGCGACACCAAAGACCATAAAAAAACAAGGTAAACAATCAATTAGCCAATATCAATTATCAAATGAAATTATAATCAATCACAAATACCATAAATAATAGTAAAAAACACTTAGAATCCCAAATCAGTTACGAATTGAAAACCCAGAGAATCCTTTAATAAACCAATTATTTATTTCTAAACCATAACATTTACACAAACAATCGATTAAAACTCAATCGGAATTACAGAAAATCAAAACACACAACTTAGGGTTTGGAATATCAAATTACTTTCGAAAGGGTCTTTTAAGGGTAATAAGCCACCGCCTAGCCATATAAAGGCTTCATAATACTACAACCCATAGACTAAATCTCTAACCATGGTTAGATGATCAAACCCATAACCCAAAGGACGAGCTTTATCAGAGCAATAAATGCGACCCATAAAAATAGGTGAGGAGAGTTTAATGCGGTGTACAATATCGCTCAAAAACGCCGGCGAGATTTGACGGGGATGGAGAAAAGCCAGGACTAGGGGCTTAGGGTTTTTGAGAGACATGGAGAGAGACAGAGAGAAGAAGAAAAGAGAGAGAGAGCGACGTGAGTGAGGTGAGAGAGAGGTCAAAATGACCTTTCGTGTACTGAAAGAACAAAACCAAACGAACGGGAGAGTATCGTTTCCCATACGCTCAACATTTTGGTTTTTTATTAATAAATATCAATATATATATATATATATAAAAATAAAAAACCTAATGGGCGGGTGGGGTTCGGTTACCCACGGGATTGGCGAAGCCAACACCATCAACTGGCCCAATACCAAAAAATTAATTTTTTTGGCTCAATGGGTCCTGGTAGCTTTAGGGTTTGGTTTTTTCGGGCCTGGTTTGGGTTGGTTTGGGCGGGTGGGCGGGTTTTGGGTTCCGGTTGAGCAGCCCTATTCGAAACAGTGATTTTTCTTTTCACAAACATGAAATTAACAGCCAAAAAAATTTAAAAAAATTGAAAAAATTAAAAAAAAATCATAGACGTAAATATTAGTTTGCTTTATCAAAAATTGTAAATTTTTTATTTTTTTAGAATTAGTTATGACGATTTTAAAAAAAATCACGGACACGCGCGTGTGTTATGAAATTAGTAGTTGGAAATGGTGGTGGTGGTAGGGTAATGGTGATGTTGGGGTGGTGGTGGAAGGGTTTAATCGCAAATGGGATAAATCCATCTTTGTTTTACAATAGAGATGAGACAAATCACATCTCAGTATTAAATGAGTTCTTTTTTGTTTTAGTGTTTAGTAGTGTTGATGACTCGTACAATTTGATTTTGAATGTTATATAATGAACTAGAAACAATAATTTTCTTCATTTGAACTCATTATTACTTCTCAAGTTATCAATATTCAAAGTAAATACGTTATTCCTTATATAAACGTAAATTGTAGGGAACGGATTAGAAGAATATGCAGCTAATAGCCTTAGGTTTCGAAGGCTCTGCAAACAAAATCAGAGTAGGAATAGTAAAACTGGATGGAACAATCCTATCAATCCCTCGACATACATACATAACCCCACCAGGTCAAGGTTTTTTACCTCGCGAAACAACACATCGTCATCTCGAACACATTATACCTTTAATTAGTTTTACAATAGAGATGGGACAAATTCCATCTCAGTATTAGCATGGAGACGAGACAAATTCAACCCAATCAAAGATGGGACAAAATCCCATTTTAAAAAAACCAAAAAAATTTTAAAAAAAAATCATAGACGTAAATACTAACTTGTATCATCTAAAATTGCAATTTTTTTATTTTGTTTGATTTTTTTAGAATTAGTTATGACGATTTTTAAAAAAATCATGCATGTGCGCGTGCGATGAAATTAGTATTAGGTGGATTTTCACATCTATGATAATGTTTGATTTAAATGGGAATAAATATATAGTCAAAGACAACAATTATAATAAGAGTATTATATTAATCTTTTCATTTAAATTATTGTGTAATTTTAATAGGAAGTTGGTTTTTTATTTTAATTTAAGAGGGCATTGACCCATTTTATTTTATTTTAATGTAAATGATGACATTAGAGGTAAATCATAATTAATTTAAATCTTTTAGGTATATAAATTTTTTAAGTAATTTTTAATAACAGTTCGATATCACACTTTTATAGGTCAATTATTCATGGGGTCTTAAAGATTATTATAGTGACACATAGGAACTAGTCAATTCCTCTCTCCTTCTTAGAGGCCAATAAGATGTCCAATGTCATAACTACCTTTCTAGTACATATAAGACAGAAAAATTGATTCTTCTCTCTCCTCCACTACCATTACTCTCTCTTCTCCATTACCATTAATCTCTCTCCTCTTTTATCATTTTTTTTCTCTCTCGTCCCTCATTAATTATCAAAAAAAATCCAGCTCTGACCACAACCACCGATCACCGCCGGAAAAAGTTCTGAGCGTGGAAAATTTTTTGAGTCTGAGGTACTGAGCATGAAAAAAATTGCTGAGTATCGTAAAAAAATTCTGAGTGTCGGAAAAAATTGTTGAGTATTCGATTTTTTTTTGAATGACTTTACTGAGCATGCTCGTTTGCTCAGTAACTTGCTGAACGTTTTTCGTATAATCAGTAAATTTACTGAGCATTTCTCGTATAATCAGTAAAGTGCTGAGCAGTTAGACAAAAGTTATTGAGTTTAATACAAAAATCTATTTTACATTACAAAAATGAAATTATTACATTATAATTATAATTACAAGGAAAAAACATCAAAATAGTCTCTGGATGCGTTCTTAATGCATGTTGGTCTAACACCAACAACAAATCAAGTGTTTGTGTTGGCCTGAGAGAGGTGAAAATCATGAAACTGTCATCATTGGTATTTCTATGCTTCCAGGAGTTGTACTTTGTGCTTTATCGATCCAAAATCTTGCTTGATTACTTCCTCTTTAGTTACGACTCTTGAAAGTTATCGATCCAAAAAGGCAAGATGCTAAGTAGATGCAAACCTTCGCCTGCACAATTCCGGCGAGTCTTCCATCGGAACGCATGGTCTGAATCGAAGCTCCGGGAGATCTCTTGCCATCATCGACTATGTTCTTCTCCATCGAAGCGAGGATGTCGCTCCTCACGGCGGTTCACAGGCTCGGTTTTGGTTCGCGGAGGGAAGCCATGGCAAGCGAATCTTCCATCGCAACGCACGGTCTGAATCGAAGCTTCGGGAGATCTCTTGCCATCATCGACTTTGTTCTTCTCCATCGAAGCGAGGATGCCGCTCCTCACGGTGGTTCACGGGCGCGGTTTTGGTTCGCGGAGGGAAGCCATGGCCACAGGCTCACCGGCACGACGGCTTGGTTCACAGGCGAGACGGCTTGGTTCACATCCTCGGTCTTGGTTCGCAGATAGGATTTTGCTCCGGTGAACGAGTTCCATTACACAACCTCCTTCGCTGATGAGAGAATTAACAAATTGCTTCGCCGATGAGAGAGGAGAAGAAACGGGGCGGGCTGATGAGAGAGGAGGAGAAGAAGAAGCGTCTGAGAAAGGAGAGAGGAGAGAGGGAGTAATTTTAGGTTTTGATTTTTATCTGTTAATAAGTAGTATATAAAAACAAAAAAAAATGTAAAAAAATAATTGGTTTTTTGGCTTATAGTGTTAATTTTTGTTTGTGACTTTTAATAAGAAAAGACTATAGAGCTGATTTTCTTAGATCACGAAATAGTGTTTTCAGGACCTTTTGAGTAATAATCTCTACTTTTATTTTTGTAATTTGTTCTCCATACTTTGTGGAGATATTAATACTGATCGACTTTAAAATCTGTTAAATCTGTTGTATATAAATAATATGATAATCCGATTTGCCAATACGTCTGAAACTAAAAGCAAAAAATATATATAGTTCCAAGAGAGACCATAAGGAGTTTTTTTTATTTGTAACATAATTTAAAAAAATAATTGCAACAAAAACCTATTTAATAAAATAATTGCACAACTAACCTATAGGCGCTCCTCCGAGGAGCGCCTCTTTCATTTAGTCGGCCCATTAACTTAATAGTCCATTAGCTAATTTAATTCAGAGGCGCTCCTTTGAAGAGCGCCTTTACTGGAAAAAAAAAACTTCTTGGCCAACGATCTGTTTGCTTCATTAAATTTGGTAAAGAATACTGCTTCTAAGGCTTTGTCAAATGAAACAAATAATCGTCAAGGACGTCTGAATCTCACATTTAATAATGTTTGGTTAATGTTTCACAAATAATGTTTTGACGAATCACTTAAAAAACGTATGATAGAATGAGTTACATGAGATGATAATTTAGTAAACCAATCTAGTGTTTCTTGAATTGCTTAAGAGTTGGACTTACTTTCTAAAGCTAACATAGCTGAATGCATAAAGTTTTTGCTTCAATTAATCAAAGGTCTCAAACAACCCATTTTCCTCAATACCCAACTCTCCTAATTTTCCTGAGTCGCTTCGCTTCTTACTTTATTGAAACATTCATTTGCAATTTTTAATTGTGATAATGCAATAGCAATATGCTTATTTGGCTACATTTGTTCTGTAACGTTCTCGTTTCCTTTCTTATTCATAGTATTACTCACTCGGAATCCACCGTTTAAGTGCTTACTCCAAGAATTTTAAAAACCAAGTACGTGCTGTCTCATGTATAAGGATATCCTTAGTTCGTTAATTTCTTTTGAACCATCTTCGTTTGCCTGTCCTAGTTTATCATCGGTAGAAAGGTTTAAAATCGTTTTACTTGGTAAAGGAGGTGACATTTTGCTGGATTTGTTTTGTGTCTATTGTAGATTAGTGATCTAAAATAAGCGTTGAATGGGCTGCTGAGTTCCCAGTAATTATCTCCATTCAACAATTCTTTACCAAATTTAATGAAGCAAACAGATCGTTGGCCAAGAAGTTTTTTTTTCCCAGTAAAGGCGCTCTTCAAAGGAGCGCCTCTGAATTAAATTAGTTAGTGGACTATTAAGTTAATGGGCCGACTAAATGAAAGAGGCGCTCCTCAGAGAAGCGCCTATAAGTTAGTTGTGCAATTATTTTATTAAATAGGTTTTTGTTGCAATTATTTTTTTAAATAATGTTACAAATAAAAAAAACTCGACCATAAGGCTACTCTAGCATGCATGAAGATTAAAGGAGGGGCGGGGCAGGGTAGGGCAAGGGTCTAGTGAGTAGTAGCTGGAGAGAGAGAGTGCAAATCAAAAAAGCTAAATACCCATGGATGATTGCTTATTAGACCAAAAGGTCGTGTTTGGGAACATAAAATGTCGGCGTTATAGATAGAGCACCGTACGTGAAAATGATGGACTCTTTGATTATTATTTCAAAATTTAATCCATTCCGGTATCTAGGATCCACCTTTGAAATTAAATAGATGAAGTTTATTTTTGATCCTTTTTAATTATATTTGAAATATTTATCTAAAAAAATCATTATTTTTACTAAATGTTTTACATAAAATTTTACACTATATACATATATTTCAATACCCATCATTAATACACTTGAATTAACCATACTAAATATAATAATCACATAAATCATAATAATCCCTACAAAACCTTAATTTCCTCTTCTCTTTTTTATCTCTATTACAAATTTCAAACCACCATTTTTTTTATTAAATTTTGAAACTTTTGAAAAAATACAATATGTAAATCGATGGTAGAGCTCACTATATAGATTCATGGAAGTTGAATCTCGGAGTTTCGTTGATGCAACAGTGGAGCCATGGTAGGGTAGTATTCTGTAGCTCTGGTGAGATCCCGATTCTTCGAAACAAGTTACACTTGAGTTTTTTTGCAACCATGGTTGTGAGATCCTTGTTTTGAGATCAGTTCGAAGGTTTCTATTGCAGAGATCAGTGTTCTGGTTCGAGGTTCATAGCAAATATCTATGGGAACAGACTAAACTTCAAAGTTCACAGATTTTAGTTCGTGATGTACGTATAGAAGTTGCTGAGTATTCAGAGAATTTACTAAGTATTTGGAGAAATTTGTCGAGTACTCGGGAAATTTCGACCGGTATTAAAATATGTCCCCAAAAACCGATCAGTTGACTATTAAGAACCTATTATGTTAATCTTAATCGGTAAGAGAACTGTCCAGATGCGTATATGAACCTCAATTACTATTTTTTTATAGGCTCGGTTTTTATAAATTATCCTATAGGCACCGAACCGGAACCGGCCCCAGTAAACGCGAAACCGTTCGGACGTCCGAGGCCCGATAAACATATAACCACTAAAAACCGGACTTAGCCCGTCCAGTAGCTCCGGTTGTTAGTTGACAACCTCATTGACAAACTATTCTTTTATTGTGATTCTATTAGGAGTAAGAATATTTAAAACAACTTCCAGAATCAATTAGATAACTATGCAGATTTTATCATATTTGAAAAAAAAATATT
Source organism: Nemophila menziesii (assembly GCA_029959085.1). Lineage (NCBI taxonomy): Eukaryota > Viridiplantae > Streptophyta > Magnoliopsida > Boraginales > Hydrophyllaceae > Nemophila > Nemophila menziesii. Next base: position 31,686,640 of record JARWIR010000005.1, read on the forward strand.
AGTTTAAATCAATTTGTTGAATCATTAGATTATATATGTAAATCCACATCTAAATCAAACCATTGACACTTTTTTGATTAAAAATCATTGATGATAGGAAGAATGAGTTTGAAAACATAAAATAAGTTAACTTTTGATTTTTATTGGGAGATCATTCAAAACCCATTTGTTGTAGAGGTTATGAATATAAATAAAGGTTTTCTTTTGGTTGCATAATTCATATAATAAAAAGGAAAAAAATAACAAAGAATTATGAATGGATTCGATATTTACAGGATTTTCTAAAATATATAATCTATGGGTGGGTTTAAAAAAATCACCAATGGAAAACGATGGTCATGGAAAAGGATTTGGTGTTATAGATGAGAAGAAAATGACGGGAAGGAAGGAGAGGCGCTAATTTAAGATTTAATGAGCGTATAACTAGATGATTAGAAAGGCGGGTTTCAGGTGGCCGCTTAAATGCTGTTGTTATAATTATAATTACTAGAATTAATCGTATGCTCAATGTTACTGTGAATATGATAAATATAGGTCGGGTAGCTGCTACTAAATGCATCGCATTTATACTTGGGCCGCGTGCTACTTCTTCTACTGCACTGCTCTTCGACAGCAGAAAAGACTCCAGACATGATAGTACTATCGTATATGCATCTCTTCTATCTATCTATCTTTCTTTCTTTCTTTCTTTCTCCGATATCATTCCCTCTCTCCTTTTTTCAAATAATTAATATAAAAAAGTAAGATTCCCTCCCTTCATTCATTATCCCCCATCCCGTGTTTTATACCTTAACTTTATAATTCCTTTTTACAAATACACATCGATCACAGTGGTGCAAGATAGTATTATATATCTATCATTCTTTTCTATTAGTAAGTGAGTTAGCTTTAATAACAATTTCGTGAAATGTGTTAAAATTCATTCCTCTTGAATTCATCCTGTAACAGTCTCATTCCCCTTTTTCCTATAAAACTGACTACTCTCTTGAAGAGAGAGAGAGAAACCATTTGTTTTGACGTTGACACTATCATCATGATATTTTCCTCTCCCTATCATGCATTTACGTTGGTCTCTCTAGAGCATACACACAGCTACGCGTGTTTATTCCTCTAATCCCTCCCCTAGCTATAAATATTCTAATACTACTTCGATTTGCCACTAAATCTCTTAATTTTACCTCTTAGCCCAACGTCTGCCCCATGCTTACCGGAAAAAACTTGAGTAAACCCACCCTATTTGTGGGGCCATGGTTTTTATATTAAAAACAATATTTGTTATTAAAGAGTACGTGCATGTGATGATCTGGTTTTACTTTTTTCTTTTTTAGTTTTTTTTCACAGTTTTTTTTTCTTTGCCTGCGTTTTCATTGTTTATTTCTAAAAATATGAAATAAAAAAAAAGTTTGATGTAGATATATATATAATTAAAAAAAGCGTTGACCAGAAACAAAATATATATATATATATATATACAAATTTTTTTTTAGTCGAAATAAAACTTATATTACCACAAAAGAAAATATTACAATCTCAGCCAATACCCAAAGGTTCAAAGTCCAAATTCATCAACCTAGCTAATTGGGAAGGATATATACAAATTTGATTAAAGAAGAAAAATTAATAAATCTTTTAAGTTATAATTTTTTGTTTTAATACATGAGAGAGTCATTTTGGACTCGGAGTAAATGACTCCAATGAGATTCGATCCCACACCTCTTGGTCTATGCGGAATAACCTAACCACTAGGCCAACTATCAATCTCTATTAAATTTTTTTATAAGAAAGGATTATTGATAAAAAAAGATACAAAATTAAGATTGATCTTTTGATAAATATGTATTGCTTAATTTTATATATATTTTTTAAAAAATAACCCTATTTTCACATAGAAAAATACATAAATAATTTATATTTTTACAAAGATCTTACATTTAATAAATACATATGTCATTTTTTTCCTACTCGTTAAAATTTACTTTTCTTAGGCAAACAATTATTTTAAATTTCAACAATTCTACTACAAAAAATTTAGGTAGGAAAAAATAAATCAATTCCTATTTCTACCATTATAGAGTCCTTCATTACTAAAACTAGAAATAATGACTATGAAGGTGTTTGTTTGCATTTACTGATCTCTTAATCTGGCTTATTAAGTCACTGGTTCAATAAGACTATTTGTTTTTCTTGACTAATTCAAATCTAAATACCTCTTAAATACCTTTTAACTGGTCTATTTTATTAAGATTTTAAACCAAGACTGGTTCATTCAGACAATGTCTATACTGCCTGTTAGGCACTGTCTCTTAACATAATAAATCCTATTCAGTTGTTATTCAGCATTAAATATCTTTTACCTAAAAATAATCAAACGACACCGATGGCAAGAAACTTATTACATCCAAAAAAGTGAATTACATTATTTAATTACTTTAAGAATTAAAAACTATTTATGTTCCAGCTGTACATTCCATTAGATGGAAAACTCGAGGGTAAGCGCCCAAATAAAAACGATAAATGCCCACGTTCAGGTTTAATCTGCCCTTAAGTACCATTTTTGTAAATTTATAAATTATTTATATAGAAAATAGGATTATTTTTTTACAAAAACAAATATGAAAATTGAGCAATACATATAGGGCCGGTCCTGACATATTTGGGGCTCAAAGCGAATTTCATAATAGGGGTCCCTATATATACATTAAAAATAATTATAAAAAAATCTTGAAACTTTTTTATAAAAAATTATTTTGCGATGAGACTCGAACCTCGAATCTCACATAAGAAAATAAATCATTTTACTAATGAGCTAACTTATAATTCATATTATTTTACTGAATTCCAATATATAACTATATACATATAAATATTTAATTGTCCTAAAAAAAGACCCTTAAAAATACTAAAATTTTGGGGGCCCAAGACAGTTGCTTCCTTCGCCTATGCCCAGCAGGACCGGCCCTGAATACATATTTATCAGATAAATTAAACAATCTTTGTTTTTTTATTTATTTTTATCAATATTTCTTTCTTATAAAAAGTCATTATAACTTTAAAAATTTATCAATTTTTCTTCTTTAATTAAATTTATATATAATATACTTTGTTTTTTGTCAACGTTTCTTTTTAATTATATATCTACAACAAACTTTTATTTAATTTCCTATTATTAAAAATAAAAAATGAAAAAGCATGTGAAAAGAAAATAAAATGAAAAACAAAACTAAACTAAAACCAAATCATCATGCACGTGCCCTATATGAAAAATATTGTTTTTAATATAAAAACTATGTCCCCACATATGGGGGTGGGTTTACCCAAATATTTTCCATGCTTACCTCATTATAAGCACTCCCCCTCCTTTCTAAATCTTTCATTAGTACTCCCTTCACTCTTTCTTTGTCGCAATCATCTTCTTTATGATCTTTTGTTTTCTTTTCCATATCTTTCAAGATTTACATGGTAACATCATTCCTATAAACCCCCTCTCTCTCACACACACATCCACTCACTCACACTCACAAGCACAAATTATTTATTTAGAGTTTTTTTTTATTTCTAATGTTTAAAAAAAAAGTAATTGCATGATAAACTTATTTATAATAATAATTGCATGATAAACTTACGTTAATTGTTGCATTATGCAAATAAGATAGATGTGTCTATATATATGCCAATTACAGAGTGTAATAATATAGTCTTCCTAAAAAAAATTGACATTTCTCAAACCATTTTTTTGACACAGTTGGAGATTAAAATTGTCAAAATTTGCATTTTATTCCAAGGCTTTGATAGCGGTAGATCCTCCATTCCCATTGCCCTAAACCCGCATGTGTTCATACTCCCGAAAATATAAATGTATATGTGACATCGTTAGCTAGTTAAGTAACGGCCGAGCTTTGTTTATCATGAAAAATTATTACATATCCTAATGAACATGTATTATTTGGTTATTATGTCTATAAACTTGTATAATCACAGAACTTGTCACGTAAAGGTTTAAAATTTAAGTTGGCAAGAAAAAGTTCCCAATTATCTACATAGCGAAAAGAAAGATCAGATTCATGATAAATTAAGTTAGATGACCGAGATGGGATATTAGACTTCTAATTTATGGGAATAGTTTGTTTGGCAAAAGATTTAGCATGAAAAGAGTAATTGTTTTTTTCTAAGTGGGTGATCCGGACCAACTTGTATGTACCGCGACTAATTCGAGAATATACACACCTTCTCATGTATATTCCTAGGTAAAAACATTTTTGTTCGCGATGTCTTTAGCAAGGACCCCTTTAGCAACGACAGTCTTTTGCGACGACTAAGTCGTCGCGTATAAGTTGCTGAAAATTTTCGTAATTAAAATTTATAAAAAGAGAAAGTTGCTGTTACAAGTCCTCGCTAAAGGGTCTCTTTTGCGACGACCCATAGGTCCTCGCTAAAGGGGGTCTTTTGCGATGACGTTTTGGGTCTTTTGCGAGGACTTCGGGTCCTCTCTAAAGAGTTCGCCGTATTAAATACAGTTACTCAGCAGTTGGCCATTAATGCGAACAAAAACCCAAGAAAACTCAAAAAACCCCCAAAATTCTCCCAATTTTTTTTCATAGCCCTCAAAAAAAATCTGGATCAATCAATAACGAAGCTTCTCCGATTCTCTAATTCTTTTTGGTCACATTTTCAAGCAATTTTTTTTCATCAATTTCTCCACAAAAAAGGAGCAGGTAGACGCGGTGACTTTTACATTTCGACTTTCGGTTTGTAAATATTGACTTTTATGGCTTTGACTAGTTTAGACTTTCATATGTATGACTTTGACTATCGGTTAATTTAGTTTTCGTATTGTATTATTTTTTCTCGTTTCATATATAGAAATAAATAAATAAAGTTCAAATAAAAATAAAAAAACAATAAAAAAAGAAAACAAAAAATAAATAAATATTATAATTGAAATAAAATTTAATAAAAAAAATTGTCTTTAGCGAGGACATTGTCGTAATAAAGTCAATATCCTCGCTAAAGAGTTGACCCGTAAAGGCGACAATTAAGTCGTCGCAATTGACTTGTCTTTTGTGAGGACATAATCGTCGCAAAAGACCTGATCATTAGCAACGACTTGGAGTTCTCGCTAAAGATAGGTAGTTTACGCGACGACACATGAAGTCGTCGCGATTGGGGAGTCTATCGCGACGAACCTTTAAAGAGGAGTCTTAAGCGAGGACTTTTTCCGTGTAGCGAGGACGTTTTCCGTCTTTAGCGACGGACGTGGTCCTCGCTAAAGACAGGCCGCGCGCTGTAGTACAAGTGAAGATAAATCAATAAAGCTTTCAGGAAATAACACTCCAATTCAAGTCTTAATCCGTATTTTCTAAAATTTTCTTAGCAATTATTTTGAGTAGATGACTATTTTAACAAAATTAAGCACTTCTTCTGAATTTTATTGTTTTTAGAATGAATATATAACCGTATGAATGTCTTAGTGCCCGTTTGGGATTGCTTTTTAAAATAATCACTTAAAGTGATTTTAGATCCATAGCAGTACTTTAGACTCTAAAAATCACTTTTACAAAAAGCACTAGATTAGTGATTATTAAAATAATCACTTAAAGTGATTTTAGATGTCAAAATATTTTTTAATATTTTTTACAAATATTTTAATTTTAATCAAAAAGCGCTTTTAGCTCCAAAATAATCAATCCCAAACGGGCACTTAGTAACTTGTTGTAAATGGAGTTCGATCACTGAAAATCAGTATAATAGATTCGGTTAAACGATCAATAAAGCCTAGAGCAACAATAATATTATTTAATACATTGCTTCGAATTAATTAGTATTATGAGACCCAGTAATTGTAAACGGTAATTGTAACGTTAATTGTATAAAAAATATACTGTATTTGAATCACATTTTTAACCGCATCAACCTTACATATGTCTGTCTACTTAGTTACTGCAAAATTGTATTGCCTGCAATACATGTATATTTTATTTGAGGGGATTACAATTTTAATAACAGATTGAATGGTTGTATAATACTTTCTAACTAATTAATTTATGGAAAGAGACAAGCAACCCATATAGAGTATTAACACTAGCTCCAACTATAAACCCATCCATTGTTTTCTTTTTATATATTAGTGTTTAGGCATGAGGGTACTAAATTATTAATGTAGAGATATAAAAGTTTGAAAGACAAAAAAAAATTAAGTATAGTGTTAAAATGTATGTAAGATCGATAGTTGATTTAGTGGTTAGACTATTCCGCAGAGACCAAAAGGTCCTGGGATTGAATTTTACAGGAGTCAAAATAATTCCGAATTCAAAATGACTCTCATACGTATTAAAAAGAAATGCATGTGTAAAATGCAATATATATTTTGATTAACATAAAATATATTATACGTACTTTTACCTATATCCATACATGTGGCGGTGCAATTGATCTTTGAGGAATATACAAATTGAGTCCCATATAACCCCCAAATTATTTTATAAGACACAACAGTAAATTACTTCTATTTAAAGCCTATTTTTAAATTTTAGTTGGAATTTTTCCAATATTACCCTTTTCCTTTTTTTTTTTCAGAAATTCGTTTTTTAATTTTTCTATTCTTTAGTTTTTAGCGAATAGGTCCGTACCTATAGGTACGGACCTATATTGGATTTTTGTTTTTTTAAAGTTGTGTGAATTTTTTTTATAATGTCCAAATACACTAAGGGTTGTACCAGAGTTCTTCTAAGCCCCGTTTCTGTCTAAATGTATATATCCATGTCTATTATGTCCAAGTCTGTACCCTAGGGGCTGTACCTAAGCCCATTTGTTCAAATTCATATCAAATTAAGTAAAAAATTGTACCCTTAGGTCTGTACCTAAAGCCCAATTTATCCACCTTCACTTACAGGCCCAACTACACCCAATCCCCAGTCCAACTGCAACCAAACCACATGGTCTGTACCCAAGAAGGAATTCTTTAACATTTAACAAAACTGATCAATTTTTTTTTACAAGGGCTGGACCCATGGCCCAAAGGGGCTGGACCATGACCCAAAGGGGCTAGAACTGGCCAAAGGGACTGGACTGGTGTTGGTGTCCTTGCGCGCGAGAATAGCATATAGAGATGGAGATGGTGGTGGTTTTCCTGCAGAGATGGAGGAGATGATGGTGGGGTTTCTTGACCTGGACGAGAGTGTGGTGGGGCGGCGAGCTCTGTGGCCGTGAGATCTGGGTCGGGGGTGGATCGTGGTGGCGGTGGATCTGAGATCTGAAGCTATCTACAATGGAGAAGCTGATTTGCAGCGTGGTCGCTGTGGATTTGAGTAACGGAGGAGATGGTGCAGCGTGGTGGATCTCAGCGCTGTGGTGGATCGTGGTGGATCTCGGCGCTATGGTGGATCGTGGTGGTCGGCGAGAGGGAGGGAGGAGAGATCCACCAAGATGGCGACCTGGCTCCGTCGTGGTCGAGATCTCCTGGCTCTGTGGTGGTTGGGATCTGATGATGGTGACAGCGGTTCTCTGGTGCAGTAGCGAAGGTGTTGCAGCGGTTCTCTGGTGGCGTGGTATCGGTGGTGGTGCGTCATGGTGGAGGTGGTGTAGAACGATGCAGGCGGATCTGTTGCAGCAGCGGTGGTGTAGAACGAGGCAGGCGGATCTGTTGCAGCAGCGGTGGTGTAGAACGAGGCAGACGGATCTGTTGCAGCAGCGATGGAAGGTTAGGTTGATGGTGAAGAGGGAAGGGGCTGCTATGGTGGTTCGGTGGGTAGGCGAAGAGGGTGGTGGTTGGCTGGGGGCGGACAGAGAGAGTATTGAGAGTAGAGAGAAGGGGAGGGGTGGAAAAAAGCCCTAATAGGTATTTTATTTTGGCTTTTCCTATGCACCGTGAATATAAGAGAGGAAGGGGATTTTTTGGTCTATTATTGGGTTCTAGTTGGATTGTAAAGACTAGTTAATGGTTGGGCCTTATTTTATTAATTCAAAGTTGTCTGGGCCTTTGTTTATAATTCACCCTTGATCTTTTCTTAAGGCGATTACAAGAATTCGGGACAACATATATCCTCGAATATATATTGTTTTAAATGATAAATCTCTATATTATTAAAAAAACAATCTTTCAAAACACTGAGGATCATAACATTTTTATATATAGAAAAAACAATAACACTTCTTTTTATAAATAAAAAATTCAAGTGGTATCCCTTTGGTCTTTCTTGTTTTTGCTTTGATTAAAAATAGGAGGCATAAATTTTTATTAGGAAACCAAATGATAAGGTAAAAAATATTTTTAGTGAAACTGATGTAAGAATAGGATTATGTTACGACGAGACAAAACTTAATTGATCTACCAAAAACATCAACGGTAACCTGTGCAAACTAATAAGTTAGTTAGCGCCATTAAGTACAAGTACGGGGCTTTATCGACCACTTTTATGGTTGCTAAAGAATCGATGTTTGATAGTTATTGATCTTATTCGGTATTTAGCGACAAAAGCTAGTCCCCAAAGTGTTGTCACTTAAAAATTAATCGGTAAAAGTGTAAATTTGTGACCAAGTTCCAAACTTAAGTCGTTACATACATATGTATTTTGAAAACCACTTAATATTAGCAACCAAATCCATGGCACTTTAGCGATCATCATCATCACTAGTGGTAAGATTAAATAATACGTGAAAATATTTTAGCGACTAACTAGTGTTCACTAAAAGTGATAAAACTTAGAAATGTTAATAAAACGTTGCCGATTATTCAATTTTCACTAGATCTTAAAGCATTTTCAATTCTATAGCAATATTTAACTGTTAGAAAATGCAATTTAACAGAGAAAATATATAATTATACTTTAGATTCAGTTAGTTATATAAGATTATTACATAATCAAAAAATAAGAGACAGGAAGTGGAGAAATAGTTCACAAATAATTAAATTCTGAACTAGGGTAGCTATCTCTCTTGGGCGTCATCATTCTCGATACCGTCTCAGACATCGTGAGTGGAAGAAGGATCCTAGGAGGGTCAAGATAAGGTGGTTGGATAAAGGGGTGGCCAATTTTATCCATGATTTTGTTGTAGTAACCAAGAAACTTATCAAATTAAGCAAGCCCTAAAGTATCATCTCCACAATTTAATTTTTTAGACTTTTCTTACAATTTCCTTGATTCAGATTTTTCTTTGTTCAATTTGAGTTGGGTATAATGTATTTATAAACAATTTCTTCAAATATAGTCGTTAATTTTTTTTATTGTGTCAAACAATTGCAATGGAAATGGAGTAAGTGAGAAAAGAAATAACGTATGTAATTTGTAGGACCCACTTTTTTATGTATATGATGGAGTGAATAAAGTTACTTATTTACAGCATAATTTGAATATTATAGCGTATAAATCATTCTTTCCATCTAAAAAATAATGTCTATTTAGTTTTTTACACAAATTAAGAAACCTAATAACTATATACACCATTATTGTTTTATTACTCATAAAGTGTTTTCATGTTTTAAATATGTATTGAAAATATAAATTTTAATTTTTTAATAAAAATAAGAATAGAAAAAGTTAAGAAAAAATGTTTTAATATCTTAAGTATATAATATATTTAAAATATCATATTTAATAGGTTGCATATTATCTTTTAGACAAGAAAAAATAATATAGCTCATCTTCATGAGATGGTCTTACATAAGTCAAAAGTTATTCTAATAATTAATATACTTATACATGATTAAAAGTTCTCGGATAGAATATTTCTTAAAGTTAAAATATTTGCAGATTGAATTTTCATTTCTCAAAAAGTGAAAGGAAAACAAATTCATGGGCATGAAGGAACCAAAGTTACTAAGAATGGATATTCTTACGTAAGATATGCCACGAGATGTTTCTGAAGTCTGTTGTGGGGAGTAAGTACTTGTGTAATGGTGTAGGTGGACCATTATTAAATGCACTTTAAGGTTGGATGTTTGAACTTGTTATTGGACCACACTAACTCTAAAACACTACTTACTGATTTTCTTTCTGGTCTTACATAAGTCAAAAGTTATTCTAATAATTAATATACTTATACATGATTAAAAGTTCTCGGATAGAATATTTCTTAAAGTTAAAATATTTGCAGATTGAATTTTCATTTCTCAAAAAGTGAAAGGAAAACACAAATTCATGGGCATGAAGGAACCAAAGTTACTAAGAATGGATATTCTTACGTAAGATATGCCACGAGATGTTTCTGAAGTCTTTTGTGGGGAGTAAGTACTTGTGTAATGGTGTAGGTGGACCATTATTAAATGCACTTTAAGGTTGGATGTTTGAACTTGTTATTGGACCACACTAACTCTAAAACACTACTTACTGATTTTCTTATGAGTTTTATTTAATGCTTCACGTTGACTACTCATTTTCTTATGTGCACTTATGTTATGTGGGACAGGTGGATTAAGGGTCAGGATATTAATACCATGGTGAATGAAAACATCTACAAAGAAGGCCCTTGGTGTAACAAAATTGGCCAATATTATTATGCCTTTTTCTCTTGGTTGACTTGTTTGTATAAGATACCCATAAAGAACAGGCTTTTGGATTGAAAAATGGGGCATTTAGTTTTTAAGGCGTGTTAAGATTTTGTGTTTCTTTTTTAAAGCATAGCTTTTAAGTATTAGTTAGAGTCCAATTATATAGGATGAAATTCCAAAACACCCTCATATTCACTCCTTATTCATTGACTTACAATAAAACCCACCAAATCAAAACATCAAACCCATATAAGGATGAATCTCTAACCCCCTCACACTTACGCTTTCCCCTTCTCTCTGCCTCATCTCCCTGTCGACTCACCTTCCCTCCCCTTTCCTTCGTCTTTCTTCTATCGACACCAACCATCCCTTTGTATTCTCTCACCACCCAGACGGACTCCCCATTATCCCCTTCTAATCTGACCTTCATCCCGATCTGAGCCCCTACCATTGACCCCCTACCATCCCCTTCCAATCTGACCTTCATCCCAATCTGACCCCCCACCATTCTCCATTGTCGACTTGCAGAAGACACCCCCCCACCTTGCAGACGAAACCCGGTGGCCACTGAAAGACTGGAAGACCGCCACCACCACCCAAAAAACGCAGCCAGCCAACACCAAATCTTCATATCCACCACCATTCAACGAGCATCGTCCCACCACCATTCCACCGACCAGAAAAGCGTTGTGCAAGACCTCGTCAGCCATCGCCACCCCTTTCCCTAGTCGCCTCCAATCCGTGTATCTACCATCGCTGCTCTCCTGCACCCACTCGCTGCTCCAGGTCGTGCTCCTCCAAGACGCGCTCCTCCATCTCGATCTGGGCTGCTGTTCGTCGATCCTGCATCTCGATCCTGGAAGTCGCTTCCTCCATCTCTGGGCTGCTGTTCGTCGATGCCATTTTTTAATGTAGTGCGTAAATAGGGCCAGCCCTTCATGGGTTCCATATTGCTGATAGGGCCAGCCCAGTGTAGATGTTGTTGCTAATGGGGCTGGCCCAGTTTAGGTTTTTTGTTCTATTTATTTGTTTTATTCATGCTGGGTGCAACATGTTGTAATGAATATGGCCCAAATCTTCCTTTTGTTGTTAGTATAATAGTGTTGTTATTATGTTCTAAGTATGGTTTAAATTAGTGATATCTTGTGGGTGTTTAACTTTGATTATGTGCTGTATTGGGATCTTGAATGTGGTACAGCATTGTTTGTTTGTAGTTTGGTAAGCAGATGCTTTGTTTTAATTTAATTTAGAATACTTTGTTAAAGAGTCTGTTTTTCTTTGTGGGTCTTTAAGGGTACAACCCAAAACCTAATGCCTTAATAAAATGTAATAAGAACTTTAAAAAAGATATATAAACTGTCATGGTCCGTACCTAGCACGGGTTAGTTATGAACAAGTATGGAATGTGTCATCGTGGGGTCGTACCCATAGATGAAAAGAAAGTGAGTGTAAAAATACGGTGATAGGTCTGTACCCATCACGAATAGGGGTATAAAAGTCAAAAACCCCAACCAGAAATTAGAAAGTGGCCTTAGAAAATAAGTTTTTGTAATTAGGCCTTATAATATTAAGTTTTGGATTTTCATGCCTCAGTTAGTATTTTCCTCTTGAAAAATTATTACTAATCCTCTTTGTGAATTATGTCACACGTGTATTGAAGATAGGTAGCACCTGTGCATGTTATTTTAAGAAAATAATATTTTAATTGTATTTAAAACTTTTAAGTGTGAAAATAAGGTTTAACTAATTTATGAAAGAAAAAAATGAAAAACAAAGTAGGAAAACAAAATAAATAACGAACCAGATTTATAAAAGATGGTAGTCGAATTGTAGTGTCGTGAAAAAAACACTGCCTTAAGGGTTTGTTAGTATTCAGAAGGGGAAAAAATAAAAGAAAGAAGAAGAAAAATTTAAAAAAAAACTTGTTTGGATTAAGAATTTCGGTGCTGGAAAAAATTCACAAAAGATTTTGTGTATTTTTTATTTGGACTGAAAATAAATAAAGAAAAAGAAAAAAAATTATAATTTAAGAAATTTTTCACATCTTTACCTGAACAAAGTTTAGTGATTTTAATGGGTGATAGGGTTTGATTTTCACACCTTCATTTGAACAAAAAGTCGGATATAATTTGTGATTTCTTGTATCTTGAATTTATTTTTCCGATAAAAGTCTATACATCATGAATACGGAAAGAGTTATAGACAACTCATCAGATTCTTGTCAATTTGAACTTCGGGGACTATACTGTCAACCGCTTGATAATAACAAATCATTTTCCAAGTAATTTAATTTTCAATAAATGCATCAACGAACATCTATAATTTATAAATTTATATGTAACTCTAATTATGTCAATTTAAGATCGTTGTAAAATATCTTAAAAATTTGTATGCTAAACAAGTACGAAATAGTATGGGATTCTTATATAAAAAATATATTAGTTGGCAAGATACGAAGATGGCATGACATCTAAAATATTTTTTGAAAGTAATGAAACAATTTTAAAGTATTTTTTCCTCATATTTATATATTTTTAATCAGTATTAAAGTTAAGACTTTAAATAAATTTGATCAATTTTGCAGGTTATTAGAACCGTATAAGTTTAGTTTTTAAAGTTGAGATTTTAAAATAAATTATTAATTTTGCAGGTTTTCAAAACCATATATTACATTCCCATACAATATAAAAATCTATTTAAAGAAGGGATAAATAAATATTAGTGTATTTTTGTTTTTATAAAATTTTATTTCATTTGACTCCGATTTAGAGTAATTATAAAATGAGGTTTTATAGGTGATTATTATAATCATCTTAATTACTTTCCTTTAAAAAAATTCTAATACAAACACTAGAAAAAAAATTAAAAATCATCTAATTTTCTTTATATTTTCTGAATGATTTCGATAAGCTGTGACTTGTAAGTGAGTAGGAACGAACTGCACTATAGCCTGGTAATAAAACTAATACCCAAACGGGTGGTGGTGGTGTGCACATGTGGAGTTACCCATTGTTTTTTGTCATGTATGGGTGTTAGTTGTTTGGTAGCTAATGAGACTACAAAGTATTTGAGTGGGGTTGTTATATCAAAACCCACCGATGTGGGATAATCATCTTGTCACTTTTGTGACTTTCCACCTTCACAAACAATTGTACAAAACTCCTCCACACAAGTATTAAAGAGTCAATAAAAAGTCCGACATTAAATATTCCAACAGTTTAAAGGCAACTCTTTTACACATAACCAAATGTGATGTTTCTTTGAAGGGTAATACTTGGGAAGAACTGATTAACTTCCTCTTGATTCATTTCTAAAGCAAATTTAAGTCTAGTATTATAAGTGTATGCTTCACAAGCATCATCTATGTTGTGTGGATTGAAATGAATTCCATAAACCACGATGGATCTATGCTCAAAGAACATCAAGTGTTTAACCGGATTCATAACTTTGTATCCATTAAACTCAAAGGAAAATATATTAGAAGCAACGTTAAAGATTAAAAAAAGTTCTTATTGGTTGGAACTTAAATTGATTCCACATGTTTACGACTTAAAATTTAGCTTAATTGCAATTTAGTCTCTCTATTTTGCATTATTTATTTTTTTCTACTATTCGAGATTCCCATTCATATGTAATCTCTTTGTGTTTAAAAATATTGGTGTTTAGCTCTAAATATATAACAATATAATTTGTTGATAAAAAAATAACCCTTATGTTGTAACATAGAATTTTAATTTCTTTAGGTTTATATCTCTTTGTCTTTGCTTTGTACCATATCATTTAGGCTCGGGGGTTGAGCCAAAGGGAACCTTGATTTCCCCCAATTTTGTAAAAATAAATTTTTGTACATGTAAAAAGAATAGAAATATTATTATCCTTTGATCCTCTTGATATTTTAAAAAACCTTACTTGGTCCTCTTAACTTTTATATTGTATCATATTAGGTTTCTATATATTATTAGACTTTTTTTTGTCAAATATATTATTAGACCGTGTCTGAAGTGATCATATTAAAAAATCTATAAAATCATATATAGCTTTAAAAGTATAAAGTAACGATAATGGAGATCAAGTATTACGTGGTATTTTGCAAATACCTCTTAATGATTTGATCTATGTTCAAGTATATCTTGAGAAAAGAAAACTATTTTCATTGGCAAAAAGACTCATAGGGATGTTATCCTACAAATTAAGTTTGAAAACATTAAATACACATATCTTGAACTCATCAACAAATGGTGGATTACAACAAAGTACACTGTAGAATCGATATTCTACAACATGGATCACGAGTCAGGGTCACTGATCATTTTGATTGGGCACCAACAACAAGATAGTGACATAGAAGAAATTCAATGTACACCGATCAATAACCTTAATGGGACTCTTCAGAGTCCTAAGGTATAAGGATACTTATTGGGCCTTAAGGGATTTGAAAATAACACAGGTAATATATGAGGGTCAGAGTATACTATTAATCCAAGTTAAAGGTCATTGTCATATACTTGTAAATCAAATTCCTTCTTGGGTTTATTGATTAATCCAAGTAACTCAGCTCCATGGAGTTGTACCAAACTTTCATGGGCTTTCGAGATCAAGTCATATTTTTACCACTACAGTTTGTCCCCCACTCTCTTTACTCTAATGTTCTTCGAGATAGAGAGTAGTCAACGAGACAACTTGTTACTTCATCCCTCTCAGAAATATGTTTTGGTTGTGACATACTAGAGAGACTTTTTTGGCGAACATATCATCCCCGTTAGATATAGTTTGAGGCCTTATTCCACATTGGGAATGGGAGTGCTTGAACCTATATATGGGATGGTTTATTGTCCATTACCTGTAGGATAATAACACTTACCACTCATCAGGCATATGAAGAAGTAATGTCATATGCGGTTGCTCCGATCATTTTTATGTTTGTAAGAGAACAAAAAACTTCAATTTAGATAATAATTTTAAGTAGTCTGTAAGTTTTGTACATCAAAGTTGCACCAAGGAAGCGATGTCGATGATGTCACATGTGGATGTTAAAGTGGTTGATAAATTGTATGACATTTATGTACTTGAAAATGTTCTAGTTGTGCCAACATTCGTGCGAGTAAAGTAGGCGACTTGGTTATAAGTCTATAGGCGATTAGGTTGGGACTGAAATTGATTCCACATGTTTACGACTTAAAAATTAGCTTATTTGCAATTTAGTCTCTCTATTTTGCATTATTTGTTTTTTTACTATTCAGATTCCCATTCATATGGAATCTCTTTGTGTTTAAAAATATTGGTGTTTAGCTTTAAATATATAACAATATAATTTGTTGATAAAAAAAAAATTAACCCTTATGTTGGAACATAGAATTTTATTTTATTTAGGTTTATATCTCTTTTTCTTGCTTTATACCATATCATTTAGGCTCGGGCGTTGAGTCTAGGAGAACCTTGATTTTCCCCCGATTTTGTAAAAATAAACTTTTGTACATGTAAAAAGAATAAAAATATTATTATTCTTTGATCCTCTTAATATTTTAAAAAACCTTACTTGGTCCTCTTAACTTTTATATTGTATCATATTAGGTTTTCATATATTATTACACTTTTTTCTGTCAAAATATATTATTAGAGCGTTTTTTAAGTGATCATATTAAAAAATATATAACATCATATATAGTTTTAAAAAGTACTCCTTCTATCCCAAAATTAATGTTCACATTACTAAAAATAGTGTCCCAAAATTATTGTTCATTTAGAATATTAAGACACTTTTTTCCAACTTTTTCTCTTATTACCCTAACTAAAAAATAGAATTTATACTTTCAATGCATATATAAAATATCAAGAAATATTATATTATTCCTAGTAATTTTTCAATGTGTATATGTTATTATTAGGTTTTTTAATCTGTGTATTTGTAATGTGTATATGTAATTATTAGGTTTTAAATTATCAACAGTCAACCATGAATACTTCTGAAAGCAGGGGATGAAATGAAATGAAAAGTACGATTTATTAGTTTTTTCATTGTACTATATGTATCATTAAAATGATCAAAAAAAGTGTGACTTGATTTCTATCGATTTCAGAAACCCCATGCTCATAAAAATGGTGACTTCAACTAATTGCAATTCATACCCTTGTCATGTAAGAAGATATGACAACGTTAGTTGTCACAAGACTGAAAGATAGATAAGGGACTTAATGAATTATTTATGATAAGGTTTGTGACTTTTTGCAGAGAAAATTTGAGAAGGATAAAAAACAAATACACACTAGTTAAGATTCCGAAGAAAGTTACGATACTCAGATTTTGTGTTTTAAGATTACGATTCAGTTTTAAAAAGCTTTTTTGAATGATTTTGTTATAATATCTTCATTTTGAGGTGATCAAAACCTAAATTTTTTGTAGTTTAAATGCACTTTTATCATAATTTTGACACTTTTTTTAGAATTTTGCATGTAGATTATGAATAGACGATCTAGAAAAATATCATTTAGAACCTTAGAGATGAACATCTTGCGATTTGATTAGAGATTTACAAGGAATATATAAAGAGCATTACATATGAATAACATATTTGGAATCAGATCGTTAGCCAGTAAAGAATATTTTTTAAAGTAAAGACGCTATTCTGATGAGCTCCTAGATATTATACCTAACGGGTTAGTGTGCCTCATTAAGTCTTGAAGCGCCTATAGGTTAGTTTTGTAATTATTATTTTAAATGCGTTTTTTATGTAATTATTTATTTAAAATGAGTTAGAAATTTAAAAAACTTAAAAATCTAAGTAGACATTATTTTTAGGATGAAAAAAGTATAAACTAACTATAATGGAGATCAAGTATAACTTGGTATTTTGCAATTACCTATTAATGATTTGATTTATGATCAATTATATCTTGAGAAAAAGTACTATTTTCATTGGCAATAAGACTCATAGGAATGTTATCCTACAAATTAAGTTTGAAACATTAAATACGTACATCTTGAACTCATCAACAAATGGTGCAATTACCAACAAAGTATAACTAAGAGAACACAATTGATATGAGAGTAGTAAAATTATATTCTTCTCACAATCAACTTTGAATCATCCAATTTGCTTTTTGGAATGCCATAAGTAGACGAGGAAAGAAGTAGGATGGTATGAAGTATTAGCAACTAATGTTCGATGTTTGATCATAGCCTTGTTGAGGACAGAGGATATATAGGTTGTTGTTGAGGAACTTGGAACTTTGAATTCATCCTCCAATAAGCCATTTTTTGATCATTTTGTTCTCTGTCTCGTATTGAATTTTGGAACTTGTCATTTCGTGCCTTGCCTTTTCAACAATTTATTAGTGCACTCGAAAAAATTTAGAGAGTACTCCGCAAATTTATAGAGTACTCTATGTTTTTCCGATACTCTATGTTTTTTTCCGGTGACCGGTGACTGGTGGTCGGAGGTCGGAGGTCGGTGGTCGGTGGCCGGAGGTCGGAGGTAGGTGGGTAATGGGTGGAGAGAGAAACAATGACATCACACTTTTTTGTCTTTTAGTGTTAGTAAGGGTAGGAAAGACTATTGTCAAAACTGAGGTCCCTAAGAAGAATAGCTTTTTAGACTATACTCTATAGAGAAGAAAGATGGTCTCCAAGACCCTATATATAATTCACCCTAGGTTTTTTAATCTGTGTATTTGTAATGTGTATATGTAATTATTAGGTTTTAAAATATCAATAGTCAACAATGAATACTTCTGAAAGCAGGGGATGAAATGAAAAGTACGATTTATTAGTTTTTTCATTGTACTATATGTATCATTAAAATGATCAAAAAAAGTGTGACTTGATTTCTATCGATTTCAGAAACGCCATGCTCATAAAAATCATGACTTCAATTAATTGCAATTATTTTTTTTGGGTTAGGTAAACGGTTGTATTAATAAAAACTGTACAATATACAAGAGAGTTACCTACCTAAGACAAAAGGCTAAAGATAGCAACTAAGAAGCTAAAAACGACTACCTCATACTAATAATAATACAAGGTAATCGCCCACCATCATCTAAAAATGAATGATGAGGGAACAAGGAAAATAAAATGAAAAAGATGCAACACTTAATTTCCTTTATAACCGTTTCTCTAGATGAAGAATCACCTCTTATAGCTAGGTGATTTCTCGCTTTCCAAATACAATACACGGTAGCTCCAAAACCAATCCTCCATGCTTTTCTCCTCCAATTTTCTCTAGCTTTAAATTTTTTAGCCATTTCAAAGCACTTAGTAGCGTGTTCATCTCCTTTTCCAATCCTAGCCAAGACTTTATCTCCAACCAAATAGCCCTCGAATAAGCACAATAAAAAAAATATGCTTGTTTGACTCAAAATCTTCTCCACATAAATTACAAAGAGGATCCAAATCCAAATAAGTAATACGATCCTTAGTTTTAAGCCTCTCTCGCAAAGCCATCCATACAATAATTGCATGTTTAGAAAATACACACGAGTCCCAAATAATATTCGCCCAAGGTTTAATATAATATTTTCGACGGAATAAATCATAAGGTTTTTTATGTAAAGAGTAAAATTCCTTACTCGATATCCCAAGTGTAATGTGACTCGCATTTCTCGAGAAAAACCACAAAGCCAAAATACTCTCTCGGTCTTCCACTCCTAAGGACCCACAAATAACATCCTTTAACTCCCAAATATTTTTCAATAAAGGAGAATCACCCTTTCTCGGTTTCCAATCCCAAAATCCACAAGGTTGAAAATATTCTCCATGTATCCATTTAATCCAAAGTGAATCCTTATTTTCTACAATTTTCCAAAGCATTTTTAATAGTAATGCTTTGTTCCATGCTTCTAAATTTTTTAACCCAAGTCCACCTTCATCTTTTGGTATACAAATCTTACTCCAACTAACTTGAGGAGGTTTATTTTCCCAATAAAAATTCCGGCATATGCTAATCACACGATCTCGAACACCAATCGGAATCGGAAAAATACAAAACCAAAAACAAATAACTCCTTGGAGAACCGATCTAATTAATTCGAATCTCCCCGCGAAAGAAAGAGGCGAAGCTCTCCAAAACCTCACATAACCTTCCAACTTATCAAAAAGAGGTTTATAATCTCTTGAAAGCAACACGGAGGAGCCACGCGGGACCCCAAGATAACGAAAAGGCATGACACCTCTTTCCAAGAGTGTAGGTGTCACACCATTTTCAATATCATCATTCGATACCCCAATATAATAAATATTAGACTTTTCAACATTTAATCGAAGTCCCGAACAATCCCCAAAAGTATTTAAGCTATCCATAAGAATTTTTATCGACTCCTTGTCTCCTTTTGAAAGTAGCATTAAATCATCTGCAAAGGCTAGATGTGTGATCTTATGTTTATCACATTTAGGATGATACTTAAAATTTATACTCGTATTTTTCTTTAAAATCCTAGAGAAGTATTCAAGACAAAGGATAAAAAGATAAGGGAAAATAGGGTCATCTTGTCTTAATCTTTTTTCGCCTTTAAAAAATCCATGAATTTCTCCATTCATAGCTACCGAATAGAAAGGTGATGAAACACAAGCCATTATCCAATTCACAAATTTTTCCGGAAAATTTAATCCCTTTAATACTTCATGAAGGAATTCCCACGAAATCGAATTATACGCCTTTCGAAAATCGATCTTAATAGTGCATCTCGAGGAGCTACTTTGATTGTTGTACCCCCTTAAAAGCTCTTGCATGAGGTGTATATTTTCAATCATAAATCTTCCCTCCACAAAAGCATTTTGAGATTTATCAATTAAATTATTAAGCATCGATTTAAGCCGATCCGCCATTATCATGGTAATCGTCTTATACACCACGTTACAACAAGAAATAGGTCGAAAATCATCTACACATGTCGGATCATCTATCTTGGGAATTAAAGCAATTATCGTAGTATTTAATTGACGAAGTAAAAATTCGGAAGTGAAGAATTCACGTACCTGCTAATAAAACATCTTCGCCAATAATATCCCACGAACGCTTAAAGAAAAGAGACAGAATCCATCAGGTCCGGGAGCTTTATCATTTGTTATTCTAAAAATAGCCTCCTTTATCTCACTATCGGTAATTTCTCTGCACAACTCAACACCTTGCTCTTGTGAAAGTACACTCCCCCAATTAAAAACATTGGATTCAATATGAGATGTTGTATCCTTTGTTCCCAATAAAGCTTGAAAACGATTAATAAACTCTTTTCATACACTTGGGCACTTGAATTTGATAATTCCCTGTTAGCACAAATAATATTAGGAATAAATCTCCTCCTTTGTTTACTTTTCATAAGCCCATGAAATAATTTCGAACATCGATCACTTTTAAGAGTATAGCCGATCTTAGCTTTTTGTTGAAGAAAACTAATCTCGGCTTTCTCAAGAAGTCTTGCACTATTCCGAAGCCCAACTAAAACATCAAAGCTACAATCATTATTTAAATTTTGTTGGAAAGTTACCTCGGCCTTTTCAAGATCCTCCTTAGCTTTCTTGGCTCTTGCGGAAATATGAGAAAAGTGTTCTTTATGATAGGTTTGTGACTTTTTGCAGAGAAAAATTGAGAAGGATAAAAAGCAAATACACACTAGTTAAGAGTACAAAGAAAGTTTCGATACTCAGATTTTGTGTTTTAAGATTGCAATTCCGTTTAGAAATAGCTTTTTTGAATGATTTTGTTATAATATCTTCATTTTACGGTGATCAAAACCTGAATTGTTTGTAGTTTAAATGCACTTTTATCATAATTTTGACACTTTTTTAGAATTTTGCATGTAGATTATGAATAGACGATCTAGAAAAATATCATTTAGAACCTTAGAGATGAACATCTTGCGATTTGATTAGAGATTTACAAGAAATATATAAAGAGTTTTACATATGAATAACATATTTGGAATCAGATCGTTGGCCAGTAAAGAATATTTTTTTAAAATAAAGACGCTGATGAGCTTCTAGATATTATACCTAACGGGCTAGTGGGTCTCATTAAGTCTGGAAGAAGCGCCTATATGTTAGTTGTTAGTTTTACAATTATTATTGTAATTATTTATTTAAAATGAATTAGAAATTGAAAAAACTTAAAAAACTAAGTAGACATTATTTTTGGGACGAAAGAAGTATAAACTAACGATAATGGAGATCAAGTATAACTTGGTATTTTGCAATTACCTATTAATGATTTGAACTATGATCAATTATATCTTGAGAAAAAGTACTATTTTCATGGGCAATAAGACTCATAGGAATGTTATCCAACAAATTAAGTTTGAAACATTAAATACGTACATCTTGAACTCATCAACAAATGGTGCAATTACCAACAAAGTAAGAGAACACAATTGATATGAGAGTAGTAGAATTATATTCTTCTCACAATCAACTTTGAATTCATCCAATTTGCTTTATTGGAATGCCATAAGTAGACGAGAAAAGTAGGATGGTATGAAGTATTAGCAACTAATGTTCGATGTTTGATCATAGCCTTGTTGAGGACAGAGGATATATAAGTTGTTGTTGAGGAACTTGGAACTTTAAATTCATCCTCCAATAAGCCATTTTTTGATCATTTTTGTTCTCTATCGTTTTCAATCTCCGTCTCGTATTGAATTTTGGAACTTGTCATTTCGTGCCTTGCCTTTTAAACTAATTCCTCCACCTAGTATGTGGAGGTTTTTGTAACTGAATAACTGAACCAAGTGAAACTTCTTGAAGAAACAAATTCTCAACTTCAACATTATTACCTGAACTTCCCTGAGAAGCTTCTTTAATAGACCATTTCTTTGTTAATCAACATCACTTGATACTAATAGAGAAGATAGAGGAGAGGTGTTATTAAGGCCTCTGAGTCTTTTGTCCTCATTTGCTCACCACTATAATGCGTCCTCTAATCCACTTGCATTCCGAAATTCAACCTTTCAACTTCATTTTCCTTTATTTAGAAGTTTTGCTCACCAAATGTTTGATATGAACTATGTTCCTTCTTATGTTCAAATTTCTAATAAAGTTGTCTTGAATCCTCTTGTCTAGTGAATTAACCAGCTTGGTTCATGCTTCTCCTTAGCATCATATACTGAACCCAAAACATTAGAGGAAGCTTTATCATGATCTTTCGTTGATCACTTACTAATATCAATCATTTGAGGGTTTGAAAATTGAGAAATTTTATTACTTTTCCTTCTATATTCTTATTCTTTAGTAATAAGATCAACTTTATCATAATATTCTTCTCTCGCTTCATGAACTGAACTGTAATCTTTCATAGCTATTTTTTTCCTTTAGTCGTGACATTTTGAGCTCCAAGTATGAATTTCCCATCTGATACCACTTCTAACTTGATATTTGTCAACACATACATTAATGCTCTGTTTTGGGAATACGTACCCATTTACCTTTGAAAGTCCTAGAGGGGGGGGGTGAATAGGATTACTAATAAGATTAATGCCTAATTAGAAATATTTTGGACAATAATAAGTTTAAGAGAAAAACTTCTAAGACAACTAATATATCATAATATATCAAACACTCATGGGATCATGCAAAGGATAAGTTAGAGGTTCGATATATAAGTTAAACAAGTAAATCGATTATCAATTCTCTTACTAACTTAGAAGACCAAAGTTTGATTAGCTAGAAAAACATAATCTCGATATTCATACTAGTAAGCATGTAATCAAAACTAAATAGACATGAATTAGATAATCCTAAAAGACAATATTATCAAACTATTCATATAAGCATTTTATCAAGTAAAACGAGTTTCTAATCTCTTACTACTCTAGATGACAATATGTTAGATAAAACTAGATAATCAATATCACAATATTCATACTAGCAAATTATCAAACATATAAAGTGCGGAAAGTAAATAGAGTAGGGATAGAAAGATACACACGATTTATAGTGGTTCGGTTTCCCTACATCCACTACCTAAGGAAGCCTCCTTAGGATTTCAAGCTTTTCACTAAGCTCCCGTGTCTCTCTTAACCGGGTCGAGAACACAATAACCCTTACAACCTCTTCGATACCACGAAGGACAAACACTTGTGCTATCGCAACACAAGGACACCGAGTATACTCCCGATACTCAAACACTTATGCTATCTCAACACAAGGATACCAAGTATACTCCCTATACTTGAATTCTCTCTTAATCTATCTATTACAAGACCTAGACTTAAGAGGATAGATACAAAGTGTTTAAAGGGGTGCAAACAACTTTGCTAGATAATCTCCTAAAGAGTAGATATGACTATAAGCTTGTAAACTCCTCTTTGAGTAGATAATAACTTTGATAGCTCCTTGGATTAACTCCTTAATTGAGTGGATATGAACAATGAAGCTCTTGACACCTTCTTGGATGATAACAATTAAGCCCCTAAGTGTATATGGGTTGAAGGTGTAGTTGTAGCATTGAAAGAACTTCAATTTATAGCTGCAAAATGCTCCCAACGGTCATATGATTTGTCTCCAACGGATATATTAATATCCCCAACGGATCTATTCCTTTTGTCTTCATTTTGCTGCAGGAAAACCTTACTCGCGGTGTACCGCGGATATGGTGCGGTGTACCGCACAACTCAACGTGTTGATTTCATAGCATACTGACGGGCTACCCCATGCACCGTGCTCCTGGTCCGTGCCTCACTCCGGTGTACCGCGCTTCAGTTCGGTGTACCGCACACTTTCTTAGCTTACTGGTCGGACTAGCCTATGCACCGCGTCTCTGGTCCGTGGCTCTGCGGTGTACCGCAGGTGTACTCCGGTGTACCGCACCAAAGGTTTAAGACACCTTCTAGTGAGTATATCTTTTACTATGATGCTCGGATTGGAAAACCTTCTTCACGAGAGTTGTAGAGAACATCATTCTTATAAACTTTGTAGTTGATCACTAAAGCTAATTCTCAATGTACACAAAGATAAAGTTAATAGCATTTGTAAGAGAATTAGTTTCTTAAGATATAACAATAAAGATTTGATCTAA
The DNA here is from genome assembly GCA_029959085.1 of Nemophila menziesii. Taxonomy (NCBI): domain Eukaryota; kingdom Viridiplantae; phylum Streptophyta; class Magnoliopsida; order Boraginales; family Hydrophyllaceae; genus Nemophila; species Nemophila menziesii. The sequence continues at coordinate 31,711,123 of JARWIR010000005.1, forward strand.
ATGATGTCAAATGTGCTTTTTGATGAATTAGAGTGCAAGATAATAAAGTGAAATTAGCACACTAAACAATAGAGGATTTGTCACATTAAAACACCTAATCGATGGGGGCAATATGCCAACAATCTCCCCCTTTTTGATGATGACAAATCAATCACTAAAACACATATGGAGTCTAACTCCCCTCACAAAAAGCATTAAATCAAAGTGTATTTTTATGAAAAAGATATGCATTTGTGAGTTTTGTAAAGTGCAAATTTTGAAAGTTTTAGTGCACATATTTCTCCCCCTTTGTCTTCATCAAAAAGACAAGATAAATGTAATTCATAACTAAGGAAGAAGAGCTAAAACTCAAGAGAATAGATTTGAAACAACGATTCTAAGAGTGTGCAAGAGTTTAGGGATTAAAACAATTTTTAGAAGGAGATGCACAAAGATAGATAATTTGAAAGCAAGAGCTAAGGATAGAGACATTTTACCAACTCCTTGATCGATAGGTTTTCATTTTATAAGCTTTCTAACAACGCAAACGATTAGTGCAATTATAAGATAAACGATTAGTGCAAACGATTAATCAAGCATTTTAGTTTTTAAAGATAATTTACTAAAAACTCCCCCTCACGAAATGCATAGAGTGTTTGTTTCAATTTTGAAAAGTTTGACCAATAATTTCTCCCCTTTTTACCAATAAGAATATTTGAATCAATTTTAAGAAATCATGGGGTAAATTGTCATTTTTGAAATGCAAAGGGGTCAAGATGTATTTTCCAAAAGTTTAGGGACTAAACGTAATTTTGAAAAACTTCAAGGGACCTAAATGCAATTTTCAACCATTTGAAGAACAAAGATTAATTTGAACAAACTAAAGGGACTATAAAACAATATAGAATAAGATCAAGGATGAATGATGCAATAGTACCTATATCATCAAGGAAAATGTTAGCAACAGTAACACATTTAAATAATATCCGAAGCATAAAATTTAAGCAACTAACATACATAACCAATAATCCAAGTTAGACACATAGCATCCTAAACCAATTATCCAAATATAACCAAGTAGGATAATATGAAGATTAAAAACACCCAATAAGAAGAATTAGCGATTTTAAGAAATCTAGGGGTAAAATTTAAACTTTGAAAAGTATGGGGGTCAAAATGCATTTTTCAAATGTTTAGGGACTAATTGCAATTTTGAAAACCTTCAAGGACCTAAGTAAACTTTCTCAAGACAATAGGGATCAAGGTCTAATATTCAAGCATAAGAAAGCTAAATGCAATTTGTTCAAACTATAGGGATCTTAAATTAATATTTTTCAACCTATAGGGATCACAATGCAATATTTTCAACCAATAGGGACCATAATGCAAGATAGAACAATAAACCCCGAATCGCGGTGTACCGGACCATTGTTGCGGTGCACCGCACTAAAGCTCGACCAAAAGGAGTAAGAAGAGAGATTTTGAAAATAGGCAATTTGCATAAACACCCGAAGTTAATACGAAAACTCCCCAATAGTATAGAGATATTTTAAAACAACTAAAAACGCTTTTGTTTTGAAAAGATTCAACGTGGAAATCCCGAAAACACATAAAGCAGTTTATTTCATAAATACCCCTATATTTTCTAAAAAGTACAAAGAGACCCAATGTAAAAACTAAGCAATTTTAAGCATGAAAAGGTCAAGTTATACAAGATATTAGCACAATAGGGAATAAACCATATAAGCACATAATGAAGCACATCATAAAGATAGTAAGCAAAGCAAATTCATGCAAATGAGTTAATGACCAATAATGGATAGAATTCCCATAATACTATGCATAAAACATTTTTGAAATGCTATGGAAAATGCAAACGATTATCGGAAAAATATTTTTGAAAAACAATTTCTTTAAAAACTCACCCATATGAAAATGCAAATTTGTGATCAAAGATAAATTAAGATTTGAAAGTGTAAACTAATATCTTTGATCTTTTTCCCTTTTATCAATCAATAGGCACTTTTAAAAAGATATAAAAACTTGAAGAATAAAAAGAGCAATTTATAATCGTTGAGGGACTAAAAAGCAATTTCACATAGTAGGGACTAAAAATGCAATTTTTCAAAGATATGAACTAAAAAGGCAAATTTTACAAGTGAAAGATTATGAAGTCCAAACTATGACACTTTGGAGAATATAATAACTATGAGGGGTCAAAGTGCAATTTTGAAAATTTTGGGGACTAAAAAGCAATTACCAAAATTCTAAGAGCTAAAGTGCAAAAACATCATTCATGAGAATTAGATGCAATAACACTAATAACATTCAAAACAATGATAAGTATCACAAGATAATATCCCAAGATAAAACATGATAAACACAACTAATCAAATCACAACAAATTCATAATAATAAGCACAAGCCATAAGGAGGAACGCAAAGTAAATATACGAGATAAAGAAAAGAAATCACCGGATTTTCCTTTTTCGAGATTTGAGCGTTCTTTCGTATATTAATTCTTCCATTAGTTTCCTCCAAGCAAAGTAACGATCACCTACAAAGAGAATGGAGGTTGTGTAGAAAACAACACTTCCAAAAGATTAAATTCCAAATCGTTTACTCTACTAACGGTTAAGCTATTCACGTAGAGTTAGGCTCTGATACCAATTGAAAGTCCTAGAGGGGGGGTGAATAGGATTACTAATAAGATTAATGCCTAATTAAAAATCTTTTGGACAATAATAAGTTTAAGAGAAAAACTTCTAAGACAACTAATATATCAAACACTCATGGGATCATGCAAAGGATAAGTTAGAGGTTCGATATATAAGTTAAACAAGTAAATCGATTATCAATTCTCTTACTAACTTAGAAGACCAAAGTTTGATTAGCTAGAAAAACATAATCTCGATATTCATACTAGTAAGCATGTAATCAAAACTAAATAGACATGAATTAGATAATCCTAAAAGACAATATTATCAAACTATTCATATAAGCATTTTATCAAGTAAAACGAGTTTCTAATCTCTTACTACTCTAGATGACAATATGTTAGATAAAACTAGATAATCAATATCACAATATTCATACTAGCAAATTATCAAACATATAAAGTGCGGAAAGTAAATAGAGTAGGGATAGAAAGATACACACGATTTATAGTGGTTCGGTTTCCCTACATCCACTACCTAAGGAAGCCTCCTTAGGATTTCAAGCTTTTCACTAAGCTCCCGTGTCTCTCTTAACCGGGTCGAGAACACAATAACCCTTACAACCTCTTCGATACCACGAAGGACAAACACTTGTGCTATCGCAACACAAGGACACCGAGTATACTCCCGATACTCAAACACTTATGCTATCTCAACACAAGGATACCAAGTATACTCCCTATACTTGAATTCTCTCTTAATCTATCTATTACAAGACCTAGACTTAAGAGGATAGATACAAAGTGTTTAAAGGGGTGCAAACAACTTTGCTAGATAATCTCCTAAAGAGTAGATATGACTATAAGCTTGTAAACTCCTCTTTGAGTAGATAATAACTTTGATAGCTCCTTGGATTAACTCCTTAATTGAGTGGATATGAACAATGAAGCTCTTGACACCTTCTTGGATGATAACAATTAAGCCCCTAAGTGTATATGGGTTGAAGGTGTAGTTGTAGCATTGAAAGAACTTCAATTTATAGCTGCAAAATGCTCCCAACGGTCATATGATTTGTCTCCAACGGATATATTAATATCCCCAACGGATCTATTCCTTTTGTCTTCATTTTGCTGCAGGAAAACCTTACTCGCGGTGTACCGCACAACTCAACGTGTTGATTTCATAGCATACTGACGGGCTACCCCATGCACCGTGCTCCTGGTCCGTGCCTCACTCCGGTGTACCGCGCTTCAGTCCGGTGTACCGCACACTTTCTTAGCTTACTGGTCGGACTAGCCTATGCACCGCGTCTCTGGTCCGTGGCTCTGCGGTGTACCGCAGGTGTACTCTGGTGTACCGCACCAAAGGTTTAAGACACCTTCTAGTGAGTATATCTTTTACTATGATGCTCGGATTGGAAAACCTTCTTCACGAGAGTTGTAGAGAACATCATTCTTATAAACTTTGTAGTTGATCACTAAAGCTAATTCTCAATGTACACAAAGATAAAGTTAATAGCATTTGTAAGAGAATTAGTTTCTTAAGATATAACAATAAAGATTTGATCTAAATGATGTCAAATGTGCTTTTTGATGAATTAGAGTGCAAGATAATAAAGTGAAATTAGCACACTAAACAATAGAGGATTTGTCACATTAAAACACCTAATCGATGGGGGCAATATGCCAACAACCTTGTCATTGATATGGTATATTTGATCGCTTTTAAATTCATTGGTAAACTAACAAATGAGATAAAAGGCACATGACTTTAATACAGTTATGTTATAATTTGTTTTAGGTCAATAAAAAATCTTATTAATCATACAGATATATAGAATAAATTCTTGGTTTTCTTTTTCCGATAATTGAGTAGTTCTTTTCACTATAAAATTACAAAACAAATTACATCTAAGTTTAACGACAATCCAAACCCTTTTAAAACATAAAAAAAAAAGAACATATAAACTAAGAATAAAATGATAAGATTGGGTACTGCTTTGTCCTTAATATATATCCTGCTTTGTCCAGACTATAGAAAAATACAAGCCAAATGGTGTTTGGACTATTAATATTTGCCTTTTAAGTCCTTAAAGTATAGAAAGAGAAACAAAGTAATCCTTGGACTATGAAACACATTTAGATAGTTCAAGGACTAACTTGTCCCTCTCTCTCTCCAACACACTCGTGGTTATGCAACACTAACTGACTCTCTGTTTTGCACCTGCCTATTCACATAGATTATGAAACAAGGAGTAAAATGCAATAATAATACAAAATTCAAATATAGCTATTTACTTACCTGTTACAATGTGACCGAGATGCATAATTATGATTATCACAATTAGTACACATCCAATCTCCACTTCGCCATTGCTTTGCCCTAATAAAAACAAACTTAGTAGCTAATAAAATAAAAGATAATTTTAATTACCCTTTCCCAAGAATTGTAGGATTTGAAGGCACTAGAAAAAGTTGGATATATACTGGATGGTAAATTTACTCCCGTAACCCCAGCTGACTCAGCTACTGGATATAGTTGCTGCTACCCAATGTTATCAAGTCAGATTAATTTACGAGGGTAAAAAGGTCAGAAAATTGTTCTTACATGTCCTGCGTTTAGTCTCTTGTTATCCCAGTGGTGAATTAATTCTTCCGAAGCCAATCTTTTCGTTCCAAGTGCTTAACATGAGAAATGCAGAGCTAGCTAAAGAAGAGGGAGCACAAACATTGCACTTTTTACACTATATTAACAGAAATACCAAAATTAGACTATAACAGAAATATTAATTTCTAGGAAAAGAAGACAAAACATACTTGTTCTCGTGATGAATAGTTATGGAAGCCACAAGTGCAAATCCAGTCACCATTACGCCACTCATGTGTATTTGTATAAGGTTGATTTGTTTTGTTCAGAACTATGGTGGACCCCACCTAGATGATGCCATGGCAAAACCTTGTTGAACTCCATATCCATTAGCATGGAAGCTTCCATCCCTTACTAAGGGCCAGTTAGAACTTAGGTTGAAATTTTGTTCTGGAAGTATTTGTGTCCTGGCAAAATAATTGGAATAAGTTGGTCCGGGTCTTCCTTTGGTTGCCCACACTTTTTGCATTTATCTCTTGAAGCATAATTGTTGTTAGTGCAACCTATGGTTCCATCAAACACACACACACACAAACGCACACACGCACAATCCATCCAATCAAAGAAACACATGAACAATGAAAATTAGGTAGCAAATATACCATGTCTTATATATTAATCTTGCAAATCTACCCTGTATATCTGTTAGTTTTTCAAACATTGCAACTCTATACCCTACCCCTGGTATATATATCATATCTATGCTAATTTCCGAATATAAACGATGGGTATATGGCGATTTTGGACTAACAAAGAATTATGCATTAATCAGAGGTGTAACATATAACTTAACACTCAAAAAATGATGTTATGAAGTGGGAGCTAATTGAATTTTTAAAGTAAAAAAGATTCTAAAAAAATAGATAAATTTAACAAAAAATGAAGATAAACGGCGGAGAATTGGGGAAAGTTACCGGTGCAGATCCAATCACCGATACGAGTGAGCCATTTGGAATCAGACAAGAAGACGAGGTTGTTTACATCTGTTGCAGAATGATCTGAAAGCGACCATTGCATTCCCAGTCACCTTCCCTTCCTTCTCCTTCTCTTCCTCCCATTGTTATGCTTTTCGATTCCACCACAAAACACGAACGGAGGGTGCAGAGACATGAGTATAAACTTATTATAAGTATTTGCGTAATAGCCCGTAGGTACGAAAAGTTGCAAACTTGTCCCCGACTTTTAACTCTATCCAATTCTATTATATACTTTGAAGTTTGACCATACAAAGTTATATACTTTAATATGTTTATTGATAAAAATACCATTCCAAATTGATTAAGAGGATTGCGAAAGGAGCGGGAGCATTTTTCTTCAGTTTCTTACCTCTGAAGCTTAAGCTAAGGGCGACTAACTTGCAAAGACGGTTAGGCATGATGCTCAGTTGCATTTAGGGCTCGACCCTAGACTTACTTTACTAGAGTCTTTTAATAAGTTAGGAATTGGTTAAGTTGGTTGGTTTTTGGGGTACTATGTACCCTTTCCTTGCCCCAAAAAAATTACTACTAGCTTAACAAACTTTCTCTCTAGCCTAGTACACGTATGTCTTGTTGACATTCATCCCTAAAAATTACATTTTTGTCGTTTTTTGCCCTTGTTGATGATAAACCATATATTTCACACATCCCTTGGGAAATTAAGCCTCAAACTCAACACTTATTGGTCATACTGATATGTCACATAAATCTCGAGCACCATATGACAACTTGGTTCTTTATACATAACTTCACAGTCCAAGTATCTCTATCAAGATTCCTTTCCTAATGGGTAAGCCCACTACTTAGCAAAGGTGCAAGCTAATTGCCCTAGCGTTTGTAACTATCATGTGGTTATCTGATGGCCATATAAGCTCCTCAAAACAATTGAGATAACTAACTTCATTTTATCGCTTTACATTGCGATGTCTTAGCTTTCTTACAACTTATTCTCACCAGATTTTATGCATGAGGCTTCAATATAACCACAACTAAGTTGAGTATTGGAGTGTCACCCTAAGACTTACACTCGGGGTTACAAATACACTTATTTGTTTGCATATTTTACGCTTGCAGTCCCGGGTAGATCGAAGAAACTTTGTCTAGTCAGACATGGTTCCATTCTTACACCACTAGCATTGTAGAAATGTTTTACCATATCAATTTGACTCTGACAGTGAGAATGTAACAAGCCCTTGAAATGGATCACTAAAATCTCATTATGGTACCATACGGACATAGACGATGGGTCGTGATATGCACAGAGGATGTGGTCCTTACCTTTTCAATGGTGAAATCAGGTGTGTATATGTCTAAGAATCACATTACCACTAAGAGTAGGAGGATGAATGCCATTACATCACATTGGTATACATATTGGTTCATAGACGTTGATCAACACGCCTAACTTTCTAATCATCTGGATAGGGGTTTAAGAGATGTCAAACTCAATATATTCCCTACATAAGTACAAACAAAGCCTACCGCTTCAGATAGAGATATGACTTGTCTACTATATTTGAATGTATGGGGTTGGGAGATATCCCCCTTAACAAGGTTCGTGCAAAAATGGATGTAAATATCGTGATAGCATGCACAAAGAAGAGATATATTCCATCGATATATCTTATTACTAGTCATAGGTAAAGTTAGATTTAGTAAAATAACTATTACAAATCCCAATCGTAAATCCCGATCGTAAGATCCTAGTAAGCGGCATGCTCAATACGTAGGAGAATGGATCTCTCTAAGAAACATTAGAAGAACATTGGAAACCATTTGCTTAAAGGACAAAATAGATGATCAATATAAACATGTCCATTGAGGTATATCACTGAATATTGATCGATGTTCTCTCCCAATTGAATATAAGTGAAAGACATTTTCTGACAAGAGGACCATGCTTATCAAGGAAGAGGTCAACAGACTCCTTTGAGCCAAGAACATACATGAAGTTATCAATCTTGGTTGGGTTGCTAAACTCATCTTAGTTCCTAAACCAAATGGAAAATTGTGTATAAGTATTGACTTTAACAATCTTACAAAAGCATGATCGACTATTTTCAATTACCAAAGATTAACCGATTAGTCGATTCCATTGTCGACTAAGAGATCCGCACATGGATGGACATTTTAAGAAATTTAACCAAATTCTTATGGCTCCTAAATACGAGTATAACGCAATATTTATTACAGAACATGACTTGTACTATTATCTGTCATGCCTTTGAAGAATGTTGGAGCCACGTATCATTGGCCGATCAATGAAATTCATGGATCGTATCCAACACAATACAAATATAAAATTCATACATGTGAGATACATCTAAAGGATCTCCCCGAGGCGTTCTTTGTCATAGAAACTGTAGGAATTGACCTAAATCCGATTTTCTAGATTAACCTCATGTAAGTTCATAGGTTCCATGACCAGTCATTAAGGAATTGAGATCCACTTTGACAAGATCCAAGCAATTATCAATCTATAACCACCAAAAACCACTAAGGAAGTTCACTTTGGCTGGCAAAGTGACAAATCTAAGTAAGTTGGTACTGTCCCATTTCTTTAAAGTCATATGTAATCTAAGATACTTTCAAAAGGATAGATAACTGTAAACAAGTCTATGAGGACATCAAAGTGTATTTGGCCTCACTAACAACATGGAATGTCCAGACTAGATGAGATATTCTATAGATATCTCTTAAAAAGGTGGAAAACCCACCCAATGGTGGATTTATGTGGGGCTTGGTGGGCTCAAGCCTGCCCTCAACTTTTAAATAAACTAACAATTCTTTGTTATTATTTTAATAAGTGATTTATTATTAATGATTTTTTTTTATTTTGTTTAACAATATTGATATACTTTATCGATATAACCTTTTGATAATAAGAAAAACTAAAAAATAAAATCCTAATATTTTAAAATTGTTAAGCAAAATATATAGAATGAAGAAAATCTAAACAAATTCATTACTTAATATATATATATATATATATATATATATATATCGAAACACAAAAAGAAAATCGGGTGACGTTTCTCTCGTATCTCTTGATTCAATAAAACCCATACTCATTTGTATTTCTAAGTTCATCACTGCCCCCGTCATAGTAATCCGCTACCCGAGCTACTCCTAAACATTTATCGATGAATGGTAAAAATGATAAATTGCATAATATGCCTCAACCAGCCACAGTCCAATTGTTGTCACAACGGACCTCATCTATAAGGGATTTGTTTCTTATAGGATTCAAACCCCCACCTTGTAGGTCGTCAGCAAGATAGTCTCTACAACATCTATTTTTGGTCTTTTCTAGTTGAGTTGTGTCTTGTGGGATCCATTTGTATCTCTCAAACATACAAGAGGTTGTTTCCTCGATCCTTATTCGAGAAAGCGGGATATGGTAAGTCATAATTTACTGTGTAAGAAAATTCTTACAGTGTATAGAGTCTTAGTTGGTGGGCACCAAAATGTGAGATGGTTTATACACTAGTACCCAGTTTTGTTACTTTCTACAAGTGAACATATCGTTACAAGTAATATAATAGTAAGAAAGTCTATTAAGGACTCATAAACTATGGTGACTTTCTAAGTCATGAACAATAATTCTAATAACAATTATTGAGTTTCTATAGATTTAATACAAGATATAAGATAATATATGAAAAATATCTATTAAAGCAATGGAAAAATTACTAGAAACGTGCATCAATAAGTACATGTTGATGGCAACAAAAATCACGCGCAAATAAGGATCTAGAAGTTCAAATTTAAGTAATAAAAATAACACGAGGAACATGTAACAAATGGGACGGGGCACGATACCCAAGCCCCTCATTTTGGTACTATGAGCTTTGGTTGTCCCCCTGATGTCTCCTCATTTGTGATAAATTTATATTAGGATGAGACATCATTTTTAGTGATTTAGAAGTCATAATAGTCGATTTTCTTGAGAAATGGTGCACTTTTCTATTTTGAGTCCTGATTTAGTAAAATAATATTTTTAGAGCATATTGGGTTTAATTATTTATTTAGTGTGAAGCTTTAAAGATAATTATGGAGATTAATTAGAGTCCAAGTCAAAGACTACAAGATATGGAAAGAGATAAGCATGGTAATTGGAGATAAAGGAAACAAAAGCTAAAATCATGGAAAAGGAAAAGCTGCCTTAAATCTGAATTTCTGCAGCTACGCCTAAATAAGTGGTGATAACTCCAAAAGCGAGCCGATTTTGGAAGATTCCTTTCATAGAGACGTAGATAATTCTGTGAGAATTCTTTTGGTATCTTATGGGCTAAAAACCGACCAATAACGAAGAAGATATTCTCAAAACAAGTCAGCAGTAATTATCTTTATTTCCATACAAATTTGAGTTGAGCTTGGAGTCCATCACTTAACCTCTCCTTCAAGAAAACGAATTAGGTCTTATAAACACCTATAAATACACCCTTATATCACTTGTAAATCATCCTTGCCTCATAGTAATTAGTTCTTAAGGTTTTATTCTTCCAGTTTATTGTAGAGAGCAAGATGATGTCTTTCATTATTTCTTTTAGTTTATTTCCTTTAGGTATGAACTAAACCACCCATAGCTTGGGTTTTGCATCATGTATAATCTATGAATTCTAATTCTTCTATTGAAGTTTCTTTGGGAGTTACATGTTTTAATCTGGTATTAGCTTCTTACCTTTATATTTGTTTATGTGTTTTGATTTATTGCCTGTCCTAAACCTGATCACTTTAGGATTGTATTAAGAGAAAATGACACCTAGGGTCTTGAACACCCCCCCCCCCTCTTCAAGATGGGAACCCGGTCTAGAGCCTCTTCTTACTAAAGACCTCAGCAAGTTTTTAACACATGAACCCCAAAACCCCAATTACTAGACTACCCCTCTTTTGTTATTTTTCTCCCTATATATACCAAATATTACATTTCAAAGCTCATTATTATCTCTCATTATTCTCTCACCTCCCCTCCTCCCCTATCTCTCTCTCCTCCCCCATCTCCCAAACCGCCACCACCACCTCCATAACACAACGCCGCCATCAACCACCACCGACATGAGAACAACCACCACCACCACCATCTCCATCCTCCTCTATCTATCTATCCTCCCAAACAGCTCCGTGCAGCAACCTCAAACGGAGCAGCAAACAAGTCTTCAAGTGCCGACAGATTCACGAACGGGATCAGAGCTTCCAGATCCGCCGTCACTGGAGCTCAAAACATCATTGCAGCAACCTTTCGCCACCATGTTCTTCCACCGACGAACAGATCTGAACTAATCTTCTTCAGTGCTGCAGATTTGAACTCATCGTATTCCACCTTTCGCTGCTACTGTTCCGGCGAAGACAGGTGCTTGTTGGAGAGCTGGACAACGTTGGTGTTGCTTGTCGAGAAGAAGAGACACAGATGGAGCGAGGTGAACCAGCGGTGGTGGTGCTCGTCGACGAGGACGAGAAACAGCGGTCTCGGTGGTGATAAGCTGATGGAGGCGCGAACAGTTCTGCAACAATGGTGGTGCTGAAAAACTTCGCGCGAGGAGGTGGTTTTATGGTTGTGTTGTTGATGGTGTTATGGTGGTGATGATGGGTTATAGTGGTGGTGGCGCGAGCAGGTATTGGTGGTGGTGGCGCGAGCTCCGGTTGTGTTTGTTTCACGCGTGAAGTTTAGTTCTATTTTTTTTTAGTTTGACATGGTTGACCAGATCTAGATCTGGTCAAACCAAAAAGATTTCCTTTTTTTTCCTGATTGTGTAATAATCTAATTGTTTGAATAATTGATGAATACTCACTAATTTTGTTGTAGACTCATCGCTTTTTTAAATTACTCTAATTATTTAAAATACTCACCAATTTTTTTAGAGTACTCCGACTATTTCATAGAGTACTTCGACTTTTTTATAGAGTATTCATTTCATTCGTTAGAGTATTCGTTTAACTCGTTTAATTCTCGGAGTACTCTATGTTTTTCTCGGAGTACTCTATGTTTTTCTCGGAGTACTCTATGTTTTTCTCGGAGTACTCTATGTTTTTTCCGGTGACCGTGACTGGTGGTCGGAGGTCGGAGGTCGGTGGCGGAGGTCGGAGGTCGGCGGCGGAGGTCGGAGGTCGGAGGTCGGTGGTAGGTGGTAGGTGGTTGGAGGTTGGAGGTAGGTGGGTAGTGGTAGGTAAAGGAGAGAGAAACAGTGACATCACACTTTTTGTCTTTTAGTGATAGTAAGGGTAGGAAAGGCTATTGTAAAAAATGAGGTCCCTAAGAATAACAACTTTCAAGACACTACTCTATAGAGAAGAAATAGTGTTTCTAAGACCCTATATATAATTCACCCTTGTATTAATAGTAGTTAGATGGTCACCTTAACTGGGTGTCTAATTATTTAAACACCACATAACGTCTAGTGTCGATATTAGTCCTGACAAAACTGATTCTAACTAGATAGTCATTAGGGTATGAATTAATCACTATCACCATGTATGGAAATTGATTGCTTAGGGCCCTAGTGGCGTAGAATAACCCTATTTGAACCAGCCTCGTGGTGTGTCCGTAGCCCCCTTAGTCGCTCTCAAGGTCTAAGGAATGGGAATTTAGAATCCTGACTAAGTATACAAGAGCTAATATTCTCCCTTATAAACTAGATCTAATAGAAAGAATTAGAAGGATTAGTGCATACTAGCAAAATCTAAGCTATATCTCTCATCTCATATTCTTCGTATTTTGTTTTATTGTCTTTATTTTCTTAGTTTAATTCTTAAATTCGAAAATCTATTCCTTTACTTTTCTGTCTTTTAATTAATTATTCCTTACTCTTTATTGTTACCTATTCGTATAACACACTTAAGTCCCTGAGAACGAACCTCAACTTACTAACTAAAACTTGCATACGTCCTGTAATACTTGCAGTATTGTGCCTGTCTAGGGTGAGAGTGCGTAGTTTTCTAGACTTTATTTTATCATATTTTTATCACACCATAGGTGACACCACCCCCTTAGAATGGGTGGTGATGGTGTTTTGTATGTCGTTATCCATGTTAAAGCCTACAAAAATGTTTGCCTTACTAATTCACCTTAGTCCCAAAGTTGTTGTCTTAAGAGATCATTTCACCACCCCCCCTTTATGATCAAGAGAGCTTTTCTTATTATTCAAGTTATAAAAACTTGAATAATACAATGTATTTACTAAAACATTGACCATACTATTTTGTTTATAAGATTTTGTGAGAAAGTGAGCCTAATAACTGTTAAAGTAGATCCAAACCTTGTATCAAATCACGCATCTTTATTTGTAATTGTCATGACATTTTATCAAAGAAATTAAGCCCAATAAACCTTGTATCCTCATAATTTTACCTTGACTAAAACTGTCTAATGATATTTGAACTGTCTACCCATGTAATTAACAAAGGTCCAGATAGGAAATTAGAAATTCACTAATAATGTCATCTTATCCATCTAAGATAGACACTATCAAGTAAGCATTTGATTCATTCTCTATTACTCATTTTCTTGAGAAGGAAACATCAAAGTTGATGCGTGATCAAGAAGACCCTCGACAACCGAATAGCCAAGGGTGTTACCCTCTAAAATCTAGAAGTAACCACCATCCCATACAAACCAAGAATAATCATAGCCCATGTCGAGGTGGAACCATGATGGATAACACCCACACAAAAAAATCTACATGACAACATGCTATGAGAGGATCATTGAGACACACGCATATTACGTGCACGCATAAAACATTATGTCTTAGTGGGGACAAGATCTATTTTTATTGTACGATGTTCCATTACTTTAACGCATAGACACCAGTGATGGTTGATATATATATATATATATATACATGAGTCATGAAGGAGCATGAAACAACTACTTGGGCATTGACCCCCTCTGTAACAAGTAATAAACCATGGTTATTGCTATTCTTCTTTGATACAAGACATGAATGACTTAGTCCATACCTATAATACTTTCTAACAATTCTAAAAAATTCAACGACAACCAACATTAGAGATGCCTCTTATCTTTAGACTCTGGCCTTTCTGTCAATGAGTCTCGATCTCCTCAATCCTTTTTTAGTAAGCACATGCAAAGTGAAGTTCATCTATGTTGTTATTGATTATTTAACCCAATGGGTGGTGGCTCGAGATGTTTTAGACGCTACTACCAAAACTGCATGTCACTTTGTGTGGAAACATACCATCTATCATTTTAGACGGCCTCATACCATCGTTATCGATTACAAACATTAAGTTTGACTTAGAGAATTTCCTTAATCAATGTAATAAGCTTATGATATTTATCTCCTTCTCCCATGTGGCCTATCCTTAGTGTAACAGACAAATAAATGTGTGCAATCGCACCCTAAAAATGGATTGGATGATTACATCAGAGATACTAGTGTTGCTTGGATCAATGACCTGTCGATGATATTATGGACATATCACATAAGTTTTCATGTAGCGACCAAGGAACCCCTTATAGTCTAATACATTGACGTGAAGGTATGTTGTTGGTTGGATTGACCATCAAGCTCAATCATCTTCAAAACACTCCAGATCATGCCTTAATTCATTCAATTTTTTTCTAGATTAGCGTTAGCTGACATTTTTTAATGTCGACTCAAAAAGATAAATATTTGTGGAAACGATCTTGCGCTGAAAACACACATTTACTCTAGTGATTATATTTATAGGAAATTTAATCATTTCTAGGAGGAAACTTATAAAATTATTGATGGGATGAATCTCAAAACATATTATTAAATGGAGGATTAATATTGTCACAAAATTAAAAGTTATTTCATTTGTCAAACTTCCAAAAAAAAAAAAATTCACTAATTTCTCCTATTAAAACCGTAGAAAAGATGGTGCCATAAATAACATTATACTTAATAAGTACTTTAGTAGAAAATGATTATAACTTTTTTTAATTCTCGTATATAAAAAAAAGTAATGATATATACCACCCAATATATCACCCATAACGTGGCGTGGTGTGAGATATATCGCATCCTCGTTTGGTTTGTGAAAATAATGGGTATTTTCTCTTTCATTTTCTACATTTTTCAAAATACTAATAAACACGTGTTTGGCTAGAGAAAATGAAATCAGTTTTCTAGAAAATTAAATGAAAACACTGCTATATTGGAGAATGTGCAATCGATATTTTCCATATTTTTTTAAATTTTTTGAAAAGAAAACGAAACCCATTTTCCAAAAATATATTTTGAAAACAAAAACTGAAAATGTTTTCACAAACCAAACAAGTAAATATATTTATTTTCACGATTTGATTGGGGATTTACTTCTACTCAAATCACTATACGTCATAGGTAATATATTGGGAGTAATGCTATATATCACCCATTCACCTCTTATGTGGAGCCTATGTGGAGATTTTAAAAACCGATATTTCTCTTTCTTAAATTATTTTTCTCTTTCTTTTATTTAATGCCAAGCCTCCACATAAGAGGTAAAAGGATGATATATAACATTACTTATATAATGGATGGTATGAATTTAAATAGTAATGTATCATTACTAAGAAACAATGGACAAATAAAGTTAAAGAAGATCTAAATTTAAAGTATTATGTATATATATAAATAAAGAGTAATGATCTTTGTATTTTTATCCTGTGTCATTTGATTATGTCATATATATTTTATTATTTTTTCACTATAACTTTTTAAAACAAATTATTTTGAATTTTGTGTCAAACAAATTTTTTTTTTTTTTTTATTACATAGGAGAGCCACTTTGGACTCGGAGTCATTGACTCGGTTCGAACCTGCAAAATGGTAGACTAAGACCCTGGCCAGTGAACTAATCCCATCTGGTTAACAAATATTTTTGATTAATATAGTATAGTACGATCTGATATTTTTTTTTTCAAGCCTATAAAAAGAAATATCTAATTTTTTTTTAACTTGAACCTAATTTTAAAAAGAAAAAGAAAACCAATATAGCAACCGAACAAAAACCGCAAAAAGCCAAAGAAGAAAAAGCAATTCAGACAACGCGCCGTTAGTCTGGTGGACAATCGTCTTCATCTCTCATCTCTCATCTCTCATCTCTCTCGAATCACAAGCCACAACAAGGTTATTTTTCACATTTTTTATTCTTGAAAACAATAAATTATATTCTGAAATATTATTTCAATATATTCTCGTGGTCTTTATGAAGCCTATAGTTTTTGATGATTATGAGTATATTCTTGATGGGTTTTCAATCTGTGAAATTTTAAAGCTGTATAAAAATTGGGTTTGTTATTTGCAGTTAGATTTTAGGAACTGTCTGATATAAGAATTATTGATAATCTGGTTGATTAAATAATGTTAATTGTGTATAGTATAAGCTCGGTGATATAAAAATACACGCCAAAAAGGTCCTGTTGAGCTGATTTTAGATTAATTCATATGCAATCATTATTGATTTATTTAATTATTAAATTTTCCTGCTCTTTGCATATTTGTGGTCAGTAAGTGCAAATTTAATTATCTGTTAAGTTTAATGGCCTATGCTGAAATGAGTTACCTAGAGATATCTTCAATTTTATCTATCTTATTAATTTCTTTTATTAATCTGCATAACTTTTCAACTTTTGTAAGTTCATGGAGGGAGAGGAGTATGTTGATATATGGGCTCTAAGGGCCCGTTTAAACCAAACACATATTAATTGGAACGAGGATTTCGAAAGAAACCAGTCTAAAGTTGACTCTTTGCAAGCAAAACTTACAGAGATAAAAGCTTCTATAAAGGGGTCAGAAGAAGATATAGAAAATCTAATGGAAAAGAGTCAAAACCACTACAACTTTATTAACATACTTGAAATCAAAAGCAAGAATCATGTCTGTACCTGATTTAGCCTCTACATCATGTGGTATTTAACAGTTAGATGGGGTAGGATTGGTCAAAAAACATTGACCTTTCTTCGTTTAATGGTATAAACGATGAACAAGAAGATTCTTTCGATGACCAAGATGGTGTTTTTATCAATGGGTTACTAAAAAGTGCAGAGATGGTTAATGATGTTATGGAAACCGAAACTGCAAATGAGAAAGAAAAGGTAATAATAAATGTTGAAGAAATCGAAAGAAAATCACTTCTAATCGAGAATATGTCGATGAAACTTGAGGAAATGGATAGATTTGCTTTAGGTACAAATTGTATATTGAGTGAAATGAGACAAAGAGTTGATGATTTAGTTGAAGAAACTTCTTTACAAAGACAAAGAGGCAAGGTTATGGCATTGAAGGATTCTAAATTTTAGTTGTGTATTGTTTGTTACTTTGTCAAGATTAGTTTTTTTTTTTTTTTTTTTTTTGAATTTTTTTAGGCTTATGTCATCTGCTACCATTAAGCAGACTCGACTGAGCTGTGTATTGAAGATGAATTCGAAATGTACTATATTGTATGGTTTCGGTCTCGATTAATTGAAATGCAACTTTTAGTGATTTGATAATAAGTGTTGGTCTTCAAAATGGAATTTACCTGGTTGAGAAATTTACTGCATAATAGTTGCATTAGTTGAGTTCATTCATATATTTTTTCAGCTGAATTTATTGGGAATGATAATACCAAAATACCCCCGTCCCGTAAAAGCCCCGACTTAAGAGTTTAAGAGGATCACTAATGAGTCCATGTGAAAATGAAGACTGAGCCCATTTACATACAACAGTTACTTATTAAAAAGAATTTTAACAAGTACTTAATAAGCCACTCTGACCTATAACATAAACCATTTGCTAATCTATTATAACATCTGACATAAATTTGGAGACAATACCTTCGTCATTAAATTTGGAGCTGAAGAAGATAAAGAGAAAGTATTCAATCAGAGACCATAGACCGTGCAAGGAAAGCATCTAGCTATTAACAAATATGAGAATGGAGCAGCAAAAGAGGTCAATAACACCACTATGTGGATGCAATTATCGGGTATACCTGTAAACTTGCTAATTTTTAAATTATATTGAAAAAATGTTAAAGCTATTTTAGAAAAGTCCATTCAATAGATAAAGGGGACGTGTCGACTACAACGACGTAGAAGGTATTAACCTCAACTAACAACTCAATAATAATAAAAAACATAATCATTGAAAACATAACTTATCAATAAACAGTTGAGGACGCCGAAACGTATCTAGATGGCACTAGATCGGAGATGGGTAGTCAAACTCAAACCCAGGGAAACCCAACCTCGGAGGACACATCCACCCGTATGGAAGAATCCGAGACACCGGAAGAAGAACAACCACCAACAAAACTTACACGAGCAACGAGATCAGCGGTGTGGGATGTGTTTGTTAAGGGCCTACCAAAACCGAGCTATGCGGAATGTAAGTTATGCAAACTCTTTTACGTTATACCTGCTGATAGATCTACAGGCAAATTTTCTAGACATATTAAAAGTTCCCATTCAGGATTGGACAAACTAAAACAATCCACTATAAACACCCAAACTGGTAGACACTTTACCCCTAACATCGAGCTGGCCCGCAAAGAAATGGTTAGATACATTTGTTGTGCTGCCCAATCGTTTAGCCACGCCTCGAGTCCTCACCTAGCTAAGTTCATACAAAACTCGCAGAACCCTCAGTACGAAGCTATTCCCAGAGCCACCCTAATGACCTTCATGAAAAAAATATACAAAGAGCGAAGGCTTAGCGTTGTGGACGAGTTTAAAAAGCGAACCACCAGGTGTTCCTTAACCGCCGACATGTGGGAACCGAAAAATGGATTGAAGGTCCTTGGAATGACATGTCACTGGATTGAAACGCATTGGTTATTACAGAAACGAATTATATGTTTCTGTGTAGTCACGGAACGTCCTACTAGCATCAACTTAAACGAACTAATAACGCAGCACGCGACAGCCTTTGGGCTTTCTAATCGAGTCCAAACGTGTACGTTTGACAACGACGCTAATATGGTTGCCGCTATACCCGATCTAATTCAATTCTTCTCTGATGGATCAATGTTTTACAAGGAACTGTTTCACATCTGGTGTAACTGTCATATAATTAATTTAATTGTTACCGAAGGTATAGATGGTATTGGTGTACATTATGACATGATCAGCGGTAAGAAGGTTTACGGACCCAACATAGTTATGAAGGTCAAGAAAGCGTGCAAGAGTATTAAAAACAGTCCCCATTTAACGAGGTCCTTCAAAAATAAATGTAAGGCGGCAGGGTTGACGCCTAAGAGATTACGATTAGTTTGTCCTACGAGATGGAATTCGACACACTTGATGTTAAAACGTGCTATTGAGTACAAGGATATTGTTACGAGCCTCAACAATGAAAACTTGGCCGATAATTTTATTGAAATGCAAGATTGGGACATTATTAGCAAGCTAAACGAATTTCTTCAGCTATTTTCCTACACAACCACGGTATTATCTGCAACATACTCTCCGACAAGTCATCGGGTGTTAGAAATGGTGTAAAAGATGGCTCTACATATGAAGGATTTTGAGTCATCTACTGGACTCATAGAGATAATTAAACCGATGTGGGTCAAGTTTTTGAAATACTACGACCCTTTTCCATACGTTTTTGTGATATGTTGTATCCTCGATCCATGTTACAAGATGTCATATACTCGGGAGTTTATCAGACAAATTTATACAGCGAGTGGTTACGAAAATCCACTGGTAGATACCTACATGAACAACGTAGAAGCGATCATGATTGACTTGTACAAGACTTATCACGAGAACTTTGATAAAGAAGGTAGACCACCCCGTCCCTCACAGCCTGTAAAGGTGGTGCTATGAGATCCAGAGCTGGAAGGTTGATAGAGGCAACAAACGCAGCAACACCAACCTAAAACCAAGACACGATTAATGATTTAACCTATTATCTAAAGTCTGCACATGAGCCGCACGTGGAAGACTTCGATATTATCGAGTACTGGAAAAAATATGTTAGCGGACCTGTTTTGCAGATCATGGCACGTGACCTACTGACTATACCAGCTTCCTCAGTTCCATCAGAGACCGCTTTCAGCGAAGGTAAGAAAGGGAGAGTTAGAAAGAGAAAAATAACTTTACGCGTAGTCATGTTTTTTCACCACGAGGCTGAAAGAAGAGTTAGAAAGAGAGTTGAGTAACCATCCTAGCAACCGTTGATCCATATGACTACATTCATCATATGAAATGGGATTAGAGGAGAAATGAATTGAACGATCAATAAAACAAGGAGGTGATGCCAGCGTAGAATAAGAGAAACATGTGTCTTAAAGAGTAAATTTTGGTGATATAAATGATGAGAAATTATTTGCAGTATAGTTTTGAAATTGTGGAGGTTTTGAGGTTCGAAGTGATTATTTTGACATTATTGATTGGGGTGATTTTAGTGCTAGAAAAAAGAGAGGGATGACTGTTTTTCCGAAAAAGGAAAGTGGCGGGGTTGTTTTGGTGTTGATTGTGGACGTATTTAGTGGTTGGACTTTTCAGTTGCGGTTTGGAAAAAGGGGGAGGGTGGTGCATTTTCTGTTGTGCACTGGAAAAAGGAAAGGGGTGATTCAATTTTTGTTTTAGGAGATGGAGGTAGAAGAGAGAGAAGGGAGGGGGTGGCGTTGTTGTTTCTGTCGGAAAAGAAAGGGAAATGAGGGAGATGGATGGTTGAGAGGCCATCGGAAAAGGGGAAGGAAGGGGAGGGACGGCACTTTGAATAAGGAATAGAAGGAGAAAAACAATAACCATAAATTGTGATATCATGTCTAAACTTGACTCTAGGTATATGGTTTTTTTTTCTTTGTTACATGGGAGAGTCACTTTTGACTCGGTGTCGTTGACACGGTTCAAACCTAGCTATACCGCTTAGAAAGATAACTAAGGCTCTGGTCAGTCGAGCTAAACCCAACTGGTTATGGTCTTCTTTTTCGGATGCATGTTATCAAGTAATAAAAAAAACAATTTCAATTAATTAAAATGTTAAGACCGATTAGTATTCTTACTTATATTTTACAATAATTCAATTTCTAGAGGGTTGTCCTCTCACATTTCAGTGAAAAAACAAAAAAAAAAATGAATAATTTTAATGGGGAGAATATAATTTTATGATTTAGCAGAAAGAATATCTTTGTTGTTGTTGTTGTTGGATCTATTGTACTTCATGTGGCTATTAACAAGTTGTCCAGCAGAAATTGCGGACATAAGGGAAAGTTCTCCGGCAAGAACAGAAGCAGCTACGATAGTAGCTAACAACCTAGCATTTGATCCAGGAGAGTCTTTGTTTGCACCTTTAACCCCAAGTAAATTTAAACATGCTGATTGAGAAGCAAGTTGAGTTCCACCACCAACAGTTCCAACCTCTATACAAGGCATTGTTACTGAAACATGAAGGTCTTTTCCATTATTAACAGCTTCCATCATAGTGATACAATGTGAGCTTTCAACATTTTGTGCAGGATCTTGTCCAGTAGCTAAATAAATTGCTGAGACTATATTACTAGCATGTGCATTAAATCCACCTAAAGCACCAGCAATAGCAGATCCAGTAAGATTCTTTAACATGTTAAGTTCCACCAAGGAAGCAACATTAGTTTTAAGGACCTTTTTCACCACATCTTCTTTAATGATAGCCTCACACACAACTGATTTACCTCGACCTTCAATCCAGTTAATTGCAGCTGGTTTCTTGTCTGAACAATAGTTTCCAGAGATTCCGATAATATCCATATCCGGGAAATCATTCTGGAGGAAGTCTAAGAGATTCTGGACACCTTTAGAAACCATGTTCATCCCCATAGCATCTCCGGTGCTACATGTCATTCTGATGTATAGATTCTTTCCGGCTAAGGCACACTTAATCTTCTGAAGCCTTGCAAAACGACTAGATTGATTAAAAATGGAGGAAAGTGCATCAAAATTCAAGGGATCCTCCAAGTAGAATTTGAGTTGTGAAGCCCTCTTTGCGGTTTCAAACCTGACAACCGGAGCTCTGGTCATGCCGTCTTTAAAGACAACACTGGAGGCCCCACCAGAGGCATTGATGGCCTTGCATCCCCTGTTGGTGCTTGCTACTAAGCATCCTTCTGTAGTAGCCATTGGGATAGAGTAATATTTACCATCTAAAACTATGGGTCCCGCAATACCTACTGGGATTTGAATATATCCTATAGGCATTTCACAACATTGTCCAAGAATTGAATCATAATTGAAGCCTTCGATTGGTAAACCATCCAATGACTTTCCGGTGATCCTCTGTAATGCTTCACGCCTAATAGAGGCAGCACGTAGGCAATCCCCTAACTTGCTTTCTAAGGAGTATGAAGGGATCTTTCCTTGTACTACCGATTCGATAAACTCTTCATCGTTCTTGGGGAACACTGATGCTTTTTCTTTTTCTTCTGTCTTAACCACTGTGATCTCTTCTTTTTGAACATCATCTAAATCTAGATCTAGATCCTCGTATAATTCTTCGCTGCTGATCCAAAAGAAGGAGATCAGGTAAATGAAGGATGCAAAGAGAGTGATAATGGAGATGATCTCGGACAAGGTGATGACATGAAGAGGTTTGGAGTTGTAGATCTTTTCCCTCCAACTGAACACTAGGTGAACTAAAGCAGAAAAGAAAAATGTGAAGAAAGTGGCATTGGTTTTTGAATAATAAGTATTAGGTTGGGCGGTCGGAAAGGTGGCCGGAAATGATGGTGCTGAATCATGAAGATGCTGCTGCATTTTCTTGAAATCACATGAATTTATTGTTGCCATGGTGATGGTGTTTTGTATATGAACTTTTCTCGTGGTTAAGATGGAAGATCACTTAACTTATAAATAGTACCTAGTAAGTAGTAATAGCCACTAGTCAACACTAATGAGTCAAACTATACCTCCTACTATTACTGCTGGGGAAATGGGGTGGGGGGTTTCAACCAACTACTCTCCCCATCCTTAAGGACTTCTTCACAACCGTTTAATTCTAGCTCCACGTTTTTTTTTTTCGTTAGCGACCAATAATTAATGGAGACCAATATATTGGTCTCACTTGGCAGCCTGTTTTTTCTTGTATTGAGATCATTTTCTACCACAAACCTACCCATCTCCAAACTAAAAAAAATAACATGAGCACAAACAAGTAAAGGAAATTAAAACGTTGCGCATTACCAGCTATGTGTACAGAAGAGAAGGAAGAAGCAACTACACAGTCATATAAAGGTAAAATGTAGTTCATCAACCTCACATTAATTTATTTATTTAGTTTATCTAGAACATAGCTAATAAACTAAACAAATTGTCCAACATTTACGAATTAGCGATCATCATTCAATAATTTTATTAATTGAGACAATGAAAATACATGTCATAAACCAAATATAATGTCACTGAATTACTCTTTGACTATCCAATTGACTACCTCCAAATACAAAAAAAAAAAAAATTGGATAGATTGATCTCGAAAATAACCACAATTGGAGAAAAGAGCTAACAAAATTACTTTACAATAACAGATGGATTTGCAGTTGCACGAACGCCTATCAGGACGAAACCATGAAGTGCGGAAACCACCACCATCAAATTAACTATCCAAAAAATAATAATGACATCAGTTTTATAGATAAAGATACTTGATGGTTAATGATTCCTCGCGATGATACTCTTTCATCCAGCAAACATTGTAAGTGCATTACTATGTGTATCCTGATAATAACAGGGAGTTTGGTTGATTGATTTTTTATGAATACTCTCTACCAGAGTCACTCTGATTGCTGATCTTATGGAGATAACATTCGAGGCTTTATAGGTCAAAACTTTAGACCAATGGGTAACTTGTATTGAAGATTAGCCCAATAAAGTTTTTGTTTGTATTATCAATGTTTGATTAATATGAAATTGTAAGAGAAAGCCGAGTCGCTAGGGTGAAATTAATTACACTATAAGTCCTATATTATGCAACATAACCTAATTAATTGCAATATAGGTCCCTATATTATGCAAAATAACCCATATCATACAAAATATCCTATTTTATGAAATAATTGCACTTATAGTCCTATTTATGCAAAATGTTGATTAAAAATTGACTTTTAGATTCTTTTGCTAAAATGCAGCTAAGAATATGATTCATAAGAGTTAATTTTAGAACTGAAATTGTGTTTCGGGTAATAATTGGTTCATTGGGTTAGGCAATATAGTGAAATTTACCCGTGTTACAAGCAACAGAAAATATACCCCTATATTGTACTTTTTTGTTTTGTATAAATATTTGTTTCATGTGTTATATTTGTATACCTAAATTCCATGGTGGACTTGGTATTAAAAATCTAGAAGTTCCATGGTGGACTTGGTATTAAAAATCTAGAAGTCTTTAACCTGTCTCTATTGGCTAAACAGGCCTGGTCCATCCTTAACAACCCTGAATCTCTAGTATACCTAGTTCTTAAAGGCCTATATTTTCATGAAAAAGACTTCCTTAATTCTCCCAAGATTCGTGGAGCCTCTTGGACCTGAACAGTATTGTAAAGGGACGAGAGTTATTGAAACAACACATCATCAAACCCATAGGAGATGGGCACTACACTTCCATTTGAGAAGATAACTGGGCTGGCTCATACCTCCCTAAACCTCCTCACTACAGTGAAGAGCCCTCATTCCCCAAATTTGTAGCTGATTTGATAAACACTAATACAAAAACCTGGAAGGTTGAGACTATTAATTCCCTATTTCCTCCAAGTATAACTAAAAAGATTACTGAGCTTAATATACCATGGACTGAAGTCCCTATTAATTATATCTGGCCCTATACTAACCATGGTATGTATACTAGTAAATCTGGCCATTCTCATGAAATAAAGAGTTATATTCTTCCTCCTAGTTTTCCCACTTCATCCTTTTTCCCTAACCATGACCTTCTGTCCCTCAGTTGGGCCTCTAAAGCTCCTTCAAAATTTAAATTTTTCTTTTGGAGGATTATTTTAAATGCGCTCTCAACTGAAAGAAACAGATATGTTAGAAATTGCTCAAGCTAAGACCTGTGTAAAATTTGCCTTAAGGAGGAAGAAAATACAGAACATTTATTTTTACACTGTGAATGGGTTAGGAGAATGTGATGTTTATCCCCTCTACATTGTAGTGTTGACCCCTCATCTATGGCTGGTCTAAATTGTTGGATTGGTAATTTAATAGAGTTAGGACAAAATAAAAAAGAGAAAACTCATATCCTTCTTACCATTATAGCCTATCTATGGTCTATATGGATTATGCGTAATAAGAAAGTAATTGAGGATATCCCTATTGACTTTGATACTGGTTTAACTCTTATGAATTTAAATTGCAGGGATATCTTTTGTTATAATGAAGAAGAACAGGATATGAATCAAATCCCTCATCAGCAGAATTTGCCAACATGGAAGTCCCTATCCCCTGTTTGGATCAAACCTCCCTCTAATGAAATTAAAATCAATGTGGATGCCTCGTTTATTCCTGGGAAAGCCTTCTCAGCCGCAGTTGCTCGTAATAGTGTAGGAGATGCAGTTACTGGTTTTGCCAAGTCTTCTACAGCCTGCTCTAGTTTTGAAGCTGAAGCAATGGTGCTACGAAGTTCTCTTCAGTTTGCCATTGAACAAGTTCCCTCATGCACCAGTATTGAATCTGATGCAGAAGCAGTTCTTCAAGCCGTGCATTCTTCAAGCGCGTCCTGCCATTGGAAGGTCAGGCCCATCCTTGAAGATATTAGAAGCATGACTAAAGCCCACCCCCATTTAAAGATTCGTGGGATTCGAAGAAGTGCTAATAAAGCAGCTGATTGGATTGTGAAGGCTTATTCTAGGAATTTATTATTTGTTAATTGATTTTGCATTTTGCCTTATGACTTTATTTCTGTGGTTTGTAATGACTCTATGGTTCTTGACTCTACTGGAGTAGGTTAACTACTTCCAGCCCTTTTGATCCCTTTAATATAAGTTATTTTGACTAAAAAAATATTACTATGATATTTTCTTGTTATTAGCTATTAATAAACACATAAAAATGGACAAAGATTAGAATAATCTTCCCACGAAACGTTCATTGAAGAAAAAAGGTCAAGGATGAGAAAAACATTTAGAAAAGAGTACTGAGCAAGAAATCTTAAATCCAACAAAAAAATGTTTGGAAATGGATTTAATTTCAACAAAAATGCCTGAAATAGAGAAAAAATTGACCAGAAGTATGAATAGAAGATTGAGAAAGAAAAGAGCTAAGAAGAAATATGAGCTGAAAAATGTAGAAAATTCAATTACATATTTGGAGAATTCTGAAAAAAGTTGTGCAATTGATAAAACTGAAATTGATTGTGACTTAAATTGTCAAGGAAACTGCCGCCACTCGGGGACCTTTCTCCACCATCATCAACCGGTTGGGACTGATTATGAGAATGGTCCTTATTCTTATCACGATATTTCAAACTCCTTCACATTGTTTTGGAAATGTCAAAATAGTCCCTATATTTATCGAAATTGTTTGATTTGTGACTCTGTACAGATGGTGTCAAAATAGTCCCTTATAATTATGAAGTTGAACATGTCATTCTATACCTTGAAGCAACATTGGTCCACTTGTAATGGAAAATATAGGATCTAAGTTGTTGTTCCTTTCCTATGTTTTTGTGTTGATTTATTTTGTTAGTTTGAATATTTATTAACCAAAAAAATTTGTTATAGTGTTATATTATGGAGTATTATCTACGAGTTGATTTGATATTCATTTTGCTTAATTATGAAGTTAAATTACATTTTCATAGTGGGATAGTTAAAACAGGCTTTGTGAGGTTTTGGTGATCATAACCCTCAATTAGAACAACAATTCAGTTTGTCTCGAGGCAAATCATAAGAAGATATTGTATGTATTACTGGGATGATTTGAGTTGTTTGCAATTGATAACACAATGATCCAAACACCATGAGATTGTAAAGAATTCTAAAGGAAAACGTGTTTGAAGTAAAGGCTTAGGCACAATTTGTTTATCAATAAAAATTGCACTACTCAAGGCTACAAGACAAAGAGGAAGCTTTACATTCAATGTCTTTAAATACATAAACTTACTAATTCAAGAAGACTAATCTAAGTAAGCTAATAAAACATATTGCATTTTAAAAATGGGGGAATAATTATTTAAAGCCCAACAACCTTCTACTTACCAAACAAAAGCCCTACTTACTATCTAACTAGTCTTTGTATACTAATGTAACCAATACAGTGAGAACCCAATTACAAAAACAAAGAACCCATATAGGGGTTTCAGTCCAACCCCCCCTCTCTCTCTCTCACAGCTCTCTCTTAGCTCTCTCTCTGCTCAAGACCTAACGTCGCCCCCACCCCCTTTCATCTCAAACTTCCACCATAGCCACCTGCTGCAACACCTTCACCATCCCACCTACCACCAAGAAACGCCCTCACGAAGCCCACCTTCACTGCGCGGATCTCACCACCATCCCCTCCACCTTCGTCACTGCACAACACCGAGCAACACCTAACCCACCTCCACTGTTGCTTCCTTCCCCCTCCGTCAGCACTCCATCCACCTGCTGCTTCCTTCCCCTTCCGACTAGCTTCCCACCATAACACCACCACCACCACAGATCTCGACAGTCGCGCTCAGAGACCACCACCGCCACAGAGGCCGATCTGACCTTCCACCTTCATCACCACGTCGCTGCTGCTGCAGATCTGGAAACTGCAGCACTGCAGAAACTCATTTCTCACCGAGATCCCGACCACCATCATATCCCGAGGTCCAGCCACCATGGTCCAGCCACCGTGGTCCAGTCCAGCTTATCCAGTCTCATCAAACGAGTCATTCTCGCGCCTCCAGGAGTCCACCACACACGTCAATATTCTTACTTCACCTCCCAGCCCCTTGTCTCAATAGCCCAGCCCAGCCCCTTGACTCAATAGCCCAGCCCAGCCGCTTGTCTCAATAGCCCAGCCCCGTGTGTCCAGACATAAGGGGCTATATGACTTGTTGGGCTCAAAGACTTGTTGGGCTCCAGGACACAATTTGTCCAGACCTAAGGGCTCATCTAATTAACTCATCTACTAAAAAACAGGTCTTTTTTCCTTTTTTTTAAAAACTAAAAAAGGACATTGGCATGAATATGGACAAAGAATGACTTGTGTACAACCCATTGTGTACACGAACTAGGTACAAGGACTAGACAAACAATAAGAATTGGAACAAAAAATGACATGGAATGGATAAATCCCGAGCTTGGGTACAGCCCCTTGGGTATAATATTGAACACTTTGAAAATGGGCATGGACAAAAAAACAACTTAGGTACAGCCCCTTGTACACGGATGGTCATGTGTGTCAGGGAAAGTAAGAGAGAGAAAATGAGTTAGTTACCTTGTTTTACCTAGTTAGGCTTTATTTAGAACAATTTTGTAACTAGGCTTTAAAAATAATCTTTGTTACATATTAGGCTTCATTTTGAAGTTTCCTCTTTAAAAATATTAACAAGATTCCAAGCTCCAACGATCTTGAGCCTATTATCATTGCTCTTAAACTTTTGACAATTCTTGAATTTGATGGAAATACGAGTAAACATTTAGTAAACCAACCAACATAGATAGCTTCATTGAACCTGTAATTTTTGCCTGCAAGAAGATGAAGTTCATAACTTTATTCCAGCTTACACATATACTTCATCAAGCTAATATACATCAATCAATGTAAATATGGAACATTTAAATCTCCCTGACCCCCTCCAAAGACAACTACACAAGCATAGTGATCTGATGTGTGTGACCTACTCATTGCTCACTCCAGCTGTTGCACCAATTGTTAAACAAATGAGTATTCTTTCATCTGTATATTTAATATTTATGACAGTAAATTCAGGTAAAATAAAGTACTTCGATAAGAATGTAGTTTAATAAGTAAAAATAAATTAGAAAAATTATATGTTATTGAATGAATTTTATTTCTTTTATATAGGAATATAATCTGAAAATAGATTTTTACTGGGCCACATTGCTTGTGGAATCAAACTCAGACAATCCATCAAACCATAGCATAACAAACTGAATAGTTAAATTGGACTCATTCCAGTTTAATCAGAATCAGATAATACAAGAAAACTTACTAACTCATCTTCAGAGTATATATCAACATCATCATCAATCTCAGGGACATTCGACTCAGAATCTGTAAATTTCAATTTAAAAAAAAGTAACAAGTTTTACAACGCCACCATATAAGACAATGCATTTTCAACACTTGCGGCATCTCCACGGCCACCTAGTTTCCGTCACCACCACTCGAATTCCACCGAACCCCTCCTTCTTGAATGCATACACAAACACGTCTTCAATTGCTTTTTTTTACCTTAATTGGGTTCTTCAATACCTAAAGGGCGGCCCTTGATCTAATATTATATGGATTAATACCTTAATTTGGGTTCTTCAATTTTCTTTTATTTAATTAATTGTTTTGATTTATTTATTTTTAATTTTTCTTTATTTATTTATTTATATATATGAAACGAGAAAACTAAATTAACCGAAAGTCAAAGTCATACATACAAAAGTCAAAAGTAGTCAAAGTCATAAAAAGTCAATAATTACAAACCAAAAGTAAAAAATAGTCAAAGTCATAAAAAGTCAACACAAATATAATAAACAGTCAACTGATAACACACTAAGGATTAGAGAGGTCTTCATTTTCATCTTCATCTTCTTCTTCACCTTGGTCCATAAGATGGAGGTGCGAGCTTGACGGAGCGGAGGTAGTGGATTGGGATCGGGATCGACGTCAGGCTTGGGGTCGGGATCGGCGGGTACCAGCAGGAGCAACAAATGGATTGCCGGATGGAGGGACAAGTGCTTCCTCGTGTCTACGTTCTTCTCGGCTTCTATTGAGCAACGTGATGGTTGTACTCATCTGTGAGTCCATCGCCTCCTTCGTGGGTCGCGTACTAGTAGTGGAAGTCGAGGATCGTAAAATGTTGTCTGGCACCGGGTCCTTTCCTATGGAGACAAGGAACTCGTTTAGGGACTTCATCAGCCACTCGTAGTCCTGAAGCATACTCTCGCTTACTGGATCCCTGGCATTAGAATACTTCCTCTTCTCCGGAAGCGGGTGGCCAACTGCCGGGATCCAGTAGCGGGTCCCGTCTCCCAACCCTAATCGGGTCGCCTTCATCACTGCGTCAACCTGCTCATGTTGCGTCATGGTGGGTGAACATGATAAGTCGCCGCTTTGATTTGTGATTCCCGAACTCTATTTTCGAGAATCTCCCTCAATGCTCCCTGTACAATAAATAAATATATTAAAATTTTAAAATATAATAAATAGTAAGATATATTAAAATATTAATCTTACGTGTGCTTTCTCGTACTCGGGGCTCCTCCACCCGTTCTTCTTATTGCTTTACTCGATCTCCAAGAAGAATCTTTTTATTTTGGATAGAGGGACCTCTTCCACGTCACTCCCGACCACTTGAGGGGGTTGACAACTCCCCTCTCCCTGTAAAAAGTCAAACAGTCAAATAAAGATATTTAAATAAACATTTTTAAAATATTTATTACCTCCATCAAGTTATCCCTCCTCCTGGTGTGGCTCATAGATCCTGCCCCGCTAAGGTTTTGCAGCAGTTTCACCTATTTTCTTTATTTACTTTAGCTTGATGCTATTTTTTAAACAAGAAATCAAAAAAAATGTCAGTCAATTAAGATAATATTTTATTTAAAACAAGTTAATAGTACAATTTCCTGAGCTTACTCCGACTCCCACATCTTCAAGGTGCGCTCCCAGTTTTCGGGTGTCTGATCATCCGGTTTTGCCCGGGACACATAATACTTTCTCTTCACTCTATTCTTGTGGTCGCTATAGCCCTTACCACATTTTGGTTATCATCTCTTGGATATCCCTCCAATCCGGGCGGGCCTGCCACTCCTCTACCAAGAAAAATTCCTGTTTACAAATAAATTAAATTAGATATATTTTTTAGATAACGATAAACAAATTTTAAAAAAATTAGCCGACTTACTCCTAATCGAGTCAAAATATTCGTCCGCTCGTCTTCGTGGACATCTGTCCAGAACTTATGGTAAAGCGGAACATTCCCCCGAATAGTGTGGTTGATTACCTGAGTCACGTGATGGGAGTATTTGCCCACCGGGTTCTAGTGTAGTCCTACGTGCAAAAATCCACCGGAGGCCAATCTCCGTATTTCCGCTTCGACTCCTGGACCGAGGCAAGAGTCGTCTTGCCCCTCGATTTTCTCCGGTTATTACATGTTTGATTTTACGATTAAAATAATAATTTAGTCAAAATTAGTTGTACAAAGAAAGATTACCCGGTGCGTTAAAACAACCGATGGGATTGCTTGGATTCTGAGTGGGGTCGCGGCCATCCCTGTCTCCACCGTGTCTCTCGGCATAATAGCGGCCATCTGTTATTTTCAAAATTTACAATTTAACCCCTAAATAACTAAATTTATCTCTAAAGCACCTACATTTAATTAAAATTCTCTAAGGCCCTACATATTTTCTAAATTTACAATTTAATCCCTAAAGTATTAAAATTAATTCCAAAGCACCTAAATTTTATTAAAATCCTCTAAGGCCTTGAATATTTTTTAAAAGTCCAATTTAACCCATAATATTTTTCAAAAATGCAATTAAACCCCTAATATTTTTTTGAAGTCCAATTAAATGCCTATTTTTTTTGATGCAATTAAACCCTAATATTTTGTAAAAGTCCAATTTAACCCCAAAATATCTAAAATTAATTCCAAGGGATAATTTTCAATTAATTACACTTCCACACTTTACATTCCAAAAAAAAAATGAAGGAGCAAATTACTTCCTACTTACTCACAAATTATCAACTTAATTCCCAATCAAACACATTGTCATATTTACCTTCCATTATTGCCCTCATGTAGTTTTTGTATTTTTTTATATTTAACTTCCATTATTACCTTCCATCACCTTATTAACCCCTAGCCACTTCTTTATCTCATCCCAATTATCTCTCGTATAAGAACAATCAAAGTAAAGGTGATTATTAGACTCAAAGTACTCACCACATAAAACACAAAGTGGACCCAACTACAAAATAAGCCGTACAATCTTTTGTCTTAAGTATATCTCTTAATATCATCCAAACAACAATATAATGTTTAGGTGTGACAGGAATCCCAAATAATATTAGCCCAAAGTCTCATAAAAGATTGTCGGCGAAACAAATCACAAGGTTTCTTATATAAAGCATAAAAAATTCACTTGATACCTAATGAATTATAGGATGCTAATTTGCCAAGGGAAACCACCTAACCAAGATGCACTCTCCACCATCAACACCAATCAAACCTCGAATCACCTCCTTAAGTTCCCGAATATTCTTTAAGAGAGGAGAATCCCCCTTCCTCTTATCCAACTCCCAAAAGCTTAAATTTTGAAAATAATATAAATGAATCCATTTGATCTAGAGAGAGTCCTTTTTAGCAACAATCTTCCAAAGCATCTTCATTAATAATGCTTTATTCCACGTGCCTAACTCTTTCAACCCAAGGCCACCCTCCTTTTTCAGAACATAAACTTTGCTCCATTAACTTGTGGGGGCTTCCTATCCCAATAAAAATTACTACAAAGACTAATAACTCGATCTCGAATATCAATAGGAACCAAGAATATATTGAAACAAAAGCAAATAAAACCTTGGAGAACCGATCTAATTAGTTATAATCTTCCCGCGAATGAACGAGAAGAAGCATTCCAACATCTAATATACCCTCCAATTTATCAAAAAGAGGTTTGTGATCTCTTGAAATTAAATAGAAGATCCAAGAGGTACACCTAAATATCAAAAAGGCATCTCTATATTATCCAATTGTGTAGTTTCCAAAATATTCACAAGCTCATCACTTTTAACCCCCACATAATAAATATTTGACTTAGTCATATTTAAATGTAGACCCGAACAATCACCAAAAAATTTCAATCTATCTATAAGTATCTTAACGGACAAGTGATCCCTTTTGGAAAATAAGCATTAAATCATCGTCAAAGATAAGATGAGTAATCTTTTCTTTAGCACACCTCGGATGATACTTGAAATCTTGATATGTATTTTTCTTCAAAAGCCTAGATAAATATTCAAGACAAAGAATAAATAGATAGTGTGAGATAGGATCACCTTCCCTTAGGCCTTTTTCCCTTTTGAAGAAATAATAAATTTCATCATTTATAGCCACTGAATAATAAGGAGTAGTGACACAAACCATAATCTAATCAACAACTTCTTCAAGATATTTAACCCCTTAAGCACCTCATGGAAAAAAATCCCAAGAAATAGAATCATATGCTTTACATAAATTGATCTTAATAGTACATCTCAAATAGCTACTCTGATTACTATAACACCTCAACAATTCTTGCATAAGGTGTATATTCGATCATCGATCTTCAAAAAACGAATGTTTTGAGCTTTATCCACGAGTTGATCTAGAACCGGTATTAGCCGATCCGCAATAATAATGGTGATCGCCTTATAAAACGTTAACAAAGATAGGACAATAAGTTGTTTAATCAAAAACCCAGAAATGAAAAATTCACGTAGTGAAGAATAGCCATCCGGGTCGGGAATTTTGTCATTTGCAATGCGAAAAATAGTCTGCTTAATTTCAAGATCAGGGACATTTTTGCACATATCCACACCTTTTTCATGCGAAAGAATACTACCCCAATTAGAAACATCATAGTAAACATTGGAAGTCGTATCCTTAGTACCCAACAAGGAATTAAAGTGATCAATAAAAGTATCATCCACTTGATCGCACAAAGTAATAATTTCACCATTAGGGCGTAAAATATTAGGAATAGATCGACGTCTTTGTTTTCTTTTCATAAACTTAACTTTTTGTTGAAGAAAACTAATATTGACATTCTCAAGAGACCCCGCCTTCTCCTGAAACCTAAATAACTTATCAAAATTACCATCAATAGCCAAGTTTTGTTGCAAATTTATCTCGGATACTTCAAGCTCTTCTCTCGTCTTCTTAGATCTCTCAGAAATATGTGAAAAATTCTCCTTGTTTAGCTATAGTAAAATCGAATTTGAAGGCCTGTAACTTTTGATATAAAATATATTGTTTTGTACCCAAAATTAGACCCTATTTCTTTCGTTTTTCACCGTAAGATTAAATCTGCATGTTCCAACCACATGTTAAAGAACTGAAAAAGAGTAATTCTGTTATAATGAAAAGACACAAGGAGAGTGATCGGAAACGCTAGACTTCGGAAAATATTCAGCATGAACATAATAATCCGAAATTTCAAATTTATGATTACCCAACGCACGATCAATTTCACTAACGACGTGATTATTATCCTAAGTAAACAAATACGGTAATAATTGTACATCCTCAAACCCAAGATCATTATAAGAATCCGCAAATTTCTCAAAGTCTCTCAAGGTCACATTTTGCCCCTTGATCCTCTCATTGTGATCAATAATATTATTAAAATCACCAAAAGAAGCCACGAATCATCGAAAGTAGAAGCATGATCAACAAGGTTATTTCACAAATCTCTTCTCAAATTGTTATCATTAAATCCATAAATAAAAGGTGAATGACGCATAGGGTAGTGGAGACTAGATTTTCTTCCTATAGGAACTAACGAGAATCTTACTTCTTTAAAGAGACCTCAAAGATGACCAAATACTAATATACACTTACTAACACTAAAAGACAAAAAAAGTGACGTCCCTGTTCATCTCTCTCCACTACCCACCTACCTCCGACCACCGTAAAAAATAGAGTATCGGAAAAAATATAGATTAATATTCAAAAATTGATGAGTACTCCATAAAAACATAGAGTACTATATAAAAAACAATGAGTATCCCATAAAAACAATGAGTATCCTATAAAAACAGTGAGTATCATTAAAATCAATGAGTATTTATTAAATTTCAAACTAATTATATCATCTAATAAAGAAAAATAAAACTAATCTACATCTAACTAAAAAACAAAAAAAGAACCTAACTAATTATAGGTCAAAGTTTGACTAGATCTAAACAACAAAACAAAAACAAAAAAATCTAAACTCGTTCGACGTACAACCTAGAACAAAAAAAAGCTACTCAATAGATTTTTCACGAACTAAGACCTGTTAACATCGCAGAGAAGACCTTTAGCGGCAAGTCACGGCGGCTCGAAGCCTCTAAATCCGGCGATGAACGGAGACACGCCAGCTTCCCTGCATAGATCTCTGCCTGCTAAGCATCAGTTGGTGGCTACCTTCGCTCCATGCAAGCAAAAATTATGCACTCTATTAATGGAGTCTCATCGAGGTGGAGTCTGCTTCTCCATGGCGGATCTGATGATCCTTCTCCGGCTCGCTCATGTAACTCGCCACTAGCACGAACAGGTGACGCTGGGAGACTGCTTCTCCATGGAGAACTGTGGATCTCACGAACTGTAATGGCGTGGATCTCGCGGACTGGTGCGGCGTGGATCTCGCGAATGCTGCCAGAGCGAATAGGAGGTCCGACGAGTTATGTTGTGAGGTTGGGATGGGAAGGAGAGGAGCTCCGGTGAGTGGGGAGAGAGAGGTGAGTGATGAGAGAGAATGTTTTGATGGGATAGTGGAAAGAGAATAGGATATTAGGTTTTAGAAATAGGATAATTAGTATATATAGTGAAAAAAACAAAAAGACGTAAAATTGTAAATGAGATTTTTGCCTGTGTTAAAATCTGTTTGAGATCTTTATTGAGAAGAGAAGGTAAGTGAGGTTCAGAAAGAATATAGGGGAGTGTTTTCAAGACCCTTTGGGTAAAAATCTCTAAATAAAAAAAAAGTAAGAAGGCTAATAGAAGTTACCTTACAAAACACCTCTTGCAATGGATAGCTTGAGACGGTTTATCAAGAACTTCAACCTCCACTTTATCCAGATCTAAAATAACAAGATTTCTTCCATGTTCAACAAGATCAAAAGATCCACATGTTTCCACCCTCTAAGCACGGTTCTCGAGAAAATCTCCACAAACTTGTGATTACTCTTAGTCTCCAAAATATACCCAATAAGAATATATCCTAATAAGATTAAGCACACCTCGCCTTTTTGGGTAGAGCCAAAACCCTTCTTATCCCATGCTGCAATAATCAATATTAAGTTTTAGCGGGTTTTCCCATATTTGCACTCCTTAAATTTGCGCCTTTAGCTCTCTAATATATCCTCTTAAGTTGGGAATACTCCCGTTTAGCGAGGATAAGTTTACTCTCATATGCCTCGTGTTTTTTCGTTTTTCTACTCACCACAAGTTGAAACGTTCTTCCACCTCATCTTCTAACCCATAAACAACCATAGCACCCGGATTAGATGAAGGTGCATCTATTTCACCCACGTGCGCCTTTCCCTGCCTCCTAATCCTCGTACTATTCTCCATTGCCCGCTTAATATCGCCACCTAAACCTGCCTCATAACTCAGCCGCTCAGCCTAAGTATATTTTTCCGCCACCTCAGCACACATAGTCACAACCAAGTCCAAATCTGCAGCAGCAGTTTTGCAGAAAACAACAGCTTCTGTCGGTTTTTTTCCTGCAGCAGCGGTTTTAGCCTCCAGCACAGTGTACTTGTCTGCATCAATTACTTGAGCTGCTCGGTCACACCCAGCGGTTGTTCGTTGTCCTACAATTTCGTTTAATCGATAAAAGTTGTGTAACGCATGACAACAGAAAGGTATATGGCCTTTGCAGTGGATAAAGTGAAGCTATTCAATTCTGGGAAAATTACAATATTAGACAATTCCCTAAAATTAGTATGTTTAGAAGTTTCTTTCTTATTATATAAGTTTCCTACATAATCCAAATCACTGTATACTATGAGTATAAAATCGTTATTTTAAAAAAAAAAAAAATTAAATTTAGGCTCGCGTAAAATATCTAAAGATTCTCTTCACAGTAGTTATAAGTTATATGTAGCTCATTCTAATCAATTTAAAATCTTTGTACAGTAGAGATTCTGTAAGCTGTATATGAAGGTGGCTAACTATTAATAGGAGGAGATTTCATATAATTTATCTAATATTTCTTTTAATCTACACTCTTTTACTTTCATCTCTGTAAAAATTTTCTTGAATCAAGTTTAATAACTTTTTTCAGAATTACAGGGTCACTAATTAGTAAGAAAAAAAAACAGGATTAATAATCAATTTTGGAAATGAGCCCGTTAGTGGTACAAAAATGACAATACACTATATAACAAAAAAGAGCCAGCCTAGTTAGACCAATAAATTGTCTCCATTATAGATCAACCATTGAATATGTAAATAAGAAAGGGAAAAGAAGGAAGATACGAGTGAATTACAAAACAAACGTTTCTAATACTTTGTGAATGTGAGAAAGAAGCCCTTAAAATAATAGAGAGAATTAGAATTGATAAAAATAAGGATGGGAGAGCAGGAAGTTCGTGGAAAGCCACAGAGCAATAATAATAATAGTGGAGACTTGCTTTGACTGACTAGCAGTATTTGACTATTGAGTAGCACTACTAGGCATTAATTAAGCAGTATATATAAGTGAAGTGATCTCCACCTAAACCACACACCAAAGCAAACAAAGCAAGTTCAAATTCTCACAAACAAAAGCATTCACAACCATCATGGCAACAATAACTTCAAAAATTAATCTCAAGAAAAAGCAGCAGCAGCTTGATACCTTTGTGAAAACACATCCTAATAATTATCCATCTAAGACCACTTCCATTTTCTTCACAATTTTCTTCTCGGTTTTATATTATGTATTAACCAGTTGGAGGGAAAAGATTCGCAACTCCACACCACTACACATTCTCACCTTCTCGGAGATCATCTCTGTGGTCACTCTCATGGCGTCATTCATTTACCTTCTCGGCTTCTTTAGCATCAGCACCGAAGATCTTGATGATGATGATGATGATGATGTTGATGTCAATGTTCAAAGAGAAGAGATTATAGTGGTTAAGAAAGAAGAAAAAGAAAAAGAAAAAGCATCAGTGTTCCCCAAGGACGATGAAGAGTTGATCGAATCGGTAGTACAAGGAAAGATCCCTTCATACTCCTTAGAAAGCAAGTTAGGGGATTGCCTACGTGCTGCCTCTATTAGGCGTGAAGCATTACAGAGGATCACCGGAAAGTCATTGGATGGTTTACCAATAGAAGGCTTTAATTATGATTCAATTCTTGGACAATGTTGTGAAATGCCTATAGGATATATTCAAATCCCAGTAGGTATTGCGGGACCCATAGTTTTAGATGGTAAAGATTACTCTATCCCAATGGCTACTACAGAAGGATGCTTAGTAGCAAGCACCAACAGGGGATGCAAGGCCATCAATGCCTCTGGTGGGGCCTCCAGTGTTGTCTTTAAAGACGGCATGACCAGAGCTCCGGTAGTCAGGTTTGAAACCGCAAAGAGGGCTTCACAACTCAAATTCTACTTGGAGGATCCCTTGAATTTTGATGCACTTTCCTCCATTTTTAATCAATCTAGTCGTTTTGCAAGGCTTCAGAAGATTAAGTGTGCCTTAGCCGGAAAGAATCTATACATCAGAATGACATGTAGCACCGGAGATGCTATGGGGATGAACATGGTTTCTAAAGGTGTCCAGAATCTCTTAGACTTCCTCCAGAATGATTTCCCGGATATGGATATTATCGGAATATCTGGAAACTATTGTTCAGACAAGAAACCAGCTGCAATTAACTGGATTGAAGGTCGAGGTAAATCAGTTGTGTGTGAGGCTATCATTAAAGAAGATGTGGTGAAAAAGGTCCTTAAAACTAATGTTGCTTCCTTGGTGGAGCTTAACATGTTAAAGAACCTTACTGGATCTGCTATTGCTGGTGCTTTAGGTGGATTTAATGCACATGCTAGTAATATAGTCTCAGCAATTTATTTAGCTACTGGACAAGATCCTGCACAAAATGTTGAAAGCTCACATTGTATAACTATGATGGAAGCTGTTAATAATGGAAAAGACCTTCATGTTTCAGTAACAATGCCTTGTATAGAAGTTGGAACTGTTGGTGGTGGAACTCAACTTGCTTCTCAATCAGCATGTTTAAATTTACTTGGGGTTAAAGGTGCAAACAAAGACTCTCCCGGATCAAATGCTAGGTTGTTAGCTACTATCGTAGCTGCTTCTGTTCTTGCCGGAGAACTTTCCCTTATGTCCGCAATTTCTGCTGGACAACTTGTTAATAGCCACATGAAGTACAATAGGTCCAACAACAACAACAACGAAGATATTCTTTCTGCTAAATCATAAAATTATATTCTCCCCTTCTAAATTATTCATTCTTTTTGTTTTTTCACTGAAATGTGAGAGGACAATCCTCTAGTAACCGAATTATTGTAAATTATAAGTAAGAATACTAATCGGTCAACATTTTTTTTAATTGAAATTGTTTTCTTACTACTTGATAAGATGCATCCGAAAAAGAACACCATAGCTAGTTGGGTTATCTTAATTGGCCAAAGCCTTAGTTATCTTTCTAGGCGGTATAGGTTTGAACCGTGTCAACGTCACCGAGTCCAAAAGTAGCTTCCCCATGTAACAAAAAAAGACCATATACCAAGAGTCTACAATATTGATCTGTGTATTTATCGTTATAAATTACAATTTTCTCGCTCCACATATCGAAGTTTATACATGATATCAGAATTTATGGTTATTGTTTTTCTCCAACTATTCCCTATTCAAAGTACCGCCCCTGTCCTTCCTTCTCCTATTTTGATAGCCTCTCAACCATCCATCTCCCTCGTTTCCTTTCTTTTCCGACAGAAACAACAACGCCACTCCCTCATTCACTCATATGACCGGGCCTCATATTCCATAGCTTGGCGAATGAATGTAATCACGGGCGAATGAATGTAATCCAAAGTTCCTTTCATTCTGTGGATAGCTTTTGGGAACTTGCTAAGTTGTAGTTTCCCATACACGCAGTACTCAAAAAACCCTGTGTGCCCAGCGAGATAGCCTTTATTGTGAAGTTCCTATATCCCACATTCACTCATATGACCGAGCCTAATATGCCATAGCTGGGTTTGATCAGATTCCTGAATCTCGACTGAAACA
Organism: Nemophila menziesii; assembly: GCA_029959085.1. Taxonomy (NCBI): domain Eukaryota; kingdom Viridiplantae; phylum Streptophyta; class Magnoliopsida; order Boraginales; family Hydrophyllaceae; genus Nemophila; species Nemophila menziesii. The sequence goes on from JARWIR010000005.1 coordinate 31,751,445, forward strand.
ACTCCAGTAGAACCTGTGACGGTCGAACCTTGTAGTACATACAAAGTCCCTTCTTTGACCCCCTTGAAAATCACCTTTGAACCCTTGCAGACGTGTAAATCTCCACCTTCACCCTTGAAACTAAATCCCTTGCTGTCGAGTAGACTCAAAGAAATCAGATTCTTTGTGAAAAGTGGTACATGTCTAACATCCTTCAAAGTTCATAACTTCCCCTCATCTGTTTTGAACCTAACTGAACCATTTCCAATCACCTTACATACAGCTCCATTTGTCATATGGACACTGCCTCCATCTGTGCAGTTGTATGTAGAAAATAGCTCCTTGTTAGATAAAATATAATAGGAAGCCCAGAGTCAAAAACCCACACATCGGATTGATGTGTGACATTATCCGCCATAAGAATATAATCATCCTCAGACAAATTTCATTTTCCACCACGGCTGCACATCCGTTCTGTCCTTGTTGTGCTCGTTTAGGACAATCTCTCTTCCAATGCCCCTTCTCCTTGCATCAAGCACATATATCCTTAGGTAACTTAGAGCCTGAAAAATTCTTCTTACTCTTCTTACCTTTCTTGCCTCCTCCTATGCCATCAATCCGGAAGCATGGTCTTCTGTATTTGTGCATGCGCCCTTGTGGCACAATTCCCTAAATTGAAGAGCAGATCTCACCTCTTCTAGAGTTATGTTGTCCTTATTCACAATAAAATACTACACGAAGTTCTCGTATGATGGAGGTAACAAGACCAACAAGATAAGGGTTGCATCCTCATCCTTCACCTTCTCATCAATGTTACGCATATCTAGAAGAATTGTATTTAATTGATCAAGGTGATCCTTGAGAACCGAACCTTCTTTCATCCTTAGACTGAACAATCGTTGCTTTAGCATCAACTTGGTGGTGAGTGACTTCGTTATGTAGAGACTCTCCAACTTGTGCCATAAAGCTACCGCCATTGTCTGATCTACGACCTCAATGATAACGTCATCTGATAGGCATAACATGATTGTCGAGTATGCCTTCTCCTCCATCAGTCTGTACTCCATCGATGAAACATCCACGCCTCCCTTGTTTGTGGTCAAAGGCGTCCAGATGTCTTGCGACTTTAATAAGGCGAACATCTTGATCGTCCACAGACTGAAGTTGTTCCCTACTGTAAACCTGTCGATCTTTTACCATAAATAGGAACGAAAGGAAATGGTTTTTTTGGTTGGGTAAATGGATATATTAAATTAAGTAATTGTACATTGTACAAGAAGTCACCTATTTAAACCCAAAAGCTAAAGGTAACACGAATAAAGTAAGCACAACTTGTTCATACTATTACATGATAATCTTCCACTATCATCCAAAACTAAATGATAAGAGAACAAGAAATATAATATGGAATAGGTACACCACTTAACCTCCTTGATATCCGTTTCCTGAGAAGATGGACACCTATCATGGCAGGGTGATTTCTTTCCCTCCATATGCAATACGCGTGATGTCTCCTCATTTGTGATAGATTTATATTAGGATGAGACATCATTTGTAGTGATTTAGAAGTCATAATAGTCGATTTTCTTGAGAAATAGTGCACTTTCCTATTTTGAGTCTTAATTTAGTAAAATAATATTTTTAGAGCATATTGGGTTTGATTATTTATTTAGTGTGAAGCTTTAAAGATAATTATGAAGATTAATTAGAGTCCAAGTCAAAGACGACAAGATATGGAAAGAAATACGCATGGTAATTGGAGATAAACGAAACAAAAGCTAAAATCATGGGAAAGGAAGATCTACCTTAAATCTGAATTTCTGTAGCTACGCCTAAAGAAGTGGTGATAACTCCAAAACCGAGCCGATTTTAGAAGATTCCTTTAATATGGACGTAGATAATTCTGTGAGGATTCTTTTGGTATCTTGTGGGCTAAAAACCGACCAATAACGAAGAAGATATGATCAAAACAAGTGAGCAGTAATTATCTTTATTTCCATACGAATTCGAGTTGGGCTTGGAGTCCATTACTTAACCTCTCCTTCAAGAAAACGAATTAGATCTTATAAACACCTATAAATACACCCTTATATCACTTGTAAATCATCCTTTTCTCATAGTAATTAATTCTTAAGGTTTTATTCTTCTAGTTTATTGTAGAGAGCAAGATGATGTCTTTTTTAATTTTTTTTAGTTTATTTCCATTAGGTATGAACTAAACTCCCCATAGCTTGGGTTTTGCATCATGTATAATCTATGAATTCTAATTCTTCTATCTAAGTTTCTTTGGGAATTACATGTTTTAATCTAATATTAGCTTCTTACCTTTATATTTGTTTATGTGTTTTGACTTATTGCCTGTCCTAAACCTGATCACTTTAGGCTTTCATAATAGTAGTTGGATAATCACCTTAGCTGGGTGTCTAATTATTGAAACACCACATAACGTCTAGTGTCGATATTAGTCCTGACAAAACTGATTCTAACTAGATAGTCATTAGGGTATAATTTAACCACTATCACCATGTATGGAAATTGATTGCTTAGGGCCCTAGTGGCGTAGGATAACCCTATTTGAACCAGCCTCTTGGTGTGTCCGTAGCCCCCTTAGTCGCTCTCAAGGTCTAAGGAATGGGAATTTAGAATCCTTTCTAAGTATACAAGAGATAATATTCTCCCTTATTAACTAGATCTAATAGAAAGAATTAGAAGGATGTGCATACTAGCAAAACCTAAGCTATATCTCTCATCTCATATTCTTCGTATTTTATTTTATTGTCTTTATCTTCTTTAGTTTTAATTAGTAATCTCGAAATATATTCCTTTAATTTTCTGTCTTTAATTGATTATTGCTTACTCGTTATTGTTACCTACTCGTATAACACACTTAAGTCCCTGAGAACGAACTCAACTTACTAACTAAAACTTGCATACGTCCTGTAATACTTGCAGTACTGTGCCTGTCTAGGGTGAGAGTGTGTAGTTTTCTAGACTTTATTTTATCTTATTTTTATCACACCCTAGGCGACACCAACGCGGTGGCTCCAAAAGCAATCCTCCAAGCCTTTCTCCTCCAATTCTCTCGAGTTTTAAATTTATTATGCCACTTACAAGCGCTCAAGAGAGTATTCATCCCCTTATTTATCCCTAGACACTTCTTTATCTCATCCCAAATATCTCCCGCATAAGCACAATGAAAGTAAAGGTGCTTATTAGACTCAAAGTCCTTACCACATAAAGCACAAAGTGGACCCAAATCCAAATAAGTCATACAATATTTTGTATTAAGTCTCTCTCTCTCTCTCTCTCTCTCTCTCTCTCTCTCTCTCTCTCTCTCTCTCTCTCTCTCTCTCTCTCTCTCTCTCTCTCTCTCTCTCTCTCTCTCTCTCTCTCTCTCTCTCTCTCTCTCTCTCTCTCTCTCTCTCTCTCTCTAATGTTATCCAAACAATAATAAAATGTTTAGAGTGACACAAGAATCCCAAATAATTTTAGCCCAAAGCCTCACAAAAGATCGCCGACGAAACAAATCGTAAGGTTTCTTATATAAAGCATACAAAATTTCACTTGATACCTAATGAATTATAGGATGCTCATTTTCTAAGGAGAACCACCTAGACAAGATGCACACTTTACCATCAACACTAATCGACCCTTGAATCACCTCCTTAATCTCCCAAATATTCTTCAAGATGGGAGAATCCCCTTTCCTCTAATTCAACTCCCAAAATCTTGCATTTTGAAAATAAATCCCATGAATCCGTTTGATCCAAAGAGAGTCCTTTTTAGCAACAATCTTCGAAATAATATTCATTAATAATGCTTTATTCCACACGCCTAACTCTTTCAACCCAAGACCACCCTCCTCATTCGGAACATAAACTTTGCTCCATTCAACTTGTGGTGGCTCCCTACCCAATAAAACTGCATACAAATACTAATAACTCGATCTCAAACATCAATAAGAACCAGGAATATAGTGAAACAAAATCAAATAACACCTCGAAGATCTGATCTAATAAGTTCTGACCTTCCCACGAAAGAATTGGAAGAAGCACTCCAAAATCTAACATAACCCTTCAATTTATCAAAAAGAGGTTTGCAATCTCTTGAAATTAAACGGGAGATCTAAGAGGTACGCCTAAATATCGAAAAGGCATCACTACTTTATCTAATTGTATAGTTGCCAAAATATTCACAAGCTCATCACTTTTGACCCCCACATAATAAATAGTCAACTTTGTCACATTTAAATGGAGACCCGAACAATCGCGAAAAAATATTAGCTATCAATAAGTATCTTAACGGACAAGTGATCCCTTTTGGAAATGAGCAATAAATCATCGACAAAGGAAAGATGAGCAATCTTTCCTTTACCACACTTCGGATGATACTTGAAACCTTGATCTGTAATTTACTTCAAAATCCTAGATATATATCTATATTACATAATAGCACTTAACTGTTTTTTCCTATTTTTACCCACCCACCTTTTAGCTCAAATATCCCCCATTTAGCTCCTCAGAATTCTCAAAAACATATCCTCACGAATTAAAATTCATATCTTCCACTCACATTCCAAAAAAAATGTATTCACACCCACCTTCCCACCAAGCCTCCCTTCTGAACAAGAAAACCTCCACACTAACCTTCCCACCAAGACGCCTATCTGAACAAGAAAACCACCGCCCCTCGAGGACCATTCTCCACCATCATCAACCCGGCTGGGCGAAGAAATAACAAGTGATAAAACTCATCTCTCCACACTCGCATTGGAACAGAAAACAAAAAGAAAACTCTTCACATTCAAGTCTCACCTTGGACCAAGCCGCTCTCATGCATAAGAAAACTTTCGCCACTCAGGGACTATTCTCTACCATCCTCAACCGGTGAAGAACCCAAATTAAGGTAAAAATATTAATTTTTGCCATTGGAACTCTACAAAACTGAATTATTTTTAACTTAATCTCTTTACTTTTAAATTTTTTTAGAATTATCTAATTTAATTATATTTTAGTCGTGTTGTTTATTATATTTTTATTCAAATCCTACAATGGCCAATTTATGATGCTGGAGCCTTTTACCGTATGAGAAGTGATGCGCTGAGAATAGCGTGTATATAGGGAGGCATGACGTGTGACTTTTGCGGGTCCAGCGTTTGTTGGAGTGAACAATGTTATCTTATACTGCATTTTTTAATTATTTTGCAGTAAATATCCATTTGGAGCAACTGTTGTAGATGGTTTAGCCCCAGGTAAAGAAAGGGACGTGAAGTAGGTCTTAAAATCGGGTTTGAAGTTGGTCTTACAGGTTTGATTTCTAAATTTAATTGCATTTTAGTCCCTGATAATTAACTGATTTATCTAAAAGATTGTATGGTAATTTATTGACTGGCAAGGTTCTTGTTCCACGCTTTATGATCAAGGGTATATTACTGTCAAATTTATTGAGTTAAATGCGATTTACACCCCCTGATAAATTCGCAAACTTTACTGTTTTTGGACACACCCAGGTCAGCAATTTCTCTACTTTTGTTGCTCATACTCTTTAACTCCGAATACTAAATTCCCTCTCTCTATTTTCATCAATTGTCAATCAATTATGTTAAGTTTTAGTGGTTTCATTAATTATTTGCAACCCTTTAGAAATTCGTTGATTTAAATTTACGTTAATTGCTGAATGGTAATAATTATGTGTTTTTATCCGAGAATTATCTACTTTTATTCACAAGGTATACTATAACATGTAAGGTGAAATGGTTATGAACAAGAACAAGGATAAAAAGAAATAAGCTCCATAAGCCTTGAACGATGATTAATAAAATAACTGGGAAAGTATAATAAGAATGAGGCGGTGGAAAGTTTTAAAATTCAGATAGTGTCAAGTGTGGTTATCCTCTCTTATTCATCTGATGGTTTTTTTTTTCTATTTCAACAAAAATATCAACAACCCTTATGGCGATGGTTTGCAGCCACGATGTGCCGAGACTCTCCAATTGTTTATATCCCTTCTCTATATTTATACATAAATCTTTATTAGGATTTTTTGAATATAAATAAAATCCGACTACAACCGTCTGAGCTTCCAATAAAATTTTGAGGAGAAATTATTTCATTTTTGAAAACGGGTGAATCACACAACAAAGAAAGATTAGAGTGTTGTGAAAAGGATGATTGTCTTACGTTGCAAAAGCCTATGATTTCATTTTCTGTTTGAACATGTAAATTACATTTATTTATTTATTCATACGATTGTTGATACATGATTTACAAATGCAGTTACAAATAGTAGATGCAAAGAGTACACTGATAATGATTTATTGACTATTTCATCACTTGATCAATATGTACATATAACTCTGGTTTGAAATAATCAATTTTGCTTTACACATTCCTTTTCTTGCGTGTTAAAATATTATTAAAAACAATATATTGTCTCAACCTTCTGAAATAAGGATTGTGGATTATTTGCTACTTCAAATTTAGTCACGCTCTCTTCCTAATCTCAAGTAAAAAATTGGCCCGAAAATTGTACATCCTCTAACCCAAGATTATTGCAACAATCCGCAAATTTCTCAAAGTCACCCAAAGTCACATTTTGCCCATTGATCCTCTCACTGTGAGCATAAATATAAGTAAAATCACTCAAAAAGAAGCACTGAATCATCAAAAAATATAAATATGATCAACAAGGTTATTCCAAAAATCTCTTTTCAAAATTTTATCATTAAATCCATTAAAAAAAGGTGAAAAGCTTATTAGAGGTTACCTTACACACCACCTTGCAATAGATAGTTTGAGGCGTTCTATCAAGAACTTCCACCTCCATTTTATCTGGGTCACATATGATAAACATTCTTCCATATTCAATAAGATAAAAATTATCTACATGTTTCCACCCTTTAAACATTTTTCTCAAGAAAATCTTTACACACTTGTGATTATGGGTAAAGTCGAAACCTCTCATATTCCATATTATAATAATCATTAAAAAAATTTAACGGGTTTTCTAATATTTACGCTCCTTAAATTTGTGCTTTTAGCTCTCCAATAAATCCTCTTAAGTTGGGTATATCCCTTTAGCGAGGATAAGTTTCCTCTCATATGCCTCACGTTTTTTCTTTTTTCTACTCACCACAACCACAAGTTGAAACGGTTCTTCCACCTCGCCTTTTAACCCATAACAACCATAGCACCCGGCTTAGATGAAGGTACCTCTATTTCACCCACGTGCTCCTTTCCACGTACTAACTTAATATCGCCACCTAAACCTGCCCCATAACTCAGCCGCTCCGTCTCACAATATTTTTCCGGCACCTCAGCACGCACAGGCACAGCCGATTCCAAATCTGCAGCCGCAGTTTCTCCGAAAAACAGCAGCGGTTTTAGCCTCCAGCACGGTGCACTTTTCTGCATCAATTACTGAGCTGCTCGGTCACACCCAACGGTTTTTTGTAGTCCTACAATTTTTGCAATGGATAAAGCGATGTTATTCAATTCTTGGAAAATTTACAATATTAGACAACTTCCTAAAACTGTTGTGTTTAGAAGTTTCTTTTTTATCATCTAAGTTTCCTAGATAATCCAAATCACTATATACTATGAGTATAAAATCGTTAGTCAAAAATAAAAAAACTAAATTTAGGCTCGCGTAAAATATCTAAAAGATTTTCTTCACAGTAGTTATAAGTTATATGTAGCTCATTCAAATCAATTTAAAATCTTTGTATAATAGAGATTCTGTAAGCTGTATATGAAGGTAATTTATCTAATACTTCTTTTAATCTAGACACTTCTACTTTCATCTCTGTAAAAATTTTCTGTCACTTAACAGAATTTACTCATAAGTAATTATCTTAAGTTTGTTCCTAAAAAAATTTCTTGAATCAAGTTTAATAACTTTTTTCAGAATTACAGGGTCACTAATAAGTAAGAAAAAAAAACAGGATTAATAATCAATATTGGAAATGAGCCCGTTAGTGGTACAAAAATGACAATACACTATATAACAAAAAAGAGGCAGCCTAGTTAGACCAATAAATTGTCTCCATTATAGATCAACCATTGAATATGTAAATAAGAAAAGGAAAATAAAGGAAGATACGTACAAAACAAACGTTTCTAATATTTTGTGAATGTGAGAAAGAAGCCCATAAAATAATAGAGAGAATTGATAAAAATAAGGATGGGAGAGCAGGAAGTTCGTGGAAAGCCACATAGCAATAATAATAATAATAGTGGAGACTTGCTTTGACTCACTAGCAGTATTTAACTATTGAGTAGCACTACTAGGCATTAATTAAGCAGTATAAATAAGTGAAGTGATCTCCACCTAAACCACACACCAAAGCAAACAAAGCAAGTTCAAATTCTCACAAACAAAAGCATTCACAACCATGGCAACAATAACTTCAAAAATTAATCTCAAGAAAAAGCAGCAGCAGCTTGATACCTTTGTGAAAACACATCCTAATAATTATCCATCTAAGACCACTTCCATTTTCTTCACAATTTTCTTCTCGGTTTTATATTATGTATTAACCAGTTGGAGGGAAAAGATTCGCAACTCCACACCACTACACATTCTCACCTTCTCGGAGATCATCTCTGTGGTCACTCTCATGGCGTCATTCATTTACCTTCTCGGCTTCTTTAGCATCAGCACCGAAGATCTTGATGATGATGATGATGATGTTGATGTGAATGTTCAAAGAGAAGAGATTATAGTGGTTAAGAAAGAAGAAAAAGAAAAAGAAAAAGCATCAGTGTTCCCCAAGGACGATGAAGAGTTGATCGAATCCGTAGTACAAGGAAAGATCCCTTCATACTCCTTAGAAAGCAAGTTAGGGGATTGCCTACGTGCTGCCTCTATTAGGCGTGAAGCATTGCAGAGGATCACTGGAAAGTCATTGGATGGTTTACCAATTGAAGGCTTCAATTATGATTCAATTCTTGGACAATGTTGTGAAATGCCTATAGGATATATTCAAATCCCAGTAGGTATTGCGGGACCCATAGTTTTAGATGGTATAGATTACTCTATCCCAATGGCTACTACAGAAGGATGCTTAGTAGCAAGCACCAACAGGGGATGCAAGGCCATCAATGCCTCTGGTGGGGCCTCCAGTGTTGTCTTTAAAGACGGCATGACCAGAGCTCCGGTTGTCAGGTTTGAAACCGCAAAGAGGGCTTCACAACTCAAATTCTACTTGGAGGATCCCTTGAATTTTGATGCACTTTCCTCCATTTTTAATCAATCTAGTCGTTTTGCAAGGCTTCAGAAGATTAAGTGTGCCTTAGCCGGAAAGAATCTATACATCAGAATGACATGTAGCACCGGAGATGCTATGGGGATGAACATGGTTTCTAAAGGTGTCCAGAATCTCTTAGACTTCCTCCAGAATGATTTCCCGGATATGGATATTATCGGAATCTCTGGAAACTATTGTTCAGACAAGAAACCAGCTGCAATTAACTGGATTGAAGGTCGAGGTAAATCAGTTGTGTGTGAGGCTATCATTAAAGAAGATGTGGTGAAAAAGGTCCTTAAAACTAATGTTGCTTCCTTGGTGGAGCTTAACATGTTAAAGAACCTTACTGGATCTGCTATTGCTGGTGCTTTAGGTGGATTTAATGCACATGCTAGTAATATAGTCTCAGCAATTTATTTAGCTACTGGACAAGATCCTGCACAAAATGTTGAAAGCTCACATTGTATCACTATGATGGAAGCTGTTAATAATGGAAAAGACCTTCATGTTTCAGTAACAATGCCTTGTATAGAGGTTGGAACTGTTGGTGGTGGAACTCAACTTGCTTCTCAATCAGCATGTTTAAATTTACTTGGGGTTAAAGGTGCAAACAAAGACTCTCCCGGATCAAATGCTAGGTTGTTAGCTACTATCGTAGCCGCTTCTGTTCTTGCCGGAGAACTTTCCCTCATGTCTGCGATTTCTGCTGGACAACTTGTTAACAGCCACATGAAGTACAATAGGTCCAACAACAACAATAACAAAGATATTCTTTCTGCTAAACCATAAAATTATATTCTCCCCTTCAAAATTATTCTTTTTTTTTTTTAATTAGATATGTGAGGACCAGCCTCTAGCGACAAAGGGTGCCGAGAATATGATGCCGAATTGTTGTAAAAATACTAATCGGGTCAACATTTTTTGTAACTGAAATTGTTTTTCTTTTTACTTGACAACATGCCTCTGTGTTCGACATATGCGTAAATAAGATCAACGTATTGTGGGGATTGTGACAAAGAGGCTGAAGTACAATAGGTCAGCCACCAACAACAAAGATATTGATCCAAACTTGCTTCATGAAATGGAATCACCCCTTTCCTTTTTCCAGTGCACAACAGAAAGTGCCCCACCCTCCCCTTTTTTCCAAACCGCAACTGAAAAGGCCAACCACTAAATACGTCCACAATCAGCACCAAAACAACCCCTCCACTTTCCTTTTTCTGAAAAACAGTCATCCCTCTCTTTTTTCTAGCACAAAAATCACCCCAATCAATAATGTCAAAATAATCACTTCGAACCTCAAAACCTTCACAATTTCAAAACTATATTGCAAATGATTTCTCATCATTTATATCACCAAAATTTTACTCTTTAAAACACATGTTTTTCTTTTTCTACGCTGGCATCACCTACTTTTTTTTTATTGATCGTTTAATTCATTTTCCCTCTAATCCCATTTCATATGATGCATGTAATCATATGGATCAACGGTTGCTAGGATGGTTACTCAAATCTCTTTCAAACTCTTCTTTCAGCCTCGTGGTGAAAAAACTTGATTACGCGTAAAGTTATGGTCTCCTTTTAAGCTATGTATCATTGCTAGCGTAACCGTCATTGGAGACTACATTTGTCATTGTCATCGCCAGATACTACTTATCATCGCGAATGATAGCGTTTTCTTATCCGCAACGACATGTCGTCACCCATATTTTGTCGCTATTGAATCGTCGATAGAGTTACCCATCCCGATGAAATTTGAAGAGTCATCGCCTTTCGACGTCGACGACACGTATCGTCGCGGAAGATAGCATCACGGGCGACGATAATCTTTAGTCGATGAAATACAAGTCATGCGCGACGAATGTATTCGTCAAGAACAAAGCATGTTATTTGCGACTACCAGACATTTAGTTACCCGCGATGTATATTTAGTCACAAGTAACTTTTTTAATTTTTTTTTATTATTGTTTATATATATATTTTTGGACAACATGGATGGTGGTGGTTAGGGTGTGATAAAATAACAATATAAATATTAAAAGAACTAAACACTCTATCACATTACGTTACTCACCAAGTATCACATATTGTATGCAAGTTTAATTGATAAGTAGAATTCGTTTGCAGGGACTACGAAAGTTAGCTAGGACTAATGCAAATAAAAAGTGCAAATAAAAGAAGTTAGAAGAATGATACGCTAAAAGACTCTAAAATATTTGTTTGGTTTTTAAGACAAATAATTAACTAAGTGAGATTATTACTAGAAAGTAAATAAAAAAAGAAAGATAGTATGAGAGTTTAGCTCGAAATCTAGCAAGTAGTCCCCACTACCCTTGTTTTATAATTATTATCTAAGGGAGAATTGTGTGATACCCAATAGACAGGATTCTATATTCCTCCTAACCCCTTTCTGGGTGGACTTATGAAGCGACCTAACAGTTAACAAGGGACTTGGGTAAGGGGACCCTGCGCAATGATTGGTGGTTAATCTCAAACCCTAGTGACGACCTAGTTATGCAATCCCTTTAGGATCACTACCGCACACTAGGCGTTTATGTGGTGTTTCAATAATTAGACACCTCTTCTTGGTGACCATACAACTACTATGATAATCCTATACGTTGCACACTGCAAGAACTACAAATAATATATCAAAGCATATAAAAACAGAGGCATCACTACTAATTTCAATTAAGTGTAAAAGTACATCCCAAATTAAAATAGATATAAAACAAGTCTAGGGTTTATAACCATACGCTAATCTCAAGCTAAATAAAATTATTTATACTAGAGAAAGAAAGAAAATAAATTACAAATGTGAAGGATTGGAATGGCATGCACAATTTCCACCTCTTTCTTGTCTTCTTGTCACTTGCTTCTATGTTGATTAAAGGTTGATTAGGAACAACAAGGATGATTTATATAAAATATATAGGAATGGATATATATAGGCCTTTGGTCGAAATATGGAGTAATCCCCAAGTTAAGGAGTCATAATCTTACCAAAATTCGTATTCTTAAATTGACAAGATAAACCTTTACAAATTTTGATTTGGTCATATCTTCTTCGTTACTTATCAGATTTTAGTGTACTACCAGTTAAAACAACCGAGATAAAAAGATCTAACAGTTGGTTGAAGGGATCCTCCAAATTCGGTACTGATTTTCTGTAACAATTTAACTAGTGAACATTTTTCCAGCATGACCGGTTTTTAGTATTAAACAATTTTATTTTATCATTACTTCAGAAGGCGTGCTTTCGGGCGCGGGTAATCACGTGTCATGACTGGATAAAAGGAAAACGCTTGACTAGATGAAATCTCAATCACATGATAATAAATTTCGTAAATTGAACACTAGTATGTATCTTAGTAGAATTATTATACTATTTTTCTTTTTAAATTAACAAATTGTCGTTTAAATTCCTCGCATTGGACGATTTGTTTATATTGACACAACGATATTTTGTAGAGTTATAAGATCTATCCACGCATATGAAAACTGGAGGATATATGATTCATATATTTCGATTTTGATACCCTTAAGCACCTCATGATAAAAAATCCTAAGAAATAGAAGCATACGTTTTACATAAATCGATCTTAATAGTACATCTCGAATATCTAGATTATAATTACAACCCCTCAACAATTCTTGTATAAGGTGTATATTATCGGTCATCGATCTTCCAAAGACATATGTATTGAGCTTTATTTACGAGTTTATCTAGATCCGCAATAATAATTGTGATCGCCTTATAAATCAAGTTATAACAAGAGATGAGACGATAATCATCATCTTTAACCGGATCATCATTTTTAGGAATCAACACAATAATAGTAGTATTAAGTTGTTTAAGCAAAAATCCGAAAATGAAAAATTCACGTACTACTTGAACAACTTCTTCACCAATAAGGTCCCACGATCGCTTTAAAAAGAGTGAAGAATAGTCATCTGTGCCGGAAGCTTTGTCATTTGCAATGCGAAAAATTGCCTCCTTAATTTTAAATCAGAGATATCTTTGCACATATCCATACCTTGTTGATGCGAAAGAATACTACCCAAATTAGAAACATCATAATCAAAACTAGAAGTAGTATCCTTAGTGCCCAACAAGACATTAAAGTGATCAATAAAAGCATCGTACACTTGATCGTACGAAGTAGTAACTTCACCATTAGGGCGTATAATATTAGGAATAAATCGACGCCTATGTTTGCTCTTCGTAAGACCATGAAAGTGTTTAGTACATATATTACTATTGAGAGTATAACCAAACTTAACTTTTTGTTGAAGAAAACTAATCTCGTCTTTCTCAAGAGACCCCGCCTTCTCCCGAAACCCAACTAACTTATCAAAATTACAATCATCAACCAATTTTTGTTGAAAATTTATCTCGGCTACTTCAAGCTATTCTCTTGACTTCTTAGATCTCTTGGAAATATGTGAAAAATACTCCTTATTTAGCTATCTCAAAATCGATTTTAAGGCCCGTAACTTTTGATATAAAATATATTGTTTCGTACTCAAAATGAGACTCCTATTTCCTCCATTTTTCCAAGTAAGATTATAATCCGCATGTTCCACCCAAATGTTAAAGAATCTAAAATAAGTAATTCTACTAACATGTTGTAAGAATTATGAAACGACACAAGGAGAGTGATCGGAAACGCTAGAATTCGGCAAAAATTCTGCATGAACATAATGATCTGAAACTTCAAGTTTACGATTACCCAACGCATGTTCAATATTACTAAGTACATGATTATTATCTAAAGTAAAAAATTGTCCTGAAATTGTACATCCTCTAACCCAAGATTATTGCAACAATCCGCAAATTTCTTAAAGTCTCCTAAGGTCACATTCTAATCCTTGGTCCTCTCATTGTGAGCATAAATATTATTAAAATCACCCAAAAGAAGCACCGAATCATCAAAAATAGAAGTATGATCAACAAGATTATTCCAAAAATCTCTTCTCAAAATTTTATCATTAAATCCATTAAAAAAAGGTGTAAAGCTTAATAGAGGTCACCTTACGCACCACCTTGCAATGGATAGTTTGAGGCGTTTTATCAAGAACTTCCACCTCCACTTTATCTGTGTCACAAATGATAAGCATTCTTTCATGTTCAATAAGATCAAAATTATCTACATGTTTCCACCCTTTAAACATTGTTCTCAAAAAAATCTCTACACACTTGTGATTATCCAAAATATACTCAATAAGAAAATTTCCTAATAAGACTTACCACACCTCGCCTCTTATGTGTAAAGTGGAAACCTCTCATATTCCATATTATAATAATCATTAAAAATATTTAGCGGGTTTTACAATATTTACATTCCTTAAATTTGCGCTTTTAGCTCTCTAATACATTCTCAGGTATATCCCTTTAGCGAGAGGATAAGTTTTCTCTCATATGCCTCACGTTTTTTCTTTTTTCTACTCACCACAACCACAAGTTGAAACGGTTCTTCCACCTCACTTTTTAACCCATAACAACCATAGCACCCGGCTTAGACGATGGTACCTCTATTTCACCCACGTGCTCCTTTCCTCGTACTAACTTAATATCGCCACCTAAACCTGCCCCATAACTCAGCCGCTCTGCCTCACTATATTTTTCCGCCACCTCAGCACGCACAGGCACAGCCGATTCCAAATTTGCAGCCGCAGTTTCGCGGAAAAACAGCAGCGGTTTTAGCCTCCAGCACAGTGCACTTTTCTGCATTAATTACTTGAGCTGCTCGGTCACACCCAACGGTTTTTTGTAGTCCTACAATTTTTATCAATAAAAGTTGTGTGTAACACATGACAACAGAAAAGTATACGGCCTTTGCAATGGATAAAGATGATGCTATTCAATTCTTGGAAAATTACAATATTAGACAACTTCCTAAAATTGGTGTGTTGGAAGTTTCTTTTTTATAATCTAAGTTTCCTACATAATCCAAATCACTTTAAACTACGTGTATAAAATCGTTATTTTAAATAAAAAAACAACTAAATTTAGGCTTCACTAAAATATCTAAAAATTCTCTTCACAGTAGTTATAAGTTATATGTAGCTCATTCTAATCAATTTAAAATCTTTGTACAGTGAGATTCTGTAAACTGTATATGAAGGGGGCTAACTATTAATAGGAGGAGATTTCATATATTTTATCTAATACTTCTTTTAATCTACACTCTTTTACTTTCATCTCTGTAAAAAATTTCTGTCACTTAACAGAGTTCACTCATGAGTAATTATCTTAAGTTTGTTCCGAAAAAAATTTATTGAATCAAGTTTAATAACTTTTTTCAGAATTACAGGGTCACTAATAAGTAAAAAAAAAACGACAAGAGTAATAATTAATATTGGAAATGAGCTGGTTAGTGGTAGAAAATGACAATACATGCTCGTATAAAATAACAAAAAAGAGCCAGCCTAGTTAGACCAATAAATTGTCTCCATTATAGATCAACCATTGAATATGTAAATAAGAAAAGAAAAATAAAGGAAGATACGTACAAAACAAACGTGTCTAATATTTTGTGAATGTGAGAAAGAAGCCCTTAAAATAATAGAAAGAATTGATAAAAATAAGGATGGGAGAGCAGGAAGTTCGTGGAAAGCCACAGAGTAATAATAATAAATTAATAATAGTGGAGACTTGCTTTGACTGACTAGCAGTATTTGACTATTGACTAGCACTACTAGGCATTAATTAAGAAGTATATATAAGTGAAGTGATCTCCACCTAAACCACACACCAGAGCAAGTTCAAATT
The DNA here is from genome assembly GCA_029959085.1 of Nemophila menziesii. NCBI lineage: Eukaryota > Viridiplantae > Streptophyta > Magnoliopsida > Boraginales > Hydrophyllaceae > Nemophila > Nemophila menziesii. The sequence continues at coordinate 31,767,446 of JARWIR010000005.1, forward strand.
CTCACAAACAAAAGCATTCACAACCATGGCAACAATAACTTCAAAAATTAATCTCAAGAAAAAGCAGCAGCAGTTTGATACCTTTGTGAAAACACATCCTAATAATTATCCATCTAAGACCACTGCCATTTTCTTCACAATTTTCTTCTCGGTTTTATATTATGTATTAACCAGTTGGAGGGAAAAGATTCGCAACTCCACACCACTACACATTCTCACCTTCTCGGAGATCATCTCTGTTATCACTCTCATGGCATCATTCATTTACCTTCTCGGCTTCTTTAGCATCAGCACCGAAGATCTTGATGATGATGATGATGTTGTTGATGTCAATGTTCAAAGAGAAGAGATTATAGTGGTTAAGAAAGAAGAAAAAGAAAAAGAAAAAGCATCAGTGTTCCCCAAGGACGATGAAGAGTTGATCGAATCGGTAGTACAAGGAAAGATCCCTTCATACTCCTTAGAAAGCAAGTTAGGGGATTGCCTACGTGCTGCCTCTATTAGGCGTGAAGCATTACAGAGGATCACCGGAAAGTCATTGGATGGTTTACCAATAGAAGGCTTTAATTATGATTCAATTCTTGGACAATGTTGTGAAATGCCTATAGGATATATTCAAATCCCAGTAGGTATTGCGGGACCCATAGTTTTAGATGGTAAAGATTACTCTATCCCAATGGCTACTACAGAAGGATGCTTAGTAGCAAGCACCAACAGGGGATGCAAGGCCATCAATGCCTCTGGTGGGGCCTCCAGTGTTGTCTTTAAAGACGGCATGACCAGAGCTCCGGTAGTCAGGTTTGAAACCGCAAAGAGGGCTTCACAACTCAAATTCTACTTGGAGGATCCCTTGAATTTTGATGCACTTTCCTCCATTTTTAATCAATCTAGTCGTTTTGCAAGGCTTCAGAAGATTAAGTGTGCCTTAGCCGGAAAGAATCTATACATCAGAATGACATGTAGCACCGGAGATGCTATGGGGATGAACATGGTTTCTAAAGGTGTCCAGAATCTCTTAGACTTCCTCCAGAATGATTTCCCGGATATGGATATTATCGGAATATCTGGAAACTATTGTTCAGACAAGAAACCAGCTGCAATTAACTGGATTGAAGGTCGAGGTAAATCAGTTGTGTGTGAGGCTATCATTAAAGAAGATGTGGTGAAAAAGGTCCTTAAAACTAATGTTGCTTCCTTGGTGGAGCTTAACATGTTAAAGAACCTTACTGGATCTGCTATTGCTGGTGCTTTAGGTGGATTTAATGCCCATGCTAGTAATATAGTCTCAGCAATTTATTTAGCTACTGGACAAGATCCTGCACAAAATGTTGAAAGCTCACATTGTATCACTATGATGGAAGCTGTTAATAATGGAAAAGACCTTCATGTTTCAGTAACAATGCCTTGTATAGAGGTTGGAACTGTTGGTGGTGGAACTCAACTTGCTTCTCAATCAGCATGTTTAAATTTACTTGGGGTTAAAGGTGCAAACAAAGACTCTCCCGGATCAAATGCTAGGTTGTTAGCTACTATCGTAGCTGCTTCTGTTCTTGCCGGAGAACTTTCCCTTATGTCCGCAATTTCTGCTGGACAACTTGTTAATAGCCACATGAAGTACAATAGGTCCAACAACAACAACAAAGATATTCGTTCTGCTAAATCATAAAATTATATTCTCCCCTTCTAAATTATTCATTCTTTTTGTTTTTTCACTAAAATGTGAGAGGACAAGCCTCTAGTAACCGAATTATTGTAAATTATAAGTAAGAATACTAATCGGTCAACACCTTTTTTAATTGAAATTGTTTTCTTACTACTTGATAACATGCATCTGAAAAAGAACACCGTAACCAGTTAGGTTATCTCAATTGGCCAGAGCCTTAGTTATCTTTTTAGGCGGTACAGGTTTGAATCGTGTCAACGACACCAAGTCCAAAAGTAGCTTCCCCATGTAACAAAAAAAGACCATATACCAAGAGTCTACAATACTGATCTGTGTGTTTATCGTTATAAATTACAATTGATATCAGAATTTATGGTTATTGTTTTTCTCCAACTATTCCCTATTCAAAGTGACGCCCTTCCCCTTCCTTCCTCTATTCTGATAGCCTCTCAACCATCCATCTCCCTCATTTCCCTTTCTTTTCCGACAGAAACAACAATGCCACTCCCTCCCTTCTCTCTCTTCTACCTCCATCTCCTAAAACAAAAATCGAATCACCCCTTCCCTTTTTCCAGTGCACCACCCTCCCTCTATTTTCCAAACCGCAACTGAAAAGGCCAACCACTAAATACTTCCACAATCAGTAGCAAAACAACCCCTCCACTTTCATTTTTCGGGAAAACAGTCATCCCTCTTTTTTTTCTAGCACTAGAATCACCCCAATCAATAATGTCAAAATAATCACTTCGAACCTCAAAACCTCCACAATTTCAAAATTATATTGCAAATAATTTCTCATCATTTATATCACCAAAATTTTATACTCTTTAAAACACATGTTTTTCTTATTCTACACTGGCATCACCTCCTTGTTTTATTGATTGTTCAGTTCATTTCCCCTCTAATCCCATTTCATATGATGCATGTAATCAACCGGATCAACGGTTGCTAGGATGGTTACTCAACTCTCTTTCTAACTCTTCTTTCAGCCTCGTGGTGAAAAAACGTGACTACGCGTAAAGTTATGGTCTACTTTTAAGCTATGTATCATTGCTAGCGTAACCGTCATTGAAGACTACATTTGTCATTGTCATCGCCAGTGATACTACTTATCATCGCGAATGATAGTGTTTTCTTATCCGCAACGACACGTCGTCGTCCATATTTTGTCGCTATTGAATCGTCGGTAGAGTTACCATCCCGATGAAATTTGAAGAGTCATTTCCTTTCGACGTCGACACGTATCGTTGCGGATCACGGGCGACGATAATCTTTAGTCGACGAAATACAAATCATGCGCGACGAATGTATTCGTCGCTGAAGAACAAAGCATGAGCGACAACATACGTTGTTGCCCGTATGTTATTTGCGACTACGTGATATTTAGTTACACGCGATGAATATATAGTCACAAGTAACCTTTTTTAAATTTTTAATGAAGTTTAGTTTTTATATATTATTAAATGACAACAGATCCCGATACACCTTAATATGTTCAAATAATAATATTATTCATCTAAAGTAAATTAAAAGTCAATCTTATAATCCTAAAAGGTTAAATGATTTAAAAGTTGATACAAAAATTTAAAACATCCAAAAAGTCAAAATTAAAGTCACTAAACATACAGTCCCGTTAAAATATTAATCAATCATTCGATAAATTTTCATCCTCTTCATCTTCAAGATGTCTTTCAAGGTGACGTCTGGCTGAAACACCGGGAGGAGTACCAGAAGGAGGACTTGGAGAAGTATTGGAGGATGCGGCGAGATTGTAAGTTGATAGGACCTCAACTGCCCTAATCTGATTAACCCAAGTTAGGACTCCACTCGAATCCTCGAGGTTTTACGTGGGAGGGTTGGCAGTTGTGGAGTTCGTGGATCTAAATATGTCAGCTTTCGGAAAGTATGGCGGTTGGCCCCTCTTAATTAGGTAGTCGTTGATGGCCCCCACTCATTCTGGTTCATATCACGCACTAATTGATCAGATGACACAACATGCCTTGAATGTTTGGCCTTCGGAGGGGCTCCAACACCAGGCGCCCAACTCTACGGTCTTTCACCCATATCTTTGCGAGTCTTGTTGAGTACATCATCCATCTTATCCTTCTACATCAAAGTAGGTATAAATGATGATGATCCAGATCGAGTCTGTATTTCTTTGACTCGTTCACGCATAATGGATCTCAATGCGTCATGTTACATGAAATAAATGCATAGCAATTAATAAAATTTCAAACGTGAAATAAATAATTGAAATATTATTATTATTTAAATACTTACATCAGATGTTGTGTACCGATCTGTCCTACACTCCTTTCCTTCTCTATCATAGCCGAATTTGTAGAAGAAGTCTGTCATGGGGGAAGGGGCAAATCCTGCTCTTACTCGTTAACCATATCCCTAATAACCACCAGGTTTTTCTCCCATTCATGTTTCATTCAAGGGCTAAAGTGTTAGTATGATTCAAGAAAAAAAATTAATGACTTAATATGCTTACCAGAAACATATTCTCCTGTGTCCGGGAGTAAATCTTCGAAACGATCCCACTTGGACTTTTTTGCTTTGTCTAGTTAGCATTGTTTGCTTCAACCCGTTTTTGTTTTTTTAACAAAAAAGTATATTAAAATAATAAAGTATATATATATTTTATAAATCATAACTGACAAAAATATATCTGCACCTTTATCGTGCCCCTTATTTCACAACTTGCAGCCCATTTCTCGGGAGTCTGATCATCCAGGATTCTGTGTGGTAATAATTGTTCTTCATTTGATGCTTAAAATCACTATAGCGCTGGGAACGCGTAAAATCTAGATTTCCGTAGATGTTAGGACAATCCAACCTTTTCATCCAATCGTCAATACAGAAGAAATTATGTTCACAAAGGAAAACTACCAATGAGATAACATTGGGTATGAATAGGACAACATTTTTAGGAAAGATAATTACCCGTGATCGATCTCGAACTTGACTCTGCATCTCCGTGGGACTTTCCCAACTCTCATAGTAGGGAGGGACCTTCTCACGGACTGTGAGACCGATCACCTGACTTACATGTTTTCCATATTTTGACCCCGGATTCCATGTCTTATCAAAGACGCATATTTCAATAGGGAGTTGACCTCCTTTCCTCTACATCGCCCTATAGGCTGACTGTAGTGTTGCCCATCCCCTTGGATTTCTAGTCTTGTTCCTTGTTAATACATAATTTATTAAAAAAAATTAAAATAGATCATACCCACTGCATTACAACCCGAGGCAGGCTGATTTAGATTGCGTAGTGGATCTTGCCCATTCCTGTCACCAGTGTGTACGAATACCACTACTTAATCCTTTAACTTATATCATAATTTGATGTCCGCCACTGTGTGATATATAATAAAGCAATAATAAAATTCGGGTGATGCTCCACAGTATACGAATCGAAGACAAGAAAAAGTGATAAGTAGGGTCATCGTTTTCCATAAAAATTATCTGTGACATTAAAGGTGTTCAAACTAGTGTAAATGCGTGAAGATTGTAGTATAAGTAACGAAATATTAAGGAACGCAAATAGGATAATGGTTGTTTGGTTATTAAATATGATTAAAAACTAATGAATAAGTAAATGCAATGAGGATTAAACTATGAAACAAGATAAACAAATACGTAAATAAATAAAGGACGAAATAATATGATATGGTTGCTTGAGAAATTGCTAGTAATTGTTTATGACGCTAATTAATATTTTTATTGATATGGGTGAGTGGTTGTGATCATATTAGCCAGGATTCAAGTGCCCTTCTAACTCTATCCGGGTAGACTTAGAAGGCATCCGTACACGCCTAATGTTTTCGGGTGAATGAAATTCCTACCATGTTGAGTACCTAGCAGACAAGACCGTCTAGTTTAATAACATGCACTAGGCGTTTCTATGCTATTTACGTAACCAACCCCATCCCCCCTCCCCCGTCCAGGTGCTAGCTTGATTACTACAACCACCTACTACTTGGCCAGAGTACAAGTGGTATCAATACAAGACATATAAAGCAATGGAAAATAATTTAACCCAACTCAATTAAATATGAATACAATATCCCAAATGCAATAACTTAATCAAGAAGCTAAACACAAATTCTTACAGTATCATCCTCGAGCAATGAAGGTTTAGCTCATATTAGAAGAGAAACTAATTAAATACAAACTAATTAAAACTAAAGACATAATCATGTTTAAAAGCATAAATAAAGCTAAGTTACTCTTGATGATGAAGGAAAATGATGAATTATTGGGGTAGAATTGATGGGTTCATAGACAAACCCTTCTTCCTCCTCTTCCGCTGGGCTTGAGCGTTTCCCCTTTCTGAACTAATGGATAATGAATAAGTTAATGATAGATAATGATATGGGGCTGGAAATTAGCTTATATATCTTCTAAAAAATTTGGGCCACCTTGTAGACTTGCTTAATTAGGTTTAGAATGGGCCCATCCTATTTTACTACCAAAATTCTAATTCGTACCATGGTGGAAGCAAATGACATAACTTCTTCATCTTAACTCCGAATTGACTTCCATATCACTTGCGAACGACCCTGGCATCAAGATCTCTCTAAATCAAAAGGAATCAAGCCCAAAGATCTCACCAATATATCGTAGTGACTGAAACACTAAGACACAAAGGTTTCTTTGGCAAATGCTCCAACATCCCAAAGTGGCTCTAAGCTCAAATTATGCTTTGACTTGGGGTTTATCTTGACTACTTTACTTTCTCTCCTCACCTTGGAACCTTGTATAAAAAATGTATCTAAAAACTACACACTTAACACAATTAAGGCACAAAAGCTCTATAAACAGTAATATGTCTAAAACTAGAAGTAGAAGTGCAATATAGCAATTACCATGGAAAATCTCTCACTTAGGCCTAATAAACTCCCAAAATAATGTCTCGTGAATGGATAATCCGTCACAAAATAAGATACATCACAATTCCATCTAACTTAATCCCCGAACTTAATAAAAATTACACAATTACACCTTATATTAAATCAATTACAGTAGCACCTTTTCCACAAATTGAACACAACAATAACAACTAAAACACTTAATAGGAATTCAAAATATAAAAAAATAGAATTTAAATTAATTTTTGTAATTTTTTATTTGTTTTTTTTAAAAGTAACCAATAGAAAACATATATTGATTGATGGAGATTAAGCTTGAATTAACATTAATCAATCACAAAAACACAAAATCAAACAAAAAAAAATTAATGTTAAGTTAGATTTTTTACGAAATAAATTAAAAAATATTGAAATAATGGCTTCTTTGGACGAATTAGTACTTACGTATTATTGAAATGGAAGGTTGGAAGTTCAAAATTTGTCGCGTGAAGCTATGGAGTCGTGAAGTTTTTTTTGGAGTTGTTTGGTTATGGAAGAAATGGAAAGATTCGGGAGTTATATAGTTGTTTCTTACGTGGCGTCTCAAGTTACATGTTTAATATGCACGCGAGAAGGCACACCGCCAAAGGATTGACCTCAAATATTAAAAAATTATTATCCGCGACTAACATGTTGTCGCGGATTGGCATCAAAACCTCATGGATCGAAACTTACTCCTGCTCAAATTCTGAACTTTCATGGAAATTTAGATCATCCAGTGATGAACCTTCCATGGACAAACACTGTTGCCTTGCTCTGCCATGAAAGCTTGAAACATCGAGCACTTCCACGGATGAAACTTGATATCTCAAGCCTTGCAATGGCTGCAAAACTTAAAATCTGTCCATGGCTCCGTCACCTCGCCGCTGTCTTGAATCATGAACAAAAGTATGTATACCGGGGTGCATAATTCCGTCGTTGAGTTGTCACTGTGGTGCCACCATGTGAGTAATTTTCAGTGGGTGGGAGAAGATTTTTATGAGAGATGATGATTTAGAGTTTATAAGTGGGAAATGTGATTTATGTATCTATATATATAGATATAAATAGAGGTATTTGGAGATAAATAGATTATTAATTTAAATTTATTTAGGGAATATATATATTGACCGAGAAACTATAAATATATAGCGATAAACACACCACACGAATTTATATATTGGACTTTATATATATGATCTCAATTTCAACTACAGAAAATATGATGACCCAAGTGAGTTTTTTTACTTATTTACAACAATTCAACATCATATTCTATTATTCTTTGGCCCATCCTCAAATATTTCATGAAGCAAGTTTGAATCAATATCTTTGTTGTTGGTGGTTGACCTATTGCACTTCAGCCTCTTTATCACAATCCCCACAATACGTTGATCTTATTTACGCATGTTGAACACAAATTCTTATTTATGGTAAAAGAACCATTTCCTTTCGTTCCTATTTGTGGTAAAAGATCGACATGTTTATAGGAGGGAACAACTTCAGTCTATGGAGGATCAAGATGTGCGCCTTATTAAAGTCGCAAGACATCTGGACGCCTTTGGCCACATACAAGGTAGACATGGATGTTTCATCGATGGAGTACAGACTGATGGAGGAGAAGGCACGACAATCATGTTATGCCTATCAGATGATGTTATCACTGAGGTCGTAGATCAGACATAGGCGGCAGTTTTATGGCTCAAGTTGGAGAGTCTCTACATAACGAAGTCACTCACCACCAAGTTGATGCTAAAGCAGCGATTGTTCAGTCTAAGGATGAAAGAAGGTTCGGTTCTCAAGGATCACCTTGATCAATTAAATACAATTCTTCTAGATATGCGTAACATTGATGAGAAGGTGAAGGATGAGGATGCAGCCCTTATCTTGTTGGTCTCGTTACCTCCATAATACGAGAACTTCGTGCAGTCTTTTATTGTGAATAAGGACAACATAACTCTAGAAGAGGTGAGATCTGCTCTTCAATCTAGGGAATTGCGCCACAAGGGCGCAGGCAAAAATACAGAAGACCATGCTTCTGGATTGATGGAGACAGGAGGATGCAAGAAAGGTAAGAAGAGTAAGAATAATTTTTCAGACTCTAAGTTACCTAAGGATATATGTGCTTGGTGCAAGGAGAAAGGGCATTGGAAGAGAGATTGTCCTAAACAAGCACAACAAGGACAAAACGGATGTGCAGCCGTGGTGGAAAAATGAAATTTGTATGAGGATGATTATATTCTTATGGCAGATAATGTCACGCATCAACCCAATGTGTGGGTTTTTGACTCTGGGGCTTCCTATTATATTTTATCTAACTAGGAGCTATTTTCTACATACAACTACACAGATGGAGGCAGTGTCCATATGACAAATGGAGCTGTATGTAAGGTGATCGGAAATGGTTCAGTTAGGTTCAAAACAGATGAGGAGAAGTTATGCACTTTGAAGGATGTCAGACATGTACCACTTGTCACAAAGAATCTGATTTCGTTGAGTCTACTCGACAGCAAGGGATTTAGTTTCAAGGGTGAAGTTGGAGATTTACACGTCTACAAGGGTTCAAAGGTGATTTTCAAGGGGTCAAAGAAGGGACGTTGTATGTATTACAAGGTTTGACCGTCACAGGTTCTGGTGGAGTTCTTTTAGTCGAGATTCAGGAATCTGATCAAACCAAGTTATGGCATATGAGGCTCGGTCATATGAGTGGATGTGGGATGCAGGAACTTCACAAGAAAGGCTATCTCGTTGAGCACACGCCCAAGAGCCTAGGGTTTTTTGAGCATTGCGTGTATGGGAAACTACAACTTAGCAAGTTCCCAAAAGCTATCCACAGAATGAAAGGAACTTTGGATTACATTCATTCGCCCGTGATTACATTCATTCCACAAGCTATGGCATATGAGACTCGGTCATATGAGTGAATGAGGGAGTGGCGTTGTTGTTTCTGTCTGAAAAGAAAGGAAATGAGGGAGATGGATGGTTGAGAGGCTATCAGAATAGGGGAAGGAAGGAGAGGGGCGACACTTTGAATAGGGAATAGTTGGAGAAAAACAATAACCATAAATTATGATATCATGTATAAACTTCGATATGTGGAGCGAGAAAATTGTAATTTATAACGATAAACACACAGATCAGTATTGTAGACTCTTGGTATATGGTCTTTTTTTGTTACATGGGGAAGCTACTTTTGGACTTGGTGTCGTTGACACGATTCAAACCTGTACCGCCTAAAAAGATAACTAAGGCTCTGTCCAATTGAGATAACCTAACTGGTTACGGTGTTCTTTTTCAGATGCATGTTATCAAGTAGTAAGAAAACAATTTCAATTAAAAAAGGTGTTGACCGATTAGTATTCTTACTTATAATTTACAATAATTCGGTTACTAGAGGCTTGTCCTCTCACATTTTAGTGAAAAAACAAAAAGAATGAATAATTTAGAAGGGGAGAATATAATTTTATGATTTAGCAGAACGAATATCTTTGTTGTTGTTGTTGGACCTATTGTACTTCATGTGGCTATTAACAAGTTGTCCAGCAGAAATTGCGGACATAAGGGAAAGTTCTCCGGCAAGAACAGAAGCAGCTACGATAGTAGCTAACAACCTAGCATTTGATCCGGGAGAGTCTTTGTTTGCACCTACCTTTAACCCCAAGTAAATTTAAACATGCTGATTGAGAAGCAAGTTGAGTTCCACCACCAACAGTTCCAACCTCTATACAAGGCATTGTTACTGAAACATGAAGGTCTTTTCCATTATTAACAGCTTCCATCATAGTGATACAATGTGAGCTTTCAACATTTTGTGCAGGATCTTGTCCAGTAGCTAAATAAATTGCTGAGACTATATTACTAGCATGTGCATTAAATCCACCTAAAGCACCAGCAATAGCAGATCCAGTAAGGTTCTTTAACATGTTAAGCTCCACCAAGGAAGCAACATTAGTTTTAAGGACCTTTTTCACCACATCTTCTTTAATGATAGCCTCACACACAACTGATTTACCTCGACCTTCAATCCAGTTAATTGCAGCTGGTTTCTTGTCTGAACAATAGTTTCCAGAGATTCCGATAATATCCATATCCGGGAAATCATTCTGGAGGAAGTCTAAGAGATTCTGGACACCTTTAGAAACCATGTTCATCCCCATAGCATCTCCGGTGCTACATGTCATTCTGATGTATAGATTCTTTCCGGCTAAGGCACACTTAATCTTCTGAAGCCTTGCAAAACGACTAGATTGATTAAAAATGGAGGAAAGTGCATCAAAATTCAAGGGATCCTCCAAGTAGAATTTGAGTTGTGAAGCCCTCTTTGCGGTTTCAAACCTGACAACCGGAGCTCTGGTCATGCCGTCTTTAAAGACAACACTGGAGGCCCCACCAGAGGCATTGATGGCCTTGCATCCCCTGTTGGTGCTTGCTACTAAGCATCCTTCTGTAGTAGCCATTGGGATAGAGTAATCTATACCATCTAAAACTATGGGTCCCGCAATACCTACTGGGATTTGAATATATCCTATAGGCATTTCACAACATTGTCCAAGAATTGAATCATAATTGAAGCCTTCGATTGGTAAACCATCCAATGACTTTCCGGTGATCCTCTGTAATGCTTCACGCCTAATAGAGGCAGCACGTAGGCAATCCCCTAACTTGCTCTCTAAGGAGTATGAAGGGATCTTTCCTTGTACTACCGATTCGATCAACTCTTCATCGTCCTTGGGGAACACTGATGCTTTTTCTTTTTCTTTTTCTTCTTTCTTAACCACTATAATCTCTTCTCTTTGAACATCGACATCAACATTATCATCATCATCATCAAGATCTTCGGTGCTGATGCTAAAGAAGCCGAGAAGGTAAATGAATGACGCCATGAGAGTGACCACAGAGATGATCTCCGAGAAGGTTAGAATGTGTAGTGGTGTGGAGTTGCGAATCTTTTCCCTCCAACTGGTTAATACATAATATAAAACCGAGAAGAAAATTGTGAATAAAATGGAAGTGGTCTTAGATGGATAATTATTAGGATGTGTTTTCACAAAGGTATCAAGCTGCTGCTGCTTTTTCTTGAGATTAATTTTTGAAGTTATTGTTGCCATGGTTGTGAATGCTTTTGTTTGTGAGAATTTGAACTTGCTTTGTTTGCTTAGGTGTGTGGTTTAGGTGGAGATCACTTCACTTATTTATACTGCTTAATTAATGCCTAGTAGTGCTACTCAATAGTCAAATACTTCTAGTCAGTCAAAGCAAGTCTCCACTATTATTATTATTATTGCTCTGTGGCTTTCCACGAACTTCCTGCTCTCCCATCCTTATTTTTATCAATTCTTTCTATTATTTTAAGGGCTTCTTTCTCACATTCACAAAATATTAGAAACGTTTGTTTTGTACGTATCTTCCTTTATTTTCCTTTTCTTATTTACATATTCAATGGTTGATCTATAATGGAGACAAGTTATTGGTCTAACTAGGTTGGCTCTTTTTTGTTATTTTATACAAGCATGTATTGTCATTACTCATTTTCTACCACTAACCAGCTCATTTCCAAAATTGATTATTACTCTTGTTTTTTTTCTTACTTATTAGTGACCCTGTAATTCTGAAAAAAAGTTATCAAACTTGACTCAAGAAAATTATTTCGGAACAAACTTAAGATATTTACTCATGAGCGAATTCTGTTAAGTGACAGAAAGATTTCACAGAGATGAAAGTAAAAGAGTGTAGATTAAAAGAAGTATTGGAGAAATTATATGAAATCTCCTCTTATTACATTAGCCAACTTCATATACAGGTACAGAATGCCTACTGTACAAAGATTTCAAATTGATTAGAATGAGCTGCATATAACTTATAACTACTGTGAAGAGAATTTTTAGATATTTTAGTGAAGCCTAAATTTAGTTCTTTTTTTATTTAAAATAACGATTTTATACACGTAGTATACAGTGATTTGGATTATGTAGGAAACTTGATGATAAAAAAGAAACTTCTAAACACATCAATTTTAGGAAGTTGTCTAATGTTGTAATTTTCCAAGAATTGAATAGCATCGCTTTATCCATTGCAAAGGCCGTATACTTTTCTGTTGTCATGTGTTACACAACTTTTATTGATAAAAATTGTAGGACTACAAAAAACCGTTGGGTGTGACCGAGCAGCTTTAGTAATTGATGCAGAAAAGTGCACTGTGCTGGAGGCTAAAACCGCTGCTGTTTTTCGGAGAAACTGTGGCTGCAGATTTGGATTATCATGTAATAGTATGAAATAGTTGTGCTTACTTTATTTTCGTACACCTTGCGGTTGTGGTTCTCTTTTCTTAGTGCATTTATTTTAGAACACACAAAGGACCACCATGTACCTATTCCATATTATGTTTCTTGTTCTCTTATCATTTATTTTGGGATGATAGTGGAAGATTATCATGTAATAGCATGAAATAGTTGTGCTTCCTTTATTCTTGTTACCTTTATCTTTTGGGTTTAGATAGGTGACTTCTTGTACAATGTACAATTACTTAATTTAATATATCCATTTACCCAACCAAAAAAAATCATTTCCTTTCGTTCCTATTTATGGTAAAAGATCGACAGGTTAACGGGAGGGAACAGTTTCAGTCTGTGGAGGATCAAGATGTGCGCCTTATTAAAGTTGCAAGACATCTGGAAGCCTTTGGCCATAGACAAGGGAGGTATGGATGTTTCATCGACGGAGTACAGATTGATGGAGGATAAGGCACACTCGACAATCATGTTATGCCTATCAGATGACGTTATCACTGAGGTCGTAGATCAGACAATGGCGACAGCTTTATGGCTCAAGTTGGAGAGTCTCTACATAACGAAGTCACTCACCACCAAGTTGATGCTAAAGCAACGATTGTTCGGTCTAAGGATGAAAGAAGGTTCGGTTCTCAAGGATCGCCTTGATCAATTAAATACAATTCTTCTAGATATGCGTAACATTGATGAGAAGGTGAAGGATGAGGATGCATCCCTTATCTTGTTGGTCTTGTTACCTCCATCATACGAGAACTTCATGTAGTCTTTTATTGTGAATAAGGACAACATAACTCTAGAAGAGGTGAGATCTGCTCTTCATTCTTGGAATTGTGCCACAAGGGCGCAGGCACAAATACAGAAGACCATGCTTCCGGATTGATGGCGACAGGAGGAGGCAAGAAAGGTAAGAAGAGTAAGAAGAATTTTTCAGGCTCTAAGTTACCTAAGGATATATGTGCTTGGTGCAAGGAGAAGGGGCATTGGAAAAGAGATTGTCTTAAACGAGCACAACAAGGACATAACAGATGTGCAGTCGTGGTGGAAAAATGAAATTCGTTCGAGGATGATTATATTCTTATGGCGGATAATGTCACGCATCAACCTGATGTGTGGGTTCTTAACTCTGGGGATTCCTATTATATTTTCTCTAAAAGGAGCTAATTTCGACATACAACTGCACAGATGGAGGCAGTGTCCGTATGGCAAACGGAGCTGTATGTAAGGTGATCGAAAACGGTTCAGTTAGGTTCAAAACAGATGAGGGGAAGTTATGCACTTTGAAGGATATCAGACATGTACCACTTGTCACAAAGATTCTGATTTCTTTGAGTCTACTCGACAGCAAGAGATTTAGTTTCAAGGGTGAAGGTGGAGATTTGCACGTCTGCAAGGGTTCAAAGGTGATTTTCAAGGGGGTCAAAGAAGGGACTTTGTATGTACTACAAGGTTCGACGGTCACAGGTTCTGCTGGAGTTGCTTTGGTCGAGATTTAGGAATCTGATCAAACCAAGCTATGGCATATGAGGCTCAGTCATATGACTGAACGTCGGATGCAGGCTATGCTGTAGATCTCGGTTCCGCGGCCTAGTCGGTTGACTGGGGCCTAGCGCCTAGGAGGGACTACGCGGGGCCTAGGCGGGATTACGCGGTTTTGAATCCTGCTATGTAATTTTATATATTTAGTAATATGCGTGTATAATTATGATAATTTTATCTATTTAAGTCATAAAATTCATCTAACACCACTATATTGAATATGAAAAATACTAAAATAAGAGTTATAATATCAATTCAAGAATTTCTGAGAGTAAAATAAATTTAATAGAGGGCCTAGGTGGCACGTTTTTACCATTAATCGGTGCCTAGGCGGGCTAGGCGCCTCTTCCACGGCGACTAAGGCGTTGGGCAAAAATGCCTAGCATTTTTACTAGGCGTAAGCGGTTGAGGGGGGAGTTGACGCATAGACGGCGCCTAGGCGTGCCTAGGCGGCGATATCTACAGCTTAGGATGCAGGAACTTCACAAGATTGGCTATCTCGCTGGGCATACGCCCAAGAGCCTAGGGTTTTTTGAGGACTGCGTGTATGGGAAACTACAACTTAGCAAGTTCCCAAAAGCTATCCACAGAATGAAAAGCACTTTGGATTACATTCAGTCAGATTACTGGGGTCCATCTCGAGTTGAGTCTTGGACGGTCGCATGTATTTGTTGAGTATCATTGACGACTATAATAGGATGACTTGGATATTCGTGATGAAGAATAAGAGTGACGCATTCGGCAAATTCAAGGAGTGGAAGACACTTGTAGAGAATCATGCGGGAAAGAAGGTGAAGAGGTTGCGCACGGACAACGGCTTGGAGTTTTGTTCATCAAATTTTGATTATTTCTGATAGGATCAGGGTATATCTCACTATCATACGGTGTCGACATACACCACAACAGAATGGTATAGCCGAAAGGATGAAACAAACACTTTTAGCGAAGGCACGATGTATGCTTTTGAATGCAGGTCTTGCTAGGCGTTTCTGGGGAGAGGCAGCTGCTATGGCATGTTATCTCATAAATCAGAGCCCTCACTCAAGCATTGGATTCAAGGCACCTTTTTAGGCGTGGTCCAGAAAGGTGGCAGATTACTCAAAGCTGATGGTCTTTGGTTGTGTTGCCTATTATCAAGTGGATTATGGCAAGTTAGAACCAAGGGAAAATAAGGGAGTTTTTATGGGCTATGGCATAGGAGTGAAGGGGTAGAAAATCTGGTCGGACAACAAGATTATACTTAGCATAAGTGTAGTCTTTGATGAGAGTTCGATGTTGCATACCATGGAGATAGATGTTGGATATGCAAGGAAGAAGATGGAGGCAAGTTCAAATCCTAAGGAATCTGAAAAGCCACCGCCACCTCCAACAGAAACAGAGGAGCAAGAAGCATAAGAATTTGAGGATGCATCACCACCAGAAAAACTTGTTGATCAAAGCTTTGATGCAGGTCCTACAAAGAGGGCAACAAGGCCGCAATCATGTCTCGTGAATGACAATATGGTGGGTTATGCATTACATGTGGTCGGAGAGGTGGAGGATGAGCCATCTACCTACAAGGCTGTGTTTTCAGGTTCTGAGTCAGCACAATGGATTACGGCAATGGGAGAGGAGATGGAGTCACTTTGCAAGAACTCAACATGGGAGCTTGTACAATTTCCAGAAGAAAGGAAGGTACAAGTGGGTTTTCAGAATAAATGAAGGAGTTTCAGCTGCATAAGGCGTCAAGCATAAAGCAAGATTGGTTGCAAGGGGTTTTAGTCAGATGAAGGAGTTGACTACAACGAGATTTTCTCACCGGTGGTCAGACATACTTTGATTAGGGTGCTACTAGCGATAGTTGCACACCAAAACTTGGAACTTGAGAAGCTATATGTGAAAATAGGTTTTTTACATGGAGAGCTGGAAGAGGAGATATACATGAGCTAGCGAGAAGGATTTTAAGTTCCTGGGGAACAAGACTACGTGTGCAAGTTAAAGAGATCTTTGTATGGACTTAAGCAGTCTCCGAGGCAATGGAATAAGAGGTTTGATAGCTTTATGCTGAAGATAGGTTATCAAAAGTGTGAGTATGATTTTTGCATGTATCATAAGTTGTTGCAAGGTGATTCACGCATCTACCTAGTTCTGTATGTGGATGATATTCTGATTGCAACTCAGAATATGAATGTCATTCAGACTTTGAAAAGGTCTCTCAGCACGAAATTCGAGATGAAGGATCTAGGTGCTGCTCGTAAAATCCTATGAGTTGAAATTTGTAGAGATAGAAAGAAGAGGAAGCTCGTCTTGTCGCAGGCATGATATATTAAGTAGATCTTGAGAAGATTTGGATGTCATCGGCCAAGTCTATAGATACCCCAATGGAATCTAACAGCAACCTAGGAATGTACATCGTTCAAATGAGGAGGAGTCGGAGTACATGTCCAAGGTGTTGTAAGCTAGCGCAGTCGGAAGCTTGATGTATGTTATGGTCTACACTCGACCAGACATAGCATTCGTTGTTAGTGTGGTAAGTCGTTTTATGGTTCAACCAAGCAAGGATCACTAGCAGGCAGTGAAACGCATATCCAGGTACCTTAAGGGTACTTCAGACATTGTACTCCCTCCGTCCCAAAAATAATGTCCACTTAGCATTTTCACACAGATTAAGAAATGTCATTATTAAACCCTACATGTACAAAAATACCCCTAACAAATGTCATCATTAATGATAGTGCACACCTATTCCTATGCCTAGGAACATGCAATCAATTATAAAATAATAATTCAATTAATTATAAATTAAAAGAAAAGTAGGGGTAATGAGGGAAAAAAGTAGAAAAAATTGTCTTGTAATGGTAAGTGGACATTATTTTTGGGACACCATATTTATTAATGTGGACATTATTTTTGGGACGGAGGGAGTACTATGCTATGTGGTCCAATCAGGATGCTTTGGTAGCTGGTTTCTCAGAGTCAGACTATGCAGGCGGTGTTGAGAACAGGAGATCTATGACAGGTTATGTGTTCACTCTGGGAGGTTCTGTTGTAAGCTGGAAGGCGATGCTAGTACCGATGGTAACTTTTTCAACCACGGAAGCCTAGTACATGGCTTTGACGGAAGCAGCAAAGGAGGGAATCTGGCTTAAAGGGATGGTCAGCGATCTAGGCCTACATCAAGATCAAGCGATAGTCTACTGCGATAGCTTGAGTGCGATATGTTTGACTAAAGATTAGCTTCATCATGAAATAACAAAGCATATTGATGCAGGTATCACAATCTGAGCAACGAGAGAAGGATCAAGGTAAAGAAGGTGGGGACGATTGACAACCCCGTGGATATGTTCACCAAGCCGGTTCCAAAGAGCAAGTTCCAACATTTCTTGGACTTGCAACATCTTGAGCCATTGAAGCCCTTTGGGGCTATCGGACCCGGTGGAGGTCCAGTGAGTCTCTATGACAAGAGACATTAGGTGCGGAGAAAATTGTAATTGAAAACAAGATCATATATACAACAATAAAAACTTGTAATAAAGTTCCTGTTGAATATGAATTGATTGTCAAAGAAGGAAATTTATATATTAGGAAACAAATTGATTTGGTACAAGTCAAATATATACTAGAAACAAATTGGTTTGGTAAGAGTCAAATATAGACCAGGAAACAAATTGGTTTGGTAAGAGGCCAATAGGAAACAAACTGATTTGGTAAGGTTTTTTAGGATCTATATAAAGGACTCCTTGGGTTCCATAATTTGTATGCAAACATTTTAATTGTTCCTCTTAAGTAACAAAGAGTTCTTTCCCGGCCATGGAACTAGTTAACAGATTCTCCGCTAGCGAACCACGTAGAATCTCTTGTGTTCTTCGTTTTAATATATCGTTCGTGAGGTGGTTTGTCATGATAGTTCCAACGACCAAAGGGTGAAAGACCAAGATAAAAATGAATTTAAAGTTCCAATAAGTAGCGTAATCTGGTAGCAAACCACAAAAGAGCTCAAAAGGTGACTTCGTATTAAGCGAGGCAGAAGGCCTACGGTTATAAGATAAGTGTCTGTAGGAAAATCAAAATTTCAAAAGTCGCTTAGTATGTAGTTGTGAGCTAACAAAGTAAACTCTGACACAGTATTAAACAATCTCATTTTGCTCGGGTGTACCCATAAATAATATTTGATGAATATTCCTAAGTGGTTGAAACATTACATATGCCATTTTATTTACAGATTCACCACCTCATCACTCTAAATCTTAGCTCCGACATTACATTAATTTCTTAAACCTATAGAGGGTCCAACAGTTTTAAAAGCTTTATAAGCTCATTTTCCAGCCCCACTTGATGATCCATCAGTACACAACATTATTCAGACTAATTTCATCAGTCCAGAAAATAAGGAGAAACGCCAGAAGGAAGAGGAAGAACAAGGGTCTATAAACCTAGCTGTTCTACTTCAACCATTCGCCATCTTATCTCATCATCAATAATAACTCTATCTTGTTTCTAGTTTTAAAAATGAATTTGTTGTTAGTTTTAATTAGTTTATATTTATTTAGTTTCAATTCGGTTACGAGCTAATCTTTAACTGCTTAAGCATGCTTTTATAAGACATTGTGTTTAGCTTTTTTAATTATGTTATTGCATTTGGGATATCTATTGATATTTAACTGAGTTGGGTTTTAAATTTATTTTTCCATTATTTGTATAGTTATTATAATTACTCATGTGCTTTGGCCAAGTAGCAGGAGCTGTCTTAAGTAGGCTAACATCTTAATGGGGGCCTTAATTACAAAACTAGCATACAAGCTCTAGCGCCTTGAACCGGTGGGTTATTGCACGATAGGTAGTCAATAGGGTTAGGCGAACTAATTCTGCCCAACATCCGAGAGGTGAATAAGGTAGAGATCTAAGATCTTCGGCTAATGTGAGCAGTAAAACCACTCACCCTTATCAATAACAAATTTAACTAGAGGCACAATTTATTATTATCAATTTTCTCAAGCGTTCATCTCATATAGTTCATACCTTTTACTTAGTTAGTTATTGTTCATCTATATTTCTAGCTTAATCATCATTATTTCTTGTTTAATCTTGTTTCCATTTATCTTGCCATTAGTTGTTAATCAGTTCAAAACCAAATAAATATTTTCCTTTTTAATTCTTTTGTATTTCGTTACTTCAATTACAAACTTCACGCATTTACACTAGTTTGGAAACCTTTAATCGCAGTTAATCCTTGTGGAAAACGATAACCCTACTAATCACTCTTACTTGCCTTCGATCTGTACTGTACAGAGTCGTTTTCCCTACTGGTGGGTCCTGGGGTGTTATAAAAATATGCAATAAAAGTAAAGGATCCACATACTGTAAGTGTACGGTTGTCCAAGTAATACTCCGATAAATCGTGTATCGTTCTCAGGGATTGGACTGGTATAACCCCAAGTGTTCAATAGATAGGTAGTAGTAATTGTTAAAATACTAAAAATAAAATATAAAAGATATTTGTTTAATTTTGAGTTATTAAACTACTATATGGTTCCATTGCAATCTTCCATTGCTCACAATATGGTTGCCACTTCAAGGGCGATATAAACGCAGCAAAAATTCTTCAATTCGGATTCTATTGGCCCACCCTTCACAGAAATTGTCATTGGTTCGTCCAGACCTGTCAAAGATGCCAATTCACCGGCAACATATCGAAAAGAGATGAAATGCCACTCAAAACGTGTTAGAAGTGGAAATCTTCGATGTATGTGGTATAGATTTCATAGGACCTTTCATATTTTCCCATGGTAATATATATATATATTTTGCTAGCAGTATATTATGTGTCAAAGTGGGTAGAAGAAATGGTAACACCAAAGGACGATGCCAAGACAGTCATATGGTTCCTTAAATCAAACATCTTTTCAAGACATGGTACTCCACGTGTTCTCATTAGCGATTAATGTACCTACTTAAAAAAAATTCAGTTGAGAGCTGCCCTTTGTAAGTTCGGGGTGAGACACCACACTTCAATAGGTTATCATCCACAAACTAACGGTCAAGCCGAGGTCTCTGACCGAGAGATCAAATATATTTTAGAGAAGACCGTGAACAAAACGCGGAAAGACTGGTCACTAAAGCTAAGTATAGTCTACGGAAAAGCCTTTCATCTTCTTATCGATATTAAATCTCGTGCTTTTTGGGCTATTAAATATCTAAACCTAAACGTAGAGTTAGCGGGTAAGTGAATGATGATGTAGTTGAACGAGTTAGATGAGTTCCGCTTCATGCCTATGATAATTCACGTCTCTACAAGGAGAAAACAAAAAGATGGCATGATAACCGGATTTGCACGAAGAAGTTCGAGAGAGGACAAAAAGTGCTCCTATATAATTCAAGATTCTCGAACTACCCGGGTAAGCTCAAACCCCGTCGGGGAGGACCATACATTGTTACGAAAGTCACACCTCATGGCGCAATCGAAATCGAACATCCAACAGAGCAAAGGACCTTCATGGTGAATGGTCATTGCTTGAAGATATACCATGACAGTGAGGACTTCGGAAGGGAGTAGACCATACATCTCTAAGAACACGCTTAACCCAAGGTAATATGTCAAACTAAACGACGTTAAACAAAAGTGCTCTTGAGAGACATCCCTTGTTTAAATCTCTTTTTAGTTAATTAATCTTGTGTAGTGTATAATCTTAAGATAGTGTACAATATTAATGTGTTTACAAGCTAATAAGAGAGAAAGGTAGTGTTTTTATTGTGTAGGATGGAAAATTCTGAGTTTGGGGTTAAAAAGAGAAGATTTTTGTATGACTAGCAACAACTACTTGTATACCGGTTAAAAAGTCGGCCTACCGGTGCCATCCAAGGATCACGACGGTCAACAATATGGTCCAAAGTCAAAACCGGTCTTAGATCGTATCGTCATTCGCGCAAAGGGTTGCGCCGGTGTACAAAACAGAAGACTGATTGGCATATACCGGTCCATTATGAAGGGTCGTGACTGTATTAGTTACGGTTCGTGTTAGAAGTATAGAAATATTGGACCACCATACCGGTCCCATGACTGGCCTACTGGTCCCGCTACAAGGGTCGCGACAGTTTGAAATACGGTCAAGGGTCGGAAACATTAAATATTGGACCGGCATACCGGCATTCTAAGCGGCATACCGGTCGAGCAACAGTATCGACATTCGCGACATCCGTGCTACGGCTTGGAAACAATGAAGGAAAGTCAGCATACCGGTGATTTAGGCGGTATACCGGTGCGGTTGTGGTTTGAAAAAGAATTTAAGAGACCTTAGGGTCTCCAACATGAAAAACCTAATCCTAGCCTCCCTTAACTCCACAAACATACAAATTTCAAACCCAAACTCTATAAATACATCTTAAACTTATTCAAACCTTCAAACAAACACGAAACCACCATAAAATCTTTTCTCCATCCTCCATAAACACATAATCTTCGTCAAATCCACTCCATAACACCACAAACCACCAAAGACGATCAAGTTATCAAGATTTCTTCCACCACAAGAAAATTTTTCCTTCCTCTACTATTGATAATCCTTCATTTAAACAACAACCTAAATCCACACCAATATTTCATAACTTTATTCAATACTTGGTGCATCTTGAGTTGTGGGCCAAACAAAGATGACTAACAGGAAGGATCCTTTGGATTACTAGAGAAAGTGTTATATCTTAGGAAAGAAAAAGAATTTGACTGGAGCTACAAAATAAAAGCACATCGATCTTGATGAGCCAAGTCCAAATAAGCCAAAGCTCGAGGTAACATCACAATCACTCCGTAGAAATAACATAAGAAAGAGGGTACCAGTCAAGCCTAAATCACAGACACCAATAGAAGATCAAGGTTTATCTGCAAATCTTAATGACAAATCAGAAGGTGTACCTACACCACCAGAGTGGGCAGTAACATTTATGGACAAGATCACAAGCTTAGAAAACAAATATCACTGTTGTTGGATGGAAATTCTTAGGATGAACTACAATATTAACAAGATCACAGATAAATTGGATATAGAAAACGATTCTTCTTTAGAGGATGAATGGAAAAATATGCTTTATGGCAAGGTACCACCTTCTAATCCTTCTCCTTAATTTCTTATGTGCATTAGTTTAGTTAATATTTTAATGTTTTTTGAGTCTTTTTCGAGTCATGGGGACACAACTCAGTTTTGAGTTGGGGGTGGGGATTCGTTGTCCTCATCTTCCTTTTTTTTTTAGCATAAAAATTAAAAAAAATTAGGGTTTGAATTGGCATAGAATATGTTTAATGTCCCTAGTGAGAATGTTTTAATTAATTCAATGATAGTAAGTAGTATGTTTTTGCATAGTGTCACAAATATGTTTAGTATGCATGTATGAAAACAAGGAGTAAAAGATAGGGAAGATTAATAAGCAATGTGTAAGAAGTGCCAAGTTGTATCTTAGGGTGAGTTAACCGGTGTGTAGAACGTGAGGTTTGAAATTAGTGGAACCCTGCTTGTCTATGAACCAATAGTGAAAAAAGTTACGAAATCTGGTAGTTAGAAAAGTGAATAAGGCAGTTATTTCATATTTAAGCCACTTGAAACTTTTAGCTTTCTCACCCTTTTAATTGATTATTATTATTATCCGTCTAATCCCCTCTAAGCCTTTCTAAATCCTTTTTTTAACCACAATACAATCCATACCCATTAGTTATAGGACTTATCCATATGTCCCGCACTCGAATCGCAAAACCTGAGACAAGTTGTTTTAGAGCTTGAGATTGGGGTGGTGGGTTTCATCATTAGGAATATTAGGATTGGGAAATTTTATTGTAATTGTGATATTATTGATGATGATATGTTTATTATTGTAACCCTTTGCCAGGGTAAAATTGAATGAGAAAAGGAGTTGAAAAAAGAAAATAAATATGAGAAAAAGTGGTATGTTATCTCACCTAAAAAGGGATTCATAACCAACTTAGAAAAATATATGAAATAGATTGAATGATTTGGACCGACAAAGTGGAATTTGTTATATAATCATCATAAAAGGTTTATTGGGTTATTTGGGGATGCAAATCAGAGCATCAAAAATTGGTTTAACTCAAGCTTTATGGCGATTCGCTGATGGAATGTGAGGAGAGAGCCAAAAGCTCACTTTTCATTATCCAAATATATCATATCGTCCCTAAGCCAACGTTATAACCGTAAAGACCTTAGGATTTATAACTACTTGGTGGAAGAACAATCTAACAATTAGGGCATATATAGGTGGACCATTTGATACTATATTAGGACCTATGATATCCCTATAGCCATTAACCCAAACTGATTTTAAAACCGCTCCTTCTGGCATTGCGCAGTTAATCTATACTTGAATTTATGGATTGTTGATTATGTGTATATTAATAATGTGTGTGAATTAGTTCTTTGACATTACTACATGAGATATTTTTGGATACTGCTCTAGGATCATTCATTGCTATCTATTCTTCTTCTTGTTCTTCTGTTTTAGACTATCTTACTGTTCTTATCGTTATTGTATCGTGATGATACAACTTTGAGTTGGGGGTCTTCATGTCTCCATATTTGTGATATATTAATCTATACTTGAGGCATATTTTTAAGGGTATTTAGTACTTAATTTCGGGATGTTCCCCATTTATTCAAACTTTGCACTTTTTTGTCTAGTTTTAGGTGTTTTGTTATTTTATGAGCTTTTGCGCGTAATTTGTGTAGAACTTAGGTATATGGAAGCTATTACACCTATGGAAACTGATTTGAAGTAGAAAAGTAAAGGAAATCCCTTTGTCAAAGTAAAAAAAAAGTTTGGATATATTTGGAAAGTAAAGAATCTGTCATGCTGGAAAAATGTTCACTAGTTAAATTGTTGCAGAAAATCAGTACCAAATTTGGAGGATCCCTTCAACCAACTGTTAGATCTTTTTATCTCGGTTGTTTTAACTAGTCGTACACTAAAATCTGATAAGTAACGAAGAAGATATGACCAAATCAAAATTTGTAAAGGTTTATCTTGTCAATTTAAAAATACGAATTTTGGTAAGATTATGACTCCTTAACTTGGGGATTACTCCATATTTCGACCAAATGCATATATATATCCATTCCTATATATCTTATATAAATCATACTTGTTGTTCCTAATCAACCTTTAATCAACATAGAAGCAAGTGACAAGAAGACAAGAAAGAGTTGGAAGTTGTGCATGCCATTCCAACCCTTCACATTTGTAATTTATTTTCTTTCTTTCTCTAGTATAAATAATTTTATTTAGCTTGAGATTAGCGTATGGTTATAAACCCTGGACTTGTTTTATATCTATTTTAATTTGGGATGTACTTTTACACTTAATTGAAATTAGTAGTGATACCTCTGTTTTTATGTGCTTTGATATATTGTTTGTAGTTCTTGCAGTGTGCAACGTATAGGATTACCATAGTAGTTGTATGGTCACCCAGAAGGGGTGTCTAATTATTGAAACACCACATAAACGCATAGTGTGCGGTAGTGATCCTAAAGGGATTGCATAACTAGGTCGTCACTAGGGTTTGAGATTAACCACCAATCATTGTGCAGGGTCCCCTTACCCGAGTCCCTTGGTAACTGTTAGGTCGCTTCATAAGTCCACCCAGAAAGGGGTTAGGAGGAATATAGAATCCTGTCTATTGGGTATCACACAATTCTCCCTTAGATAATAATTATAAAACAAGGGTAGTGGGGACTACTTGCTAGATCTCGAGCTAAACTCTCATACTATCTCTCTTTTTTTATTTACTTTCTAGTAATAATCTCACTTAGTTAATTATTTGTCTTAAAAACCAAAAAAATATTTCAGAGTCTTTTAGCGTATCATTCTTCTAACTTCTTTTATTTGCACTTTATATTTGCATTAGTCCTAGCTAACTTTCGTAGTCCCTGCAAACGAATTCTACTTATCAATTAAACTTGCATACAATATATGATACTTGGCGAGTAACGTAATGTGATAGAGTGTTTAGTTCTTTTAATATTTATATCGTTATTTTATCACACCCTAACCACCACCATCTATGTTGTCCAAAAAAAATGAAGTTCTTGATATAATTTAACATGGCCTAGCATAAATGTATAATATGCATTTAAATAATTGATGAACTCTAGTATAATAGTAGACACATCTTAACTAAAATTCAACAACTGTTAATCATGATCTAGGCAATTATCTTCTAAGAGATTATTGTTGAAAAATAATGGAGTTAACTGAAGTAAAAAATAGAATAAAACTCAAGTATAGAAAACCAAAACAAAACCTGTTTGTAGTAGCCTGGTGAACCACTGCCTTTAAATCGATTGGTGGTACAGTCGGGATTCTAAATTATGGTCATTGGTCTGATCATAAGGTATTCCTATTACTCCCTTGTTAGAAACGACCTCCATTACCTCCAAAATTGTTTTAAACATTCAATCCCCTCTTAGATGATAGTATAAATGGTGGGGCCTAGGGTGTGATAAAATAAGATATAATCAAAGTGCAAAAACACCCTAAAACTACACGGTTCTGCAAGTATACAGATCGTATGCAAGTTTTAGATAAAGATTTGTTCCGCAGAGACTACAGAGGTTAGGAGAATCTTATACAAATACCAAGTGCAAATAAATTAAAGATAGAACAACTAAACGCAAATAAAAGTAAAGACAAATAGATTTTTGTTTGATTTTCTACTAAACTAAATTAAACCTAGGAAATTAAAGACAGAAAATTAAATATGAAAGAGAAGTAATATGAGAATATAGCTTAAGTTATTAGCATGTAATCCCCACTAATTTTGCCGTTCTAAACATGTAAGGGTGAATTATGTAGTATTTCCCTAATCGGTCCCAATATGCTATCGGTAGTTTAAAATAGGATTTACCTGTGTCAATAAGGCTTCCTAAGCAAACTTTTCCTGTAATTGGTAAATAGTCACAAAGACTAAACCATAGTGATTATCTAGCTAGGTTGGGTTGTCAGATCAAACCTAAAACTAAACGTTATGCGCTAAACATGCAATTGAACACCGTTGTCAATGGTATCCTAATTACTAGATGGTAATTCTAATGGCGGCCGTCCACAAGAACACAGAATATAAATCCAAACACATAAAGAGAGAATAAAAACTATAATTCTATTTAAAACATTAAATTCCCAAATTAGATAGATGTCAATCAAAACTAGGGTTCATACATATATGCTAAAACTTAAGCTAAAGAAAATTAGTTCATGAAAGAAAAGAAAGAAATTACAAAATTAAAGGTAGAAGAAGACATTGTTGATGACAGCTCCTTCCAGACTTCTCTCTTGTGTTGTAAGCTTCCTCTTGGTTTAAGGTTTCACCAAGGATGATTTAAGAGTTTTAAGAGGCTGTATTTATAGTGTAGAGGTTGACCTAATTCGTTTCTTTAGAGATAAGTTAAGTAATGGACTCGTAGCCCAACTCAAATTCGTAAGGAAATAAAGATAAACACTGATGCGCTGTTTTGAGTGTATCTTCTTCGTTATTGGTCGGATTGAGCTCCATAAGATACCAAAAGAATCGCAACAGAATTATCTAGACCCTATAGAAGGAAATTACCAAATTCGGCCTATTTCTTAGGTAAAAACACCAATCTTTAGACGTGTGTGCAGAATCCCAGATTTAGGCAGCTTTTCCTTTTCCATCTTTTTAGCTTTTATTTCCTTATCTCCAATTTCCATGCAAATCTCCTTCCATAAGTTGTTGTCTTTGACTTGGACTCTAATTAATCTCCATAATTATCTTTAAAACTTCACACTAAATAAACAATTAAACCCAATATGCTCTAAAAATAATAATTCTACAAATCAAGACCCAAAATAGGAAAGTGCACTAAAATAAGCTAAAATCAACCTATAAACTAATAAATAAGCCTAAAATGATGTCTCATGAGTATATTTTATTATCACAAATGAGGAGACATCAATAAATAACATTATTTCCACCTAGTAAGCAAAACTCACACGACATATGACTCACGTCACGTCACGTCTCGCCTCTGCCGTTGCCGATAATGGGGTCGGGTGGGTCGGTAGGTGGTGGTGGTGGTGCGCGTGTGGGATAAAACCATAACCTCCTAACTGAACACTTTTGAATATAAGTTATAGTCTTTAGTATAAAAACTGAAATTTTATTTCCTCTTCCTATGTGGGACAAAAGGAGAATACTAAAAGTCATAAAATATAACTTGGACTTTTGCTAAGAAATCCATGAAAAACTAAATAATTTTATTTAAAAATTGTTATAAATACAACATTCCCCCACACAGGGCTGTCGGAAGGCAAATATTTTTTCTAGAAAAGGAAATCCTGGGCAAAAATGTAAATGCAAAAGATTATTTTTGGCTTTTGGGGTTTTTTCTAATTTAAAGAACTATGAGGACCAAAATGTACAAAAATGAAATTCAAGCATTATAATGTGAAATAGAAAAAGACAAAAAATAAAAATATGAATATAATATATGAGAAGTTAGGTTGAGAAATGCTTTCAATCCCCCACTAGACACGACTAAATTGTTTCTTGTTTTAAGGGAAAATTTGATTTTTTTTTTCTCACGTTAGCTAGAATTCAACTATCCACCTAAATCCCTCCTGGGTATATAGAGATTGCCCTTATACTTTAGGTACCTCTTTCGAGTGACCCTATAAAAGCATTCAAATGGTAAATATTAACACTACTGACTATTAAACTATGCTAGGCCTCGTAGTTCATAAACGAATATTATACGAATACAAACTAGTTCCACAATACGACCCCACCCCCTTCTGGACTAAGTCTAATTGATATGACAAGAACTAACTTGATCATTGTAAGAGGTTAAAAAGTACATAAAAGTATATATTCAACATACAAATATCAATTTCATTTAAACATTCAAGCCTAGTTTACATGAAAACGACAAATTCAGCGTATAGGGTTCATAGCAATTATCAAGAAAATATGAATTTCATTCATACTAATGGAATAAAACAAAATAATAATGAAAGTCATATTCATAATAAGAAATTAAAAATAGAATAAATTACAATAGTAGTCAAAATCTTAACAGAAATGGATGAGGGAAAGAGGTGGAATGGTGTAGTGTTGATTTCTCCTGCTTCTTCTTGCTCTAGGATCCTCTCTTTCTTTTTAATATGTTTTTTAACTGATGTCTAACTTCAATTTTTACCTAAGTAAAGTGTCAAAACGTTTTTTGGGTTGTGGAACCCACTTGGCTAGGTCAAAAGTGACGAAGAAATGTTTTCTAGCAGTGTTGGATAGGTTCGAGTCACACTGGAAACATATGCATAACTTTGTAGTCTCAACTCCTAATCACAAACAGTTTCCTCTCACGCGCTCCTGACTCGAATTACTATCTTGATCTCAATGGGCTTGATCATAAACCTCACCAAATGTATGTGGTGACTCTCTCAAGTTGAGTTCTAAAGTTTTACCGGCAATTGCACTTGACCCTAAGGTAACTTTCTAATCTTTTAATGTAACATGGGGTTGACTTTGAATTTTTTACTATTCTACATCATCTCGGGGTCTTGTATAATTCATGTACCTAGGATCTACACTCTTAACAAACAATAAACTCAAAAACTTCAAAAATACCAAGATATTCTAGATTAACAAAGAACTCTAATAATTTCATAAATTAGTGATAAATATTTCAAGTAAGTCCAATAAACCCTTAGAATAATGTCTCGTGACTCGTGAACCTAGAAATATATCACAAAAGACGAGACATCACTTGTGTTCAATAAAATCGAGCATAACTTCTTCAACTGGACTCCAAATCACACTCAATTTTTTTAATGTTGATGTCTCTCTGAGATCTTTCCAACAGTCCATAGTTTAGCTTCTAATTCATCTATGATCATTTATGGCATCAATTTGAAGTTGTCTGAATGATTGTAGCACATATATTCACTGATTTCCAAGTGAATTCTTGACTTCTCGGGTCACTATTTGGTCTTTTTTTTGCTTCCTTGGAGGTTCCTCTTTTCTCTTTCGAATCCTTAGCTCATTAATTAATATTTGAATCCCACGTGTTCCTACGAGCTTCACCTACATAGCACAAAATACCCTGAAATTCTCCAAAAATACATGAATCATTAACATTAGATCAAAAATCGAAATTTACCAAACAATGGGGAAATCCAAACTTTAGAATCAAAATTCCCAAGGAAAGATGTCTCGGTCTATTAAATAACCTGCCAAAATACAAGACACATGGATTACACCTTGCAACAATATATTTGACCCCTTTTGTATTAGGAGTTCATCGGAATAAGCTCTTTCCTAGGGCACATAACACAAATTTACAGGTGGGCTTTATTTTTGTCTTAGTGTTGGCCCTCTCGCTCGTGGATGAACACTTTCTCTTTGGTACTTACCCTTCTACACTTGATAGTGGGTGTTTTTCCACGTTGGTACCAACCTTCCTGCACTTGAGGGTGGGAATGATCTTTGTTTTGGTATCGACCTCCCTATTCTTATTAATAGGAAGTATGTTTACATAGCAATATATTTATTTTAAGAGACATTTTTATTTTTTGACAAATTTATCGAGTAAAACGAGTAGGTTCGGATCTTCTTAGAGGATATTCTTATTTTGGCAAAGCATCTGCATACATTGTGATAGTCAAAGTGCAATTGATAGGGCACTAAATGAGATGTATAACTGTAATTCTACTCACACGTCGTAGACACATTACCATTAGGCAACTCCTTTTAAAAAACTTATTACAATTGATTACATTCGATCGTAAGATAACATAGCAGATCCATTAGCCAAAGGTATACATAGAGACAAAGTACGATTGTTGTCTAGGATATTGGGTCTTAAGCCTATGAAAAGTGAGTTGTCATGGAGGTAACTCTATTAGCATAGTGGAGATCCCACAATCTAGGTTGAAATAGAAATATAATAATGAATCATGAATGTGCAGCTCGGTGCGAAACGTTTTGGTGAGTCCTCCCGAAACCATCCCTAAGACTAGTAGACAGTGTACCTGTAAAAGGGAAGGATAAGCTAAAGCAATCAATGGTTATTTTATCTTAAATGACTCTCAACAAGATACCACCTATGTGATAACAAGAGTTGGTTTGTAATAGGAGAATTTGATAAGGCAAAAATCTCTGATGGATTATTCATGAAATGTCAAAAATTATTCAGGTTTGTATATGGACACAATTGTATGAACCAGATAATAATTAGAAGTATACTACGTAAGTTCAATTGAGTTGGTTAACATAAAACTGAATAGTTCAATATATCACGTTCACTAGTAACTCTGGTAGCCCTTACTATAGAAGGTTCAAGGCCAAAAAATAACTTTCACGATGTAGTATTTTTCTCTCTTTCTCTCTCCATGTCTCTCTCTCTCCCCCCTCTCTGACACATATTGCTTTATGTATATCCATTGAAACAAGGTAGTTTCATTCATGTGACAATTAATGAGATGGGTCTTAATATATCTAAGTGTAAATTCTATTTATACAAGTGTATACTGCTAAATAAAGTAATAACTTATTAACTAATCTTCTACATCAACGATGTGGTGATTGATCAATGGGATCTTGGAAACTAATTTGATTTCCAACAGGAAACATGTGGCTAGATTCTTCTTGAAAGAGACCACAACCCAATCTTATGGCTGGACAAATACTAAAATGCCCTAAAATAAAATAAAAACTACATAAATACAATAAACAAGTGGACAATGACATGGAGCACTAACTCAATGAGTCACTAAGTATCGATTCACTAAGTATCAGTACTATTCATCTCCCACCATCACCCACTGACCACTGCCGACACAGCTACTCGGGGAGTGAGTATCGAAAAAATCACCAAGTATCAAAAAATTCAACAAGTATCGAAAGAATTATTGAGTACGAAAATCACGGAGTACGAGATTTCACTAAGATACTCAGCAAAACTCTAAGTACACTTAAAAAATCTATGACAATGCTCAGTGGATTCTCTAAATATTACATAAAATTACTAAGTATTAAAACAATATTAAAGAGAATAGGTGTTGAAAATTTATTTCAATTAAAATAAATTATAATCATTATTAAAAAATTATTATTATTATTTTATTCTTACTAAAAATAATAATAAATATTTATTACAAATTTATGTTACTAAGAAAAACTAAAATTACAATACTAAAAGAAAAAAACTCACTATGTACGTAGCTTACTCCATGGTTGTTGAACTTTTTTTAATCATAGATAACAAAATATCATGATTTAGAATTTACTCGTGCTCGAACTCCGATCTATCATGGAAAGTCAGATCGTCCATGGACGAAGCTTCCATGGACAAACACGGTTGCCTTGCTCCGCCATCTTGTCACAGCTTCTTTACTCTGCCATGAAAGCTTAAGATCTCGAACACTTACATTGATGAAGCTTGATATATCAACTTATGCAATGAATGCGAAACTTTACATCTTCCCATCGCTGTGCCACCCGGCTGCTGCCTTGAATCGTGAACACAATTTTGAAAATTGTTGTGGATAATTTTGCCATGTTGCCTCCATGTGGGGGATCTTCAGTGGGTGGGAGGAGGAGAGTGTTTTAAAAAGGTGATTTAGGGTTTGTAAGAGGTAAATGTGATTTATGTGAGTATATGTAGATATAAATAAAGGTATTTGGAAATAAAAGTATGTAATTTATTTTAATTAAGTATAATTTGTATTGGATGCATGTTATCAAACAAAAAGAAAAAAAACCAGTTACAAAAAATACTGACCCGATTAGTATTTTTACTTGTATATAACAGCGATTTGGCATCATATTCTCGGCACTCTTTGCTGCTAAAGACAAGTCCTCACTAGGGGTGATTATTTACCAGACTAACCCGGTAAAAGAAAACCCTGAGTCAACCTAATGTGAGTTGGGCTAACCAAGGTGAAGAATCTAAACTTATGTCGGATTAAAAACTAAAAATACCACAACCGACCATTGTTGATCAAATTAGTTTTTTTTCAAATATATCGGGTTGGAAACAGGGGCAGATCTACCTTGTAGATTTTGGGGCCGAAGGCCCCCCTCCAAAACTATAAATTTCTGGTTCCATCCCTGATTGGAAACGAGCAACCCGACTTCTTATAATTGTTTTATTTTTCATATACCATCCCTAATCTTATTTTAGTAGTTAAAGGTTTAATATAAATTACCATTAACTTAGTGTAAATTTGTAATTTCAAAGAATTATGGGACTAATTTAATAAAAGAAAAATAATAAAATTTGTTTGTGATGCAAACAATCCCAAGTCAATCCGGTGTGTAACACGAGTCAGCCCGGTGATTTGAACCTGAATGGGTTAAGTAAATGAGGGGGTGTTTGTTTGCAATTAATAAGATCTTAATCTGATTCATTAAGACACTGGATCAATAAGACTGTTTCTTTCCTGACAATTTCAGATCTGAATGGCTCTTAACTAGTCTGCTTCATTAAGATTTCAAACTAAGTATGAATCATTTAGACACTGTCTCTAAATAGAACAAGTTCTATTCAGCTGTTCATTCAGCATTTAGCACTTATTACGTAAAAAAACAAACGACACCTAAAACAGGATTGAATTTTTCAAACACCAACACGAAATATTATAATTGGCAAAAACCTAAATTCGGCCTTAATCCGGAATATGCTCTAGTCTTCCCTTATCTAGTAAAAACACAATGAATTAATTTTTGTGAAGAATATAATTCTATAATTTAACCGAAAGTATATCTTTCAAATAATGAAAGTGAACTGATGAGAAGATATTTCATGATTTAGCAAGTTTGGAAACATCTTTTCGGTTACTAGAGGCTGGTCCTCTTATATCTTAGTGAAAAACAAAAAAAAAAGAATAATTTTAATGGTGGGAATATAATTTTATGACATAGCAAGTGTGGAAATATCTTTGTTGTTGTTGTTGTTGGATCTATTGTACTTCATGTGGCTGTTAACAAGTTGTCCAGCAGAAATCGCAGACATGAGGGAAAGTTCTCCGGCAAGAACAGAAGCAGCTACGATAGTAGCTAACAACCTAGCATTTGATCCAGGAGAGTCTTTGTTTGCACCTTTAACCCCAAGTAAATTTAAACATGCTGATTGAGAAGCAAGTTGAGTTCCACCACCAACAGTTCCAACCTCTATACAAGGCATTGTTACTGAAACATGAAGGTCTTTTCCATTATTAACAGCTTCCATCATAGTGATACAATGTGAGCTTTCAACATTTTGTGCAGGATCTTGTCCAGTAGCTAAATAAATTGCTGAGACTATATTACTAGCATGTGCATTAAATCCACCTAAAGCACCAGCAATAGCAGATCCAGTAAGGTTCTTTAACATGTTAAGCTCCACCAAGGAAGCAACATTAGTTTTAAGGACCTTTTTCACCACATCTTCTTTAATGATAGCCTCACACACAACTGATTTACCTCGACCTTCAATCCAGTTAATTGCAGCTGGTTTCTTGTCTGAACAATAGTTTCCAGAGATTCCGATAATATCCATATCTGGGAAATCATTCTGGAGGAAGTCTAAGAGATTCTGGACACCTTTAGAAACCATGTTCATCCCCATAGCATCTCCGGTGCTACATGTCATTCTGATGTATAGATTCTTTCCGGCTAAGGCACACTTAATCTTCTGAAGCCTTGCAAAGCGACTAGATTGATTAAAAATGGAGGAAAGTGCATCAAAATTCAAAGGATCCTCCAAGTAGAATTTGAGTTGTGAAGCCCTCTTTGCGGTTTCAAACCTGACAACCGGAGCTCTGGTCATGCCGTCTTTAAAGACAACACTGGAGGCCCCACCAGAGGCATTGATGGCCTTGCATCCCCTGTTGGTGCTTGCTACTAAGCATCCTTCTGTAGTTGCCATTGGGATAGAGTAATCTATACCATCTAAAACTATGGGTCCCGCAATACCTACTGGGATTTGAATATATCCTATAGGCATTTCACAACATTGTCCAAGAATTGAATCATAATTGAAGCCTTCGATTGGTAAACCATCCAATGACTTTCCGGTGATCCTCTGTAATGCTTCACGCCTAATAGAGGCAGCACGTAGGCAATCCCCTAACTTGCTTTCTAAGGAGTATGAAGGGATCTTTCCTTGTATTACGGATTCGATCAACTCCTCATCGTCCTTGGGGAACACTGATGCTTTTTCTTTTTCGTCTTTCTTAACCACTATAATCTCTTTTTCTTGAACATCATCTAAATCTAGATGATCTTCGTTGCTGCTGATCCAAAAGAAGGCGATCAGGTAAATGAAGGATGCAAAGAGAGTGATAAGGGAGATGATCTCAAACAAGGTGATAACATGAAGAGGTTTGGAGTTGTAGATCTTTTCTCTCCAACTGAATACTAAATGAACTAAAGCAGAAAAGAAAAGTATGAAGAAAACAATCAAGAAAGTGGCATTGGTCTTAAAGGGATAATTATTAGGCTGTGTTGTCACAAAGGTTTTCTTGACATTTATACTTGAAGTTATTATTGTCATGGTTGTGATGTTTTTGTTTTTGAGAATTTGAACTTCCTTTTGTTTGCTTTGTTTTGGTTTGTGGTTTCAATGGAGATCACTTCACTTATATATACTGCCTAGTGCTAGTCAATAGTTAATACTCAATACTACTAGTAAATCAAAGCAATCCTCCAACTATTATAATAATAGTTTGTGGTTTCCAGGAAATCTTTTCTCACATGCACAAAATATTACAAACATTGGTTTTGTGATTACGTTTATCTTCTGTCTCTTCCCTTTAATTAGTATTATTGAACGATTGATCAATCAATAGTTTCTAATTTAGTAATATGCACAGGGAACACGATTCAAGAAAAAAAATACGCCCTCCATCTATTTTTATTTGTTCAATTTTTTAAAAGAAATGTCTAATATTATTTGTCTATTTTTCATTACCAAAACACTATTTTTCTACTTTTTCCAATATTACCTCCAAATTAATAGTTTAAAAGGTAATGTAATAAATAATCTCATGTATATTAATTAAGGACATTTGTGTACAGAGAGAGTATTAAATACTATTTTTAATCCTTGTGTACCCAAAAAGTGGACAAACAAAAATGGACAAAGAAAGTAATATAAAACAAAATTAAATTTTAATATTATACTTTAATAAAAAAATTATCTTTAAAAAATTTATATTTAAAAAAAATTGAAAATTGAAATAACAAAAAATATAGTATAATTATAGAAATAATTAAATATGCATTCCAAAATAAAATATCATATATAAAAAATTAAAAAAAAAATCTTCATCTAAATCATGATTAAAACAATCTATTTCCAAAAGTTGACATGTTATTAATTTTTTCCAATTAAATTATAAAATTTCCTATTTAAATCAAAAATCTATAACCATTTTACTTTTTTATTTTTTTAATTATAATTAATTAAAAATAGAGGTATTTGCTAAAAAAAGACTAATAAAATTACCTAATTGTTAAATTAAACCTTCAATAATTTATTTTATAAATAAATACCTAATAAAATAATTATTTATAAATTGCATCCCCTTTATATTTTTTATACCTTTAATACCCTTATTATTAAATATATTATTTTCAATACAATATTTATTTTTATATTTTAAACAAATAATAGAGTATTTCCACCACCACCAACCACCATTACAGCTACCACAACCACCACCACCTCAACCACCACAACCACCACCTACTACTAATTTCATTATACATGCGCGCGTCCGTGAATTTTCTTAAAAATCGTCATAACTAATTCTAAGAAAAGTCAGAATAATAAAAAAAATTACATTTTTAGATAAAACAAATTAATATTTACACATATGATTTTTTTTTGTCCATTTTTAATTATTGTATTTTTTAATTTTTTTTCCAATACACGGGATTCATTGTTTAAAACATGAAATTTACTGTTCGAAACAGTGAATTTTTCTTTTAGCAAACATGAAATTCACTGTGAAAAAAAATTCAAAAATATTCAAAAAATTCAAAAAAATCATAGACGTAAATATCAATTTGCTTTATCCAAAAATGCAAATTTTTTATTTTTCTGATTATTTTAGAATTAGTTATGACGATTTAAAAAAAAATCACGGACGTGCGCGTGTATAATGAAATTAGTGTTAGGTAATGGTGGTGGTGGTAAGGTTATGGTGGTGTTGGGAATTGGTGGTGGTGTTGGTGGAGGGTTTTAATCGCAAATAGGATAGATCTATCTTAGTTTTACAATAGAGATGGAACAAATCTCATCTCAGTATTAAATGGGTTCTTTTTTGTTTTAGTGTTTAATAATATTGATGACTCGTACAATTTGATTTTGAATGTTATATAATGAACTGGAAACAGTAATTTTCTTCATTTCAACTAATTATTGCTTCTCAAGTCATCAATATTCAAAGTAAATAAGTTATTCCTTATATAAACGTAAATTGTAGGGAATGGATCAGAAGAATAAGCAGCTAATAGCCTTAGGTTTCGAAGGCTCTGCAAACAAAATCGGAGTAGGCATAGTAAAACTGGACGGAACAATCCTATCAATCCCTCGAATATATATATAACTCCACCAGGTCAAAGCTTTTACCTCGCAAAACAACACATCATCATCTCCAACACATTATACCTTTAATTAGTTATACAATAGAGAAAGGAAAAATCGGATCTCTGTATTAGAATGAAGATGAGACAAATTTATCTCAATCTTGAAATTAGAGTTGAGACAAAATTCTATTTAAAAAAAATCAAAAAAATTAAAAAAAAAATCATAGACGTAAATATTAATTTGTATCATCTAAAAATGTTTTTTGATTTTTTTTAGAATTAGTTATTACGATTTTAAAAAAAAAATCTCAGACGTGCGCGTGCGATGAAATTAGTAGTAGATGGATTTTCACATCTATAATAATGTTCGATTTAAATGAGAATAAATATATGATCAAAGATAATAACTATAATAAGGGTGCTATATTAATCTTTACATCTAAATTATTGTGTAATGTAAATGGAAAATTAGTTTGTTATTTTGATTTAAGAAGATATTGACCTAAAAATTAAATAACAAATAATATTTATTTTATATATTAGATAAAAGTAATGCTGGACATTATCTTAAATAACATATATATTATTTTTTATAAAAAAATAATATAATTTAAAGTAATATTGATCAATTACATAAATGGAACAATGTATTAGTCAACATAGTGATTACGTTTTATAATATTGGCAAAATAGCAAAATGTTGATAAATATATGAGTAGTGATATATATCATCTAAATTTATATTATCCAATTACTATCCATGACCTGGTGTGAATTGGTTAGAAGTAAATCTTTATCAATTTAAAAAAATAAATTAATTAAAAACATTTAACCAACTAATTCATACCACGTCATAAATAATATATTTAAGTAATATGAATTTAGATGTACATAACATTACTCTAAATATATATACTCCAGTAAGATTGTTATAAATCAAATCCATAAGTCAAAGCATTTTAAAAGGGTTTGTATCTTCAAGATTGATCTTGCATGGTAGGTGTAATATTTTCAAGCATATTATATGACTAAAATCGATCTTGCATGGTAGATGTAATATTTTCAAGCATATTATATGACGAAAATTGATCTTGCATGATGCGTGTAATATTTTCAACCATATTATATAACTTATTTGTTTCTCTTTTATTAATAGCTTGACATATAACCTTATGACTCTTATATCTGGGTGATGATTCACAATATAAATACGTGTCAATACTTAAAGACTTATATCAGTATATCTTCCTATAAATAATAAAACGACGCAGTTAAAAAATTATGAAGTACCTAAAAAAATTAGATTTATTATTTTATCATAAAAATACAAAGATAGATTATAAGTAATTTTTGACCAAAAAAAAAAAAAGATTATAAGTAATAAATATAAAAGAGCATTTCCGAAAAAAAAAAAAAGAATTTGTAAAAACAGAGAGTTATATCGATTTTGTCTAGAAATGTGATGATTTTATAAAAGTTCGTTAATAGCCTAATTTAAGAAGACAGATTTAAATAAGGTTTAATATATTTATTTTTAAATATATTTTAAATTGGGGCAACGTCTAATTAATTACACAGAAAGTGTGAAAATTCTCAATTAATTACAATTTCAACTTAATTCCTACTTAAGCAAAAAAAAATGAAATTTTACAAAAATACCCATAGACAATTAATTAATTACTTTAATTATAATAATATTTATTTATTTTTATATTATTTTTTTAACTTTTTTCTTAATTTTATTTTTTTAATTTTATTTTTTCAAATTTTTTTTCCTGATTTTTTTTTTTCAATTTTTTTTATGTGTACACACAATTCTGAGATTTGTGTGTTGCAGGAATACACAGAATTGGAACAACCAAAATCAAGTTTTTTGTATTCCAAGAAT
This sequence comes from Nemophila menziesii, assembly GCA_029959085.1. Lineage (NCBI taxonomy): Eukaryota > Viridiplantae > Streptophyta > Magnoliopsida > Boraginales > Hydrophyllaceae > Nemophila > Nemophila menziesii. The sequence continues at coordinate 31,806,279 of JARWIR010000005.1, forward strand.
ACAAAATTTTGAGTTTTATGTGTTCCATGAATACACAAATCTGAGATTCGTGTGTTCCAGGAATACACAATTTTGTAATTTGTGTATTCAAGAATACATAGTATTGGAACAAACAAAATCAAGTTTTGTGTATTACATGAATACACAAATCTGATTTTTATGTATTCCATGAATACACAAATCTGAGATTTGTGTGTTCCAGGAATGCTCAAATCTGAGACTTGTGTGTTCCATGAATGCACAAATCAGAGACTTGTGTGTTCCAGGAATGCACAAATAAGAGACTTTTGTGTTACAGGAATGCACAAATCTGAGACTTGTGTGTTCCGGGAAAGCACAAATCTGAGACTTGTGTGTTCTAGGAATACACAGAATTGGAACAAACAAAATCAAGTTTTGTGTATTCTAGGAATACATAAATTCGATTTTTATGTGTTCAATGAATACACAAATTTGAGATTTGTGTGTTCCATGAATACACAAATCTTATAATTGTGGGTTATAAGAATACACAATTATGATATTTGTGTGTTCCAGGAATACACAAAATTAGAATAAACAAAATCAAGTTTTGTGTGACCTGGACCACACAAAACCCTAAAACAAATTTGAAAAAAAAAATTGTGAAAAAAATTTGAAAAAAAATTCGGAAAAAAATAAATTCGATAAAAAAATTTAAAAAAAATCGAAAAAAAATTAGAAAAAAAATTAGAAAAAAAAATCACATAAAGGCAATAATGGATGGTAAATATGACAATGTGTTTAATTAGGAATTAAGTTGAAAATTTGTGAGTAAGTAGGAAGTAATTTCCTCATTCCTTTGTTTTTAGGAATAAAAAGTGTGGAATTGTAATTAATTGGGAATTATCCCTTTTAAATTATATAGTTTTATATTTAATTCGATAATTTTGGACACTCTATGTGTTATTATACATCTTGTTATTTATTGGATTAATAGTATTATTTCGCTATCGTATAATTAACTGTATATTTAAGATAGCACGACCTACTTGTTGAGGCGGCCTATTTAGTCGTCTTTATATTTGATATTGATATCGCTATCGATCGATCGTTCGACATGATATAATCGTGTTGCATTGGGCCGCAGCGGGCTTGTCAGGGTTAACACGACTATCACGATCTATTCCCACTTGGCGCATGTGACAGAGAATTCTTTGGCCAGTGGATCGTAGGTTCGGTGTACCCAAGGTATTACCAGTGAGACTGATAAGGAATCGAGAGTTGCAGCGGGAGTCAAAAGGGTAAGACCACGGTATCCTTTGCAACAAGATTATTACTTGCTAGTGTATATCGCTTACTGGGTAGTATGGTTTGCCTAATTTGATATATACATTTATCTGATTTATTTATCACTTTATGAGTGTTTAATTTATATTCAGACATATATCAGTTCAATGACAACGTCTTAAAATAATTACTGTCCTAGGTTAAAGTCTTCGTATGACTATTATTTATTTTCTCACTAAGCTAGTGGAAGCTCACCCGCCTTTCCCCTACCTTTTCAGGTAGGAGATAACTTAAATATTTGGGTAGTGGTCAATCGCACAGGAGTAGGTTGCAGAGCAAGATTAGAGACTTCTAAATATTAGTTGTATTTATTTAATTCTAATCAATGTAATAATTAGTTATTTATTTAATAAAAAATACTTTTACTTATTTTAAATTAGTGAAAGTTAGTCGCGTATTTCGGGACGTCACAATTGTAATATTCGCATTTCAAAACAAATTTTCCACTTTAACCTTTTACAAATATTAATAAGGGTGATTTTCTTATAGAGTCCACAAGCAATCAGTGCGTGCCCACCAGGTCCAGCCCACCGCAAATGACAGACTTGCCCCTAATTTCCCATTAATTGGAAATTTGTTACAAAAAAAACGCTAAAATCATGCAATAAGTTGAAAATTAAAACAAAGAAATTAAAAAAAAAACGCTAAAATCATACAATCGGTCAAATCAGTAACCCAAAAAAATTCGAATGCAGCAAATGAAGAAAATATTGAAACTTTTGTTCAAATGGACGATGGTGGGTTGTCCACTAAACTCGATGGTATATGAATTTTTTCATAAATGTTCTGTGTTGGGCAGTAGAAATAGGGGTGGGTAATGTTTGTTTCTTGAATGGGTTGTCAGTTAAAGATGGTGGTACATGGTGGGTAATGAATATTATTTTTGATGGTGTGCATGAGCATAATGATGGGGTACGTTTTTGTGTAACAGATAGAAGTGGTGGGCTACATGTTTTAAGACTTAGATACCAGTGGGTTATTAGCTTTGTTTTGATGGGTTCTCTGTCGAAAACGATGGTGTGATTGGAAATGAGATGGGTGGTGATTGGAAAAATGAGGGTTTGGTACCATCGCCGGGGGAGGGAGGTGGAGGAGCGGCTGCTTGAAATGAGATGGGTGGTGATTGGAAAATTAAGGGTTTGTTACCATCGCCGGAGGAGGGAGGTGGAGGAGCGGCGGAACACTATTGACCATTACAGAATCTCAAATCAAACGTTGATGTTTTGAAACTTATTCAGGTCGGTCTTATACACTTACTGATGCTGACGGCAACCTCCCAGATCTCGGTCCTTCTGAATGTTTCATTTGAGAGATCAATTCCTATGACTTTGACTTAGCGCGTTACGACCATTCTCACGATTCAATCGAGCTTCTTCGTCAACAAGGCATCAGATTTGAAAAGACCCGTAACCATGGCGTGGAGTGCTCCCGTTTTGCAGAATTGATGATGGAATAGATAACATATCTTACGTTTTGCAGAATAAAAGTGCTATAATAAACTGATTTTTAATAGATATGCTATCTTAATGGAATCAGTTAATTGCGATAATTATGGGTAAATAAGATATTATCTAATTATGTAGGAGGGTAATGCTGGAATACTAATTTATTCGTTGGACCTGGTTGGGTATAAATGATGGATTGGACCTGCTAGGGGTGGATAGTTGGGTTTGTGGACTTAATTGGCTAATTTCTCTATTAATAAATATAATTATTAATATCTATATTATTAAATACACTTTTATATTAATAAAGTATCTTAAATATAATTATTTAATAAAAATACAAATTTTAATATTATAATAAAGATAATAGTAAAAGAAATTTAAAAAAAAAGTGTTTTGATATTTTACGTAGATAATTATTTTAAAAATTATATTTTTAATAAAGTAAATAATTATTTTGAAAAAAAAAATAATAAAATTATCAATACATCACTTAGGATATAAATAATTAGATAAATTTTGTAGACCAATAAATTTCCAACGAGAAACATCTCATAAAAAAACATCAATTCAAATAAATTGCAAATCAACCTTCATTTTTATTATCTATGATCTAAAAATATATTTAGTCCAAATATTTCAAAAATATTTTTTTAATGTTTTACTAATTTTGTGAGATATTTCGTATATTTTAAGAATAATTTAGATATTTCAAATAAACTATTTATTTATTTGACTGCATCACACGTTAGTAACTCTATTTAAATGCCAAAGTATCTTTAAAATTTATAAAATATCTCACTAAATTAGTAAAAGAAAATGGACTAAAAATGATACTTTTGAATACGTTTGGTCTAAAAATGATACGTTTGAATACATTTGGCCTAAAAATAATATTTTGCAATGTTTGATCTACAAATATGTTGAGACCATTCGTATTGGCCTAAAATAAAATTTTATCTAAATTAAATTAAAAAAAAAGTAAGAAAATAAAAGAAACGAAATAAAAGAAAACTCATTAAATTACAACGCTTCTATCTATTCCACTTGCTAAATAAAATAAATATAAAAAACCCCTATTTTAGTTATGTAAATTAATTTTTTTAATTAACTAACTATAAAAATCTTGTAGACTAATATGAATAAATATAATAAGATAGATGTCCAAAGACCAAAGGTTTTCCAAAGGCAAGTGAAGGGTCATTCATTTTCCTATAAATAGAAGACATTTTCATTGTAATAGTGTTAGTTCATGATTTTGGAATACAAGAATAATATAATTCTCTCTTTATCTTCTTCTTCTTCTTCTTTAGTTTATAATGTTATTGCTCTCTCCATATTTCTCCATCTAGTTAGCTTATATTATCCTAGTTTATAACACGTTATCAGCACGAGTCTCTGCCGATCGAATCAAGAAAGAATATTTCCAGGTATGATTTATATTGTTCTAATATATATATATATATATATATATATATATATATATATTATTTTTCACAAAGAAAATAAGAAAGAGTATTATAAGGACTTTCCATTGCAACCAATAAATATTAGATGGACTTCCATTGCAAACTATACAATACTCTTATACTATTCAAGCAGATAAATCGATTATCACTTAAAAAAAATTGAGGCCTGAAGCCTATATGTTAATATAATTTTTAATGGATTAAAAATGAAACGAGATGTTTTTCTAGGCTTGAAGCCTACAATGCCCGAAACATGGAAAAATATCCGTATAAGCATGGAAAAATAATTGTATAGGCCTGAAGCCTAAATTTTATATTATATGCTCGAAACCTAGGAAATAAAATATATGTCCGAAGCATAATAAAAAAAATTATATCATATGGAGTAACATATGAAACATCTTCAATTTATAGGTACGAAACCTAAAACAAAATTCTATATGCCAGAAGCATATAATGAAATTTAAAGGCCTGAAAGCCTATATACATTTTTAGAAAGTCTAAACCTAATTATTTATTTTCAAGGGCTCGAACCCTTAATAATATTCAAAACTCCAAACTAAAAATTAATGTTGTAGACTCGAAAACTCAATTTCAATTTAAAAGCCCGAAGCTAAAAATTATGGTGTAGCAAAGTCTCAATTTCGATTAATATAGATGATGCTATATGTTGATTTATTTATCATCTCGAAAAAAAAAATAGAATTGGTATAACTTTGAGAAATATGGGGGCTTTGAACTTGAGACTTTAGATAGTAGAGTATTTGGGTATAACCGCTAGGCTATACATCTATTTTGTCTTATAACAGTACATTCTGAACAATATACTCTACAATTCTACATTTTGTTATATATTATTCACATTCTACAATTTATAGGCCTGAAGCCAAAATAGAAATTCATATTATCGGGAGCATATACCAAAAATTATAGGCCCGAAACCTAGAACTCAATTTATATGCCAAAATTATATAACAAATTTTATAAGCCGGAAACCTATTACAAATTTATATGTCAGAAATATAAAATAAATCTCATAGGTTTGAAACCTTGAATACAATTTATATGCCTGAAGCATAAAAAAATTATTTAAAGGCTTGAATCCTAGATTAAATTTTAACATTTTGAAACCTATATCAATTTTGTTATAATTTCCACAAAATAATTGATTAATAAAATTTAACTTGTAAAGAAAAAAATCTAAAGGCTCGAAGTCTAAGTAGAATTTTTAAAGGGTGAGGTCTGGATTAAATTCTTAAGACTCGAAACCTATATGGTTTTTTAAAGTCTTGAAGGCTAGATTAAATTTTAACGGCTCAATAAAAGAATTGCAAAGACTTGAAGTCTTAATTCAAATTTATGGGTTTGAAAAAAAAAAGATGGTATATGATAAAAAAGATATCATGGATATTTAAGAATCGAATTGTGTATGATTTCATTCATAAAAGATACATAAAATTAGGGGGAGAAAGTTGAACCAAATGGTTTTATGAAGTGAACCAACTTTTACGATAATTTATGCGAGATTTGCATGATAAGAGTTTTGAACTTGCAACCTTCTTTATGAATGTTAACAGTCTTACCATTTGGACAATCTAATTATTTGTTAGTAAATTGGACAAAAGGAAATGTTAGTACAATTCAGGTACTACTAAATTTAGTGAGATTTCAATCAGGCAAATGTAATATTATCAAGTGGAACTAATATACGTCTCCTTGTATCAAATCACACATATACTCCTGAAGTAGTTATAGCGCGAATAAAAGGTTTACAAAATACTATGAGATTGTTTGTCTCGTAAGCAAGCAAAGTAATGAATTATTGATATATTCATAACTTGTGTTACATTTCGTCGCTAAGTTTTTTTTATTCCAACGTAAATGATGATTTATTTATTTATTTTATATATTAGCGACGACATTACATCAATGTCGTCGCGAATTAATAATATTTTTTTAAAATACATTTTTAATTGTTTTTTTTTTTAAATTTGTTTTGATTTAATTTTTGTTTCTATTTTAAATATAATGCAAATAAAATTCATGATAAATAAAAATCTAAAAATTTATAGAAAATACCATTAAAAAAATAAAATCAAGAATAATAGTCTTACATTCGATAATAAAAGTCAAACATAGCGAAAAATAGTCAAAGCCAAACGTAAAGTCAAAGTCAAAGTCAAACAAAGAAAAAAATGTAAAGTCAAATTACACACCAACTTAAAAAAACAAACATAATCAAGTATCATCCAAATCCTCTTCTTCATCTTCTCGCTCTTCATCTCCTCTCTCCTGACCAGTGGGTTGGGGATCGGATACGTTGATCACGGGAAGTCCTTGGGGGAGTCTCATGCCGTTTAACGTTTCGAGAAGCGTGTCCACCATGCTCGCTTGCTGACTCGGCCTACTCGAAGAAGTTGTGGGCCCGAATAATGCGGAGGCTGGATCCGATATAGGGTCAAGTCCTTGAGTCACATGAAACTCGTTCATTCCTGCCAGCATCGCCTTGAGAAGCTCTCGGTCTGCCTATCCGGCTGTGTAGGAGTCCAGGCTCTTTTTCGGACCGGACCAATGGTTGGCACCCAATATTTTGTCTTTGGTGGGGCCATGACCTCCATGAGAGTCTCCAGCATGGCATCCATCTGCTCCTGGACAGAAACATCAGCTCCCTCGATTCCGGCCTCCACTACTTTATTTTTCAACTTCTCCGGAAAAACACCCTGTAATTAGATTTCAATTAAAAAATAAATTAGATTAATAATAAAGTAAAGTTAATGATAAATATATAATTTAAATCAATTAAAAAAACTTACACTAGCTCTTTCTAAACGCTCGTCACGCCAGGTGTCTGTAGTTTGATCATAAGACAGGTGATCGAAATAGCCGCTTAAAGGAGGAAGCTCCATCTCCTCCTAGGTTCCATCGTCAAAGAAAGTCAACGGCTCTTTCGTCACAGTCTTCAGGTTCCCTTAGACACTATACAATAACAAATAATAATTAATTAAAAATTAAATTAATAAAATACTAAATTAATTTTTTATTATTAGAATTTATACATCTATGATAACCTCTCGAGTCTGGGATAAGTTCCTAGACCCCGTCTTGCTAGGAACTGTCTACAACTCTCGATTCTTCTTATTAATCTCTGCCTGACTCTGTTACAATTAATAAATAAAGAGTTATAAAATTAATAAATAAAGACATATAAAATAATTTATAAATTATTATTTTGTACATGTAAATTCTCATCATCCCACATCTTCTTAGTCATCGCTCAAAACTCTGGTAGAACATCTGGGGGTGTAGTACCCGTGTTGTAGTAGTCGGTTTTCATATCCGATTTCCATCACCTGTAGGCCATAGATGTCATCGTGGTCAATCTCTTTGTGATTTCATCCCAATCCGCTCGTCGCCTCCACTCCTCTAGGTCAAAAAACTCTTGGAGTCGCTGTAGAATAACCCATTTAGAATGGCCGGGGACATTTGCCCATGCTTTGTAGCAAGGAGGCACGGCTTCTCGAACTGCGTTCCCCACCACTTAACCCACGTGTTTGCTGTATGGCCCGGCAAAGTTCCACGTTCCATTGATAATAGAAAAGTCAACTGGTATGGGCCAGCCAACTTTTTCTAAAGTCCCCTTTGTTCTTATAGACGTGGCAACTCGGGGGCGTCTTTGTCTTTTCCGAGTCCCTGTTGCATTGAATAATATTTATTAGTTATTTATTTATATTAATTGTAATTATACCTCTATAAATATATTAATTTAAATTGTTCAGTTATTTTATATTACCTGATGGTTGGGTACAATCAGCCATTGGACGATTAGGATCCCTCGGAGGATCGTTACCCAACCCATCCCCGTCATGTCTACGACCCATTACAGCAGCCATCTATAATTTAAAGGAAATATTATATATTTTAAATATTCTAATTTTTTATATCTTTAATTTTTATTAAATATTATAATTTAATCTATCTAATTTTTAATATTCTATTTTTTTAATATTCTAAAATTTCATTAAATTGCAAATAGGTCCTTAAATTTTTTAAATTTGCGTTTAAGTCCTTAAACTTTCTTTTCCTTATATTTTTTTTAAAATTTCTAAATATAGCTATTTAGTCTTTATAATTTTCTAAATTTACTATTTAGTTCTTTACTATGTATATTCAAAAAAATTCATTAAATTGCATATAGGTCCTTAAATTTTTTAAATTTGCATTCAAGTCCTTAAACTTTCTTTTTCTTACAATTTTTTTATTTTCTAAATATTGCTATTTAGTCCTTATAATTTTCTAAATTTACTATTTAGTCCTTTACTATTTATATTCATAAAATCTCATTAAATTGCAAATAGGTCCTTAAATTTGCATTTAAGTCCTTAAACTTTCTTTTCCTTATAATTTTTTTTAATTTTCTAAATATTGCTATGTAGTCCTTATAATTTTCTAAATTTATTATTTAGTCCTTTACTATTTATATTCATACAATTTCATTAAATTGCATATAGGTTCTTAAATTTTTTACATTCTTAACAAATCCACTAATTTATTTAATAAAATCCAAATAATCTTATGTAAATTGCAAATAGGTCCCTATATCTTCAAAAATAAATAAAATTACAATATCATAATTTTACAAATTACACAAAAGATCCCTATATATCTCCAAATATCCAAAAATCCTAACAAAACCCTAATTTGCTATAATTTTCTACCAATTCGAATTACATGTTGTTTTTTAACACAATAAAAATTTTAAACAACCTAGAATAACATACAACAAATTCGGAATTCATATAAACATGTATACATTCATGAAATTTTTCAATCCAAAATAAAAAAATTGCAATTTCAATCCGAAAATTGGAACCTGTTACGTGGAAATGGTGTAGATTTCGTCCATGAATCCATGCCAAGAAGAAGGAATCATAAAACAAAAACAAATGAAAAGATATTAGAATTAAAAAAATTAAAAAGAAAAAAGTTGTAATTAAAGGGTGTTTTTGGATAGATTAAGCTTACCTCTTGGTTGGATATGGACCTGGATTGCCTCGGAATTGCTTGGGAATGAAGGAATTGTAGTTTTTTGTTGTAGCTATGGCTGAAATGAAGCTCGGTTGGGGCTATATAGAAAAATTGATTAATGACGACACGTGTGTCGTCGGTAATTAAAGGAATTTCGTCGGTAATAACGGACACGCGTCCCACTCCGTACCCATGACCCTTGCGTGTCGTCGATTACCGACGACACGTGTTGTCGGTAACTAAAAAATCCGTCGCTAATTTCCAAGAGCGGGAAACTTGACCGCCCAAGTTGACTAATCAAATTTTTTGTGAAAATTACCGACGAAAATAGTTATGAATATCGTCGCTAATACAATGCCGACGACATTCAAATGAAGAATGTCGTCGGTAATTGTTTTTTTTTTAAATTCTTTCTTTTTTCTTTCTTTTTTTCTTTCTTTTTTCTTTCATTTTTCTTTCTTATTATTTTTTTCTTTTTTCTTGTATTTTTTTCTTTATTTTATTTTTGTGAGTATTTGGTGTATTCAGTCAACTGTTTGGTGTATTCAGTCAACTGTTTGGTGTATTCAGTCAATTATTTTAAGTCAAACTTGAGTGTTTGGTGTATTCAGTCAACTATTTGAGTCAAACTTTAGTGTTTGGGGGTATTCAGTCGACTATTTAGAGTCAAACTTGAGTGTTTGGTGCATTTGGTCAACTATTTGAGTCAAACTTGAGTGTTTGGTGTATTTAGTCAAATATTTGAGTCAAACTTGGGGTATTCGGTCATCTATTTTGAATCAAACTTGAGTATTTGGTGTATTCAGTCAACTATTTTGAGTCAAACTTGAGTGTTTGGTGTATTCAGTCAACTATTTGAGTCAAATTTGAGTGTTGGGTGTATTCAGTCAACTATTTAGAGTCAAACTTGAGTGTTTGGTGTATTTAGTCAACTATTTGAGTCAAACTTGAGTGTTTGGTGTATTCATTCAACTATTTGAGTCAAACTTTAGTGTTTGGGGGTATTCAGTCAACTATTTAGAGTCAAACTTGAGTATTTGGTGTATTCAGTCAACTATTTGAGTCAAACTTGAGTGTTTGGTGTATTTAGTCAACTGTTTGAGTCAAACTTGAGTGTTTGGGGTATTCGGTCAACTATTTTGAGTCAAACTTGAGTGTTTGGTGTATTCAGTCAACTATTTAGAGTCAAACTTGAGTGTTTGGGGTATGTAGTCAACTATTTGAGTCAAACTTGAGTGTTTGGTGTATTTAGTCAACTATTTGAGTCAAACTTAAGTGGTCGGGGTATGCAGTCAACATTTAGAGTCAAACTTGAGTGTTTGGGGTATTCAGTCAAAATAAATCAAATTCAAATTCAACTCCAAAAGCCAACAAAATGTTTTAAGACAAATAAACAAAAAAAAAATCTCCTAATCAGTTTCATATCCACTATTATCTATAGGCTCATCATCGCTATCAACCTCTATAGGTTCTTCTTCATCCCCATATTCTTTCCACGTGTCATCATCAATTTCTTCGTTTTCATCAATAACCATATTAATATCCAAATCAATACGAAAATGAGATGGGTCAATCTCGATCTCCTCGGTGGATGCCAAGTTCACCAGATCAGAAACCGTCCAGGTGTTAACCAAAGGTATGCTGGTGTTCTCATTCCTAGTAGGTAGTGATTCCGAACCCCATAATTCAGGATTCCATCTGGGTCGATCGTTTATTTCCCAAACGGCTTTCCAACCTTTCATTGATTTCTTTGCATTAATCTCGTCGATGTAAAACACTTTCTTGGGATGCGATGCTAAAATGTATGGTTCGTTGGCCCACTCAAAGTTTGATGTGTTGATAAAGGTTACCCCGTTTTCTGTCCTCGCATCACCCATTTTGTACTACTTACAAACAAATAACACAACTGAGCACCCTCCAGTGTTAAAAACCTCCAAGATTTTCATTAATTCACCGTAATAAGGTCTTTCATCGTACATGGTACAAACTCCGTAATCCTGTGTCACTTTTTTTTCCCTTTAAACTTAGTTACCCACTTGACACAGTTCACAACACATGAATCGTATTTATGCACCGCACCATAAGACATGTTTGCCAAGGACACCATCTCAGGGGTAGCTAATGCATCGCCACGAGATTTCATTCCATGAATCTGTTATACAAAAATAATACTTAATACTTTGAAAATAAATAGATAATATTTAAAACAATGCCTAAAGTTACATACCTTTTTCAGGATCCATTCCTTAAACATTTGACGGTGCATATTATCTATTTCCCTACTCGTTCCCGAAATTGTGGATTTGTGTTCACTAAAATCGTAAATGAGTATAAATAAATTAATATAAATATATAAATATTACTATTAATATATTTATATAACTATAAATATAAATATAAATATATTCATAAATATATAAATATATAAATTGATATATTCATATAAATATAAATATATTTATATGAATATTAATATATAAATATTAACATAGATATATTTATATAACTATAAATATAAATATAAATATTCGTTATTTACGTCACGTATGCTTCGAGTTTGTCGCAATTATGTAAAATATACCAACTGATGCGCTCCTTCTCATTAGGTGGTAAAGAACCATATTCCTTCTTGCCCACTGGAGTACATTGGGAATTGAAAACGGATAGCTCTTTTGGAATTAGCGGTGGTTCGTTGTATCTACCTGGATCGTTGAACTTTGTTTTTTCTTCACTAAGATACCTTGATATGAAATTCAATGTCTCTTCCGCCACGTAACCCTCGTCTATTGAACCCTCTGGTCTAGCCAGATTTTGAATATATTCTTTTAATTTTTTCAAATACCTTTCAAATGGGTACATACACCGCATTTGGACCGGTCCCTCTAGCAATGCTTCATCGTACAAGTGTATCACTAAGTGGATCATTATATCAAAAAAAGCGGGAGGCAAAATCATTTCCAGTCTATACATAACTTCAACCACTTTCGCCTTACCCGATTCTAACTCTTTCCTGCTGAGATTTTTATTACAAACGACTCTAAACACGTTATCTAACCCAATAAACGCATCACTATTCACTTTGTCTTCAATGAGCACTGGGATACTAGCCACGAAAAGATATTGCATCATCACGTGATAGTCGTGAGATTTCATTCTGATAATCTTTCCCGTATCACTTTGAACATTATTTCTTAAACTATATATGAAACCATCGGGCTTCTGTGCCTTCAACCAGTCAAGAAATATTTTCCGCTTTTCCGTTGACAAAGTATACTTTCCTTGATTTAGTATCGCTTTACCTCCTCTCGATGTCAACCAAAAATCTTTCCTGATGTTCATATCCTTAAGATCCATTCTCGCTTTCACGTTATCTTTGTCAACTTTCCCATCAAGACATATAACTGTACCGAGCAAACTATCACACACATTTTCTTGCAATGCATAACGCCAATCTTATGTTTCAACAAATTTTCGGACCAATAAGGTAAACGATAAAAAATACTCTTTTTCTTCCAATTGAATCGCCGTGGAACAGTTTGCTTCACGATCTTGCCCCCAAAATCCTTCTGTTTACCATGAAACACAATAGGAAGCCTATCTAACTGTGACTGAATATCGGCAGGAGTATATTTCTTCGGTGGGCCCCTATAATCTGAAGTGCGGTACGAAACCTTGTCTTTTCTAAATCAATGTCCGGGAGGTAACCAATGTCTATGGTCAAATTAAACAACCCATTTCTTCACCCTCAATGATGGAGTAGAATCCATGCATTCTGGACAAGCTAAGTAACCTTGACCTGACCATCCTGAAGTGTATAACCTAGCGGGGTAATCATTAGTCGTCGATAACAAACAATCCTTCATCGTAAACTCTTCCTTCTTGTGGGAATCATACGTAAGGATCTCTTTATCCCACAACTCGTCCAAGTCATCTATAACAGGTCGAAGAAAGACATCCATGTCCTTACCGGGTGAACGGGGTCCAGGAATCAACAAACAAAGCTGGAATGGTGTTTCCTTCATACATACACACGGTGGCAAGTTATAGACGGTCAATATGACAGGCCACATGCTATACGAGTTGTTTTGCATAGAAAACAGACAAAAACCATCGATACCCAGTCCCAAATACACATTCCGAGGTTCACTGGTAAACTCTGGATGTAACTCTGCAAATCGTTTCCAGCTATCACCGTCAACTGGATGACGTAACACATCTGGATCGGCACTCTTTCCAGTATGGTTCCATATCATGTCTTCAGCGGTGTGCTTCGAAACGTATAGTCGCTGCAATCTCGGAGCAATCGGAAAGTAACGAAGCTTCTTATGCGGTACTTTGTTACCCTTTTTTGGGTCCCATCTAGACTCGCTACATACTGGACACTTGTCGATGTCTTTATTCTCTTTGTAAAAAATGGCACAATCGTTCAAATATCGATAGTAATATACCCCATACCCAAACTTTTCAACTTCTTGTTGCATGCTTCATAAGAATCGGACAAATTGTGAGGTTTGGGCAAAATACGACCAACCAAGTCCAATAGCTCGGTGAATGAGGTGTTAGTTCATTTGTTCTTTACTTTTACGTGCATAATCTTGGCAATGAAATTCAAGGAACTCATCGCTGTACAACCAGGATATAATTCTGTCTCCAATTCTTTAAACAATGTTTCAAAACTTCTTCGACTTGGAAGACGTGCATCTCTCATCTCGGTATCTTCCGGATGTCCACCGACATCGTAACTTTGTCTCACATCGTCATAAACATGTTGCATTCCATTTACTATAATTGGATCTTGACTTGCATGGGGTGTATGTGTTTGTATCCCATCCCCACCGTGTTTTGTCCAAACCTGATATGTTTTCTTAAACCCGGATTTTAGAAGGTGGGCCCTAACCTCTTCGGTTTGTAATCGACAGTAATTATTACACTTCTTACACTGGCAAGACAAGTAACCAGTATAACCTTTACTTTTCTTAGTGATGTCTCCTCATTTGTGATAGATTTATGTTAAGATGAGACATCATTTTTAGTTATTTAGAAGTCTTTCTAATCGTTTTTCTTGAGAAATAGTGCACTTTCCTATTTTGAGTCTTGATTTAGTAAAATAATATTTTTAGAGAATATTGGGTTTAATTATTTGTTTAGTGTGAAGCTTTAAAGATAATTATGGAGATTAATTAGAGTCCAAGTCAAAGACTAAGAGATATGTGATGTCTCCTCATTTGTGATAGATTTATATTAGGATGAGACATCATTTTTAGTGATTTAGAAGTCATAATAGTCGATTTTCTTGAGAAATAGTGCACTTTCCTATTTTGAGTCTTGATTTAGTAAAATAATATTTTTAGAGCATATTGGGTTTAATTGTTTATTTAGTGTGAAGCTTTAAAGATAATTATGGAGATTAATTAGAGTCCAAGTCAAAAACTACAAGATATGGAAAGAGATTAGCATGGTAATTGGAGATAAGGAAACAAAAGATAAAAAAATGGAAAAGGAAAAGCTGCCTAAATCTGAATTTCTGCAGCAACGCCTAAAGAAGTTGTGATAACTCCAAAACCAAGCCGATTTTGGTAAATTTCTTTCTTAGGGACGTAGATAATTCGCTGAGGATTCTTTTGGTATATTGTGGAGCAAAACCCGACCAATAACGAAGAAGATATGCTCAAAACAAGTCAGCAGAATTTATTTTTATTTCCATACGAATTTGAGTTGGGCTTGGAGTCCACTACTTTGCTTCTCCCTCAAGAAAACGAATTATGTCTTCTAAACACCTATAAATACACCCTTATATCACTTGTAAAATCATCCTTGCCTCATAGTAATTAGTTCATAAGGTTTTATTCTTCCAGTTTATTGTAGAGAGCAAGATGATGTCTTTTGTAATTTCTTTTAGTTTATTTCCATCAAGTATGAACTAAACTTCCCATAGCTTGGGTTTTGCATCATGTATAATATATGAATTCTATTCTTCTATCTAAGTTTCTTTGAGAATTACATGTTTTAACCTGATATTAGCTTCTTAACTTTATATTTGTTTATGTGTCTTGATTTATTGCCTGTCCTAGAACTGATCACTTTAGGATTGTTTTAATAGTAGTTAGATGGTCAACTTAACTGGGTGTCTAATTATTGAAACACCACATAACGTCTAGTGTCGATATTAGTCCTGACAAAACCGATTCTAACTAGATAGTCATTAGGGTATGATTTAATCACCATATCACCAATTGAATGAATTGTTTGCTTAGGGCCTTAGTAGCGTTTGATAACCCTATTTGAAACAGCTTCTTGGTTGTGCCGTAGCCCCCTTAGTCGCTCTTAAGGTCTAAGGAATGGGAATTTAGAATCCTGACTAAGTATACAAGAGCTAATATTCTCCCTTATTAACTAGATTTAATAGAAAGAATTAGAAGGATTAGTTCATACTAGCAAAACCTAAGCTATACTTCTCATCTCATATTCTTAGTATTTTATTTTATTGTCTTTATTTTCCTAGTTTTAAATCCTAATTTTGAATTTCTAGTGCTTTTACTGTCTGTCTTTAATTATTTACTTTTACTCGTTATTGTTACCTACTCGTATAACACACTTAAGTCCCTGAGAACGAACTCAACTTATCAACTAAAACTTGCATACGTCCTGTAATACTTGCAGTACTGTGCCTGTCTAGGGTGAGAGTGCGTAGTTTTCTAGACTTTATTTTATCATATTTTTGTCACACCCTAGGCGACACCAATATGGAAAGAGATAAGCATGGAAATTGGAGATAAGAAAACAAAAGCTAAAAACATGGAAAAGGAAAAGCTGCCTTATTCCTGAATTTCTGCACCTACGACCGCAAATCAGCTTATATCTCAAAATCAGTGTGGAATTTCTGCACCTAGTATTCTGCCTGTCTAGGGTGAGAGTGCGTTGTTTTCTGACTTATTATTTATCTTATTTTTATCACACCCTAGGCGACACCAAGTTTTTGGCGCCGCTGCCGGGGACTTGTGTCTCGTTAGCGTGTGGGTTATCTATTTCTAGTAGTAGTTTTTAATTAATTTTAAATTTTTAGTATTTAGTTTTTGTTTTTCTGGATTTACGCTTGTGGTTTGCTTTAGTCTTTTTCAGGTTTCACAGTGTTTAATTCTTGGCCTCTGTTACCGGAGCCTGAGAGGAGCTTTAGATCTTATAATAAACGTGTTCGTGAGGAAAGAGCCTTAATAAGAGCTATGGCAGGCGTACACGATCAGTTAGATCCACCACTTGAAATCCCACCTGGAGGATTACAATACTTTGCACCAGGAGGACCACCACCATTTATTCTACCTGGTGTACAACAACAAGGACAACATCCACTTAGAAGAGGTAACAGGCAAAACAATGTTAATCAGAACCGAGTTGAACAAGACCTTCCTAGCCTTCGAGTGCCGTTTCATGTTCAACCAATAGGTTACCGTCCTCCGGATATCCAAAATATTAAATTTCGACCAGATCCAGGCATGCTCAGTCAGTTTCAAAGTTTTGGACTCTATAGTGGTACAACAATTCAAGATCCGGTAAGAGCGATTCAGAAGTTTATGCAGATTTTTGATGCTTATGTTACTCCAGGCATTACACGCGAGCAAATGTATTGTCTTATGTTTTCGTTCTTCCTGACCGGTAGAGCTGGTGAGTGGCTAGATAGGCAACCACCAGGGACAATTAATTCATGGACAGAACTTCAAGCCGCTTTCTTTAACCGTTTTTATCCGAAGAGCATGAGACTCAAAGACCAAAGCGAGCTTGCAAAGTTTTGTCAAGAAGATGGAGAAGCAGTAGGAGAAGCATGAACGAGGTTTCAACAGAAATTAGCTAGATGTCCGCTCCATGGTTATACTCCCTCTCTACAGTTGGCTATATTTTATGAAGGTATTAACGAAGCAGGTAGACTGAAGGTGGATAACATTAGAAAAGGTAATTTCGTGTCCATGGATCCTGCTGAAGTGGTGGTCCTTTGTGTGTTCTAAAAATAATGCAATAAGTAATTGAACCACAACCGCAAGTGTACGGTTGTCCCAAGTAGTAATAATGATCTAGGATCGTTCGCAGTGACGGTTTGGTTAATCACAATGCTTATCCACTAATGAATGATTGCACTTATGAAAACAATTAAAGATAATATGTTTGATTTGATTTTTGTATTAATTCTAAGTAATAAACGATTAAATGGAAAATGCAATTAAAAGCTAAGACGCAAGTAAAATGATGTAAAACGCAAGTATGCAGGGATAGCACTTGAGAACGCAAGGGGTCTTCCTAATCCTATTTCATAACCTATGCTGTTTAAGGGTTAAATTGGTCAATTACAATGGTCGGGATTCTAAATTCCTTATACCCCCGTCAGGGTGGACTATAAGGCTATCCTAGAGTGTCACTTGTCCCGTCAGGGTAAATATGATCCACTCTTAGATGTTTAAGTTAATTACCTCATTGGCCCTAGAATTAGCTAAGTTCGTCAGAATCAATAGCTTCCATCCTAGATTGAATAAATATATCCGTATCTAAACCCTCCGTCAGGATGATCCAATCGCCACTAATTGGAATAGCCTAGATACTAACACCTGTTCCTAGTTCATGACTCTAAAAACAGTAAAATATTCTCAATTCACCGAAAAGAGTAAAAGACACAATCTAATTTAATTTAACAGAAACCCAAATTCAACATATGAAATTCAATACGATTGGGAATTACCCATATAGCATTCTCAAGCACTAAAATGTGTTTAGCTCATATTAATTAAAAAGAAAACTAAATTAAATAAAATGGAATTCATATTGTTTTACAAAATTAAAGATAAAAGAACCTAATTTCCGGAATAGGAATGACTGACAACGGAGATATAGACCCTCTCCAGCTCTTGCAGCTTCTTCTTTCTTCCTTCTGTTGTTTCTCTCTGGTGTTTAATCTTGTAGAATGTGAATTGTTATGAAAATAGAAGTCAAAGGCTCCTTTTATAAGTGGAAAAACGGATTAGGGCTTGGACCTAAGAATAAAACATTAATTAAATGTCCAAGCCCCAATTCTAAGCCCAAAATCCCGTAACTGCTGATACACCTTCACTAAAACGGCTTTTCCCGCTTCGTTATGACTCTGATTGACTTGATTTCAGTTGCAAAAGTTTTGTAACTCGATAAGGAATGTTTTCTCTTCAAAGGTCAGCGGCTAAATCATCTCTTAAGCACCTCGAAATCAGCAATCTATGGCCTGGAAAACAGATATTCAGCTCTAAAAATAATTTCTTTCGGGATTTATCTTTAAGTCTTGACTCTATATCACGATCTTTGACTCTCTTCTCGGATTCCATTCCTAGCTAGTATTCAAAACCTACAAACTTTTCACTAAAATACACAATATTACGCGCAAAAGTTTAATAAATCAAAAATACTAGAAATAAAATAGGAATTCCGGATTATTGCATTTTTAACTCAAAAGTCTATCAAATTAATCAAATAAACACCAATAATGATGTCTCCTAAGGGTCGAAAATAAGAACAATTAAGGAGACATCAAGACCCCCAACTCAAACCTTTGTCGTCCTGACAAAGCAAAACAAAACAAAACAAGGGGTAGAAGTAAACGCAAGAATAAATAGAAGCTAGCAAATACACCTAAAGCCATTCTTAAGATAAATCTCATATAGCAAAACTCTAGGAAATAGTATACACATACACTATACACATACATTTATCATGCAAAATCGAACATAAATAATGTCAATCATAAAATTAAAGTTGCAATGCTTGAAGGTTACACTTGTACTCATATCTGTATGATAGGTATAGGGTGGTCATTAATCCTAACTCGCTTTGAACGCTCCACCTAATATATTCCCTATCAACAAAATCATAAATTCACTATGCACTTAGGAATCACGAGGTCTTTATGGTTTTAATAATGGCTTAAGGACGGTATGGATATATATTTGGTAAATTTGAAGTGAGCTTTTGGCTCTCTCCTCACTTACCATCAACAATGTCCTCGAGCTTGAGTTTACGCTAAAAAATGTTCTCACTCACCCATTTGACGCGCTAATGTTGCGTCCCCATGTCAACCCAAATAAAACTAAGATGATTTCCAAAAATATTCTACTTTGCCGATTTATTTATTCTTTCTTTCTTTTTCTTTTTTTTCTCTTTTTCATTTCTTTTCTTTTTCTTTTTTCTTTTTTTTTGTACAAGATACCCATGACCATCATTTTGATGTGAAAAGCCATGTCTCTTATAATTATTATTTTTTTCAAATCTCGGCAAAGGGTTACAAATAATAATATCATCTTTTATTTTTGTGCCTCAATAAAAACACATATAATCCCTTCCCAATATAAATTCCCAAATGTGGACCTTCCACCCCAAACTCAAGCTCGAGACAAGTCTCGGGGTTGTGATTCAAGTGCGAGTCATTTGGTCATGCCTATTAATCTAAAGGATAATGGGCTTATATCGTGGCTACAAAAGAAAAGGCTTAAGGCTCAAACTTGGGCTAAGACGGATAAAATTTAAATAAGGGATAGCAAGCTAAAAGGTTTCAAATGGCTAACAAAGAACTGCCCCTATCATTTTCCTAAGTACATAGCTTGTCTTTAGTTCATATCTAGGTGGGTTCTCTACTAATTAGTATTTCACGTTCTACACACCAAACATATTCCTTAAGTACAAGCTTACTTCATTTGCATTGTTCATTAATTTTTCCTATCAATTACCTATGTTCGCATGCAATTCTAAATGCGTTTTATATTATTCCCTAAAGTCCACTATTTACTATCATTAATTCATCAAAAGTATGCTTAAAGGGACATTTAAAATCTTCTACAGTCAAACGCAACTCCGAAAAATTATTTTATTGAAAGCAAGTAAAACACATAACACATAAAAACTGGGATGAGGCAACGAACCCCACCCCAAACTCAAAAATGATTCGTGTCCCCACGACTCGAAAAGACTCAACGTAATAAAAATAAACTATACTAACTAAAACGCGAAAGGGATAGAAAACGTATCTTAACCAGCGCGTGGCTGGTTATCGGTGTTGCGTCCATGAACTTTCTCTTGCATAAGTATACCATAGGTGGCGTGTTGAATCGTGCTCACCCACATTAACATGTTTCGGAGAAGTTCTAACTCTTTTGTAACGTTTCCCAAAGACGCAATCATCTTCACTTGGTTCTCTTCTAACACCTTCACTCTCGCTTCCAACTCGTTAGTGGTATGCATCTTCTTCTTAGGAGGAGCTCTAGGAGTTCTTACTGCTCTTAACACTTCATCATGAATATTCTGGACCAAAGCTATATCCATGCTCTCACCAACTACAACACGGTCAATCTCTGCGTCTTTACGCTAAACTTTTGCGTCTAAGCACAAAGTAGTGATGGTACAAGGAAATTTGAGATTTTGTTGTGAAGTAGGAATTCTAGCAAATTCCATGATGGTATCATATATCACACGAGCAACATCCATAGGTTTCTCCTCAATAATACACTTAATGAACAAAAGATGCTCCTTCTTCACTTCTGATATATGTTTATTTCCGAAGAAGGTAGGGATTATGAAACGGGACCATACCTTAGCACATGGTAACAAATTACTACTATACATCTGTTCAGGATATCTCTCTCCTTCGGGAATTGGGCGGGCCCCATCAACAAGTACTTTTCCCCAAAGGGACTCATAATCAAAAGAAGGTTCATTAAGAGATTCTTGGAAAGGACATATTCCGGAAAATTCGGGTAGTTTTAACGATTTACGAATAAGCTCAACGGAGAAAGGAACTACCTTTTTGCGAATCACAACTGCTCCTTTGGAGAAGGCGATTCCTTCATAAAAATCTCGCACCAAGGTAGGAATATACTCAAGCTTCCTTTCTCTCAATTCTTTCCAACCCAATTTGTCACAAGTAATACCATAATCTTTATAAGCACTAGTAATAATACCCTTAGGAAGATTCATCTCCTCACCAAACTTCAAAAATTGAATTCTATCACGAACCTGAGTATCCCATGGAATGAAGACTCTCTTTGGCTTTTGAGCCCATGTTTTCCTACGCGGAGGTTTCTGTTGTTGCGTGGGTTCTTCGGGAACTTCTTGTTCTGTTTCTTCCTCAATCTCTTCTTCCAACTCTTCTTCACTCTCTTCATCTTTCATCAATTAACCTACTCTTTTTCGGATTAGCCTTACTTGGATTTTCTTTTCTTTTCGGAGCAATTGGGAGTTGTTCAGTCTTTTTGGATCGCGAATCCGGAATCTCAATTGCTTGATCTGGGCTAGCTCCAACATTTATCCTGTTTCTTGGTGTGTTTCTTCGATAGTTACACATGGAAGTAGTTCTGTTAGTCATCTCTTTTCACCCTAAACTCAAAACTTCAAATAGAGAAAAAGCTAGAGAAAAGCTTTGAAATTTGATGTTTTGAGGCTTAAAACTTGAAGAAATAGGTGGAATATGAGATGGGTTAAGGTTAATTGAAGGGAATTGTAGAAGAATTGGGTTTAATTTTAAGGTTAGGAAGGGGGAAATTTATGAAGAAAAGATGAATTTTGGTGATGTTTTGGAGAAGCTATGAGTTGATTGTGTGTTTTTGTGATGAAAGAAGGCTTGATTTGATGATTTTATAGTTGTTTGTTGATAATTTTTGGAGTAGGTGGAGGCAAGGAATCGGAATAGAAGGTTGGCTTGGAGAAGGAGGCAAAAAACTAGGTTTAATAAGCTCAAAACCGCCTCTCGCAACAGCGCGCCGGCTAGCCGGCGGATTCGCCGGCATGCCGGTCGCGAGGGTGGCGAAAAAAATTGCTAAATTCGATTTTTTTTTACCTCAGACGCAAGCATCTCGTGTCATTGCTGACGCAGTGATCAGAGACTTCGAATTCCTTGGCCGGCTAGCCGGCGGATTCGGCGGCATGTCGATGGCGCAACTCGAGACGCAGCAACCTTGCGTCGTTGCTGACGCAAGGACCAGAAATTATCTTCCTCTTTGGCCGGCTAGCCGGTCATCTGACCGGCATGCCGGCGGATTCTCGCTGGCGCAAATCGTGACGCAACAATGCTGCGTCATTGCTGACGCAGTGGTCAGAGAGTTGGGGTCCTTCAGCTCTTTTGGCCGTAAGCCGGCCAGCTCGCCGGCTAGCCGGTCAAACCTGCTGTGGACTCCAAATTTTTTCGTTTTCTCATCGTTGTGACCCCAAACTCATGACCATTATACCCCTGAAATCATCAAAAACAAACAACCTTCCTCATTTCTTAAAAATAAACAATAAATTCAACGAAAATTAAACTAATTTATACTACGAAAATTGAAGTACTTGAACTAATATACAAGAAATTGGCTTTTGTTTAACGTCGTTAAGCTCGACGGGTTACCTCGTGCTTCTAAGGAGCTTCGAGGAGGTACATGACCTCTCCGGGATGTGGGTCTTTTGCACGATCGGTATCTTCACCTCAATGATATATCTTTAAACAATGACCGTTCACCATGAATGTACGGTTTTCAAGTGGATGTTCTATCTCTATAGCTCCATGAGGTGTAACTTTGGTCACGATGTAAGGTCCTGACCACTTCGATCTTAATTTCCCCGGATTATTACTGAACTTTGAATTATATTTCAACACTCTTTGTCCCACTACAAAGTTCTTCTCTCGAATCCGATTATCATGCCATCTCTTAGTATTTTCTTTGTAAAGTTTAGCATTTTCATACGCATATAATCAAAATTTATCAAGCTCATTAAGTTTCATCATTTGATTCTGACCAGCTAGAGTAGGATCTAGGTTTAACTTCGCAATAGCCCAATATGCACCCATCTCAAGCTCAAGAGGTAAGTGACAAGCCTTACCATATACCATTCGATACGGAGAAGCACCTACTGGAGTTTTGAACGCAGTACGATAGGCCCATAGTGCATCATCTAATTTCATTGACCAATATTTTCTAGTAGGACCAACGGTTTTCTCTAAGATAGATTTTACCTCACGATTTGAGACTTTGGCTTGACCATTGGCTTGTGGATGATAAGCAGTAGATACACGATGTCTCACTCCATATTTCTCTAAGACTGTCTTCAAATACTTATTAACGAAATGAGTACCTCCATCACTAATAATTACCCTTGGAGTGCCATGTCTAGTGAAAATATGTGATTTCAAGAACTTAATCACCACTCGTGAATCGTTAGTTGGTAAAGCCACAGCTTCTACCCACTTAGACACATAATCAACAGCTAATAAGATGTAGAGGTTACCATTTGAAGGAACGAAAGGACCCATAAAATCTATACCCCAAACATCGAATATTTCAACTTCTAACACATTATTACGTGGCATCTCATCCCTCTTGGATATGTTTCCGGTAAATTGACATCTTTCACATCTTTTAGCATATTCATGACAATCTTTTATAATAGAAGGCCAATAAAAACCAGATTGAAATACCTTAGCAGCAGTTCGATCTCCTTTAAAATGTCCACCATAAGGTGAATCGTGACACCCAGCTATAATCGCCTCAATTTCTTCCTTGGCTACACATCTTCTTACCATTTGATCAGCACACACTCTGTAGAGGAAGGGATCCTCCCAAAAGAATTGTCTTGCACGGTGAGCTTATCTTTTTCTCTCTTGATAAGTTGAACCTTCAGGGAAAGAACCACTTACCACTAAATTCGCAATATCCGCATACCAAGGGGCTTCATAATCAAGAACAACAAATAAGCTCTCATCAGGAAATTCTTCTCTAACAGCTTCAGTACCACTATTCAATTCTGAACCTTCTAATCGCGATAGATGATCCGCAACCTGATTGTCACAACCCTTTCTATCTTTGATTTCTAAATCGAACTCTTGAAGCAATAAAACCCATCTGATTAACCTCGGTTTAGCATCCTTCTTCTCCATAAGATATCGAATCGCTGAATGATCTGTATAAACAATAACTTTCGCTCCAAGAAGATAAGAGCTAAATTTATCGAATGAATATACAACCGCTAGCAACTCCTTTTCTGTAACTGTATAATTAACTTGAGCACCATTAAAAGTTTTACTAGCGTAATAAATCGAATGAAAAACTTTCTCTTTTCTTTGTCCTAATACATCTCCCATACACAAATCACTCGCATCACACATAACCTCAAACGGTAAATTCCAATCTGGAGGTAATACTATAGGAGAAGAAATAAGCTTTTCTTTGATTGCTTTGAAGGCCGCTAAATAAGCTTCATCAAAAAGGAATTTGGAATCCTTTTCGAGTAAGTTGCATAACGGTTTAGCAATTTTAGAAAAGTCTTTGATAAATCGCCTATAAAAACCAGCATGGCCAAGAAAACTTCTTACCACTTTAACAAAAACAGGAGGGGGAAGAGTTTTAATTACCTCTATCTTCGCTCTATCGACCTCTAATCCAGCACTCGAAACTTTGTGACCCAGAACAATACCTTCTCGAACCATGAAATGACACTTCTCCCAGTTTAAAACCAAATCTGTTTCTTTGCATCCGATTAACACTCTCTCCAAATTATCTAAACATTTATCAAAATCATCACCAAATACAGAGAAATCGTCCATAAACACTTCAAGAAAGTTATCGATCATATCCCAGAAGATGGCCATCATACATCTTTGAAAGGTAGCAGGAGCATTACACAACCCAAATGGCATTCTACGATATGCAAAAGTACCAAAGGGGCATGTAAATGTTGTTTTATGTTGATATTCCAGAGCCACGTAAATTTGATTATACCCAGAATAACCATCCAAGAAGCAATAGTACTCTCTTCCGGCTAATTTATCTAACATTTGATCAATGAAGGGCAAAGGGAAATGATCTTTTCTGGTGGCTTTGTTCAGCTTTCTGCAATCCATGCAAACTCTCCAACCAACTACCGTTCTTGAAGGAATTGCTTCATTTTTATCATTAAGAACTGTTGTCATTCCTCCTTTCTTCGGTACACACTGAACTGGACTCACCCATTCACTACTCGAGATGGGATAAATAATCCCCGCATCTAAAAGCTTGATCACCTCTTTCTTCACTACATCCTTCATAACGGGCATTAATCTCCTTTGACCTTCAACTGAGCGTGCGTTATCATCTTCAAGTATAATTTTGTGTTGACAATAGGATAGACTAATGCCTTTGATGTCAGCAATTGTCCGACCTATTGCCTCTTTGTTGGCTCTCAACACACGCAACAGTTTATCTTCTTGAGGACCTATTAAATTAGCTGAAACAATAACAGGTAGAGTTTCATTAGTACCTAAATACGCATACCTCAAGTGTGCTGGTAACGGTTTTTCTTCCAATTCCGGAGGAGATTCAATTGAAGGCTTCTTTTTAGGAATAATCTCCCCCGGTTCTCTCACAGGTTCATAGGCCAGACGCCTATATTTTGGATTTTCAGAATTGAGAGCTGCCACTGTTTCAGCAAGCTCTTCCATCATCTCAGGTGAATCTAATGTTAAAGCGGCCTGCAAAATATCATCAAAATTTAAGCAATTAAATACCTCTTGCGATGCCTGCTCAACTACATCCATTATGAAGCAATCTTCCTGAGAATCTGGGAACTTCATAGCTCGAAATACATTGAATTTGACCTCCTCGTCTTGTATCCTCATCGTTAATTCGCCATTCTCTACATCAATCAAAGTACGCCCCGTGGCTAGAAATGGTCTTCCCAAAATAATGGGGACATTTCTATCCGCGTCGTATTCAAGTATTACGAAATCAACGGTAAATATAAGTGTACCTGCCTTAACGAGGACATCCTCAATTCGGCCTTCAGGATGTGCAAGAGACATGTCCGCCATTTGCAAGACCATAGAGGTAGGTCTTGCTTCTCCAATTTTTAGGCTATCAAAGATCGATTTGGGCATCAAATTTATGCTCGCACCCAAATCGCATAGTGCTTTTCCTTTCCATTCTTCTCCAATCGATATCATAATAGTGAAACTCCCCGGATCAACTAGCTTTGGAGGTAATTTACTCTGACAAATCGCACTACACTCTTCAGGAAGACCAATCATCTCATTATCGCAATAAGGCCTTTTGTTAGTGAGGGCTCTCTTCAAAAACTTCGTATACTTAGGAATATCTCGAATAGCCTCTAGTAATGGGATATTAATACTTAGGCCCTTCACTCTATTAAAGAATTTTGAAAAATCGGCCAAATCACCCTTTTTCTGAACTCGAGATGTAAACGGTGGTGGAGGGCGGTTACTAACAATATCATCTTTCTTCTTTGGAATCTCACTTAGCCACACTATTTCTTCAACCTCACTTTCCTATTCTTTCTCTTTCTCACCCACTTCCTTCTCTTTTCTTGGAACTTCTTTCTCTTTCATAACGGGAAAAGGAGGTGGAGGAAGGTTCTTACCACTTCTTAGTGTAACAGCTTTACAATCTTCATGTTGTCTCGATTTTCTGTGTCACTAGGGAGTTGCCCTTGTGGACGCTGATTAAGCTGTTTTGCAAATTTCTCCATTTGATTCTGTATTAACTTCATATTTGCTTAAGACGCTTGTTGACGTTCCATAGCTTGTGTCTGAAGAGCAATTAAACTTTCGACGGTTTTCTGAAGGGTAACTACTCCTTCTTGTGGATGGGCAGGTAAGGCTTTTTGGTTCATGGTTTCATCGTAAGTGTTTTGAGGAGCTTGTCTTTGTACATAATTGCCCTGATTCTGTCCTCCTTGATAATTGTTGTGTGGTCTTGGATTGTAGTTGTTACCTTGGGGACGCGGCTGATATGCATATGTAGGATTGGCTGCCCCATTAGGATTTGAGTATTGAAACCCAGGATGGTTTCTGTTAGGCTGATATCCATTACCACTCAAATTAAAGTTACCTCTATTGGACACAAACATCACAGGCTCTTGGTTATTCAGACAATTTTCCTCATCATGATCATCTACCCTACAAATCGAACACATATAAACCTCTTGTGCAGCTTGCACAGCTACCTTCTTACCCGAAAATCCTTCTTTTACAGCTAAAGTAAGCTGTTTCAATTGTTGCTCTATAGTAGTTTGAATCTTATTTTCAAGCGTAGCAAATTTTTCTTCGATATTAACATTATTCACTCCTTTAACCGGTGTTCTTACTGAAGTCCACCCAACTTCATTCTTGACTGTTCTTTCCAAAATGATTTTAGCATGAACGGGTTGAACTTGAAGAAATCCCGCACCACATAACAAATCCAATTTCTCTCTTGAGGTCCCATCAAGGCCTTTGTAAAATATTTTTAGTTGTTGTTGTTCTGTAAAGCCATGATCGGGAACCCTTCGTAAACACATCTGAAATCTTGTCCAGCTCTTACCCAAAGTTTCATCATACTCTTGACGGAAATTTGTTAACTCAAGTTGATCATCTAACCTCATGTTACTTGGGTAATACCTGTCAAAGAAAGCAGTTTCTAATTGGTCCCAGTTTGTTATCTTCGTAGGATCTTGTGTATCGTTCCATTCACTTGCTCCATCAATGACAAAAAATTGAAACGCAGCGTAATATAGTTGTTCTCTTGAAACCCCTTGTGTGATGTAAGAATCACATATCTGCTTAAATTTCTGTACAGCTCGGATAGGATCTTTTCCGGGTCTACCACGAAAATTTCCAAAATTTTGGAATTGAGCTAACATACCCGAATCTGGATGAAATCTTGGAACATTGATATCTGGAGCACCCACTCCTAGAGCAGGAGCACGAAATGGAGCTTCTGGAGGACCGTTAACAAACCATGGATCTTGATTCATCACTATCTGAACTTGAGGATTAGGATTTAGTGGTTGAACTTGAGGAATAATGCCTGGAGGCGCTATTGGTTGGCCATTTGCGTCTAGCTGGCCTTGTTCATTATTTTGTTGATTCTGAAGATTGATATTCTCCATTCTGTTAATTAATTCTTCTACTTCTGAAGCTTCTTGTTCTCTCCTTCTCTTGTTAGCAAGTCTGATTAACGATTCTGGATTATTAAGGATCGGAGGTGTTGGCTCTAGATCCTTGAATAGTCTTCTTCGCATACACCAAACCTAGAAACCTGAAAAGCTAAACAAACAAAAAGCGTAAAACTGAAATAAATATAAATGCAACTATCACTAAAGGAATAAACACCGTGGTCACACGCTACCGTCCCCGGCAGCGGCGCCAAAAACTTGGTGGTCCTTTGTGTGTTCTAAAAATAATGCAATAAGTAATTGAACCACAACCGCAAGTGTACGGTTGTCCCAAGTAGTAATAATGATCTAGGATCGTTCGCAGGGACGGTTTGGTTAATCACAATGCTTATCCACTAATGAATGATTGCACTTATGAAAACAATTAAAGATAATATGTTTGATTTGATTTTTGTATTAATTCTAAGTAATAAACGATTAAATGGAAAATGCAATTAAAAGCTAAGTGATGTCTCCCTAAATGTTCTAATTTTATACCTTTCGGAGACATCATTTTTGGTGTTTATTTGACTATTTAGATAGACTTTTGATGCTAATATGCAATAATCCGGAATTTCCATTTTATTTCTAGTAATTTTGATTTATTAAACTTTTGCGCGTAATATTGTGTATTTTAGTGAAAAGTTTGTAGGTTTTAATTATTAGCTAGGAATGGAATCCGAGAAGAAAGTCAAAGATCGTGATATGGAGTCAAAACTTGAAGATAAATCCCGAAAGAATTGTTTTTAGAGCTGCAAATCTGTTTTCCAGGCCAAAGATAGCTGATTTCAAGGCGCTTAAGAAATGATTTAGCCGCTGACCTTTGAAGAGAAAACATTCCTTATCGAGTTACGGAATTTTAGCAAGTGATTTCAGGTCAATCGGAGTTATAACAAAGCGGGAAAGGCCGTTTTAGTGAAGGTGTATCAGCAGTTACGGGATTTTGGGCTTAGAAATTGGACTTGGACATTTAATTATTGATTTATTCCTAAGTCCAAGCCCTAATCCGTTTTTAACATTATAAAAGGGCTTTAGACTCCTATTTTCACATATCCTTCACATCTTTTTCATAACACAACATACGCTTAAGAGTCAGACACCAGAGAAGAAGCTAGAGGCAGGAAGAGAAGAAGCAAGAGCTGGAGACTGTCTATATCTCCAATTCTCAGCCAATTCAATTCCGCAATTAGGTTCTTCTATTTTATTCTGTAAAACATGATGAACTTATTTATTTCTTTAGTTTTTATCTTTTCAATAATTATGAGCTAAACTTAATTAGTGCTTGAGAACGCATAATGGGTTAATCCCAATTTGATTTCGTTTCATATGTTTGGATTTGGGATAATTATTATTTAAATCAAATTGGGTAAATTGTATTTTTCTTTAATTTGCACTTTATCTACTATTTTTGACCTGATCAATCAATGATAGGATTTAGTATCTAAGCTATTCCAATTAGTGGCGATTGGATCACCTTGACGGGGGGTTTAGGTACCGAACTAGTTAATGAATGTAGGTTAGAAATTATTTGACTCTGACGAGCTTAATTAAACCTATGGCCTATTGGGTAATTTAAACTTAAACACTTGAGAGTGGTATAATCACCCTGACGGGGTTTGTAGCACTTGAGAGTTGCTCCTTAGTCCACCCTGACAGGGGTAAGGAGATTTTAGAATCCCGACCAATACAAATTTACCAATTTGTCCCTTAAACAATGTCTGAAATGAATGATAGTTAGGAAAACCTTGCGTCTCTCAAGTACTGCCTGCTCATACTTGCGTTATACATTTATTTACTTGCGTCTTAGTTATTTATTTACATTTTCGCATTATTCTTTTATTACTTAGGATTAATACAAAAATCAATCAAACATATTATCTTTTATTTGCTTTCATAAGTGCAATCATTCATTAATCGATAAGCATTGTAGTCAACCATCCCGTCCTTGGAACGAATCTGTATTATCACTATTATTACTTGGGACAACCGTACACTTGCGGTTGTGGTTCGATTAGTTTTTGCATTATTTTTTAGAACACACAAAGGACCACCAAGTTTTTGGCGCCGCTGCCGGGGACGGTAGCGTGTGACCACGGTGTTTATCCTTTAGTGATAGTTGCATTTATTTTTATTTTTATTTTTGTTTTTATCAGTTTTACGCTTTTTGCTTGTTTAGTTTTCTCAGGTTTTTAGGTTTGGTGTATGCGAAGGAGACTCTTTAAGGATCTAGAGCCAACACCTCCGATCCTTAATAATCCAGAATTATTAATCAGACTTGCGAACAAGAGAAGAAGAGAACAAGAAGCCTTAGAAATAGAAGAATTAATTAACAGAATGGAGGATATCAATATTCAAAACCAACAAAATAACGGACAGAATGGGCAAAATCAGCTGGATGCGAATGGCCAACCAATAGCACCACAAGGTGTTATTCCTCTAGTTCAGCCACCAATTCCTAATCCTCAAGTCCATATATTGATGAATCCAGATCCATGGTTTGTTAATGGTCCACCAGAAGTTCCATTCTGTGCTCCTGCTCTAGGAGTAGGTGCTCCAGATATCAATGTTCCAAGATTTCGTCCAGATTCGGGTATGTTAGCTCAATTCCAAAATTTTGGAAATTTTCGTGGTAGAGCTGGAGAAGATCCTATTCGAGCAGTACAGAAATTCAAACAGATATGTGATTCTTACATCACACAAGGAGTTTCAAAAGAACAGATGTACTATGCTGTGTTTCGATTTTTTGTTATAGATAGAGCGAGTGAATGGCACGATACACAAGATCCTACGAAGATAACAAATTGGGAACAATTAGAAACTGCTTTCTTTGACAGATATTACCCAAGTAACATGAGGTTAGATGATCAACTTGAGTTAACACATTTCCGTCAAGAGTATGATGAAACTTTGGGTAAGAGTTGGACAAGATTTCAGATGTGTTTACGTAGAGTTCCCGATCATGGCTTTTTAGAACAACAACAACTAAAAATCTTTTACAGAGGCCTTGATGGGACTTCAAGAGAGAAATTGGATTTGCTATGTGGTGCCGGATTTCTTCAAGTTCAACCCGTTCATGCAAAAATCATCTTGGAAAGAACAGTAAAGAATGAAGTTGGGTGGAACACCGTAAGAACACCAGTTAGAGGAGGAGTTAATAATGTCAATATTGAAGAAAAGTTCAACTCCTTAGAGACAAAGATTCAAACCACACTAGAACAACAACTGAGACAACTTACTATAGCCGTGAAAGAAGGTTTTTCGAATAACAGAGGTGAGGTAAAGGTTGCACAAGAAGTGTATGGATGTGAGTATTGTGGTGTGAATGATCATAGTTGGGAGAATTGTCAGAATAATCAAGAGTCTGTGATGTTTGTCTCCAACAGAGGGGATTTTAATTCGAATGGTAATGGATATCAACCTAACAGAAACCATCCTGGGTTTCAATATTCAAATCCTAGTGAGGCAGTCAATCCTACATATGCGTATCAGCCTCACCCCCAAGGTAACAATTTCAATCCAAGACCACAAAATAATTATCAAGGAGGACAGAATCAGGGAAATTATGTTCAGAGACAAGCTCCTCATGATAGTTATAATGAGACCATGAACCAAAAAGCCTTACCTGTCCATCCACAAGAAGGTGTAGTTACCCTTCAGAAAACCGTAGAAAGTTTAATTGCTCTTCAGACACAAGCTATGGAACGTCAACAAGCGTCTGACGCAAACATGAAGTTATTACGGAATCAGATAAATCAAATTAATAAACAACTGAATCAACGTCCACAAGGGAAACTCCCTAGCGATACTGAGAATCCAATCCAAATCGAAGACTGTAAAGCTATTACTCTCAGAAGTGGTAAGAACCTTCCTCCACCTCCTTTTCCGGTTATGAAAGAAAAAGAAGTCAGAAGAGAAAAGGATAAGGTTAGTAAAGAGAAAGAAGTGGAAGTTGAAGAAGTGGAGGGGTCCATTGAGATTCTGAAAAAGAAAAATGATATTATAATCAATCGTCCACCTCCACCATTTCCAGCGCGAGTTCAAAAGAAGGATGACACGGCTGAATATCAGAAATTCTTGGATAAGCTAAGTAATCTTAACATTAACATACCATTTTTAAAAGCTATTCGAGATGTACCTAAGTATGCGAGGTTTTTGAAAAGAGCCCTCACCAATAAAAGACCATATCGTGATAATGAAATGATTGGTTTACCCGAGGAATGTAGCGCCATTTGTCAAAGTAAGTTACCTCCGAAGCTACTTGATCCTGGGAGTTTCACAATTCCGATATCTATTGGTGATGAATGGAAAGGAAAAGCGCTATGTGATTTGGGTGCAAGTATTAATCTTATTCCCAAGTCAATCTTTGAGAAGTTGAAAATAGGGAATGTGAAACCTACATCTATGGTTTTGCAAATGGCGGATCGATCTCTTGCACATCCAGAAGGCCGAATCGAAGATGTCCTCGTTAAGGCAGGTACGTTAATTTTCCCTGCTGATTTCGTTATACTTGATTACGAAGTGGATAGGAATGTCCCCATTATTTTGGGAAGACCATTCCTAGCCACGGGGCGTACCTTGATTGATGTAGAAAACGGAGAAATGATCATGAGAATCCAATACGAGGAAGTTTAATTCAACGTGTTCAGACCAATGAAATTCCCAGAGGCACGGGAGGATTGCTTTCGTGTAGATGTTGTTGAACAGGTACCAAAAGAGCCAACTAAGGTTGTGGAAACCTTAGGAGTGGAGGAAAAAGAATTAAGAAAGAAACCACCAATCAAAGTTCCTCCAAATCCTAAGAGAAATCCACACCTCAATCATGCGAAAAACAAAGAGAAAACACGTGTCACGAAGGTTCCAAAGGAACCTAAGAAAGAAAGAAAGAAAAAGGAGTTCAAAGTAGGCGAAGAAGTTGCTATGAAAAAGCCTAAACCTCCTCCAAAGACATGTGAATCAAAGAATTCTTGGCTAGGACCATTCATGGTCACGAAGTTTATCTCAGACAAACTAGTTGGAATAAAAGCCAAGGGATGCAAATTTCAAGTTGCAAATATTGACAACCTCACTCACTCCTGGGGAGGTTATGTCAATGACTAATGAATGAGGTAACCCGTCGAGCTTAACGACGTTAAACAAAAGCCATTTCTTGTATATTAGTTTAAGTTTTTATTTTTCGTAGTTGAAATTAGTTTGATTTTCGTTAATTTAGTGTTTGTTATTAAGAAATGAGGAAGGGTAGCTGTTTTTGATGATTACGGGAGTAAATGGTCATGAGTTTGAAGTCAAAACGATGAGAAAACGAGAAATTATGGAGTCAACAACAGGTTTGACCGGCTAGCCGGCGAGCTGGCCGGCATACCGGCCAAAACGAGCTGAAGACCCCAAAGCTTCTGACCACTGCGTCAGCAATGACGCAGCATTGCTGCGTCACGATTTGCGCCAGCGAGAACCGCCGGCATGCCGGTCAGATGACCGGCTAGCCGGCCGATGACAATGAAGTTTCTGGTCCTTGCGTCAGCAACGACGCAAGGTCGCTGCGTCTCGATTTGCGCCATCGACATGCCACCGGCATGCCGGTCAGATGACC
This sequence comes from Nemophila menziesii, assembly GCA_029959085.1. NCBI lineage: Eukaryota > Viridiplantae > Streptophyta > Magnoliopsida > Boraginales > Hydrophyllaceae > Nemophila > Nemophila menziesii. The sequence continues at coordinate 31,840,046 of JARWIR010000005.1, forward strand.
GGCTAGCCGGCCAGCGAAGGAGGACTTTCTGATCACTGCGTCAGCAATGACGCAAGGAGGCTGCGTCAGAGGTAAAAGAGAAAAAAAAGAGTAAAATTTTCAATTTCGAAATTTATTTTTCGCCGACACAGTGACCGGCATACCGGTCAACCGCCGGCTAGCCGGTCAGCTGCTGTGATCGGCGGATTTAAGGGTTCAAACCCTATATTTTTAGCTTCTTTCACCAAGCCTACCTATTATTACGAGTCCTAGCCTCCAACTACTCCTAAAATCATCATCAAAACACCAAAACACCATCAATCCTCCCCTCTAAACATCATCCAAGTTCACAATCAAACCATAAATCTTCCAAAATACCAACGTTTCACACTTTAATCCGAAATTTTCTTTCACCGAAGCTAAAGTTTATCCGTTAAAGCTTTCCCAAACCTTCAAGAACACTAAGATCACAATTTTATCCAAACCTTTTGAGGGTCTTGAAGCTTTGAGTTTGGGGTCATCAGAGATGACCATGAAGGTTGGAAAAGGTATGAAGAACATGGTGATGAAAGAGAATTGGGTATTAAGGGAAGATTTTAATAGAAGATATGATGCTTAGAGGGCGAGTAATAAATGAAAACGTGGGAAATTTGAAGAAGTCGAGGTGATGAAGAACACTTTAAACGCAACCATTGATGAAGAAGAATTCATAACCTCAACCTAGACGCAACACCGACACCAGCCTCACGCTGGTTCAGATACGTTTTCTTTCCTTTCCTTTTTAGTGTAAATTATTTTATTGCTTTGATTCTTTTCGAGTCGTGGGGACACGACTCATTTTTTAGTTTGGGGTGGGGTTCGTTGCCTCATCCCAGTTTTTATGTGTTATATGTTTTATTTGCTTTCAATAAAATAATTTTCGGAGTTGCGTTTGACTGTAGAAGATTTTAAATGTCCCTTTAAGCATACTTTTGATGAATCTATGATAGTAGATAGTGGACTTTAGGGAATAACATAAAACACACTTACAATTGCATGCAAACATAGATAATGAATAGGAAAAATTAACGAACAATGCAAAAGAAGTAAGCTTGTACTTAAGGAAAATGTTTGGTTTGTAGAACGTGAGATCTAAATTAGTAGAGAACCCACTTAGATATGAACTAGAGACGAACCATGTAGTTAGGAAAATGATAGGGGCAGTTCTTTGTTAGCCATTTGTAGCCTTTTAGCTTGCTATCCCTTATATTAATTTTATCCGTCTTAGCCCAATTTTGAGCCTTAAGCCTTTCCTTTTGTAGCCATGATATAAGCTCATTATCCCTTAGATTATTAGGCATTACCAAATGACCCGCACTTGAATCACGATCCTAAGACCTGTCTCGAGCTTGAGTTTGGGGTGGAGGGTCCACATTTGGGAAATTTCATTGGGTGGGAAATGATGTGTTTGTATTGAGGCACAAAATAAAGATGATATTATTATTTGTAACCCTTTGTCGGGATTTGAAAAAGAAAAAGAAAAAAAATTATAAGAGACATGACCTTTCACATCAAAAGGATGGTCATGGGTATCTTGTACAAAAAAAAAAGATAAGAAATGAAAAAGAAAATAAAAAGAAAGAAAGAATAAAATAAACCGGCAAAGTGGAATATTTCGAAAAATCATCTTAGATTAATTGGGTTGACATTGGGGACGCAACATTAGCGCGTCAAATGGGTTGAGTGAGAACATTATATGAGTGTAAACTCAAGCTCGTGGACAGTTGTTGATGGTAAGTGAGGAGAGAGCCAAAAGCTCACTTCAAATTTACCAAATATACATACCATACCGTCCCTAAGCCTATGCTAAAACCGTAAAGTCCTCGTGATTCCTAGGTGCATGGTAAGTTAATAGGTTGTATACTAAGTGGAGCGTTCAAAGCGAGTAAGGATCGAGGAACAAACTATAGCCATCATAATGAGATAAGTACAAGTGTAACCTTCTAGCATTGCAAAGTTAATTTTATGATTGAAGTTATTTGTGTTTGATGTTGCATGATTAGTGTATGTGTATGTTAGTTCTTAATGTTTGCTATATGAGATTTATCTTTAGCATTGCTTTTGGGTTTATTTGCTAGCTTCTATTTTCTCTTGCATCTACTTCATCCCCCTTGTTTTTAGTTTTGCTTTGTCGGGACGACAAAGGTTTGAGTTGGGGGTCTTGATGTCTCCCTAAATGTTCTAATTTTATACCTTTGGGAGACATCATTTTTGGATTTTATTTGACTATTTAGAAAGACTTTTGGTGCTAATATGCAATAATCCGGAATTTCCATTTTATTTCTGGTAATTTTGATTTATTAAACTTTTGCGCGTAATATTGTGTATTTTAGTGAAAAATTTGTAGGTTTTAATTATTAGCTAGGAATGGAATCCGAGAAGAAAGTCAAAGATCGTGATATGGAGTCAAAACTTGAAGATAAATCCCGAAAGAATTGTTTTTAGAGCTGCAAATCTGTTTTCCAGGCCAAAGATAGCTGATTTCAAGGCGCTTAAGAGATGATTTAGCAACTGACCTTTGAAGAGAAAACATTCCTTATGGAGTTACGGAACTTTAGCAAGTGATTTCAGGTCAATCGGAGTTATAACGAAGCGGGAAAGGCCGTTTTAGTGAAGGTGTATCAGCAGTTACGAGATTTTGGGCTTAGAAATTGGACTTGGACATTTAATTATTGATTTATTCCTAAGTCCAAGCCCTAATCCGTTTTTAACATTATAAAAGGGCTTTAGACTCCTATTTTCACATATCCTTCACATCTTTTTCATAACACAACATACGCTTAAGAGTCAGACACCAGAGAAGAAGCTAGAGGCAGAAAGAGAAGAAGCAAGAGCTGGAGACTGTCTATATCTCCAATTCTCAGCCAATTCAATTCCGCAATTAGGTTCTTCTATTTTATTCTGTAAAACATGATGAACTTATTTATTTCTTTAGTTTTTATCTTTTCAATAATTATGAGCTAAACTTAATTAGTGCTTGAGAACGCATAATGGGTTAATCCCAATTTGATTTCGTTTCATATGTTTGGATTTGGGATAATTATTATTTAAATCAAATTGGGTAAATTGTATTTTTCTTTAATTTGCACTTTATCTACTATTTTTTACCTGATCAATCAATGATAGGATTTAGTATCTAAGCTATTCCAATTAGTGGCGATTGGATCACCTTGACGGGGGGTTTAGGTACCGAACTAGTTAATGAATGTAGGTTAGAAATTATTTGACTCTGACGAGCTTAATTAAACCTATGGCCTATTGGGTAATTTAAACTTAAACACTTGAGAGTGGTATAATCACCCTGACGGGGTTTGTAGCACTTGAGAGTTGCTCCTTAGTCCACCCTGACAGGGGTAAGGAGATTTTAGAATCCCGACCAATACAAATTTACCAATTTGTCCCTTAAACAATGTCTGAAATGAATGATAGTTAGGAAAACCTTGCGTCTCTCAAGTACTGCCTGCTCATACTTGCGTTATACATTTATTTACTTGCGTCTTAGTTATTTATTTACATTTTCGCATTATTCTTTTATTACTTAGGATTAATACAAAAATCAATCAAACATATTATCTTTTATTTGCTTTCATAAGTGCAATCATTCATTAATCGATAAGCATTGTAGTCAACCATCCCGTCCTTGGAACGAATCTGTATTATCACTATTATTACTTGGGACAACCGTACACTTGCGGTTGTGGTTCGATTAGTTTTTGCATTATTTTTTAGAACACACAAAGGACCACCACTAAGACGCAAGTAAAATGACTGAAAACGCAAGTATGAAGGGATAGCAATTGAGAACGCAAGGGGTCTTCCTAATCCTATTTCATAACCTATGATGTTTAAGGGTTAAATTGGTCAATTACAATGGTCGGGATTCTAAATTCCTTATACCCCCGTCAGGGTGGACTATAAGGCTATCCTAGAGTGTCACTAGTCCCGTCAGGGTAAATATGATCCACTCTTAGATGTTTAAGTTAATTACCTCATTGGCCCTAGAATTAGCTAAGTTCGACAGAATCAATAGCTTCTATCCTAGATTGAATAAATATATCTGTATCTAAACCCTCCGTCAGGATGATCCAATTGCCACTAATTGGAATAGCCTAGATACTAACACCTGTTCCTAGTTCATGACTCTAAATACAGTAAATATTCTCAATTTATCGAAAAGATTAAAAGACACAATCTAATTTAATTTAACAGAAACCCAAATTCAACATATGAAATTCAATACGATTGGGAATTACCCATATAGCATTCTCAAGCGCCAAAATGTGTTTAGCTCATATTAATTAAAAAGAAAACTAAATTAAATAAAATGGAATTTATATTTTTTTACAAAATTAAAGATAAAAGAACCTAATTTCCGGAATAGGAATGACTGAAAACGGAGATATAGACCCTCTCCAGCTCTTGCAGCTTCTTCTTTCTTCCTTCTGTTGTTTCTCTCTGGTGTTTAATCTTGTAGAATGTGAATTGTTATGAAAATAGAAGTCAAATGCTTCTTTTATAAGTGGAAAAACGGATTAGGGCTTGGACCTAAGAATAAAACATTAATTAAATGTCCAAGCCCAAATTCTAAGCCCAAAATCCCGTAACTGCTGATACACCTTCACTAAAACGGCTTTTCCCGCTTCGTTATGACTCCGATTGACTTGATTCCGGTTGCAAAAGTTCCGTAACTCGATAAGGAATGTTTTCTCTTCAAAGGTAAGCGGCTAAATCATCTCTTAAGCACCTCGAAATCAGCAATCTATGGCCTGGAAAACAGATTTTCAGCTCTAAAAATAATTTCTTTCAGGATTTATCTTTAAGTCTTGACTCTATATCACGATCTTTGACTCTCTTCTCGGATTCCATTCCTAGCTAGTATTCAAAACCTACAAACTTTTCACTAAAATACACAATATTACGCGCAAAAGTTTAATAAATCAAAAATACTAGAAATAAAATAGGAATCCCGGATTATTGCATTTTTAACTCAAAAGTCTATCAAATTAATCAAATAAACACCAAAAATGATGTCTCCTAAGGGTCTAAAATAAGAACAATTAAGGAGACATCATGAAGCTACCGAGGTTTTGGAAAATATTATTGAACAAGAAAGAAGTTGACCATCTTCGCGAGCTTCTGTTACAAAAACCTGAGGTACGCTTCGTTTAGACGCAGAAACTGCAAACTCGGCTCAAATATCCGCATTAGAGAATCAAATCAAAGAACTTAAGCTAGAGATGCAAAGAAATTTAGCCGCAGCAAATGTAGTGCAAGAAGCACAAGGTTGTCAACAATGTGGGGTTAATAATCATACTTGGGAAGAGTGCGAAGGAAATCCACAATCTGTTTATTTCATATCCAACCGAGGAGGTTATCAATTTGGTAATCGAAACCATACGGGTATGCAATATTCAAATCCTCAGGGGGCCGCTAATCCTGGTCATTATCAACCACGTCCCTAGAACAACTTTTTCCAACCAAGAGGTCAGTATCAAAATCAATATCAGAATAGACCTGCTCCCCCACAACAACTTGTTCAAGATGCCTATGCTGATTCATTAGATCAGAAAGCCTTACCACAGCATCCTCAAGAGGGAGCTATGGATAATCAACAATTAACAACAGTTTTAGACTGTTTGACCACGACTATGAACACTCAGGGCGAAAAGTTACGAGGACAAGATGCCGCAATTCAGATTTTAGGTACTCAAATAGAACAAATGAACAAAGTTCTAACAAACATTATGGAACAAAAAGAATTGAAGGCTATCGAAGAAGGTGATGACAATGTTGGGTTCGAAGCTTGTAAGGCTATTTGCCTTGAAATTGAAGAAGAAAAGAAGGAAGTACCACATGCTGCCGTTAGTGCCGTGGAGGTTCCAAGTACCGAAGAAGAACCAACCAAGTCTAGCCCCGTGGAATCTGACTGCTCTGAGGTTGATGTGGAGGACGATTCAGAAAAATCCGAATTTATACAGCTTCTGAAGGATATGCAAGAGGAGATTCGATCGGTCATGGATTATCAAGCTGAGCTGGCCAAAGAGAAAGAGGAAGAAACCTAAAAGGAGGAACCAAGAGTTGAAGTTGAAGTTGCACCCACTGTGCAAGAAGAGAAAGAAGAAGAGAAGGTGGAATCGCCACCTGTTGTTCAAACAGTGTCACCAACTATTCCTGATACAAATCCAAAGGATGACACTGAACTCAAGACATTTGTAGAGGCGTACACTCCTGAAAACATCAACGCCCAAATGCTTGAGATTGCGAAAAAAGGGCTTACACCGCAACAAGTTTTCACGCAAGTTATTCCTGAGAAAGAAGCGAGTGTAGAAGTCCCAAGAGAGAACCTGAGAGTCTCAAGAAGAAGTGAAAGAGAGTTACCAACAAAGCTCAAAGATCCGGGAAGTTTTAACCTTCCTATTCAAATAAATGGTATGCTCAAGGTGAAAGTTATGTACGATGTGGGTTCTGGTGTGAATCTTATGCCTAAGTCCGTGTTCGAGAGACTTGGACTTCAGAAATGAGAGAAAGCTCCAGTGAAGTTGCAGTTCGCTGACAATTCAGTTACCAAGACATGGGGAACAGTGGAGGACGTCTTCGTCCGTACAGGTAGTATCGCCATCCCTACTGACTTTGTTATACTTGAGTTTAATGCAGATAAGCAGGTTCCAATCATACTTGTACGGCCTTTCATGGCCACAAGTCAAAGTGTCATCAACTTCCAAGAAGGGACCATTACCCTTCATGCAAAGAATGTATCTGAGACCTTCTATGTCTTGGGAAAGAAACCAAGGAAGTTAGATCCCACCGTTCCTGTCATCCACAGCCTTTCACATCACAAAGTCCCTCCAGAGAAGATCCACTTAAAACCTGTGGATACTGAGCCAAACATTGAGTTTGGGGTTGGCCATGAAATTCTATGGAAAGCTCACAAACATGAAAATAGGCCACGTAGTTTCAAAGACTCGCGGATGGGACCATTCATTGTCACTAAGGTTGTTTCAGCCAAGGTGATGGAAATCCGACCCAAGAAGGGGATCAAGCGCAGATTAGTTGACGTTCATAGCCTTACTCGTTGTTGGGGAGGCTATATTCGCAAATCTTGATAGAGTTAACGCGTCTAACATTAAAAGACGTTAAATAAAAGTGTTGTACGGGAGACAACCCGCGATTTTTTTATGTTTTTACGCTTTTTACGTTTTTAGTTTGTGTTTAGTTTAGTTGTTTTTAGTTGATATTTCATATTTGAGAAAGGTATTAGGGTTTTTGATGCTTAGGTATTGGAGAATTTGAGTTCGGGAGGAGAAACGAAATTTTTTGGAAAATTCAGACCATCAGTCCGGTATACCGCGCCTCAGCCCCGGTATACCGCGGAGAAGAAAACACGAGACCACGGGTATTGACTCGGGTTTTTGGCCGAGAAGAAAAACAATTAGGACCTTAGGTCCGGTATACCGCGCCTCAGCCCCGGTATACCGCAGGACCAAAAACCCTTGACCACGGGTAGAGGATTCCTGTTTTTTGCCGAGCATTAAAATTTCGAGGAACGGAAGCTGCGGTATACCGCGCCTCAGTTCCGGTATACCGCGCCGAGCTGCTGGAGAAAAAAAATATTTCGTTTTTAGGTTATAAGAAGAAAGAGGTTGGTATAATTCCGAATTTATTAATCCTTAAGCCTCTCTTTCTTCTCCAAACCTCTCCCAACTCCATTAAAGCTCATTCAAACCTTCCCCAATCATCAAAACACTACCCAATCATCATAAAAACACATCAAATCTTCTCTCCACGCCATTACAAAGAAGATTTAAACACCCAATTCTCACCAAACACATTGAGATTGAAGAATCAAGAGCTTAAATTTTCAAAATTCATCATATAATTTCTTAAATCCAAGCCAATCCATCAAGAATTCATCTTATCCACATAGAGATTCATCATTAATTAACCTTTCCTAAACCAAATAAAGCTTGTTCAACCAATAATTCTAAAGTTCAAATTTCAAGAGTTGTTAAAGCTTTGAGTTGGGGGTCAATTGAAGATGACTAAGAGAACAGAAACATTAGCCAACAAGGGGGGAGATGAAGAAAAGCAAGGTATTGGGTTCAATTGAGAAGAAATCAAATAACAAAGATTCTAGTTCCAAATCTAAGGGTAAAAACGATGTTGAAGATGGAGGTAAGCTAGCTATGTTTGATCCTAATGGAAAAAGGCTTTATTTTTATTCAAAGTACACAACCTCTTCCCTTCAAAGGTCCTACACCCATGGATAAAGAGAAAGCTTCTAAGGCCTTGAAAGCTTCTGCAGAAAAACAATTAAAGGAATTACCCTTTGATTATGAGAAAGTATTTGCTGAAGAAGTTGGTACAGGAGAATATAATAGATTCTTGGAGCTTGGTGAAAAATTGGGTTGGTCTACGTTCATGGTAAGACGTTCTGAATTATGTCATGAGTTAGTTTTGGAATTCTACCTAGGCCTCTTTAGCCGAGATAGTAAAGGTTGTGTTCCGATTAGAGGAAAGTTAGTTCCTTTCACAGTTAATGAGATTAGAAACCACTTCAAGTTTAAGAAATTATTTGGATATTGCAAGTATAGTGAAGCGGTTGCTAAACGAAAAATCTTTGATGAGGAATTACGTTTTGAGCATGTTTTAGACAAGGAAAAAGTGCAATCACATAAGAGAGAATTGAAGGCACCTTGGCCTTACAAATATCTTCAACCGGATGCTAGAGTTTGGCACAATTTCCTTATTCCTAATGTCTTTGGAAACACACGAACTTGGGATGTGACTAAGAAGAACGCTCTACTATTGGATTGTATTTTGAGAGGAGAAGAAGTGGATGTGGCACAGATGATCTTTGAGGAGGTGATGCGATTTTCGGTCTCTCCTAAATCAGTTTATAATGTTTAATTTCCTACTATGATCACGTGTCTTGTGCAAAAAGTGAATGTCAAATTGGGTGAAGAAGAGAAACTCGAATTTAAGAAGAATGATATTGATAATGCTTGGATCGTGAAAGTCTTGAGAGGAGCGGTTTCTACGCAAATCTCAAAAGAAGAAAAGGATCAAAGTTGGCAAGAGAAGATGGAGGAGCGTTTAAACAATTTCGAAGTAGCTCAAACTTCCTTAGCCAATGATTTGGCACAAATCAACGCTAATAAAGTGCACATCATGAAACTCCTTGAGCAATTAACGAAAGATCAAGCAAATCCGACCTTGGATGTCAATAATGTGAGGCAATAGCCTCGAGAGTATGTTCTCTTTCTTCCTTACCATTTCTGTAAATGCATTTATCTGCTAATTTTAATTTCTGTTTCGAGTCTTTTTCGAGTCGTGGGGACACGGCTCATTTTTGAGTTGGGGGTGTGGGGATTCGTTGTCTCCCATCTCCATTTTTTCTGTTTTTAGGTAGAAATTAAAATTTTTGATGCATGGGAATTAGATGTAGAGTGTGTTTAATAGCTTGAAAGCATAAGCTCAGTGAATTGATGATAGAAAGTAGTATGTTTATGAGCTATGTTATTTTGTATGCTTTGAGTATTTGCAGGAAAACACACATTGATAGTAAAGAAAAGATTAGTGAGCAATGCGATAGAAAGTATGTTCGATCTCAGGGAACCTTGATAAGTGTGTAGGCCATGAGATCTAAGCTAGTTGACAAAACCATTTGATGAAAGTGCTAAAGGTAAGAAAATAACGAAATTACATGGTGTAGAAAGTGATTAAGGCAGTTCTTTCATATTGAAGCCACTTGAAGCCTTTTTATACCTTCTCAACATGTTATTTGATTTTATATGCTATATCCTTCTCAGCCCCTTCTAGCCTTTCTAAATCTTTTTATTGAAACACGTTTTAAGCCATATCCCTTTAGATTATAGGACTTTTCCATATGACCTGCACTCGAATCGCGATGCATAGACAATTATTTTAGAGCTTGAGTTTGGGGTGGTGGGTCCACCATTATAGGAATTGTTATTGGGGTGGGATTTTTGAGCTTATTAATTGTGCTCTGATCTGTATATTGATGATGATTCACAGGATTATATTGTAACCCTTTGTCGGGGTAATAGTGAATGAAAAAGAAGCTACGAGCTAAATTTGCCAACAAGGGCATTAAAAGAAAAGAAAAATATATATATGAGAAACAATAGCGTGATATCTCAACATTAAAAAGATAGTCATAGCTTAAGAAATTGATTTGAAAAGAAAATATATATATTCGGACCGGCAAAGTGGAATTTTTATGTGAACATCTTATGCTTTAATTGGGTTATTGGGGATGCTAAATTGTGCATCAAAGAATTCATTGGGTTGAGTGATAAACGTTTTATGAGAGTAACTCAAGCTCTAGGGCGATTCGTTGATGGCTAGTGAGGAGAGAGCCAAAAGCTCAATCTAAATTATCCAAATACACTATCATACCGTGCCTAAGCCTAAATTACAACCTTAAAAGACCTTGGGATTCTTTGCTATGTAATCTAGAAGTGATTGAGCCATTAGAGAGTAGTTAAGTGGATCTTTGATTACTAGTAAAGTTCGATGAACAATCTATAGCTTCCATGGTGAACTGAGTAAAGTCCCAATCCTTCTTACATTGCGAAGCTAATCTGATCTTGAATTCAAGCCGTGTTGACTATGGATATGAGAAGTGTACAGGTATGTAGTTTATGAATATTATTTCATGAATTTTTATGAGTATTTGCTTTATGTCTATTCTATATATTCTGCTATGTTCTTCCCATTGTGTTAAAATTACCTAGGTGTGTATTTATAGACTTCCCTTTGTTTTTATCTTTATTGTATCGGGACGATACAACTTTGAGTTGGGGGTCTTGATGTCTCCTCATTTGTGATAGATTTATGTTAAGATGAGACATCATTTTTAGTGATTTAGAAGTCTTTCTAATCGTTTTTCTTGAGAAATAGTGCACTTTCCTATTTTGAGTCTTGATTTAGTAAAATAATATATTTAGAGCATATTGGGTTTAATTATTTGTTTAGTGTGAAGCTTTAAAGATAATTATGGAGATTAATTAGAGTCCAAGTCAAAGACTAAGAGATATGGAAAGAGATAAGCATGGAAATTTGAGATAAGGAAACAAAAGCTAAAAACATGGAAAAGGAAAAGCTGCCTTAATCCTGAATTTCTGCACCTACGACCACAAATCAGCTTATATCTCAAAATCGGTGTGGAATTTGGAGAAACGGTCAAGAGAAAAGTTGAAGATCTTTCCGAGACGATAATTTACGACTACTCATACGCGTCAAACGGATGAGTATTGAAGCTGCTAGGACCAAAACAAAAACGAGTCTGATTTCATGTTTTAGGGTTACGAATTTGAGTTGGGCTTGGAGTCCACTAATTACCTTCTCCTTCAAGAAAACGAATTAGGTCTTCTAAACACCTATAAATACACCCTTATATCACTTGTAAATCATCCTTGCCTCATAGTAATTATTTCTTAAGGTTTTATTCTTCAAAGTTATTGTAGAGAGCAAGATGATGTCTTTTATTATTTCCTTTAGTTTATTTCCTTCAGGTATGAACTAAAGCTCCCATAGCTTGGTTTTGCATCATGTATAATCTATGAATTCTAATTTCTTTCTATCCAAGTTTCTTTGGGAATTTCATGTTTTAATCTGATATTAGATGCTTACCTATATATTTGTTTATGTGTTTTGATTTACTGATTGTTTTCCTTGCTAGTGCACGAGTATAAGATTACCTTAATAGTAGTTAGATGATCGCCTTAGCTGGGTGTTTAACTATTGAAACACCACATAACGTCTAGTGTCGATATTGGTCCTGACAACACTAATTCTAACTAGATAGTCATTAGGGTATAATTTAATCACTATCACCATGTATGGAAATTGATTGCTTAGGGCCCTAGTGGCGTAGGATAACCCTATTTGAACCAGCCTCGTGGTGTGTCTGTAGCCCCCTTAGTCGCTCTCAAGGTCTAAGTTATAGGAATTTAGATTCCTGACTAAATATCTAAGAGCTAATTATCTCCCTTATTAACTAGATTTGATAGAAGGAATTAGAAGGATTAGTGCATGCTAGCAAAACCTAAGCTATACTTCTCATCTCATACTTCTTCGTATTTAATATACTGTCTTTATTTCTCTTAGTTTAATTAGATAATTTTGAATTATTCTCTTTTATTTTTCTGTCTTTTAATTAATTGCTTCTTACTCGTTATTATTTACCCATTCGATTAACACACTAAGTCCCTGAGAACGAACGCAACTTATCATTAAAACTTGCATTCGTCCTGTAATACTTGCAGTACTGTGCCTGTCTAGGGTGAGAGTGCGTTGTTTTCTGACTTATTATTTATCTTATTTTTATCACACCCTAGGCGACACCACTTAGCAAATTCGATAAACTTGATAACCCCAAAAATATATTCTAGCGTGTAATAATCCGTCGTATCGATCCAACTCTTATCCATACCTGAAGCCATCTCTTAGCAACAATTTTATAAAACTATGCAACTACATTCATATAAAAATAAAATATATAATTATTACAATCCAATTAATAAAATAAATAAAAATTACAACACAACAAATAACATAATAAAAATTACAACCCAATGAATGAATAAAAATTACAAACTCATTGAATGAATAAATATTACAAACCAATGAATGAATAAAATTCAAAAAACACAATAAATATAAAAAAAATTCATATAATTAATTAAAGAAATAAAAATATAGGAGCACAAAATATAAATAACACAACACATGCATAATTTACAACATAATAATAAACAAGTCAACCAAAAAATATGTAATTCATGAACCTAATCATATGTTACATCAACTAGTATAATCCAATAAATAAAAAATTTAAAAAGCATGAAATTTATTGAAAATACCTTGAATTGGATGGATAAGATGAAGATTGATGATAATGCCCCACCTTGAAAATGTATTAATTCACCTATTCAAACCATATAGCAAGAATAAAACACAATTAGAAACCTAAAAAAAATTTAAAAAATGAATTTTCATGCAATTACCTTAAATATGAAATTGGATATTGATAGTGCCCCACCTTGATTATTAAACCGGGAATGGTGCAAGATGAAGTGGAGAATCAGTTAGAAATAAAAAAATTAGTTGTGTTTTTGGGAGATCGGAGAAATTTTTTGGGGGTTTTGGGTGTTTTGTGAGTTAAAAAACCTGTTGTCTTCATTAAATAGGTTTTTTAATTACCGACGACCCGTAATTCGTCGGTAATTATACTGATGTCGTCAGTAACCTACACAATATACCGACGACTAACGATGTCGCAAATATAGCGACGATATTTCGGAGGTCAAAAAAAATCAAATTAAAAAAAGATTTGTCGACGAAATACATCCAATTATCGACGAATATGTCGTCGTTGTTTTACGACGATGTAATATTTCGTCGGTATCAAAATCTCGTCGGTAATTTTGAAAACTTACCGACGATGTACGGGTCGTCGGTAGTTTTTTGTCGCTAAAGCCGCTGTTTCTAGTAGTGTCCGTCTCTTCCCTTTAGTATTATTAAACGATTGGTCAATTAATAGTTTATAATCTAGTAATATGCACAGGGAACACGATTCAAGAAAAAAAGTAATATAAAACGAAAATAAATTTTAATATTATACTTTAATAAAAAATATTATCTTTAAAAAAAATATATTTAAAAAAATTGAAAATAGAAATAACAAAAAATATAGTATAATTATAGAAATAATAAAATATGCATTCCAAAATTAAATATCATATATAAAAAATTAAAAAAAATGCTTATTTAAATCATGATTAAGAAAGTCTAATTCTAAAAGTTGACATGTTATTATTTTTTTCCAATTAAATTATAAAATTTCCCATTTAAATCAAATATCTATAACCATTTTACTTTCGGGACAACGCCCAGTTAATTACGCGGAGAGCGTAAGTATTCCCAATTAATTACAAGTTCGACTTAATTCCCAATTAAGCACAAATTTTAAACCGATTACCATAATACCCTTTCACCTTAATAATACAAAAAAACAAAAAAAACCACACTAAATACGTGGATAATAAAAGAAGATAAATACAAAAACCTGCTCATAACTACACATACTCACGCACCTACAAAACACACACACCACTACTCCACTCCACTACTCCCTGATCTTCACCATTAAACATCATTCAACCGTATAATGTTTTCAATAATCTGATATATCATTAACATCTCTTCAGAAACACTTAAAGTAGAAGAAGAACCTGAAGGCACAATCGGAGCAGAGAAGACATAATAGAGCAGACAATTAAACCCTAGGTATAAACTTCTCACTTCAATTTGCAATTATTTGAGCATTTTTTGCTTCAATTATACTTCAATTTTGTTTTCTCATATGTAAAAATCATGAATAACACCGTAAGTTTCACTAATTCGTGATGAATTGTTACATCTAGGTACAAATTATTCCCTAAGTTCTTCAATTTTATTCTCTGGTTTTTTTTTTCCGAATTTGCATTGTGATTTTGTTTTTTGATTACACATAGTTATTCAATTCACTTGCTTACTGATTCGACTGTTATTTAACAATTATTACTGTATAATTTTTATTTTTTATTTTTGAATCTTTCTGCTCATATAGTTCATGAATTATGGAATCAAAATGTTTTGATTCAATAGGTGTAACCTGTTTATATATGTTATTGTACTCATATGTGATCATTAACTACTTTATAATCATGAACTAGCCTTGATGTTTTGATCTAATCAACTCCTTATATGTGATTGTTCTGTATATACCAAAAAGTTGCAGTTATTGCATGATTTGTTAAGTTGTGTATATCTTAGGGGACTTTAGTGCAATTATATTTTATTTGATTATACATATTTTTTCATATATGCTTGATTTTCTATCTGTACATAGTTATTGTTAAGGTTATAAAATTGTAAAAAAAAGGTGCAACTATTGAGTAGCTTTATGTTTTGATCTTCCATATTATATCACAGGGACCTCTGATGCAATTATAATGGAGTTGGTAAGCTATAAATTGCATATTTGCAGGTTTTTTCGTTACAGACGGCATTTTTGTGTGTTGCATGAACACAAAATTTGATAATTGTGTCTTGCTGCAACACACAAATTCTTTCTGTGTTGCATTACTTCCCCCCCCCCCCTGAATTCTCACCTTTCTTTTTTTATTTACCTGTGTTGTAGACTAATAAAGTCAAATACGATCATCCATTAATACCACGTCATATAGGAGGGTCAAGGAGATTAGACGGTGATGAACAACCACACACTTTTGGCAGAAAAATGACTCTCGATACCCCCGTGGAGACAAAAAAAGGGTAGGTAGTTTAAATACAAAAATTACAGATTAGTTTATATATGTAATGATATACTAATAATGCGTTATCAATGTTTACAGTAAGCCTTTCTAGAAGTCGCGGTATCGTGATATGGTTGTCACATTCAATGATTTTGACGACTTGGATCACGGAATTGAAATAAGGATGGAGGTAAGTGTAGTTGTAAAGGTAAGTATAGGGAGCATGATTTAGAATAGATAGGTTGTTAGTTTGTCAAAGTAATATAATAGATTGTGTGTTGCAGCAATACAGAAAGATAGATGTTTGTGTTGCATGAACACAAAACATTCTATTATAACACATAACATAAATATTTGTTTGCGTTGCAGTAACACAAAACAAAATACTTGTGTGTTACCATAAAAGAAAGGAAGATGCATGTGCATATATACTGATGTACGCGCAAGACATCTACAAAAAGTTGGAGGTAGAACACAGATACACCAAAAGAATAGCACATTCAGAATTCCGGGTCAAGATGAGACAGAGGATTATCATGGATGAACAAGATTGGATCAACAAAATAAAGAGTTCTCTAAAATTCAAGTGTAACAAAATTAATGTTGATATATAAATTTCATGAATATGTTAGATGTGGAATCAGATATTTTTTTAAGTCCAAATGTCAGTTGGTGAATGGTTTATTAGTCAATTTAGTTTTATTTGTAGTTTTAAGTTCATGTCAGGTACAATGAACAAATTTGGTTGAAGTAAGGTATGAATTATGATTATGTTTATGTTTTTATCTTCTTTTTGTATTGCATCATCACACAATTTTATGAGTTAGGTGTTCCAGCAAACACAAAAGCAGAAAGGTTTACATGTGTTTATGTGTTGCATCAACACACAAGTATATGTATTAGGTGTTACTAACACACAAAAAATAAGTAATCACCATCTAGCTTATGGGCTGCCTCAACACACAATTCACGTATACACACAAAACCTAAACCCTTATAACCCATAAACTATAAAACCTAAACAATAACAAACCATAAACCCTAAACCACAAAATCCCCGAAACCCTAACAAACAATAGGAATAAAATCACAAACCATAACAGAGGCAGGTTAGACAAATCGTACGTAAATGGATTATTGTGAGTCGGTGAGTCAAAGACACTCATTTTGGTGTTGTAGAACACACAAAACTATTAATTTTGGGTTGATGCAACGCATAATTATGATATGTGTTGTGTGAAAGCAATACACATATAAGTTGGTTTATGAGAAAGACACCCCATGTGTGGGTATGTGAGATTGTGTGGGTTACAAATCATAATCAGTATGATTATGTGTTAATGCAACACAAAAAAAAACACTCTAAACCATAATCCATAAACCTTAAACCCTATTAGACAATAAATACTAACAAACACTAAGCATAAAAACATATATTATAACTAAAGTCGTTCGAGTAGACCGTGTACCGGTGTAATAAAGTGATTAGACAATCCATAAAAACCTAGTTGTGTGTCGCAGAACACACAATATTATAAATTTTGTGTTGGTGTTACACAAAATGTTGGGTTGATTCAACACACAATGTTGAAATCTGATATGTGGAAGCAAGACACACATGAGTTAGTTTATAATAAAGACACACATTGGATGAGCAGGTGAGATTGTGTGTGTTTATAATTCGCAATCCACACTATTATGTGTTGATGCAACACAAAAAAAGGACGTCAGAATATGTACTTTGACAATCAATATAAGATTAATATAATTGTGTGTTCTAGCAACACACAATTTCTGCTATTGTGTAAAGCTGCAACACAAAAACAGTACAAAAGATAACAAAACCATGATTGTTTCAGAAAATTAAGGATTCATTACACAAAAATAATAAAAAAACATAGAAAGTCAAGTGGTATTTAAAGAGACATAATAAAAAGTAAAGTAGAAGACAACTAAAAATATTAACTAGTCTCGTATGATCCCACGACACGACTTCCTATTGTGGTGACCATATTGCTTACAACGACCACACCTCATGCATCTAGGCATACCCTCGCCTTGACTCTTTATTCGCTTAGTACGTGGCCTCCCAGGTTGTATTGTCCAGGTAGGAGGAAGAACGGAAAATGACCCCATCTGGTCAAGTATAGGAGCATCGAATGTAGACATTGCAGGAACATTAGAAGAATCGCACTTCCTGTATTCGTCGGCGTGGAAAAAAATCTCAACATGTTGATAACGAACAGAAGGTTTTTGTGTAGTTGACAAAACTTTAATCGCATGAGCACATGGAAATCCTTTAGTTTGCTAATGGCAGCAAGAACATGTACCTCTCACGATTGAGTAATAAAGAGATATGTAGTCGGAATCGAGACATGACCACTTCGAAGCGACAAAGCTAACCACGAAACCTAGACAATTGAAAAGTTCGAAACGTTGGACGGACTGGATCTACCCAATTTGGAAGATAACCATTATTGGAGAAAACAACTACAAAACAGACGAAATCACAAAAAAAGGTAAGAATTCAGGAGAAAAAATTAAAAAAAAAGTAATACACCACAGACAGTAGTTGTGGGTTGCAGCAAGTCACAAACACCCAATTTTGTGTTCATGCAACACAATAAAATGCAGACTGCAACTAACAAACATACAAAAAAAAAAGTAATACATCACAGACAGTAGTTATGGGTTGCAGCAAGTCACAAACATCTAATTTTGTGTTCATGTAACACAAACAAATGCAGACTGCAACTAACAAACATGCAAAAAAAAAAATTAATACACCACAGACAGTAGTTGTGGGTTGCAGCAAGACACAAACATCTAATTTTGTGTTCATGCAACACAAAATAATGCAGACTGCAACTAACAAAGATGCAAAAAAATACAATATATATTATACAGACACTATTATAATTGCATCAGATGTCCCTGTGAAAAATTACGGAAGATCGATACATAAAGATTCTCAGAAGTTGCACATCTTCTACAAAATCATAATATGATCAATAAAAATGTACAAGTAGATAATCAAGCATATACGATAAAATATGTTGAGACTGATTAGAATATAATTGCACTAAAGGTCCCTAAAATACTCACATTCAAACAAATCATGCAAATAACAACAAGTTTTCTGAAATTATATGACAAACACATATAAGGAGATAAAAAGTTCAAATCAGCAAGGTAATTCATGATCATTAAGTCAAGAATGATCACATACGAGAACAACATCTCATATAAACACAATACATATGGTGAACCAAAGCAATTTGACTCTATTATTCAGTAACTATATGTACAGAAAAAACACAAAAAGAAAAAACAAAAATTATAAAGTAATAAATGTAGAATAACAATCAAAACATCAAGGTTAGCTCATATCAGTACAATATCACATAGGAACACAACACATTTAGTGAATAAAATCAACTACAATACATGATTGTAATTTAACAATTGAATCATCAAACAGGCGTGTAGAATAACTACGTGTAAACGAAAAACAAAATCACAAGACAAATTCTAGAAAAGAAAACAGAATGAAACAGAGGATTTTGTGTGAAGAACATAGGGAAAGAAGATGTACCTGGATGTATCAATCAACACAAATTAATTAAAATTCCATTGTTATTGATGATTTAACACATGAGAAAAATAGAATCGAACAACAAATCAACAACAGAAAATCAAAAAATTGATCAAACTATAAAAAACGCACAAAAAATTAAAATAAATTTGATTAGGTCACATATACTAACCGTGTGAATTTATATCAGCTATAGATGAATGATGACAGCAATATCAAGTGAACTTCCGAAATTAAAAGAGCAGATTGAAGAAAAAATGGAGTTGAGTTGTCGCGAGAGAGAGGAGTGGTGATGTGTGTGTATAGTTTAGTTATTGTGTCTGAGTGGGTTACGGGAGCAGAGAACAAAATGAAAAAAGAAAATATTAATAATAAGAGATAATGAATTAAGAAAAAAAATAAGTATTTATAAGGGGTAAAGATGGAAGCTAAATATGTCAAAAGTAATTAATTGGGAATTAAGTTCATATTTTGTGAGTAAGTAGGAAGTAATTTCCTCCTTCCTTTTTTTTGAGAATGAAAAGTGAGGAATTGTAATTAATTGGGAATTATCTCTTTACTTTCTTATCTTTTTAATTATAATTAATTAAAAATAGAGATATTTGTTAAAAGAAGGCTAATAAAATTACCTAATTGTTAAATTAAACCTTCAATAATTTATTTTATAAATAAATACATAATAAAATATTTATTTATAAATTGCATCCTCTTTATATTTTTTATACATTTGTTACCCTTATTATTAAATATATTATTTTCAATACAATATTTATTTTTAAATATTAAACAATTAATAGAGTATTTCCATCACCACCACACCAACCACCATTACAGCTACCACAACCACTACCACCTCAACCACCACAATCACCACCTACCACTAATTCCATTATACATGCGAGTGTCCGTGAATTTTTAAAAATCGTCATAACTAATTCAAAAAAAAGTCAGAAAAATAAAAAAATTACATTTTTGGATAAAACAATTAATATTTACGTCTATGATTTTTTTTTAGTTTTTTTTAATTATTGTATTTTTTAATTTTTTTTCCCATACACGGAATTCACTGTTTAAAACATGAAATTTACTGTTCGAAACAGTGAATTTTTCATTTAGCAAACATGAAATTCACAGTGAAAAAAAATTAAAAAATATTCAAAAAACTCAAAAAATTTGAAAAAATCATAGACGTAAATATTAATTTGCTTTATCCAAAAATGCAAATTTTTCATTTTTCTGATTATTTTATAATTAGTTATGACGATTTAAAAAAAATCACGGATGCACGCGTGTATAATGAAATTAGTGTTAGGTAATGGTTGTGGTGGTAGGGTTATGGTGGTGTTGGGGGTTGGGGGTTGGGGTTGGTGCTCGTGGAAGGTTTTAATCGCAAATAAGATAGATCTATCTTAGTTTTACAATAGAGATGGAACAAATCTCATCTCAGTATTAAATGGGTTCTTTTTTGTTTTAGTGTTTAATAATATTGATGACTCGTACAATTTGATGATGAATGTTATATAATGAACTGGAAACAATAATTTTCTTCATTTCAACTAATTATTGCTTCTCAAGTCATCAATACTCAAAGTAAATAAGTTATTCCTTATATAAACGTAAATTATAGGGAATGGATCAGAAGAATAAGCAGCTAATAGCCTTAGGTTTCGAAGGCTCTGCAAACAAAATCGGAGTAGGAATAGTAAAACTGGACGGAACAATCCTATCAATCCCTCGAATATATATATAACCCCACCAGGTCAAGGCTTTTTTACCTCGCAAAACAGCACATCATCATCTCCAACACATTATACCTTTAATTAGTTTTACAATAGAGAAGGGACAAATCTGATCTCTGTATTAGAATGAAGATGAGACAACTTTATCTCAATCTTAAAATTAGAGATGAGACAAAATCTCATTTAAAAAAATCAAAAAATAAAAATTAAAAAATTAATGATAGACGTAAATATTAATTTGTATCATCTAAAAATGCTTTTTGATTTTTTTTTTTTTTTTTTAGAATTAGTTATGGCGATTTTAAAAAAAATTCCGGACGTGCGCGTGCGATGAAATTAGTAGTAGGTGGATTTTCACATCTATGATAATGTTCGATTTAAATGAGAATAAATATATGGTCAAAGACAATAACTATAATAAGGGTATTATAGTAATCTTTTCATCTAAATTATTGTGTAATGTAAATGAAAAATTGGTTTGTTATTTTGATTTAAGAAGACATTGACCTAAAAATTAAATAACAAATGATATTTCTTTTATATATTAGATAAAAGTAATGTTGGACATTATCTTAAATAACATATATATTATTTTTTATAAAAAAATAATATAATTTAAAGTAATATTCAATTACATAAAGAGGATAATACAAATTGAGCCCCAATTTTGCCCAATTTTCTTTTTAAAATCCTAGTTAGGAAAAATTCTTTTTTAAGTCCTAGTTCTAACTTTGCTGGTTTGGAACTTTCCCTTTTTACTTATGGGTACGGACCCATAAAGACTAACTATCATGGCTACACTATAACGTGATGGGTACAGACCCAACACGTTTTACAATGGTCTTTTTAATCTTTTTTATTAAGTCCAAATATATGGGCCAGACCCATATCCTTCAGATTCTTTTTGGGGTTGTATCCAACACGTTTTGTTGCAATGTGTTTTAGACACTCTTTCTTTTATTAAGTTATTAAATGTCTTTTATTGGTATATGGACTGTACCTAACAAGAACTAATGAAATACACAATATATGGGTTGTACCCATTACCACCAAAATATACAACTTGGGGCTGGCCCAATAACAAAGAAAATAAAAAAAACCAATCACAATTTAAATGCAGGGTCTGGCCCAAGAATGAAGTA
The DNA here is from genome assembly GCA_029959085.1 of Nemophila menziesii. NCBI lineage: Eukaryota > Viridiplantae > Streptophyta > Magnoliopsida > Boraginales > Hydrophyllaceae > Nemophila > Nemophila menziesii. The sequence goes on from JARWIR010000005.1 coordinate 31,861,863, forward strand.
AATTTAAAAAATCAAAATTCTCAACATATGGGGTTGGCATAACAGTACATAAAAAAACCCAATCACGAACTGGATGGAGCTGGGGGCGATGGAGGACTGGATCGAGGTGGTGGCAGTCTCGAGCACGGACTGGATCGAGGTACTCCGTCGTGGTGGCCCCATTAGCAAATCTGATTATTCGGTAGATACCGGAGGGGAGGCACGCCTCTGCAGCAGTGTTCTTCGTCTCTGCAAATCTGGGAAGTGGAGCGTCGATGGTCAACCTGGTGATGGTGGGGGGCGGCGAGGCGTCACATGGTGGGAAGGTACAGGCCAGATCTGATGTGGATGAAGGGGAGGGTCGTGGTGGTGAGTGGTTTGGTGGGGGTGGGGGCTTTGGTGGTGATGAAGGTGGGGGGATCTGCAGCAGCAGGGCGCTTGAACTCGACGACAGCAGGTTGTCTCCCGTACTACACTTTTATTTAACGTCTTTTACAGTTAGACGCGTTACCTTTATTAAGATTTGCGAATATAGCCTCCCCAAAAACGAGCAAGCCTATGAACGTCTACTAACCTTCGTTTAATTCCCCTCTTAGGCCTGATCTCTATCACCTTAGCTGAAACAACTTCAATGATTATGAATCGTCCCATCCACGAGTTTTTGTGACTTCGTGGCCTATTCTCTGGTTTGTGGGATTTCCATACAACTTCATGGCCGACCCCAAACTCAATCTTCGGCTCAGTATCCACAGGCTTTGCGTGGATTTTTTCTGGGACACAATGATGTGAAATACTGTGGATAATAGGAACGCTGGAATCTAATTTCCTCGGTTTCTTTCCCCAGACATGGAATGTCGTCCGATATGTTTTTAGCATGAAGGGTAATTGTCTCTTCTTGGGAGTTGATTATGCTCTTACTCGTGGCCATGAATGGCCTTCCAAGTATAATTGGAACCTACTTATCTACATCGAACTCAGGTATAACAAAGCCAGTAGGGATGGTGATATTACCCGTTTGGACGAGTGCCTCTTCCACTGTCCCCCATGTCTTGATTACTGAATTGTCAGCAAACTGCAACATCACTGGAGCTTTTGCTGCTTTTTGAAGTCCAAGTCTATCGAACACGGACTTTGGCATAAGATTCACACCTGAACCCACATCACACATTGATTTCATCTTGAGCATATTATTTATTTGAATATGAATATTAAAGCTTCCTGGATCTTTGAGTTTCAATGGCAACTCTTTCTCTACTTTTCTCGAGACTCTCTCAGTATGAGCCACAGTCTATTTCTTGGCTTATACACTGGCTTATTTCTGGAATAACTTGCGTGAATACTTGTTGCGGTGTAAGCCCTTTCTTTTCAATATCAAGCATTTGGGCATTGATATTATCTGGAGTATACGCCTCTACAAATGTCTTCAGTTCAATGTCTACCTTCGGATTTGTATCAGGAATAATTGGTGACATTGTTTGAACAACCGGTGGCGAATCCACCTTCTATTCTTCTTTATTTTCTTGCATAGCAGGTGCAACTTCATCTTTCAGATCTTTTGAGCCTTCTTCCTCGTTCTCTTTAGTGTTAGCATGTTGTAACTCCATAACCGATCTAATCTCTTCTTGCATATCTCTCAGAAGTTGTATAAAGTAAGATCTTTCGGATGAATCTTCATCTTCAGAACAGTCAGAGTCTTCGGGGCTAGACTCGGTTGGTTCTTCTTCAGTTTCTGGAACTTCCAAGACAATTTCTGCAGCATGCGGTAATTCCTTATTTTCTTCAATTTCAAGGCAAATAGCCTTGCAATCTTCGAACCCAACATTGGCATCACCTCCTTCGATAGCTTTCAATTCTTTCACTTCCACAATATTCGTTAAACCTTTACTTAATTACTCGACTTGCGTACCTAAAATTTGAATTGAAGCTTCTTATTCTCTCAACTTCTCATTTCGTGTATTCATGTTGGTTGTCATCAGATCCATGAAATTCTTTAATTGTTTATCACTCACAACTCCCTCTTGAGGATATTGTGGCAAAGCTTTCTGAGCTAAAGTATCGGTATATGCATCATTGGCAGGTTGTTATGGAGGAGCAGGTTGATTTACCTGATACGGAGCTTGACCTCTTGGTTGGTAAGAGTTATTCTGGGGACGAGGTTGATAGTTACCTGGATTAGCGCCCCCTCTGTGGATTTGAATACTGCATACCGGGATGATTCCTGTTACCAAATTGATAATTTCTTCGGATGGATATGAAATAAACAGATGCTGGATTTCCTTCGCACTCTTCCCATATATGATTTGGTACCTCACACTTTGGACAACCTTGTACCTCTTGCACTACATTTGTTGCGGCTAAATTCTTTTGCATCTCAAGCTTAATCTCTTTGATTTGATTCAATAATGCTGAAAATTGATCTAAGTTTGCAGATCCTACATCTAATCGAAGCGTACCTCTGGTGTTTGTAACAGGAGCTCATGGAAGTGTCCAACTCCTTTATGTTTCTATTATACGTTCCATACCTTCAGCAGCTTCTATAGGATCCATAGACACAAAACCTTCCTTTCCAAGATTATCTACCCTCAGTCTACTTTTGGCATTGATACCTTGATAAAATATAGCTAACTGTAAAGACGGGGTTTAACCATGAAGTGGACGTCTAGCTAACTTCTGTTGAAACCTTGTACATGCGTATCCTACTTCTTCTCCATTCTCTTGGCAAAACTTAGCAAGCTCGCTCTGATCTGAGTCTCATACTCTTCAGATAAAAACGGTTAAAGAATGCGGCTTGAAGTTCTGTAGTATTAATTGTACCTGGTGGTAGTCTATCTAGCCAATCACCAGCCTTGCCGGTCAGAAAGAACGAAAACATGTGACATACAGTTGCTCGCGTGTAATGCCTAGCGGAATGTAGGCATCACAAATATGCATAAACTTCTGAATTGCTCTTACCAGATCTTGTATTGCTACACTACTATAGAGTCCAAAATTTTGAAAATTGACTGAGCATAGCCGGATCGGGTCTGACCTTGATATTATGGATCTCTAGAGGACGATAACCCAATGGTTGAACTCAAAAATATGCTCCCAAGCCTGGGAGATCTTGTTCAAGTTTGTTGTTGTTTCTGATATATTCTCGTGGTGGTGGTAAATGTCCTAAAGGACCAAGTGGAAGATCCACTAGTGGTGGATTTTGTGGTTCTGCCATTGCTTTTCTTCGTTCTCTCGCTTCTCTCAAGCGTCCGTTATAAGTCGTGAAACACCTCTCGGGTTCCGCAAGCATGCACTGTAAACCCGAAAGAGACTAAAACAAACCAAAAGCGTAAAACATGAAAAATAAAAATAACTAAAAACTACTACTACTAAAAATAAATAACCCACACGCTAACGAGATACAAGTCCCCGGCAGAGGCACCAAAAACTTGGTGTCGCCTAGGGTGTGATAAAAATAAGATAAAAATAAAGCAAGTAATCACCCTAGACTAAACACGGTATTGCAAGTATTACCGGACGTATGCAAGTTTTAATGATAAGAAGATTCGTTCTGCAGAGACTTAAATGTGTTAAACATATGGGTAATAAAATCAGAGTAAGAATTATTTAATTAAAAGACAATATAAGCAAATAAATTTAATGGGAAGATTAGTGATTAACTAAATAAATTAAAAGTAAAGACAATAAAATAAATATGAGAGAATATAGCCCAGGTTTTGCTCGTATGCACTAATCCTTCGATTTCTTCTACTAGTTAATAAGAGTGATAATAACTCTTAGATAAGTAGCCAGGATTCTAAATTCCTCCCAACCCTTGTCAGGGTGGACTAAGGTGGAGACCTCACAATCACGAGGGGACTTATATAAGGTGCTCCTACGCCACTAGGTTCCTAAATGAAACTGGCCTTCTAATGATGATCGGTGATTAAATCAAACGCTAATGACTATCTAGTTAGGCAAGTCCGTCAAGATCACTACCGCACACTAGACGTTTATGTGGTGTTTAAATAATTAGACACCCCTTCCAGGCGTCCATTTAACTACTATTAGCACAACCCTAAATTGATCAGGTTTAAGACAGTCAATAATTCAAAGCACCTAAAATAAATATATGGTTAAGCAGCTAGAATCAATTTAAAACAATTCTCCCAAAGAAACATAGATTGAAAAAAATAGAATTCATAGATTATACATATGCAAAAGCCAAGCTATGGGAAAATTAGTTCATACTAGAAAGATATAAACTAAAAGAAAGATTCATATTGTCAACTTGCTCTAAGGATTGATCTCTAATGATGAATTAACTTAAGGATGGGCATGTACATGTTTACAGTATTTAAAGGGTATATTTATAGGAGTCTAGGAAGCCCTAATTCGTTTTCTTGGAGTGGAAGACAAGTAATTGGACTTCTAGTCCAACTCAAATTCGTAACCCTGAAATATAGAAAAGGTAATAAACTGTTGTTGTCTTGTTTTGGCCGTAACTTCTTCAATATTGCTCCGATAGACGCATTCTTTATATGGAAACTGATTGTCTCAGAAAGCTCTACAACTTTGTTTCAGACCATTCTTCCACATTCCCAACGAATCTTGAGTTATGATCACTTTTGTGGACGTAGCTGTTGGAATTCAAATTTACTTAACAACTTTTCTTTTCCTATTTTATCTTATCTTTCCTTTATCTCCAATTTCCATCATTATCTTTTTTCATTTATCTCTTGGAATTGATTTGTCATCTATTAGTACCATATACTTTTAAAGCTTCACAATCAACAACCAATTAAACCAAATATGCTCTAAAAATAATAAATTATCAAATCAAGACAAGAAATAAGAAAATACAATAATTCTAATAAAAATCGAGTATAACTTTCTAATAATTCCTAAAAATGATGTCTCCAACTAAGATTAAATCATCACAAAAGGGGATACATCACACACCATTGTGTATCCATTGTGATTCGCAAGTAGCGATTGGTGTCGCTCATAATAGCGTCTACAATGGATAAAGAAGACACATTCACATCATACATGGTTTAATTAAACAGTTGCTAAAAAATGGTGTGATAACCTTGGAATATGTGCGACCAGAGAATAATCTAGCTGGTCCACTAAGTCCTTGGAGACTTCCTTAATTATCCCATATGGATAAGTCAACAAGTTATTAGCCCGTAAGTGGTGGTCCATTCGAGAAGGACTTGATGAACAACAAAAGGGTGTTGATCGAGGAATCTGTAACCATCAGTAGGGTAGAGTATGTGGTGTGAGGGTCTCGATTTTAAGACCGTAAAGTTCAAGAGTACGTTGACTTGACAGAATTTGGTGTTTGCCTCACCTTACTACGTGTCAATTCAAATCGAAAGATATTGTCACTTAAGTACAATTCACCCAAATGCTGGCATTTATGGAATCCTATTCACCTTCTTTTCAAAAAGCCTGAGTGGGGGATTGTTGGACTAATTAAAAGAGAATTAAGGAATTTTCTTTTATTAATCCTCTCACGTTTTTGGAAGAAGTGGGAAATACTTTTCTTTTGGAAAAGTCCCACATAGGAAATGGAAAAGAGAAAAAAATGAGTATAGATTATATTAACTTCCTTTCTATTTCAAATGACATAACACTATGGAGACTAAAGGATAAATGGGAAGACCCCACACGCGCGCACTACAACCACCACAACCGCTTGGTTGACCGTGACGACGTCGACGTCAACGCCGGCATGGTTGTGGGAGAGTTGGGGAGTCTGAGGTAAAAATTAAATAAAACCAATTTTTTGAAGCTAGTATTTATACTAGTCCTTGGTCTTTATGTTAATCCCAGTATAAGACAAAACGTCCAAAACTTAATGGCTCCTTAATTCAGACATAATTCAGGATATGCTACCATGAAGACTCAGATTTACAAGAGCTTGGTCAACGTGTCCAGTTTCGTGCATTGACTAGTTCCTAGATGACTGTCCAGGTTCATGGAAGGTTTTGAAAATTCTATAACCAACAACATCTGCATTTATGATCCATTAAACACCAACTTTTAATGTGACGATTCTGGCAGTCTGTTTCTCCTATAAATAGAGACATAGGCACTTGCATTCTACGCTGACTAAGAAATCAGAAAGATGGCTTTTTTCTCCCTTTACTTCATAAAACAATTCTAATAGAGATTAAAGTGATACATTTGTTAGATGTCGGTACTTCCGAAATATCTTTTTAACGCAATATTTTATTTAGTAATCGTATCTTGACTTTTTTCTAAATTTTCTAAGTTCTGTAATTGGTCTTTCTCCTATAAATAGAGTCATAGGCACTTACATTTTACACGCGTAAGAATTCAGAAAGATAGCTTTTTTCTCCCTTTACTTCATAAAACGCTTCTGATAGAGATTAGAGTGATACATTTGTTAGAGATGTCGATACTCTTGAAATATATTTTTTAACGCAATATTTTATTCAGTTAATCGTATCTTGACTTTTTTCTAAATTTTTTTGTAAGTTCAATTTCGTGTAATAGTTGTTGTATTATGTTTTTAAAATACTTTTTTATTAAATCCATTTTTTCTATATCAGTGATATCATTGTTAGTTACTTTTCTGCAGATAAACCACACCATTGCAATTTTCGGCACTTAATCATAATCGTTCTGAAAGGAACTTGGAGTTAATTGATAGGTTAGTTCCAGAACATGGCTAATGCGATTCTTGGAATTAATCTTACTGATATTAGTGGCAACGATGTGCTTAACAAGCCTCACACTTTTTCCGGCAAGTAAACTAAACTGGGACATCACGATAGTCGATCATGACTTGTGTGTCTTTTAGAGATCAAATATATTCTATACTAAATGCAATGATCCGACTCTTTGAAAGTTATATGGCAATTTAATATACCTACAAAAATTGGGGGTTTTGTTTGAAAATATTGTCGCAATTACGATTCTGTCCAGCTTCCATCTTTTTTTTTTTTTTTTGAGTACATGAGAGAGCCACTTTGGGCTCGGAGTCATTTCGACTCCAATGAGATTCGATCCCAGGACCTCTTGGTCTCTGCGGAGTAGCCTAACCACTAGGCCAACTATCTATCTAGCTTCCATCTTTGGTATAGAAAATGCATCCAATATGTTACTTATCTTATCTTATGCGTGAGTATAATTTGGAAGGTATTGAACATTTATTACTCAAGTGTCTTTTTTTTTTCTTTTTTGTTCCAAAATATTACTCAAGTGGCCACTTAGTTATAGACTGTGTTACAAATTTGCATTGACAAACAAGACAACGTTTCTCTGAGAACTGGATCATACAAATTGTTAACAAATATGAAAAGAAGTTGTTTGTGATAAAAGAATAATCGTTACTTATCATTTTATTTCGGTGGCAGATCTGTATTATATAAATGAAAGAATTATCTGGAAAAAAAATGACGAGATTGAGGTTGATTCAAGAATTGATCGTTATTTCTTGTAACATATTTTTACAAAGACTTGATAAAAATACAGTAAATAAGTTCTTAGTCAGTCAGAAAGAGGCTCTTTGACCATAAGATTCAATTTCTCTTGAAGAAATTCAACAACATCTTCTCTCCCTTGTTTCAAAAGTAACAACCTTAACTTCCCAAATGTTATTCTCCCAGGTCTAATCCCTCTTTCAATCATCTCTTCCATTAAAACACACGCTTGAGAAATCTCATTTTTCCCACATAACCCATTAATAAGCGCAGAAAATGTATGCATACTAGGAACAAATTGTTTCTTTCTCATAAACTTCCAAACTCTAAGCGCAATTTCAATCTCATCTTTTTCACAAAACATCTTTATAATCATCGTATATGTATCAGCATCTGGCTCACAAATCCTAATCATCCTTCTAAAAACCTTAAACGCTTCATCAGTTTCCCCTTTACTAATCAAACTACTTAAAATAATATTACAACTTCTAGAATTTGGTACCACACCTTTACTCCTCATCTCATTTAAAACTTTATACACATTTTGAATTCTATTCACTTTACAAAACGCACTAATTAATGAATTATAAGCTCCTACATCAGCTTCAATTCCATTTCTTTCCATTTCAAGAAACGTATCAACAGCATCTTCAATTCGATTCTCTATACCATACGTATGAATTAAAACACTATAAATAAATGAAGTTGGTTTTACACCTTTTATATCCATTTCCTTAATTATTTCAATCGCTTCATCAATTCTTCCAGTTTTGCTTAAAATATCAACCATTATACCATACGTTACAATATCAGGTTCACAATTCGATTCTTCCATTTCCCTATAAATTTCCCTTGCTTTAGAAAGATTCGGAGCTCTACCCCACCCTTCAATTAATATACTATAAGTTTTAGAATCCGGATTAAATTGATTTTTCATGTTATCGAAAATCTCTTGTGCTTTTCTTACATTCTTTGATTTGCATAAAGCACTTAACAAACCATTAAAAGCAGCTAAATTAGGTTTTACGTCATATTTTTCCATTACATTGAAAGTATACACAGCTTCTTCAACCTTTTGAGCTCTAGCGTACTTTCTCATAATTATACAAAAGGTCTCGATATTTAACATACCTTTCTTTCTCATGTTATTAACTAGATCCCACATTATTTGATATTGTCTTATTTTAGCTAAAGACTCGATCATAGTATGATATGATTTGATAGTATGTTCATAATAACGTTGTTTACCCGCCCATTCAAAGAATTGATATGATAACATTCCTGCATTCTCGAATTTTTTAAGAACTTCTTCGACAATTTCTGGTGAAGGTTTAATTCCGTTTTGATCAAGCATGGTTTCGAGTCCTAGTTTTGGACATGAAATCATAATCTTCAATATTCTTTTTAATGGATCCATAATATCCTCCATTTTTTCGTTTGATGAACAGTACATCCTAGTTTTATTTACCCATTTGATACATACTTTACTGTGATATCCACGGAGTCTGATCATATTGTTAAAGCAAAGTAAGCTTCCAAGTTTCGATAAACCTATATGGTGGAAAGATTTAACGGATGAATATTTGACTTTACACTGAAAGAACTTTGCACTTTTATCTCCGTTAGAATGATAAAGCTACTTTAAACCCCAAAATAATGCTAATTAGAACAAATTAAGTTGGTGATAAGATACATGATTAACACATATACTCGTGAACAATAATGACATTATTGACCAATTGCATTATTGCAGTTGAGTCAGTCATTTGTTCAAACATTTGGAGATATACGAATTTTTTTAGGCAAGAGATATACGAATGAAGTATATCAAATATATAGAACAAGTGATTTTATTGTAGTGAACGGGAATTATAACTAATTAACATAAGTAGTTTTGCAGATATGAGATTGAATTAAGCGCCAAATGAACTGACCTGGAGTGGAGGTGTGAAGCTCACAGTGTTTTGCTCGGTCTCTCTTTACGGCTCAGTTTTGTTCTTTTTCTTCAATGATACTACCTGGAGTAATAAACTAGAAAGTTTTTTTAAAAAAAAATCCTTAAATATAATATAGAAAGATAGTTAGCCAATCCCCGTAACTGGAGAATCGGCTTTAATTAGTTCCGCTAATTCGGCTACGACAGAGGATTTATCTAAACCTAAACTATTGTCATAAGGCGAGTATTTTGTTAACCAATTAGCTACCATATTGTTCCTTTTCGATACAAATAAGAAGGTCGGATTACAAAATTCACTAACAAAATAAATATTACGAATGACATTCCTGATACAAGCATTAACAATTAGGGAATTAGAAGTTAAAGGACACATGATGACTTGGTCATCATTCTCTATTATGCATCTTATGTCTTTAAATTCTTTAACCCATAAGCATGCCTTCAAGATTCCAAGCGCTTCACCCCTTACCGGGTTCTCAACTCCAATCTCTTAAAAATTAAGCTTGATGATAATGCTCTTGTGCTTCCTGACAACACAAGATATAATGAATTTATTAATTTTATAAAAATGCATCAGTGTTTATTATATACCAATTTTGAGGAGGAGGTTGCCATTTATTCCTAACAATTTCTTTAGATATATTAATACCTCTACTGATATCCAATACTGATATATATTTGCTTCCTCTCTCTTGTTTACTTGAAGAGGCAGCTGTTAGTTTACCCCTCGATAATTAATGTCATCCTCGAGTATTTCATTTTTTCCATCCTTTTCACTGTTCTCCTTATAATTAATTTCATAGATATTCATCTTTTCCTTCAGACATTTAGGGTCATCCTTAAGGATATAGAATTCCGAGTTGCTCATCCCACAATGCCATAGAGTTTTGCAGTATTCTTAAGGGACAAGGTTTAATGTTCTTAAACAGAAACTCGTTTCTTGCTTTTCATATGTTCCACACAATAATAACAACTTTATCAATCATATGGGACAATTTACCACTTTCTATATTCGCATTGTTTGAAGTTTTAGCCATCCAAGTGTCCAATTTCATGAAACATTGTTTGCTAAATTTAAACCCCATTGAAGAAGCCAACCACATAGCTTTAACCTAAGGGCATTCGAAAAGCATGTGTTCAGTGGTTTCATCCATTGTGTTACATATACTACACACTTTCGTATCTTGCATTTTTCTATTAAATAAATATACTCCAGTAGGTAATAAATTCCTGAGACCCTTCCATAAAAAAAGTTTAATCTTTGGTAAAGTTTTTAACCTCGGATCGTTTTCCATATTAACGGGTCTATTGTATGAGAAACTGTGGGGTTATTTTGATTTTCTAAGTTCAAATTTATATCACTTTCCTCTTCTAAGAGATGATATGCATTCTTTACTGAGTAAATACCATCAGTGCTTCTTGACAAATATAAACAATCAGGGACAGGTATTAAAGGAATGAATATTTTTAATATTTTTTGTACATTCTCTTCACTATAGTTTTTTTTAATAAATCTATATTCCAATTTCGATTATCTGTATTCATAAGATCATTGACAGTAATAACTTCACTTGTACAAGGCGATACTAGGTCAGAAGTTTCACCAATCCACTTATGTTTATTAAGTAAAATATCTTTTCCAACTCCAATTTTCCACTGTAGGTGTTTAAACACCAAATCTCTTCCCACAATAAGACATCTCCATCCCCAAGATGGAGAGCTTCCTAATTGTGCTTCAAAGAAAGAGACTTGACTAAAATATTTACCTTTTAGTGTTATAAAAAGAAGGGATTCTTTATTATTTATTAGATTATATGTCTGTTTACCAAGTAACGCAATATTCATAAGGTGGATCCTAAACCCCTTTTATATTTACTATGTGAAATGTTCTCTCATTTACACAAATGTATTTTTTTTTCTCCCCCTTTTACCCCACCGAGATTTCGCAATATGAGAAGAAATAATATCACTAGTCTTTTTTGGTAAAAGGTATGAGGACATGTAATAGTTTGGTATACTTTGTGGAACTGCCTTAATAAGTAGTTCCTTACCCGTATCTGTTAAAAAAATATTTTTCCAATTGTGTATTTTTTTTTATATTCTTTTAGTTAAATTTTCAAGGTCCTTAACTTTAGATCTCTCCCATTCGGTTGGTACCTAAATATTTACCAAGATTATGTGATACATTTATACTAATTAGGTGCGCAAAGATTGCTTGAATATGGTGTGGAGTATTTTTACTAAATTTCATCCCACATTTATTGAGGTTAAGAGTTAAACCAGTGGCCAAAGAATATTTAGAAATTATGTCATTGAAACTATATAACTGTAGTACATTAATAATTATTTATCAACATATAGGGGTATATATGCTCGTATTTGTGATAGTGAAAAGTTAATGTATACCAGGAGATCTTAGGAACCCTTCAGATCAATTGACATCGAGTGTAAAATTTCTTAAACCAAATTTGAGGATGTTGTTGGATCCTGGTATAAACAAGAGTACTGAGTTCAGAATTTTAGTTTTATGTGAGAAGGGGTGTCGAGGTTCTGTTGGGGAAAATTACAACTATAATTATGTATTAGATGCTTGTATGTGGGCTTGTGATTAGTCATCATTTATGATTATTTTACCTGATATCAGGACATTATTCATATTTTTATTGTGGCATCTTACATAGTTTTTAATAGAGTTTATCATCCTTTATTCTTTCCAGGTAGTTTAGAGACTTTGTGTCTAATTCATGTACTTTTTACATGGTATATTGTGAAGATTTATTTTTTACGATGCAAGGATTCACAAGTAATCAAAGATGAAATTGAAAAGGTGAAATGTATGAGGATTGAAGTTTAGAAGATTACCAAAGAAACAATTAAACTCGAGTTAAAGCGAGGCCAAAACTCAGTGAAGAATAAAAGAAGTGGCATGTTCGACATAGGTTGACACAGTGAGATTTACTTCACCGCAGTGAATACACATTAATATGAGCCATGATAATTAAATCAAGAAAAAGTCAACAAAAGATGTTATTTATATAAAAAATAACCAAGAGCCAACAAGAATCGTATGTCGCACTCACAATCAAGAGTTGTAATCTAACCACGGTGTCTCCCATCTTGATAATTGATACCGTTTGAGTAGAGAGCCATAAAACATGTCAAATAACTTGGCACAACTTTGATCAATATCATAATAGTTTACAAATATACATATATATATATATATATATATATATATATATATATATATATATATATATATATATATATATATATATATATATATATATATATATATATTCAACCTTAATTTTATGTGAAAGTGTGAGAATTATTCATGAAATAATGGAAAATTTGGTATTTTAAACTTTATTTTATAATTTCCTATTTATATTGTACTAGTTTTCAAAAATGGCAATGACTAGATATTGTAAACATAATAAATAAAATGTCACACATTAGCATTCGTTAATCCATAGGCAAAACTTGTTGACCAAAAAAATTAGCAAACTTCGAATAGCTTTAGCACTTTCACCGATGAGATAGGGGCGACTTACGGAGTTTGGGTAAACATAAGGAGTGATATGTCTACTATACAAAGTTATCTCAAATGGTTGGAAAAAGACAAAGCACGAGTAGCTTGGAAGTTTAAAGCGCAGAAGATCCGGACCCGCCCACCCGCCCAAACCGACCCAAACCGGGCCCGAAAAAACCGAACCCATTGGGGCCTAAAAATCATTTTTTAGGGTATTGGGCCGGTTGATGGGTTTGGCGAAGCCAAACCCGCGGGTAACCGAACCCGACCCGCCCATTCCTTTTTTATATATATATATCGATAATATATATAAAAATATATATTAAAAACCCAAAAGGGTTGAGCGTATTTCATACGCTATAATTTACTATCTTTTGGTTTGCCTTTTCCTTACACGAAAGGTCATTTTGACCTCTCTCTCACCCAACTCACATTACTCTCTCTCTCTCTTTCTATCTGATTTCTCTAGAAAACCCTACGCCATAGCCCTACTCTTCTCCATCCCCGTCTAATCTCGCCGGCCTTTTTGAGCGATATTTTACACCGCATTAAACTCTTCTCACCTATTTTTATGAGTCGCATTTATTTCTCTAATAAAGCTCGTCCTTTGGGTTCTAGGTTTAATCATCTAACCATGGTTAGAGGTTTAGATCATGGATTGAAGGATGACGAAGCCTATATATGCCACGGCATTGGCTTATTATCTATTAAAATACCCTTTCGAAAGGTATTTTGATATTCGAAACCCTAAGGTTCGTGTTTTAATTTTCTGTAATTCCGATTGAGTTTTAAGCTATTACGTGTGCGAATCTTATGGTTATGTAACAAAATTTAGTTTTATTAAAGGATTTTCTGGTTTTTCAATTCGTAATTCGAACTTGATTTGGGATTCTTATTGTTTTGAGACTATTATGTTTGGTATTTGATTTGGATTTGAGTTTTGGTTTGATTTTAGTAGCCAATGTTTTGAAAACCTGTTGGTATTTTGAAATCAGATTGTTGATTGAGTTTGGGATTTGTGATTTGTGATTAATTAGAATTTCATTGATATTGGCTAATAGGATTGTTTACCTTGTTTATTTGCATGGTCTCTCAATTGTTGACTTGGTGGTATTGTACTTGTTCTAGATTTGATTCTATACATATTCATTTGTTACTCAACAAAAAGGTAATTTCTTGTTTACAAAATAATTTTTACACTTAGTTTTCATTTGAGTTTTAAATTGTGGCTAATAGAATGCTCCCTTGATTTACTTGCATGATCTCGCAAATGTTGATAATGGACCTATTCTGGATTTTATTTGTAAAATCTTGATTTGTTACTCCATTTACGGGTATTTACTTTTCTTTTTTGATTGCATATATTTGTTTTTCACTTGGTTTTCATTTCATTTGTAAACGTGTAGTTGTTTATGTGCAAAAGCGTAAAGCTAATCAGTAAATACAAGTAAGAATTCCTTGAGTTCTTACTTGAATTCACTGATTTGCTTATCTCCTCTACTTGAATTACTTAAGTTCTTACTTAAGAACTGAATTTGTGGTGTTTTGTCATATTTTGCAGGTTATTTTGGCTTAGACGAGTTAAGTGAGACTTCGTAAGCGTCCACTTTAACAAGTTAGAAACCAATAACCTAAGGTATATAGCTGAATTCTTATAACTTACAAGTTAACAATTTTAATCAACAAAATTTAGTATGCATCTCCCAATTCATTTGACCATATTACAATGATTAGGTTATGAACGATGAATGAGTAATATTAGGTGAAAAATTGGTTGAGTTTGCAACAATTGAGTTGATATTTGTTTCTTGTAAGTTGTAAGATAAGTCCCTTGTCCCTTAACAGGTCCCTAAGGTTATAAGGTCAATGAAGATATAAAATATGAGGCTAAACTAAAGCCAATGATGAGACTAATTCTGAGGCTCAAACGGATTTGCTTCTTCTCTTTTGTTGTAGCAAATTTGCAAGAATTATCAAAATCAGGAGGCTTGTTTTTGGAATCACTACAGCAATTGCACCCAAAAGTTGTACAAGTTGTTAGTTTTGCACAATTTAGGTTACAAATTGATATGTCTTGTAATTTTAATAGTGATTCAGTTTTTGATTCAATTCGTGTACTGTAATTTATTAATTCTGATGGGAAACTTTGTGATATGTCTAAAAACCTACTATTTTGAGAAAGTTTCTATAATTATAAAGTTTCTAATTTAGGAAACTTACTATTTTTGGAAAGTTTATAATGATTGAATGGAAAAGTTTTAGCTTTTTTAAAATATTTGACTATATGTTGACCAAAACTGAAACCAACCCAAAACCGACCCAACCCGCCCACACCCAACCCGTGTAGTTTTAATTTAAAAAGGTTATTGGGTTGAACAAATTCTAAATCGAGATAGCGTGTGGTGTTTTGGGTATACCCCTGCGGGTCGGTTAACTGACCCGTGAGCACCCTTAATATGATCTGGCAAACTCGCAACATGCTTAGTATGGAGGGTGAGTTCCCCAATTAGGGGGGCATATTCAAGAGTATTAAGGTTCATGTTTATCGTTGTCTTTTTTCATTATTATCTTCATCTCGCCTCTTTGGAAGACAGTGAAATTTTGTTTTTCCCACATAAACTTCTTGTATTGATAGGTGGAAGAAAGTAGTTCAATCTTTTCGTTAGCATTTAAGTCGAGTGATCTTTTCCGGTTAATCCCAAAAACATTGTTTATATTATAATTCTCACATTTTAATATGGGTGACTGGGATGACATGGATATTGATATTAAAGTCTTGTTTATGGGACGACAAGTTATTAATATGGAGATTAACAAACAAGGTTGTGAGCCTTGGGTTTTTTCAGCCATATATGAGAGAACCCATTCGGCTGAACCCAATAGATTGTGGGTAGCCCTTAACGATGTTCTATAGGGTCATGATATTCCTTGGTTAATAGCTGGAGACTGAAATCAAGTGGGGAAGGAAGAAGATAATAGAGGAGGAGTTGTGGGAGTTACGAGGAGAATGGAGATATTTGAGGAATAGAGACATGAATGCAATTTAATTGATATGCGTTTTGAAGGTCCACATTGTACTTAGTGCAACTCTTAGAACACGGGTCAACACATCCTAAGAATATTTGATAGAGCTTATGGGAACACAGGCATGCAGAAATTTTCCCTAAAGCCAAGGTTACTCACCTTGACCGAGTACATTCAGACCATTCGCCTATACTTATCCAACTTATCAAAGAGGATCCGAGAAGAGTGAACCGTTTTAGATTCGAATTGGCCTGGTGTCTACACAAAGATTTTCAAAACTTTGTGCAAGAAAAATGGTAAACTTATCAAAGGGACTTGGTAGAGAGTATTGTGGATATGCAGTAGCCTTCCAGACGTGGAAATCTAAGGTTTTTGGAGACATTAGCCGAAAGAAGAGACTTTTTCTCGCGAGAGTGAGGGGTATTCAGAGATCGCTGGAGAGAAATTATATCTCTTCATTATTTAGGCTTGGTAAAAAGCAGAGGGAGGAGTACCTCATTATTTTAGTGGAAGAAGAAACATTGTGCCTTTGACGATCAAAAGAGAAGTGGATTCGCTCGGGCGTTTGAAATACGCGATATTTTCATTTGTCTACTATTCGAAAGAGGAAATCGACGAAAATAATAAGGCTAAGAGATGGAAATGACATATGTGATACTAATGAGATAGAAGTGAATAAGAGGGAGGAGTGGGAGATGGGATGAGAGGCAGAATATGGATGGGAATGGAAGGGGGAAATGGGGAGCGGGAAATGGACGGAGTGAGAGAGGCGGAGGGAAGGCAAGTAGAACTGCAAAATCATGAGTATATGATAACAATCAACCCATTTCTTTTCTGATTTAAAATAAAACAATATCATCTATCTAATGACCATGACCAACCAGAGAAGTAACGAAAACAAAGATAAAAAACCCAATGTGCTCCCAGGCACACTCCCCCATAAACCCTATCCCAACCCCACTCTTTCCTCTCCGATGGTGTTTTCCCCTCTCCCACACTCCATCCTGCTGCATCCATCCTTCACCACACCAGACAGCCAATGCTTTTTACCCATCCCCACCACCTCACGGAGCAGCCTCCACCAAATCCTTTAACCTGCTGAACCTCCACCAAGAACGACCTCTGCAATCTCAGATCTCCAAGCAGATCTTCGACTTCAACACAGCAGCGACCCACCATCACAACCCACCGCCGCCGACTTCCGACATCAACACATCAGCGCCTCCATCTTCTGACCCAACCCATCACCATCGGTATCGATCCAACACACTAGAAACCAGATCCACCTCCACCAGCACTGTACCAGCAACTATTACAACAACCGCAGCAACACCTCGAGATGTTTTGGAACTAGTTCTCGCCATCCCACCACTCGCCTGGTCAACTGTTTTCCAGATCCAGTCAACGGACTCGGATCTAGGTAAGTTCTTCCTGCCTGCTTTTGGATCTGACCCGTATACTTACAGATCCCTCTTTTCTGAAGCGTACGAACAGATCCACCAGAGAACAGTGAGCGGCCACCTCCACGGTCACCATCTTCTCCAGCGTGGCAGACCCGTTCCAGATCCAGAAACGTGTCCAGAATTGGCTTCCCTCCAACATGTATTCTCTATATCAAGTATTTCAAATGTTTTAGTTTTTACTAAAACAAAACAAGCAGTTATTTTTAAAACAGTTTTAGGAGGAGAACAGCTATGTTTTAATTTATCATCTGTTATTCAAAAGTTTTGTAAAACTTATAAGAAACTGTATAATGTGATGGAGTTTTTTGTCACAAAAATTACTGTGGTGGATGAAAAACGTTTGATTATTATTTTTATTTTCTCAGTATTTACAGTTGTTAATGAAAATGTGTATAAAGCTCATAAGTTAGTATATGAGTATATTAAGGAATTTTCCAAAATGAAAAAAAGGTGTTCTGGGGTTGTTCCTAATCAACCCCATCCCTTTCAATGATTCACATAGCCTGGAACTGTCAAGGTATCGGCAATCCTTTGACAGTCCAGGCAGCCTGTGACCTCTGCGCTAAGCATCGTCCGGAGGTACTGTTTCTATCTGAAACAAAAAATAATTATGAAAAGCTTGATAATATCGCAAACATTTTGGATATGAGCTTGATTAAAACTATTGAACCTATTGGGGCGAGAGGTGGTCTCGCGTTAATGGGGAAGAAGGAATTGAAAATTAAAGTTATAAAAGCTTCGGCTAATTTTATACACACTAAAATAGAGGGTTATAATATGACCCCTATATTTTATACATATGTTTATTTAAACCCATATGATATTGATAAAGAAATTTCTTTTAATTTCTTAAATACTTTAAAACCCCAAAATTCTCCTTGGACTCTAATAGGTGATTTCAATTGTATTAGATTTCTTAAGGAAAAATTAGGTGCTAATGTATGCCACAAAAAGTCTATTAAAAATTTTAATAAATTTATAAACCTCCACAATTTGGAGGAAACAACCTCTTATGGTTGTAGATTTACATGGACAAACAAAAGAGCTAATAAAAAGCTTATAAAAGCTATCTTAGACAGAGCTATCCATAACTCTGAATGGGATAAGCTATTTCCTAATGCTTGGGTAGCAGCTGTACCTGCCATTGGATCAGATCACTGCCCCTTGATACTACACCATGATAAAACAGATAAGAAAAATAAAAGGAGATTTTATTTTGAAAGCTTTTGGACAACAGAAACTGATTGTTTAAACATTGTTAAAAATATATGGAAAGATTATAGCTCTCTAAGGGGAAACCCTAATGCAGTTATTAATCATAAACTTAAAAAATGCAGTCAAGCATTAAGAGATTGGAATAGAAGAAAGTTTGGAAATAATAAAATCCAAATAGAGAACCTTATAAAAAAATTAGAAATTATATCTAATACTAACAATCCCAATTTCAACTGGGACGAATACAATTGTATAACCAAAGAACTAGAAGAAACTTGGAATAGAGAGGAAAGTTTCTGGAAAGAAAGATCAAGAAACATTTGGCTTAAAAAAGGTGAAAAAAATACAAAATATTATCATGCTTGTACAAAAGAAAGAAGAAGCAGAAATAAGATATCTAATATCACTAATGAAAATGGTGCATGGCTTGATAATAAACATGAAATAAGCATGGAAATTACCAATTATTTCAATAATATATTTACAACTGTAGGGAAAAGAGATTATACTAATACTATTAATCTTATATCTAGTAAAATTGATGAAAGATCAGCAGATAACTTAAATAAACACATCAGTGAAGAAGAAGTTAAAAAAGCAACTTGGGAATTAGGACCTAATAAAGCACCAGGTCCTGATGGATATAATGGAATATTCTTCAGAACTTACTGGGATATAATTAAACTTGATATCATGAGAATAATAAATAATTTCTGGAATAATAAGGGTGACTTATCTGACTTAAATCAAACTCTTATTACTTTAATTCCCAAAATTAATAAACCTACAAATATTAAACACTATAGACCAATTAGTTGCTTTAACTTTATTTATAAGATTATAGCAAGAATATTGGTTAATAGATTACAACCTTTTATGAATTCCCTAGTTGGAGAGCATCAAAGTGCTTTCATTCCTAATAGAAAGATACAGGAAAATACTATGATTGCACATGAGGTAATTACCCATATTAAAAGAAGAAAGAAAACCAAAAAATATATGGTTGCTGTTAAAGCAGATATTAAAAAAGCCTATGAGTATATAGAATGGGACTTTTTACAAGATCTCCTTATTAAGATTGGTTTTAATGTAGGTTGGGTTAGAAAACTTATGATATGTATCACCTCTGTCTCCTACTCAATATTAATTAATGGTGAAGTTCACCAAGTACAAAAACCCACCAGAGGAATAAGACAAGGGGATCCTCTTTCACCCCTTATCTTTTGTCTTATATCTCAAACTCTAAATGATTTAATTGCAGAAAAAAAAGAAAACTACCTTCTTAAAGGAGTCAAAATAGGAAATAACTGTCCAGCTATCACTCATCTACTCTTTGCTGATGATAGTCTTTTCTTCCTTAATGCTGATAACATTGAATTACAATCTTTCAATGACATTATGAACAAATATAAAAATGCTACTGGTTTATGCCTTAATTTTAATAAGTGTGGGGTCATTTTTAGCCCTAATACACCAACCTTTATCCAAAATGTAATGGCTAAAAGATTGAATATGAGAAGAACTAACAACCTAGGTGATTACTTAGGACTTCCAACTGAATGGAGTAGGAATAAATCAAAAGATCTACAATTTTTAATAGATAGAATCCTACAAAAGTTTGAAAACTGGAAAACCCTTTTCCTTTCAGAAGGGGGTAAAGAAATCTTAATTAAAGCAGTCATCCAAAGTTTGCCTAACTATATAATGTCAAACTTTATTTTTCCAAAGAACATTATAAATAAAATCCATTCAATTATTGCCCAATTCTGGTGGGGAGATAAAGGAAAAAAAAGAATACATTGGGCTAATTGGGATATACTCACTAGATCAAAATTTGAAGGTGGGTTAGGATTCAGAGATCTACACCTAATGAATAAAGCTCTATTAGGAAAACAAGCTTGGAACCTAATAAATAAAGAAGATTCTCTTCTTTATAGAATCCTTAAAGGAAAATATTTTAAAAACTGTAGTTTCCTTGAAGCTAAAATTGGAAGCTCACCCTCATGGGGATGGAGAAGCTTACTAATAGGTAGAGATACATTTAAGAATAATATTAAATGGAAATTAGGTGATGGAAAGAATATTAATATGTATAAACATAATTGGATATGTGACATTAAACTACCTATCCAACCAAAAAATTCTAACCTACTTTGGGTTAACCAACTTATTAAAGAGGATAAATCTTGGGATACTGAACTCTTAAACTTTATTTACCCCAAGGAAATCAAAGAAAAAATAGAAAGAATGGTAATACCTAAATTTCTATGTAAAGATCAAATTAGTATAGATTACTGTAAAGATGGTACTTATACAGTCAAGGAAACTTATCATAAACTAAAAGAGGATGAAACTATTCTCCAAAATATTAAAAATATGAATAACCCTACATCTTCTAATACTAGGGATAAAAACATTTGGAAACTTATTTGGAAAATGGAAACCCAATCAAAAATAAGAAATTTTATGTGGAGAGTTATAAGAAACCTTTTATCTACAGGAGAAAACCTTTTTAAAAGGAAATGTGCAAAAGATAACATTTGTAAAATTTGTGATAATAATATTGAAACAGTGGAACATATGCTTTTCAGATGCCCTTGGGCAAAAAGTGTATGGTTTACTAGCCCTTTGAATTTAAAAACTGATAATGATACTACTTTAAATGTAGAATTTTGGATTTTAAATCATGTACAAAACATTATTAAAAAGTTTGATAATCATGATAGGATTTTTGAACTTATATGCATTATAATGTGGCATATATGGAAAGATAAGAATAATTTTATCTATAATGGAAAAAAATGTGAACCTTTGAATACAGTTAGGAAAGCTACAGAGAATTGGAAAGAATATTATAAAATCTCAAACCCTCACGATTTAAACTTTCTAGATAAGTTAGAGGAAGTTAATAACATTAATGATATTGGAATAAATATTAATAATAATATTCCACATAATCAAAAATTCAAAGATAAGTGGAAAAAACCTCCACCTAATAAATTTAAAATTAATTGTGATGCAGCTTTTTCCGATAAGGGAGCTGCAATAGCATGTTTAGTTAGGAACTCTAATGGGGAATTTGTAGCAGGTAATAGTTGGAAGATTGCGGCAGATTCGGTGTTAGAGGCAGAGGCCACAGGGATCTTGAAAGCTACAGAAATGGCTTCAAATTATCCTTTTGGAAGCGTGATTATAGAGAATGACTCAGCCACTATTATGAAGCCTCTTTCGTCAGCATTACCGGTGTTGAGCCATTCAATTAAAAATTTAGTTTGTAATATTTATTATTTTGCTGAATTATCATCTCCTTCTTTTTCTTTTGTATCTAGAAGTAGAAATGGGACAGCTGACTGGATTGCCAAACAGAAGCTTCTTAGCACTCTGTTTGGTAATTGCGGTGTTTGTATCCTTCCTCAGTTAGCTACTTTGATTTGTAATGAAGCCGAGCCTTCCGGGGTGGGCTAAACCTTGTAACCTTTTCTACTATCTATATATTATTATGCATTTGAACAAAAAAAAAAAAAAAGACCATGACCAACCATATTCCATTTCAGTATCGATCTTTTCTCTCTCTTAGCTCCGGTACGCCTTTTTCTCTCTCTTTTCATCTTTTCTTCTTCGCTAAGTTCGCCTCCTCGATCTACTCCTCTTTTGAGGGTAGTAGATCACGCTTTCTTCTGAGTAATCACGATCGAAACACCTTTTGTGGAATGGGTATATCAACGGATGGATTACGAGGGTTCAGCCTAGGGTTAGGTTTATACAAATTAGGGAAAAGGGTAATAATTACAAATCAAAGGTCTACAATCAATCTTCGAAGGATCATCAGCTCATTTGAGGTTATCTATGCTAATGATGAAGATTATTTTAGAGATTCGAAGCAAAAGATGATCTTACCTAAACCGGATTTGATTAAACAAAACCCTAGCAATGATGTCAAGGTTAGTCTATCAGATGTGTTTTTCTATTTCTCGTTTTTGCTTCGGATATGGCAGGAAAGGATGGAAAACCCCAAATCTCTAACATTGGGGAGGCCAAGAGACGTATTGGAGGAGGCAATAAAGGCACGCGGAAAGCTTATCAAGAACAATTATTACGCTAGAAAGGTAGGATATATTTTATTGGTTAAAAATTATCATAACTACAACCTAGGGGAAGGGGCTGAAGACTGCGTAGGACATCGCTATACTCAAAGTATGCAGAAGTCCCCTCGTTCCAAGCGAAGTGTAATGAAGAAGAACAAAGAGAACCCCCTCAGCAATTCACTATATAAACCATCAGCTCTTGCTCTAAGGAGGTTCAACATTTCCTTTCTCTCCTCCACCCCAAATTCATACTACCCTCTTCAGCTAATTCCGTCTTTCTGCTTTAAGCTTTTATTACCTTGTTTTACTAACTTTTATTTCTATCAAGCTGCTGTGTCTACCTGCTTCTGTGCAGGACTTAAAATGGCAACGAGAGACTATCACGCATTACCAATCATCCCGCTCACAGACCACAAAGCTCGTAAGCTTGGAGTTATAGACATCGGATCAAAAGCTAGACTAGTGGAAGGTTTAAAGGAGGAGAAGGGCATCCTAATTAGAATTGTTGGTGATTCTCCAGTATATGCATTCCAGGTCAGGAAATTCATTGAGGAGCGATGGGGTATACAAGGTCATTATAGGCTTTCTGATGTTAAAACCAACATGTTTAGACTCGAAATCTTTAATGATAAAGAGTTTAAACGTGTTTGGGAAATGAGGCCAAGCATTTTTCAAAAAATGCATGTTAGCTTGACAATGTGGCCACTCACTAAGGAATTTAAGGACCTCTCAACTGATTACTCTTCTATTTGGATACAAGTGAGGGGCTTAGCTTTCAAACAGAACAACATAAACACAGTCAAAGCTCTGGAGAAGTGCTTTATCAGAATCGAGGCAGTTGATTTTCCCTCCAACATGAACAATGACATCAAAGTTCTTAGGTTTCGTGCAAGAATTAATTTAAAGTACCCATTGCCACCAGGGGCCTACCTGTATCAAGAGGAAGGTATTGCTTGGATTATATTTCAGTATGAAAACATAGGTTCGTTGTGTTTCAGATGTGGGAAAATTGGACATCAATATGTGGAGTGTCCAATTAAGCAGATTAAAGAAGTTGAAGACGTAGATGAGAGGAGAAAGGTGTCATGGAGCATTGATAATGTTGCTAAATTTCCTCCTTTTAATCCTATATATGGTTTATATTTAAACACAAATGGAGAATTTAATTTATACAACTATAATGATGTAGCTGACAAGAGTGCAGGTCTAACTTACAAAGGTGCTGTTATGAACAAAGGAATACAAATAAATGAAGGAGGTAACAACAACATTAACAACTATAAATATCAAACCAAAGGGAGTTCGAGCAAAGCAGTTAACCAGAAATTCACGAGAGAGGAGAAAGAAAAAGAAGAACTGGAATGGGAAGCGTGGAACAAACAGATACATGATCTTAGGAACGAGCTTCATGAATCAACACAAAAGATTGAAGCATACAAAAGAGCACATGGCATCACAGAAAATGAAGAGGAAGGAAATGGAGGAGATATACGAGCCACTCTGATGGCTTTTGAAGAAGAGATGAGGAAAATCAAAGGCAAACAAGTGGCAAATAGAAGCAACACCACTGATCCCACTATGGAGACCTCATCAAACTACCAACAAAATATTAAGAGGAGAAGAGATGGGAAACTAGGGGGTTTAGAGTCAGGAAACAGTGTTGTAAATTCAAAAGTGGCGGGTAGTTTTAAGAAACTAAGAGTAATAGATTCTATCGAATCTATAGAAAACTTTGTAAACAAAAATCAATTTAGCATTTTAGAGAGTGAGAAAGAAGGTGAGGAGAGCGTGGTTTTTATTAAAGAGGTGAGGAATGAAACTGATAACTCTTCAAAAATGGAGGATGAATTTGATTCACGTTTTGAGCCAGAAGAAGAAGAAAAAGAAGGAAGTTACGAGAACAGCGAAAATTACTTCGATAAAGACTATGTAGGTGGGGGAGAAGACCATGACATGAACTTCCAATACAATGATGCTGAGGAAGATGAAGAGGAGCAAGTGAACATGAAGAACGGAGGCGGCAACTCCAAAAAAGCCGCACATTACATATGACGACCTTATTCTGGAATGTTCAGGGTATTCGAGCACCCTTAACATTAACCAGAATAAGCTCGATGTTGGCTCAATTTCGTCCTAAGGTGGTTGCTTTCTGTGAGACTATGCTACGAGAGGTAGACTCTCGTGAGGTGGTGAATCGTTTTGGCTTTAAAAACTCGTTTTTTGTTGATCCCTCTGGAGTCTCTCATCACTCTGGAGGTTTCATGGTTTTGTGGCAAGCTGAGGTGCAGCTTGAAGTGGTTTTTAGTTGTAATTTCTTCGTAATTGTTTTGATTAATGAACTTTGCTTTTCGTATTATACTGTTTTTTTGCATGCACCCAATGATTTTAACCAAAGGAAAGATACATGGGATGAAATTACACAATGGAGTAACAATATTGATAAACCGTGGATAATTTTGGGAGATTTCAATGAAATTATGAACTTAAGTGAAAAGAGAAGCAGGAATCAAGCTAACATAAACCATATAAATACTTTCCTTAGCTTTACACACGATAATTCATTAGCAGAAATAAAATCTAATGGTTGTTTCTTTACTTGGTCCAACAGGGTAGAAGGTGAGAAGAACGTTAAAACAAGGATTGATCGAGGACTAGCAACATATGAATGGATGGGAAAGTTCCCTAGATCCCAAATTTACATCCCTCCTGCTATTGGGTCGGATCACTCTCCTCTTATTTTACATAACGATATTAGTATGAATTCCGGTATTAAATTCTTTAGATTTGAAACTAGATGGTTAGATAATAATGAGTGTAGAGAAGTTATCAGTAAAAGTTGGAATGAACCTAATGACCATATACCCATACCGAACTTTATAAAAAAAAGAGAATTCACTAAAAATGAACTTACTAAATGGAGCATCAAAAATTTCAAGAACCATGAAATTACCATTAAAAACCTGCAAAACAAATTAATTGAAATCAACGGTAATAAGAATCTCAAGGATACCACTCGGGAAGAGGAAGATATAAAAGAACTCATTAGATTAGAGTATGCTAAAGAGGAAAAATACTGGTTTGATAGAGCTAGGCAAAATTGGCTTACCTTTGGAGATAAAAATACTAGATTTTTCCATCTTGCTACTATTAAGCGTAGGAAACATAATAGAATAACTAGAATAAAAAATAAAGAGGGAGAGTGGACGGATAGTGATAAGGATATAAAAGAAAACTTTCAGGAATTCTATAAAAACCTCTTTAAAGATAGATGCAGTACAGAGGAGAGCATGAATAAAGCTATAAAATTCATCAAACCGAGAGTCACAGATGAAATGAACACTGAACTTACCAAAAAACCCACAATAGAAGAAGTGGAAAGAGCCGTTTTGGACCTATCTGCATCAAAGGCTCCAGGGCCAGATGGATTAAATGGTAAGTTTTATAAAGAATTCTGGGACATAGTCAAAGAGGATACATTAAAAATTATCGAGGATTTTTTTGATAATAACTGCTCCTTGGAAATGATAAACGATACACTTATTAGTCTGATTCCGAAAGGAACTACACAGGAGGGACTTGGTGACTATCGTCCTATTTCTTGTGTAAATTTCATTTATAAAATTATTACAAAGATTCTATCCAATAGATTAAAAGGAATTATGGATATCATTATCTCTCCTACACAATCTGCGTTTATTAAAGGTAGAGCTATACAGGATAACATTATAATAGGACAGGAAATATCTTTCTTTATGAGCAGGAAAAGAAAAAACAAGAAACATATGGCAGCAATTAAAATTGACATGGCAAAGGCGTACGATCAGGTAAGATGGAATTTTCTCTTTAAAGTTTTGGGGAAAATTGGATTCTGTGAAACTTGGATAAATTGGATGAAAAATTGTATCACTTCGGTTTCATTTCATATCAACTTAAATGGTGAAAGACTAGAAAAGTTTTATCCAGGAAGAGGATTGAGACAGGGCGACCCTTTATCCCCTTTTCTTTTCTCGATTATGACTGAATCTCTCATCAGCATCATGGAGAACTACATAGAGAAAGATATAATCAGAGGCATAAAAATTAATAGGAATTGTCCGATGATATCTCATTTATTGTTTGCAGACGACTCCCTTTTTTTTCTGGAATTAAATGAAACAAAGATAGAATCTTTCAAAGAATGTTTAGATATATATTGCGAAGGATCAGGACAACAAGTAAACCTACAAAAATCAGCTATCTTTTTCAGCAAAGAAACTCCCGAGGAAGTGAGACAGGAAATAACAAATAGTCTTCAAATTAAAGAGACAGAAGATCTCGGAAATTACCTAGGGATTCCACTATGTCACAAAAGATCAAAAGTCGAATCCCTAGGATGGATCGCGGAGAAAGTTTTCAAGAACACAGAGGGTTGGAAAGCGAAACTACTCTCTGAAGGAGGGAAAGAAGTCCTCATCAAAGCTATTCTCCAAGCAATTCCAAATTATTATATGTCTATTTTCTCCTTCCCTATTACCTTTTGCAATAAACTCATTTCTGCTATCGCTAACTTCTGGTGGAGTTCAGGTGAAAAAAATAGAATACACTGGGTCGCATGGGAAAAAATTGCAGTTAGTAAACTTATCGGAGGCCTGGGTTTTAAAGATTTCAAAAAAATGAACACGGTTCTACTTGCAGCACAGGCATGGAGACTCATGAGCTCCCCGAACAATTTGGCTGCCAAACTCCTCAAAGGTATTTATTTTAACAAATCTAGTTTCTTAAAATGCAAGCTTAGACAAAGTAGAACTTGGAATTGGGCAAGCCTAATAGAAGGAAGAGACTTCATCAAAAAACACGGAATAGTTGTCATAGGTGATGGTAAAGACACAAACATTTGGGAGGACAGATGGTTGGACACAGAATGGAAACTAGATAAACCCAAAGGTACGAAGGTATCTAAAGTTAGCGAGTTAATTAGAGAAGGGAAAAATGAGTGGAAAGAAGAAGAATTGGATGAAATCTTCCCAGAGCCAATCATTCACATTATCAAAAATACAAAAATCCAAGAATTTGGACCTCAAGACATACTAATTTGGCCTTATGGGAAGAATGGTAATTATGATACAAAGACAGGCTATAGGGTAATTACGGAAGAACAAGTAAGGAATAGAGCAACAACGACAAATACTAAGAGACTAGAAGACTCACCAATATGGAAGATGATATGGAAATCCAATATTCCAAAAAAAATCAAATTATTCATGTGGAGATTAGTTAATAATGCCATACCAACAAGGAACAACCTTCACAAGAAAAAATGTGCTGAGGGAACAAATTGTCTATGGTGTAATGAAAATATTGAAAACATAGAACATCTATTGCTGCATTGTACTATGTGCAAAGATATATGGGCAGGAACATTCCTCCAAATCAAAATACAAGACAAGAATTGCGAAAGCATAGAGGTTTGGTTCATGAACATAATTAAATCATATACAGAAGGAGGTTGGGAAGAAAACATCATTAGAGACTTTATCATGATTAATCTCTGGAATATATGGAAAGCAAAAATGAAGGCCACACACGAAGGAAACCCGGTTTGCGGGACTGGTATAAATATTGCATCAAAGAAATTGATGCAAGATATTCACGGGATAAACTGGGTTGCAGAGAATTATAAGGGCTTTAAGAAGCAAGACGAAGGACATAAAAATAATAATAGTAGAGAGGAAGAAAACCAAGATTTCTATTTCTACTGCGATGCTTCCTTCACAAACAAGTGGGATCCTACGGGACTGGCAATTATAGGACGTGAGAAAAACGGGAATAAAATATTTGAATATAGCAAGAACACCAATTGTGACTCAGCACTGAAAGGGGAAGCGGAAGCTATTTTTAGAGCTACCCAAATAGTTAATATCTTCCCAACAAAAAAAGTTACGATTTTTTCAGACAACCTTGAGATCATTCAAGGTACGAAGCAGGTGTCAGCAGCGCGTTGGGATATCCAACCCATCCTTTACAAGATTATCAGTAATGCTGAAGAGCACGGGCAGATCACCTTTCGCCATATTAAAAGGGAGCTCAACAGCAACGCAGATAAACTTGCAAAAGAAGCTAGACACAGGGCAACGGAACAACGTCGAAACACGCCTAGCGTGTTCGATCTATCAACTTATTTCAGTAAACTAGGAATAGGATAACTGATTAGCTTGTTGGGGTGTCTTTACACCCCCCATATGTCAAAAAAAAAAAAAAAAAAAAAAAAAAAAAAAAAAAAAACCATATTCCATTTCAGAAGTAAAATCTAGCAAAAAATGTGTTTTGGTCTGTTATCTTCAAAAATGAAAAAAATCATAAGTATATAGTGACGATCTGACATGTTTCTCTTCTAATAAACAATGACACAAAATTCTCGAGCTAATAAGAAAAATTGTTTATTTTTATTTCGAAAGTAAAATTTGACAAAGTGTTTGACTATTAACCCACAAATTGATCAATTTTAGTCAAAATATGCAAAATGTAGGATAACAAATTAATACGTCTTTCTTCTAATATAAAATAAAACAACTTCCTTGAGCTAATGACCAAGAATCGGTTATTTTTATCCATACAACCATATTCTCGAGCTAGTAAATTAAAATTGGTTACTTTTATTCTGAAAATTAAATTTGACAAAGTGGGTGAGTGTATGATCATGAATCAACCTATTTTTCTTTTAATATAAGGTAAAATAACATCTTTGAACTAATGAGCAATTATCATCCAGTTTTATTTTGAAAGTTGAACCAGACAAAATTTACGAGTGTTTACCCATAAGCGGAGTCGTTTTTTTTTACAAGAATGCAATTTGTTTTTTTTAGTATATGATCACGAATCGACTCGTTTCTCTTCTAGTATAAAATAAAAAAAATATATCCTCTAGCTTATGACCAATAATCAGTCATTTTTATTTCAAAAATAAACATGATTATTACACATTTATTCATTGTATTTCAGTATTTTAGCATGAATTAAAGTTTCAATATCTTGATAAATGCTTCATATATGAACCCTACTTTTAATTTATGACATTTTATTGTGTTTTGAGATATTTACATTGAAATGAATTGAATGTTTTGCATTGGGTATGTACTTGTATTTAATTTTAGCCTTTACCTTGATAAAGTAGTGGGTTGGGTAGAGTAATCGCGACTTTTACCTGGGAGAATGGTTAGATTATGGAAAGTAGTATATAAACGTTCGGTATGCATTAATGAACCGGAGGTCTTGACTACCTGAATAGTCAATATGGTTAGTATCCATCGCATTTGAAAGCATTGTACGGTCAATTAAGAGAGGTCCCTAGCGTTGTAGGACAACCCCTTATCTCCCCGAGAGTGATTTAGGGAGATTGTAGAATCCTGACTATTGTTAAAATATCAATTCTCCCTTATATCAATAAACACGTGCGTTCATAACTAGTGGGGAATACTATCGACTCTTAAGCTATCTTCTCATCTTATTTCCTTCGTAATATTTCAATTCAACCTTTTAGTTATCTTATTGTTAATCGTATTTTAATATTATTGCATTTTAGTCCTTACTTGAAAAAGAATATCTTTCATATTTTTATATAATTGCAACTCAACACCTCTACACTTCTTGAACACATAAACACATTAACCTCGTAATCCATTTGGAGAACGATGCCTCTTACCTACCTTATTCTTACTTCTCGACGATCCGTATGCTTGCGGGTAGTGCTCTCTTGGTGTTGATTTATGGGGTTATTGTTGAAAACATCCTTCTTAAACTCTCTAATTGTTTTTTTATGCCTTCAATAATCTTATTTATAAAAAAATGCCTAATGAAATAATTATTTATAGAAAACATCCCCTTTATATTTTCTATACCTTTATTAATTCCATCACATCCGCGCGTCCGTGAAATTTTTTTAAAATCGTCATAACTAATTCAAAAAAAATCAAAAAATTAAAAAAAAAATATTTTTGAATAAATCTAATTAATATTTACGTCTATGAATTTTTTTGATTTTTTTTGAATTTTTTTAATTTTTTCGAATTTTTTTAATTTTTTTTTCGCAGACACGGAATTCCATGTTTTAAACCGTGAAATAAACATGGAATTCCATGTTTTAAACATGGAATTCCATGTTTCAAACATGAAATTCCATGTTTAAAACATGGAATTTCGTGTCTGCGAAAAAAAAAATTAAAAAAATCAAAAAAAATCAAAAAATTCAGAAAATTCCGAAAAAAATCATAGACGTAAATATTAATTTGATTTATCCAAATATAATTTTTTTTGATTTTTTTGATTTTTTTTGAATTAGTTATGACGATTTTAAAAAAATTTCACGGACGCGCGCGCGTGTTTATTAGTTTTTTTCTTATTTTTTAATTGTTAATTATAAGGGGGCTGTTTTCAATAAATATTTTTTTCTAGGCACCTTTTTCTAAATAAGTTTTTTAATAGGCATCAATCAACAATTGGCTCTTGATTTATTTATTACACCTTTGGGGATGGACACCTATACTTGGCCAGGGTAAAGGTTGAAATTGAATGGAAAATACATAATCAAAGTAATTCTTTCAATTATTCATAATCTCAAATTCAATGAAAAAATAAATTCAATCCTAGTGTTCATACATATAACGATTTGACAGAGGTTCGAGCCAAAGAGAAATCCGGTGATTTTTTATGGTAAAATTTAGAAATTTTCTAATTTAAAAATTAAAAATTAATTATTTGAAATAAAACCTAACCATCTCAAAAATTTCTATATTTGTAAGAGATATAAAAGAAAAAGTTAATGAAAATAAAAACTTGTAAGAATTGCCCCAAAAATCTTATCATCATATTAATTTTAAAAACTCTAATAACTCGATTTTTTTTTAAAATATGAGGGTAGCTTGTTTGGATTTCATTTTTCTAATTTAACCGTGGATATAAAACACTTAAGGGGGTGTTTGTTTGCACTTAATGAGATCTGAATCTGGTTCATTAAGACATTGGATCAATTAGACTGTTTGTTTTTCTTGACCAATTCAGATTTGAATGACTCTTAATTGGTCTGATTCATTCAGATTTTAAACTAGGTGTTTGTTTGCACTTAATGAGATCTTAATCTGGTTCATTAAGACACTGGATCAATAAGACTGTTTGTTTTTACTGTCCAATTCAGATCTGAATGGCTCTTAACGGGTCTGTTTCATTAAGATTTCAAACTAAGGTGTCGTTTGTTTTTTTATGTGATAAGTACTGAATGCTGAATGAACAACTGAATAGCACTTATTCTGTTAAGAGGCAATGTCTGAATGATTCAGACTTGGTTTGAAATCTTAATGAAACAGACCAGTTAAGAGGCATTCAAATCTGAATTGGTCAGAAAAAACAAACTGTCTTATTGATTCAGTGTCTTAATGAACCAGATTAAGATCGCATTAAGTGCAAACAAACACCCCCTAAGTCTGAATCATTCAAACACTGCCTCTTAACAGAATAAGTCATATTCAGTTGTTCATTCAGCATTCAGCACTTATTACTTAAAAAAACAAACGTCACCTAAGTCTGAATCATTCAGACACCGCCTCTTAACAAAATAAGTTCATGTTCATTCAACAATCAGCATTTATTACTTAAAAAACAAACGACACCTTAAGGTTTGGGATTTTTTACTTTTGGATTGGGTTGGAGTTGGGCCTTTCAATATTGAAACTGGGCTCCGTTTTTGCTCTAATTTGATCAAAATATCTTTACAAACCCTTTGCCACTTGGGTTTATCGATAAAAAGTGGAAGAAACAAAAGAAAATTTGAAGAATCAAATTTACGAAGATGATGATGACGACGTTGAAGGGTTCGATTGAAGATAATTCTAAGGCTACGCATATGAAGAGTTTACCTGAAACACCTCATTGCTCCCTCAAAGTTTTAAAATTGACAATCTTCTAACAATCTTTAATGATTGCGTAGCTTTGTTTACATTCTCATTTATGGATTTGGAGTATGTGGAGATATGGGTAATGAAGGAATATGGAGTAGTGGGATCTTGGACTAAACAATTCAAAATTTCTGGTATGAAAAACACATGTAAATGGTGGTATCCTCGTTTGCTATGGAAAAATGAAGCTATACTTATGGAGACCAATTTTGGCGAAGAGAAAAGGAAACCACGGAAACTGGTATCATGTGCCCTCGACACCCATAAAATGACTGATACAAGATTTATCAATTTGAATTATTATGATATATATGGAATCATGGTTTATAAGGAGAGTTTGGTTTCAATATAGTTTACAACCTTGAGAATCTTGAATTTTACTGTATTGCTCTTTATTACTGTCCAAACTTGTGTTTTATTTCATTTGTTTTTTATGTTCTTTTTTTAAGCAAAGTTGTCCATAGTTCATTATTCTGTTACTTGACTGTTTATTTAATTGTTTACACATTTGAATTTGATTATTCATTCTTAAGTGTACTTTTGGCATCTTTAGTCATTGAAAGGAAATTTATGTGAATCGGAAGGTAAAATGGAAGTATATTATTTATGGATTTGCTTTATTTGTTTTCCATAGCCGTTTACCATATAGCTGGTAGATAAAGCATTACAGGAAGACACATCTCATTCAAGCATTTCATCAAACACTCTACGTGCAGTGTTTAATTTCCCTCACGTGAGGTTAAAAAAGAACCAAAGACGATTGAGCAAAGCTAATTCAAAGCTGACCCTGATGAAAGGGAAATACAATGAAACTGTTGGTCCATTTTTTAAAAATGACAATGCAAAGCAAAACTATATTATTTCTTTTATTGATTTTATCCTCTATTTTATCTTAAGCTTTGAAGAGTTTAAAAAACAAAGTGACCTTGGGTAAACGAAAGTAGCTGTTGTAGGTGAAAAATTCACCGTTCGTAATGAAAAGAAATGGAAAGCAATTCAAAACAGAAATAGAAATATTGATTTAAAATGTCAACTAGCTATTACAAACGAAAATCCAAAACTTACACGGAATACGTAGCAAAAAACAATTACACGGAAAAGCCTAGCGTTTAAAAGATATAATTGTAGGTGAAAAATTCACCGTTCGTAATGAAAAGAAATGGAAAGCAATTCAAAACAGAAATAGAAATATTGATTTAAAATGTCAACTAGCTATTACAAACGAAAATCCAAAACTTACACGGAATACGTAGCAAAAAACAATTACACGGAAAAGCCTAGCGTTTAAAAGATATTCCGGTGGTGTGCCGGTATCTTCAAACGGAAAAGACTAGTAGCCTACTACAATAACTTTGAGAGAGAAGTGAAGTAGGGAGAGAGTGGTTTTTTGCTGTAGCTTTGTTGTGATTTTCGTTTCAGTTACAAGTGGGGAGTGAGCACTATTTATAGGGGAGGGGAAGTTCTGAAAAACCTTTGTCACTTGTAACGGACCAATTAAGTCCGTGATTAGAGGGAGCGTGATTGACAAGTTGACCAGCTTAATGGGAGCGTGATTAGAGGAGCCTTGTCCAGCGTTTTATCTTCTGATAGATTGTCAAGGGCACTATAAGAGCTCCACCCAAAACTTGTTTCATTTTTCGACTCCCCACGTCCCCACGTCCCCACCGGGGCCGGGCCGGGCGGGTGGGTGGTGGTGGTGCGCGCGTGTGGGTTAGGTTATTGCTTTGCCATGTGCATGGGTGTTGGCTTTTGGACATTGTTGAGAGTATCAAGTAGATAAATGGTTTTATACTCCCTCCACCCACCGATGTGGGAAGTAAACATTTTGTTTACTTTCAAATATTCCAACAGCTGTTAACTCTAATTGCTATCTCTAAATGATAATTGAGTAATTCTCACAAAGTTAACTATGTATTTCATTCACACAAATCTTAATAAACCATTATATGTTAACATGTCTTGAAACACCTCAGTGCTCAAATCAAAACAAATTATAATATCATGATCAGTCTCATAAATTGTCGAAATGCCGCTTAACTTCTCCACCTACCATTAAATGAAAAAGAATAATGAATTTGAGGTAAAAAAAAAATGTAATTATCCCTCCAAAAAAAAGATGGATAAACTCGATTAAATATGTTAAAGTTAAGAAAATGTCACAATTAACTAGGTACAGTCAGCTACATTCTATTTAACAAATAGTGGAGTGAATTGTGGAGGAAGGTGGACCTGACAAATACTTGGGTGTGTGTTTTAAAAAAAAAAACCTAATAAACTACTTTAATATTGTGATGAACCATGACAAAAGCCATTACAAAAAAAAGAAGAAAGAAACAAAAGCAAAAGTAAAGGCAACATCCTGAAATTCCAAAATAAAATTGATATCACTCTACTCCAAAACAAAACCCTCAAAAGTTTGCTTTTTTCTTTTGAGTAATGATATTTGTCACCCTTTTTGTATCACTCTTTTATCACCTCCTACGTGTATGCCTACATGGACCAATGAATTGATTTCTCTATCCTATTTAATTTTTCTGTATCTTCTATTCAAGGAAATCAATACATATATATAGAAGGGTGATAAAAGGGTGACATGAAAAGGGGTGACATATATCATTACTCTTTTCTTTTAGCTTCAAAGCTTGCATTTTCACACACACACAAATCTCAACAATCAGTTCAATTAGTTTACTGATAAGAACAGACCCAGCCTAAAATGGCAGTTTCTTTACCCATCTTAGTGATCATTATGTCTCTTCACTTCATCGCCTTCGTCTTCGCTGTCGGTGCCGAAAAACGTCGTTCCCCGGTACCCTTTTACCTCGTTAATTAACTCTTTTTTTATGGTAATCGAATAAAATATTCTTATGGTATATATTTGTTCAATCTTTTGAAGGCGAAGGTGGTGCCAGACCAGTACGATGAAAAAACATACTGTCAGTATGGAACAGATGCATCGACGGTGTACGGACTATCAGCGTTTGGTTTGCTTTTGATAAGTCAAGTGGTGGTTAACGGCGTTACTAAGTGTTTGTGCTTTGGTAGAGGGATGATGGGTGGCAAGTCTACTACTTGCGCTATTTTCTTCTTTGTCTTTTCATGGTAATTTTCTCAAATTACTTTATTACTGCTATATCATTTAATTGTCTTTTGTCGGTGTAATATTCATCACATGCTATCATAATAACTGTGTTGCTTTAATGATTCATATCTAATTATTGTGTTGTGTACCACTATAGAAATTAATTAATATATCCTAAATGACCTAAAATACCCCTCAATTATTTTAACAACTTGAATGCTCTCTTCAGGGTAAGTTTCTTGGGGGCAGAGGCATGTTTATTAGCAGGGTCAGCAAGAAATGCATACCACACTAAATACAGAGCCTCTTTTGGTGATAATAACTTGTCATGTGCCACACTTCGCAAAGGTGTTTTTGCTGCTGGGGCAGCTTTGTCATTACTATCAATGATTGGGTCAATTTGCTATTATTGGACTCATTCAAAAGCGGACACAGGTGGATGGGAAAAGCACAACAGTGAAGGACTTGGAATGACTGGTTCACAATATGAAGATTCAGCTGGAACTAAAGGCTAATCTGGATGGCTTAATTGGAGTTTGTAGTAATGGTTTTATAAGTGTATTGAGGAACTTAGCAGATATGTTAAATATATATTATATATATCATGTCATTGGAGTTTTTGTGAACGGATGAATAGATATTTGTTTTCCTTGATGCCACTATCTATGTACACCTCCGATTAGACCCATTCATTAGTTGTCTTAAAGTTCCTTGCTGTTAGGGGATTTTTTAAGTTCAAATCATTCTGGTCTAAGATTAATTGTAAAAATGTAATCATTTTTGGTCTAAGAATACTTGTAAAGATGTTTGCAAGACGACATGAGGTCTTTCTTTCCTGGGGTTTAAGTTCAAAACCAAAGTAAACAGTCTTGTGCTGAATTTGTGAGACTAGGGAAAAGAGGACATCTAAGATCCCAAAAGAGCTACTCTACAGAAGTTGCATGATTCATCATAACCGGGTGAGGTAAGAAACACCATTAATGAACGAAAGAGTGTTTGATAAGGGATTGAGTGTCAGATATTATGTTTCACTATTTTCACACGTTTCCGGTTATATACTTTTTTATCTTGAAAATTTCTGGGAATTTAAGAGCACCCTATAAAAATAAAAATAATGAAACATAAAACCTGAAACTCAATCTTTTCAACATTATCATCAGGTTCGTTCACAATTACCAAGAATATGCCATCGATTAGTCAATGAAATAAATTAGAAAAACAATTTTTTTCGGATAAAAAGAATATGTAATCGAAAACCTAGAATGTGTTATTCCTCCTTGCATTGTTTTAATCTTGATGATGGGTAACAAGTAGTTTTGATTTCTTTGATTTCGAGGTTATATGTTTCATTATTCTTTAACTATTCAATAACTATGGGAAAGAAAGATGAAGATGAAGAGGAAGAGAGGGCGGGTGTGGTGGTAATTTTTTTTCTATACAATTGAAGTCTAAATTAGACCCGTAAGTACATTAAAATTTACTAAACTCCCGCATGAGTGTACATTAGCACAACCATTTTTATCTCGTGTTAGCAACCTTCATAAGTACTCCGGAGGATCCCTAGATGGGCTCGGATCTTCCTTGATTTTGCTTCTATTTTTGTCATCCAATCCGCACAATAGTTTGTTTCCTGATACACATGAAAGATTTCAGAATTGGCATTCCTCTTGACTATCTTTCTACACTCATATAGTTCTGACCAGTCCACTTTGCTCCCACGGCCCTTCACTGGCGCATGAAACTCCATCAAATCAGTCTCAACCATAACTATTTCGCCATGTCTAACCCGAAGTGTAGTGCAAAAATTTCACCTTGAAAGGCCGATCTTACTTCACAGGATCCCGCGAACCCGTCAAGAAAGTTTTCATGATTGTCTCGAAAGAGGCCCCCGACTCCCGCTAAGTATGTCCTTTTCCTAAACATCCGTCACAATAAGTTTAATCCCAATACTCGGTTTTACCCACTTGACTAAGTGCATCTAGCTGATACGTCTAT
The DNA here is from genome assembly GCA_029959085.1 of Nemophila menziesii. Lineage (NCBI taxonomy): Eukaryota > Viridiplantae > Streptophyta > Magnoliopsida > Boraginales > Hydrophyllaceae > Nemophila > Nemophila menziesii. Next base: position 31,899,551 of record JARWIR010000005.1, read on the forward strand.
CCCTTCATCTCTCTCCTTACCCCACGCGAGCACATAATCAGTCGCGCTATATTTAATTAAAGCTCTCATTGACACCGCCGATTTTCCGTGTATACTATTTCTGAAGCAAACATCATTATGTTCCAACCAAATATGCCAGCAAATAGCGAGCGCTACTGTCGAGAGGTCAAGTCCGTTGTCCTCCCTTTTACATGACAATAATTTCTCCCACCAGCTGCAATTTATTTCAGCCTCGTGTGAACCAGCTTTGACGAGTGGGGCCTGCTGTTGTCACTTCGACCTGCTGCTGCAGAATTTCCGCACCTGAGTTGTAGCGGATGTCTTAGGCTAGGTTCTGTAATCCTATCTCGACCACCTGCAGCAATATTAACTACACAGAAAAAATTAATTTCTTGCAATAGTTTCCAACACCAACAAGATACTGTCCTGCAAATGTGCTGCATATGCTCCTGATGCAGCGCTTCGCCTTCTAGGCCGTCTATCTTGTGCACGAGCTGTCAGTCTCAATCGAGCTAGTACAGGCCATCCCTCTCATCGTACTTCTTGCAATCACGGAAAAAGTAGATTGTTGTTTCCGGCGCTAATCCACAACTTCGACACATCGGGGATACCACCACCCCACGCTTTACAAGATGGGGTTATTGTTGAAAACATCCTGCTTAAACTCTCTAATTGTTTTTTTATGCCTTCAATAATCTTATTTATAAAAAAATGTCTAATGAAATAATTATTTATAGAAAACATCCCCTTTATATTTTCTATACCTTTATTAATTCCATCACATGCGCGCGTCCGTGAAATTTTTTTAAAATCGTCATAACTAATTCAAAAAAAATCAGAAAATTAAAAAAAAAATATTTTTGAATAAATCTAATTAATATTTACGTCTATGAATTTTTTTGATTTTTTTTGAATTTTTTTAATTTTTTCGAATTTTTTTAATTTTTTTTTCGCAGACACGGAATTCCATGTTTTAAACATGGAATTCCATGTTTTAAACCGTGAAATAAACATGAAATTCCATGTTTTAAACATGAAATTCCATGTTTCAAACATGAAATTCCATGTTTTAAACATGGAATTTCGTGTCTGCGAAAAAAAAATATTAAAAAAATCAAAAAAAAAATCAAAAAATTCAGAAAATTCCGAAAAAAATCATAGACATAAATATTAATTTGATTTATCCAAATATAATTTTTTTTGATTTTTTCGATTTTTTTTGAATTAGTTATGACGATTTTAAAAAAATTTCACGGACGCGCGCGTGTTTATTAGTTTTTTTCTTATTTTTTAATTGTTAATTATAAGGGGGCTGTTTTCAATAAATATTTTTTTCTAGGCACTTTTTTCTAAATAAGTTTTTTAATAGGCATCAATCAACAATTGGCTCTTACAAGATTATGGTTGCGTGGAGACGATTCCAAATAGCTCTCCATAAAAGGAAACGAACTTTTTACGGGGCACTTTAAAACCCATAACTTCTCCCAATTGAAATCTACTGTTAATGGAGGTAGTAAATTTTTTTTTAAAATGTATTTCTTTTATTGATATATATTTGTTTAATATGGAATTGTATAAATGGTTAGGGGTATTATAATCTATCAACTGTTTTTTGGTTAAAATGAAAGTTAATTTTTTTAACCATAATCAGGGGAATATAGGGCGGATGGGAAACTTTAGTATAGTTCAATAGGTATTTGTATATTATTTTAGATTAGGAAGGATTTAAATTTTTTAGAATGATTAGGAGAGGTATCAGACTTTCACCTTAGATTAAATCTTAAGGAAAACTTAATATAAGTCGGTTAAACTCTGAAGTTGCCAACATCATCGATTAAAACCTCCAAAAAAATTACTAAACTAAATAAGTTGGTTAAACTCCGACATTACCAACCCATTCGATTAAAGCGTCCACAAAGGTTACTAAAGTAAGTTGGTTATATCTCAAAGTTACCAATCCTTTGATTAATATCTCCAAAAAGGATACTAAACTAAGTTGGTTAAACCATTGAGTTACCAACAACATTTCTATTAAAACCTCAAATTTTTTTATTAAAAGATAATATAAGTCGGTTAAACTCCAAGAGTACTTTTCATTGCATCAAATTTTAAAATTATGAAAAGTACATAACATTGCATCAAATTTTAAGACCTGGTAATTGTGTAATCAGAATAAAACTCAGGCCAATCTATGAATGCAACATGACACATTAATACAATACCATAATGATATCATCAATCATAATAATGATAAAGTTTTTTATTAATAAAAAATAATTAATGCAATTATATGAATGAGTGAATTAAGGGTTTCTCTGACAGTCATAACCGTCTTTTATAGACGATCCAGATTGTTCAGAAAAGTTTGTTTTATTAGAGAAATATAATTAGCGTGGATTGAATATTGGACCTTTCGATTTATAGTAGAGTGATTAAATTTTTTTATTAGTAAAAAAAATTAATGGAATTAATAAGAATTAGTAAAGGGGGAATAATTATTTAAAGCCTACACAACCTTGGATTACCACATTAAAGCCCAACCCCAAACCATTAGTTACAACCCAACTAATACCCAACTATTATATAGCAAAAGACCCAAAAACCCCTACTTATTCTAATCCATACAGTGAGATACACAACCCAAAAACAAAAGACCCATATAGGGTTTCGATCCCCTCGATGCCCTCCTTCCCCTTCACTGTGCTGCAGAACTAACGAAGACACCACCGATGCCCTCCTTCCCCTTCGCGCCACCGCCACTCTAGCTGGCCACCACTGTTGCTGCTTCACGCCACCTTCTCCTCCGTATTCCCAGCCCCACCATCCAACTGCCTCCAGATCTGCAGAAGACGTTCTGCAGAAGAAGACGAAGTGCCACCACGCTCGCCGCACCATAGAACCAGGCGAAGACCACCTCCGTTCAGATCCAGGCGAAGCCACCACTATCTTCACTGCTCCGCTGCTCGTGGTGTTGCTGCCGCCAGACAATTCTTCCCCTTCCTTCTTCACCACACCAGCCACGACGCCTGTAACAGCGCCACCACCACCACGACGCCATAACAGCACCACCACCACACCTCTCCGTTCAATCGCTGCTGAGATCTCCGTTCAGTCCTTCTTCTTCTCCGTTCCACACTGCTCACTGCAACAGAAACCCCTCGCCGTTCTCGGCTTTTCAGTGCAGAAGAAGACCTTTGTTGCAGCGCTTATCTTCGCGCCGCCATCATTCGCCACCACCATCGCGACTGTGACGAGCTCGAACATCCCCACCATCCTCTCCTCTATCCCCCTCACACTGCCGCTTCTGTACAAGACAAACACGAGACTCCTTTCTCCTCCACACAATCGTAGCCGCTCCGTGTTGTCGATCTAACCACCGCTGATCTGTTAGGTCCAGCGAGTGTCCAGCCCCTTGTGGGCTTCCTAAAACTGCATCGGTCCAGCCACTAGATCCAGCCATCGGTCCCATAGATCCAAATGTGTTTGTTTTTTTTTTTTAACCGTGTATGAGTGTCCAGACATAATGGGAAGGCCCATTCGCTTTTTTGCTAACTAACTTGATTTTGGTCAACGTAGGTCCAGCATAGGTCTAGCCCTAGGTCCAGTCTTTGGTCCAGCCCATAATGGCTGGCTTCTTTTGGTTTTTTTAAAACATAACTATGTAAAAGATTTTTGGGCTTGGGTACAGCCCTATAAGATTGAGTGTGTGAGAGTAGAATAAAGTCGGCTTTAGGTACAGCCCTAGTGGTACAGACATGGACAATCTTTGCCTTTATTGTATATGGATTTTAGAGAAAACGGGACTAGGTACAGCCATATGGACACATACTTGGACAGCCTTTGACAAAAATGGATTTCTGTACAGCACTAGTGTACAACATTTAACATGATAGATATGGATATATACAAAAAACGAAAATTATGTACAGCCTTAAGTGTATGGACTATGTAAAAAAGATTTAAAACTCTTTAAAAAAACAAAAAACCAATAAAAAGTCTGTACCTATGTGTACGGATCTATCCGTAGATAGAAATAATAAAAAACAAAGTGCTGGAAAAAAAAGGAAAAGGGTAGAATTGGGAAAAAACCAACCAAAATTTGAAACTAGGCTTTATTTAGAACAAATTTCTAACTAGGCTTTAAAATGGGATTGGGGATGGATTTGGGCTCTATTTTAAAGTTTCCTCATTAGTAAATTAAAGGTTTTCAGACTATGCTGACCGTTTTATATATCGAGGATAAGACCGTTTAAGAAATCGGTTTTATTATAGATTTAGGAAACTATCCCCTTTTATAACTTTTCTCTACCGACAAAATTATCATTCAATACCAAAACATTAAAAATTTCCAAAGTTGTAACAAACTGAAGCATAAAGGATAACTTCCATAATTAATTCAACTGTTAAGAAATTAGAAAATCGAAGGGTTCTGTTGAGAAAATGAAGAACCTAAATATCTATTAATTATTTAAATCAAGTAAAAGAAAACTCATGAAGACTCTTCAAGATCCTGCTTTTGAATAATAATAGAAGAACAACTTTCATGCTTTCGCCAGAAAAGCTCTAATTCAAAATGTCTTCTTAACTGGTGCTAGTAACTATACTGCTGGCATCAACAATCTCATAAACACATGACAGACACATGGTAAAATAGCAAGTTTCACATTCAAAGTTCATCCTTCCTTTCAAATTATGACGGCATGTGTGACAAGAGTACTTTTCATATCTAGCTTCCCTCTTAAATGTCAAAGGATGTGGGTGACTCTCTATTTTCAGTTTACCACCAAACTTCACATTAGTATAATCATAATATCTATTAATGCATTCCGGATGAAATAAATTGTCGCATTCACTAAAATGATATAGAAACCTCTTTGGATGAATTTCTTGTTCACACTCAGTACACATAATTTTATTATATGGATAATAAAAAGGTGGAAAGCTCAAGGTAAGCGGGTGTTTATCATATCTATGTCTCACACTCTTAGGTAATATTGCGCATGGCATTGCTATCTTGTAAGGACAAGTCTTGCAACAGAAAAAAGGCGGGTGATAAGGGTGAAAATCATTATGATAGCTATTACAGGCTCCACAAGTTCCTCCCCACCCGGAGACTGAATCATATTCAACTCGAAAAAGGAGGTGAGGGTGAGCATTATGTTTAATTACACAATCTTTTCGAAGAAGAGCACATTTGATGTCTACATCGAAGTTACAGTCGAAGCATGCATATTTAAATCCATTATAAGGTTTCTCGCATACACTGCATCTGTAGAAGCTATAAAAATGGTGGGGATAACAGAGTGAAAGTTTATGCTGGGGATGAAGAGAGCATGACAGACTCTTAGGTAATTGAGCACAATATAAATGGAGAAAATAATTGCAATCAGAACACTCACAACCATAACATGAACCTATAATGGGTTCTACACATGCATTGCATACTGTTCCCTCGTCATCTTCTGTGTATTCATAGTAGTCATCTTTGACATTCATGAGAATCAAAGGATGCTCATGATTTGATTGCTTAATTTCATTCGATGGTTCAACCTGTGGGAGACCATTTTTTTCGGAGAAATGTTTGATGAGCAGTTCAGAAAAGTTGTCCACTGGCAAGATTATGGTATCTGGTGGGATCTCTTCATCATTACTAGCAACACATAATTAAACATTGTGATTATTAATTAGAAGCTATGTTGTTTAATTTGATGTAAAATAAGAAGGAGAAAAATCTTACGCGTTAGTTTGGGCAGCTGAGTTGTCCATGCAGTTGAGATGGACAAAGTATTTACAAGGAGCACAATAATATAGCCAATAATTTGGGCGTAACATTTCACTGCAGATATCACAAGTATTTAAAAGGTAAGGTTGATATTCTTCAGGAAAAAAATAAGATAGAGTGAGAGGGTGAGTGTGAGCTGGATGATCATTAAGTGAAGAAGTTTCTGGAAGTAATCCACAAGTCTTGTGAATCCAAAATGAGCATACGGTACAATCATATGACTCATCTTCCTTCTTTTTGCCACATGCATCGCACTCAAACAAGGCCCGTCTTTCTTGGAGTTTGAGGGGGTGAACATGGCTTTTGTGTTTAAGTAATTTGGCCGGTTGGATGGTAATATATTCAAATGTTCTCTCTGATTGAGCACATAGAATATCCACATCAAAAAGACCCTTGGAACAGTGATAAACGAAGCCATTGACGTCTCTTGAACAGATGTCACAAGAGAAGCGGTCTACAAAATAATAAGGCGTCCTGCTAAAGAGTTGAAGTGGGTGTTGTGGATGCTTTGGATGCGTAAATTCAAATGGTGATTCAGCGCAAGTTTTGTGGAGGAAGAATTCACATTTGGTGCAACAATATGTTTTTGACCCCAACGTGACTGCTTGCTTGCAACCGTAACACTCAACTACTTTTGCGCTAACATCTTGTAGCCATTCTTTGAGGATAAGCGGATGCTCCCGAGTCCCGATGACTGAAATGAATAATCTCCATCACTATTTTATTTTCTCTCACTCACAAACAATTAAATTTTGACCGTGAGACTAACAAACCTCAATAGTGTGTATAGATAGAAGTGGAATACAAGGCGTAAGTAAGAAGAAATACATTAAACACGAAAAGAACATTTCTTTGATGGAACAATATCTGGGCATAAAAGAGGGAAACTATTAGAGAAAGGAATAATATGAAAAGGAAAAGTTAAAGGTAAAGTTGAAGGCATATTTTTTGTGTTTACGTTATCTCTAGTTCATCCAAGGTTGCGATACCTAGCTATATGAGTAATTTTAAACAGTGAACAAAAGGAAAAGAGTGAATTACACCTATTCTTACATGCTCACTATATATTTTGAAAAATCTCATATACTCTAAAAGTTGAAAAAAAAACCCCTCACATTAATACATTTAAAATATATATATTTTAATTAAAATTTATCTGGAAGATTTCTTGCTCATTATTTTAAACCACATGACGATTTTATGCAATATTTAGAATACATTTTGTACTATTAAAATAGAGCATATGTGGATTGAGCTGATTGATGCCTAATAAAAAACTTATTTAGAAAAAGGTGTCTAGAATAAAATATTTATTAAAAACAGCCCTATCCCAAATTACCCTTATAATTAACAATTAAAAAATAAAAAAAAACTAATAAACACACGCGCGCGTCCGTGAATTTTTTTTTAAAATCGTCATAACTAATTCAAAAAAAAATCAAAAAAATCAAAAAAAAATCATATTTGGATAAATCAAATTAATATTTACATCTATGATTCTTTTTCGGAATTTTTTGATTTTTTTTGATTTTTTTAATTTTTTTTTTTCCGCAGACACGGAATTCCATGTTTTGTCTGCGAAAAAAAAATTGAAAAAATTCGAAAAAATTCAAAAAATTCAAAAAAAATAAAAAAAATTCATAGACGTAAATATTAATTTGCTTTATTCAAAAATACAATTTTTTTATTTTTTTGATTTTTTTTTAATTAGTTATGACGATTTTAAAAAAAAAATCACGGACGCGCGCGTGCGATGGAATTAGTAGTAGTAGGTGGTGGTGCTGCTGGTGGTGGTTGTGGTGGTGGAGGTGGTGATGGTTGTGGTGGATGTAGAGGTGGTTACATACATGGTGGTTGTGGTGGTGGTTGTGGTGGTGGTAGTGGTGGTGGTGGTGGTGGTGGTGGTGGTGGTGGAGAAAGAAGTACCCTATTATTTGTTTAATATTTAAAAATTAATATTGTATTAAAATAAAATAATATATTTAATAATAAGGGTAGTAAAAGTATGGAAAACATAAAGGGGATGTTTTCTATAAATATTTACTTCATTAGGCATTTTTTTATAAAATATTTTATTGAAGGCATAAAAGAACAATTAGATAGTTTAATGAGGATGTTATCAACAATAACCTCATGTGGATTTCCTGTAATTTTTGAAGTACGTGAAGAATTTTGGTGCTATTAACACTACACCTGTTACGGTCTTTAGCAAAGATCGTTTCCCTCGCTAAAGACAAGGAAAGTCCTTGCTAAAGACTATTTTGGTCTTTTACGAGGACCAGTCCTCGCTAAAGCTTCGTCGCGAGAGACCCTCACTCGCGACGACTTCTCGTGTCGTCGCGTGAGGCACCTATCTTTAGCGAGGACACCAAGTCCTCGCTAAAAACCTGGTCAATTGGGAGGGCGAAGTCGTCGCCTTTACTGGTCAACTTTTTTGCGAGGAACATTGACTTTATTTCTTGCGAGGACATTGTCCTCGCTAAAGACCTTTTTTTTAAAAATTTGTATCTTTATTTAATTCTAATTGAGTAATGATATATACCACCCAAATACCACCCAATGACGTGGCATGAATTGGTTGGTTACAAATCTTTAATCTAATCAAGAAAATTAATACATTAACAATTTGTAACCAACCAATTCACGCCACGTCTTTGGGTGGTATTTGGGTGGTATGATTTTGGGTGGTATATATCATTACTCTAATTTTATTTCAATTATATAATTTATTTATTTTTGTTTTTCTTTTATTTATTCATGTTTTGATTATTATTTATTATTTATTATTTTTATTTTATTTATTTATTTCTATATATGAAATGAGAAAAAATCATACAATACGAAAACTAAATTAACCGAAAGTCAAAGTCATACATACGAAAGTCAAAACTCGTCAAAGTCATAAGAAGTCGATAATTACAAACCGAAAGTCGAAAATAGTCAAAGTCATAAAAAGTCAACACATAGTCTAAATATAATAAACAGTCAACTGAATAACACACTAAGGATTAGAGAGATCTTCATCTTCACCTTGGTGCATAAGATGGAGGCGCGAGCTTGACGAAGCAGAGGTAGTGGGTCGGGATCGGGATCGGGCTCGGGCTCGGGATAAGAGGTACCAGCAGGAGCAGCAGATGGATTGCCGGATGGAGGGACAAGTGCTTCCTCGTGCCCACGTTCTTCTCGACACCTATTGAGCAACGTGATGGATGTACTCATCTGTGAGTCCATCGCCTCCTTCGTGGGTCGCGTACTAGCAGTGGAAGCCGAGGATCGTGAAATGTTGTCTGGCACCGGGTCCTTACCTATGGAGACAAGGAACTCGTTCAGGGACTTCATCAGCCACTCGTAGTCCCGAAGCATACTCTCGCTTATCGGATCCCAGACATTAGTAGACTTCCGCATCTCCGGAAGCGGGTGGCTAACTCCCGGGATCCAATCCAGCCCAATGACTTAGAGTCCAGCCCACGAATACTAAAGTTTAGGGTTTAGATATATCCTATATATAGGGCATCTAGACATTGTATTAGACACTCTTCTTCTACTAATAACACTACTCTCTTCTCTCCATCTTTATCTCTTACTTCATTTTATAACAAAAATACCTTTTTGTGGAGAAAGTGATGAAAAAATATTGCTCGAAAATTGGACCAAAGAGAGCTAGATGATTCGGAGAAGTTTCGATATTGATTGATCCGATTTTTTTAAAGATTAGGGAAAAAATTGGGATAATTTTGAGTTTTTTAGGAATTTTTCTTGCATTAATGGCGAACTGGCGAGTGGCTGTATTTAATACGGCGACATCTTTAGTGAGGACACGAAGTCCTCGCAAAAGACCCAAAACGTCGTCGCAAAAGCCCCCCTTTAACGAGGACATCCAACAATTACTTTCTTTTATTATTATTTTTGTTCGCGTAAATTATCCGCAGATTATAGGCGACGACTTAGTCGTCGCAAAAGGTTATCCTCGCTAAAGGGGGGTGTCTTTAGGGTCGTCGTTAAAAGGTTCCTCGCTAAAGAAGCTGCGTGTAGTAATGTAAGATACATCACATGGGGATCAGATATAATTTACCCAAAAGGAAAATATATCTATTATAATTTTAATTATTTCCATCAAACTTACCTGGGTTGACTGAAGCAATAATTGAGTTTCAAAATTAATTTGCTTAACTATAAAATTTTAATTGTACATAATCAAAACCATTGCATGGGGGATGACAATATAAGCGCGATTGAGGTAACAACGGTTTTGTTTTAGTCATCCCGCTCTTGTTTAAGTTGTTGCTGTTGCACAACAAAACTATTGTGAAGGTTAGACCCCTTGTGCATTAATTTGTGAAGTTGAACGAATGACTAGTGCATTATTACTCTCTACGGGTGAAATTGGAACACAAGTTTTCGATTTCCAATTGATTTCAATTCGAGAATTCCGTATTTAGAAATATTCTTTTACCTTTCAATTTCTGAATATCTGATTCCGATTGTTTTCGACTTCCGTTGGAATGGAATTGGAATTACATATTGTAAATTTGAATTTTTAATTTTCGATCCGAATTCTATATCGTTTTTTTTTTTGAGATTTTACACTTATATTTCTGAATATTTTTTCGAATACTCATTCCGAATATTTTAAAAATTAACTCTATAGATACAGGCACACACACACACACACTATAATAGTATTTATATATGCTTCTTGTATATGTAGAAGAAAATGCATATACATTAAATAATTTTAATCTACCCATCGTACGCTATTATATGAAAACTTTTCCACTTAAAAGTATAGTTTGGTGGTAAAGTTGCATGTTTTCTTTTTGTATTACTGTTTTTCACTTGAATGCTATTTTCCTTTTAGTTATAAAAAATTGATTTAACGATGAATTTTATGGATGAAAAATTGAATCAGTATTGGTTTTCTCGTTATGATTTGATTTATAGTTGATAATTGTAATTATATTATTCTATAATTTTTTTAAATAATATAATATTGAAAAAGTTTACCAAATGAGTAATTTGAAGAAAAAAATTCGAAAATTTAAAAAAAGATATTTCGAAAATTTTGAAATTCCGAATGTTACCGGGTGTTACGAAATCAGAATTAAATTTTAAATTCCAATTTTTTTTGGATTAGATTTTTCTATTCTGGAAAAAACTAAAAAAATTCCAAACAACCTTTACTCCGATTCAATCTGGCGGATTTTCACCCCTAAAGGGTGATTAATTCAAAAGGTCTACATTTTATATACCTTTCTTTAACAAATTCAACCCATTTTTATAATATTTATGGTTCGTAATACCCTTAGTGATGAGCACACTTGTGATGAAATGAAAGTTGCAGCCCATTTCGTGAATTAAAAGCGCTGATCAAGGGAAGTTTTTTTCTTTATCCACCTAGGAAAGTTCAAACGGTGTATTTTAAAAACACAAAACAAAAAAACAAGCCACTTGTCATATATGCGAGCAATCAAAGAGAGAAATTTTTTGAAGCATGTAGAAGAGTGGGAGTCGGCCGTCGACGAAGTCCATTCCGATGAGCCTGGTTGGCAAAAGTCTCAAGACTCGGCTTCAACTTTCAAGAACGAAATTTAGCGATGGAAGGTCCGACTCCGACTAGCATACAATGTCGATGAAAGGGAAAAAAGTAGCAGCCCAGTACACGGTGATGATGGGACGAACAAAATAAAGGTGGCGGAGAAAGGTATGTTTATGATTAGATTTTGAAATGACACAATTGCTCCAATAGTATGCGTGCTGATTTATATGTGAATTCGCATTTTATGTGATGGGTTTTACAAAATTCATGCTTAATTCCAAGATTAACATGTTATAACAATTACGAGTATGTAATCAATCTTGAAGCAACACATTAACAACCACGGTTTTTCTTCTTCATGTGCGAATGTCTGCATATGCAATTTACAATTTTTTAAGGTGCAGATTTCGAATTTAATTTACAAAGTTCTCCTTACTCGATTTAGTTGCACATGCTTTAGTATTTTAATAGGTGTGTTAGATGATTTAGAATTGTCGTGTTGGTTGAATTGGGTCTGGGTTTATCATCTGATGTATTAGTTACTTAATAGTGTTTAGCAGCTCGATATAAAAATTGTAAATGTTTAGTAGCAGATGATGGACATATACGTAGTTCTAACTGAAATGATCATTCGGTTTATGTGTATAAGGTATTTAGTAGTCCGGTAAAAGGATGGATACAAACATAGTTCTAACATAACATTATTTAGCAGCCCCCTATAATTACAGATGTTTTCATGATAGTCACTAAGATGATTTAAGGTTTAAGTTTCAAGGTTCAAGGTCAAGTTTAAGTTTAAGTTTGGTTAATGTTAAGGTTAAGTTTAAGTTTAAGTTCAATTAAAGATTAAACTTAAGGTTAAGGTTAACCTTAATTATTGTTCATGTTTTTTAATTTTCCGTACACATTTATATCTATGTTTATAATACATTTGGTATTTTTAGGTTAAAAGTTTAAGATTCAAACTCCATGGTATTTGGTTAAATCAAGATTCAAAGTCCATTTTTTATGATTCATGGAAAAAAAGTTTGTCTGTTAACGAGATTCAAACCCAGGTTCCCTAAGTGAAAGTTAGATATCTAACAGTTGGAACGACCAAATTTCAGAGGAATATAGTCAGTGTGGATCGAACATATAACCTTTGGATCTACAGTGGAGTGATCAAGTTTTTTTATTAGTAAAAAATATTAATGCAATTAATGAAAATGAGTGAGTTAAGGCTTCTAGACAATCCTGATCGTTTTTATGTAGAGGATCTAGATCGTTTAGAAAAGTCTATTTTATTGGAAAAATATAGTTAGCATGGATCGAATACGGAACCTTTATTTCTTTGTTACAACTGAGGCCTAACTAAAGACCGGTAAGTACATCTAAACTTACTAATCTCCCGAGGGAGCGCTCACAACAGTACGAGCTGTGGCCCATCCGTTCCTATCACGCGTCAAAAGCCTTTATAGCCCATCTGGTGGATCCGTATAAGGGGTCGCCTCTTCCCTCGATGATGCCCCCATCTTCGTCAACCAATCAGCACACGAATTCGCTTCACTATAAACGTGCTTGAGTTCGAACCCGACGTGTTTCTCGAATATCGTCCTACGGACAGGCCGTGAGGATTTCATCCAACCAACCCGCCTTGTTACCACCACCCTTCACTAGCGCATGTAACTCGAGCGAATCAGTCTCAATGATAACCGCTTCATATTTTCGATTAATCGCCATATGTAACACAAAGTGTACCGCAAACAATTCGGCTTGGAAAATAGATTTAGCCTTACACGTCCCCGCGAAGCCTCCAACATAGTCTCCATTACCATCTCGGAAAAGCCCTCCCACTCCTGCCCCAGGGCCGGCCCGAGCGTCTCGGGTACCTAAGGCGAGAAAAAAAAATTGGGGCCTTTTTCGATATATATTAAAATAATTTATCCGGTTTTTAACAAAATGTATAGAGCATGGTCTTGAACTCATGACCTGCGCGCGAACAAAAACTTTCATTTCCACTAGGCCAATCGTTATATATACAACATTTTAATAAGCGTTAAGAAATATATAAGATACGTTAGTTACTAATTTTTTTTTTTGGGCCTTCAAAAATCCGGGGCCCAAGGCGACCGCCTTGGTTGCCTTGCCCCCGGGCCGGCCCTGTGACCTGCCCTTCCAGCATCATGTGCTAGATAACCATCAGTATTCAGTTTAATACCAATACTCAGTTTCACATATTTAACTAACGTGCTCGTTGCCGAGTGCTCGTTGCCGAGACAGTCAAACCTCCATCTCTTTCTTTCCCCCACACTCTAATATACCACGTTGATGTATTTTTTTTACCATATTTCGCAATATTTTTATTGGCTTATTTCGTCCTATACCCTCAAAAATCCTATTATTGCGGTCGATCCATGTGCCAACAAATCGCTAGCGCCACGGACCTCAATTCTAGTCCATTCTCGACCAACCGGCAATTGATAATCGCGTTCCACCAGCTCAAGTTCCCTTCACAAGCTGTCGTATCAGTCGCGTCTGTGATATGGCTACCTGGAGTTTGCATCTGCTCGTTACTAACCTGGTGCTGTACGTGGTGATTAATTGCACCATTCGGTCCTTGTAGATTAGTAACCTGAGTATTATTCCAGCCACTAATGTTACTGTTCCTTCTATCCCAAAGATACTCATCAGATGTAAATTCTTCCAGACCCCTCGGTGAGGACATGAATCCATCAGTCAACGCTTCTATCCTAGAGTCATTTTGCAGCGATAAATTAATTGCACTACTCAGCCCCTGTGAATTATTAATTTCAATATTCCTCCAGCGCATACCATTATTATTCCTCATATCTCCAATATAGTCATCAAATTCAAACTCCTCCAGGCCCCTATAAAGTGACATGGACCCGCCACTCACAGCTTCAACTACAGGAACATTTTGCGGACCCAAAACCAGCTCGACATTTTTCTGTAGCTACTATTTTTCTGAGCAATGGCCACCCTCCCCAAAGTTCCTCGAAATTTACAATCCCTAAAAAGGTAAATTGCCGTGAACACAGCGCCGCAAGCTTTACACATAGGTGACACCTCGACTCCTCTTTTCACGAGATTACCCGCGGTAGGTAAACACTTCCAAATCGCCCGCCAAAGGAATCTTTAAATCTGTAGTGGAGTGATTTAGTTTTCTTATTAATGAGAATTAGTGAGTCAAAGGTTTTTACACTATGCTAACCGTTTGAACAATCAGTTTTATTATATATGTTTAGGAAATTATCCCTATTTATAACATTTCTCTTCGGACAAAATTATCATTCATACCAAAACATTAAAAATTTCCAAAGTTGTAACAAACTGATGCATAAGGATAAATTACATAATTAATTCAACTGTTAGGGTATGTTTGGATTAAAGAGGGATTCTTTATTAAAGGATAGGAAGAGAGAGTATAACAAGGGAATGGAAATGAGAGTATTTAATCTTGTTTGGATTGAATAAAAAGAGAAGGATTTTATTAAAGGATAACATGTATCCGGTGTTTAGATTAGAAGAATAATAGGAGGAAAAGATTCTTTTTATAACTAAATGACTCATATACCTCTACTAAAATATTTTATAAAGAAAGAATAAGGGTAGTTTGGACATTACAACGTAATAAAAGAATCTCTCTCTTCTAATCCCACCGAATTGAAAGGATTGGACATATAAGAACATAAGGTATTGTAAGAATCCTTTACTAACCAATCCCTTCTAATCCCGTATAATACAAACAAAGGAATGGATTGTTGGAATCCTCTAATATAATCCCCTCCCTCCCAATCCTCCCATCCAAACAAACCCTAAGGGTATGTTTGGATGGAGGGATTGGGAGGGAGGGGATTGTATTAAAGGATAATGACAATCCCATCCGTTGTTTGTTTTGGAAATAAGTAGAGGGGATAGTTTATAAAAGGATACTTGCAATCCCTTATGAACCCATATATTCAATCCCTCCAATTCGGTGGGATTAGGAAGGAAGGATTCTTTTATTACGTTGTAATGTCTAAGTTACCCTTATTCTTTCTTTATAAAATATTTTAATAGGGGTATATGAGTCATTTAGTTATAAAAAGAATCCCTTCCTCCCATTATTCTTCTAATCCAAACACCGGATAAATGTTATCCTTTAATAAAATTCCCCCTTCTCTTTTTATTCAATCCAAACAAGATTAAATACTCTCCTTTCTATTCACTTGTTATACTCTCCCTTCCTATCCTTTAATAAAGAATTCCTCCTTAATCCAAACATACCCTAAGGGTTATGTTGAGAAAATGAAGAACCTAAATATCTATTAATAATTTAAATCAAGTAAAAGAAAACTGATGAAGACTCTTGAAGATCCTGATTTTGAATAATAATAGAAGAACAGCTTTCATGCTTTCGCCAGAAAAGCTCTATTCAAAATGTCTTCTTAACTGGCACTAGTAACTATACTGTTGGCATCGACAATCTCACAAACACATGACCGACACATGGTAAAATAGCAAGTTTCACATTCAAAGTGCGTCCTTCGTTTCAAATTATCACGACATGCGTGACAAGAGTACTTTCCATATCTAGCTTCCCTCTTAAATGTTAGAGGATGTGGGTGACTCTCTATTTTCAGTTTACCACCAAACTTCATATTAGTATAATCATAATATCTATGAATGCCAGAGGATGTGGGTGACTCTCTATTTTCAGTTTTTCGGTTCCGGTCCGGTTCTGGACCGACTTCCTCTCCGGTTCGGTTCTGGACCGGTTCTGGAAACCGTTAGTCAGGCTGACTCCCGATGACTGAAATGATTAATCTCCATCACTATTTTACTTTCTCTCACTCACAATTAAGTTTTGACCTTGAGACTAACAAACCTCAATAGTATGTAACTATGTATAGATAGAAGTGGAATACAAGGCGTATGTAAGAAGAAATGCATTAAACACGAAAAGAACATTTCTTTGATGGAACAATATATGGGCATAAAAGAGGAAAACTATTAGAGAAAGGAATATATGAAAAGGAAAAGTTAAAGGTAAAGTTGAAAGGCAATTTTTTTGTGTACGTTTAAGTTAACTCTCGTTCATCCGAGGTTGCGATACCTAGCTATATGAGTCATTTTAAACAGTGAACAAAAGGAAAATAGTGTTTGTTTATCCTTATAACATGAAAATCATATACTCTAAAATTGCATGACATCCCTCATATTAATACACTTAATATATATTTTAACTTAAAATTGATCAAATAAGAGGTTTCGTACTTAATATTTTAAACCTGATTTTATACAATATTTAGAATGAATAATGCAGGATATCACCTTAAATTGCATCGCCTTTAAATTGCCCTTTATGTGAGCCAATCATAAAAGAGAGAGAAAATGATAAATCAGGAGAGAGAAATCACATGATTGGTCTATTTAAAATCCACCTATGAGGCGATATAAAGGCGATGCAATTTGGGTTGATATCCAGCATTACTCATTTAGAATACATGGGATTTTTTGTACTATTAAGGTAAATCACATGTGAATATCCTGTAATTTTTAGAGTACGTGGATGTTCTGATGCTATTAAAATACATCACATAGAGATCATGTGTAATTTACCCAAAAGAAAAATATATCTATTATAATTTTAATTGTTTCCCTCAAACTTACATGGGGTGACTGAAGCAATGATTGAGTTTCAAAACTAATTTGTTTAACTATAAAACTTAAATTGTACAGAATCACAACCATTGCATCGGAGGATTACAATATAAGCGCAATTGAGGTAACAACAGTTTTGTTTTAGTCATCCCTCTCTTGTTTAAGTTATAGTTTTTGCAAAACAAAATAATTGTGAAGGCTAGACCCCTTGTGCATTAATTTGTGAAGTTGAACGAAAAACTAGTGCATTATTACTCTTTAGGGGTGGAAATTGAAACAGATGTTTTCGATTTCCAACTGATTTCAATCCAAAAATTCCGTATTTGCAATTTTTTTTTTACCTTTTAATTTCCGAATTTTGTTGGAAAGGAATTAGAATTACATATTACAAATTTAAAGTTTCTAATTTTCGATCTGATTTCTATACCGTATTTTCTGAGATTTTTTAATTATATTTCTTAATATTTTTTTTTTCAAATACTTATCCCGAATATTTCCAAAATTAATAAATGTAACTCTATAGATACTGGAACACACATTTTAATAGAATTTATATATGCTTCTTGTTTATGTAGAAGAACATGCATATAAACTAAATGATTTTAATCTATCAATCGTATGCTATTATATGAAAAGTCTTTCACTTAAAAGTAGTACTGTTAGTTTGGTGGTTAAGTTGCATGTTTTTTTTATTAAAAAAAGTTTTCCACTTGAATGTTATTTTCCTAATGTAGTTATAAAAAATTGAATTAGTATTGGTGTTCTCATGTTATGATTTGATTTATAGTTTATAATTGTAAGTATATTATTCTATAATTTTTAAAAATAATATAGTATTAAAAAAATTTACCAAATGAATATTTCAAAGAAAAACTTTTGAAAATTTCGAAAATAGATATTTCAAAAATTTCGAAATTCCGAAGATTTTTGGGTGTTACGAAACCGGACTTCATTTTGAATTTCGATTTTTTTATTCCAAAAAAACATTGAAAATTATTGAACAACCTTTACTCTGATCTGATCGATTTTCACCCCTAATTACTAGTATTCTAATAAGGGTAATTAATTCAAAATGTCCACATCTAATATAACTTTCTTTAGCATGTCCAACCAACTTTTATAATATTTATGGTCCGTAATACCTTTAGTGACCAGCACGCTGCACGCTTGTGATGAAATGAAAGTTGCAGCCCATTTTGTGGATTCGTGAATTAAAAGCGCTGATCAAGGGAACACTTTTTTTCTTTATCCACCTAGGAAAGTTCAAAAGGTGTATTTTAAAAACACAAAACAAAAAAACAAGCCACTTGTTATCAATGCAAGCAATCAAAGAAAGAAAATTTTCTAGAAGCATGTAGAAGAGAGGGATTCGGTCGTCGACGAAATCCATTCCGGTGAGCCCGGTTGGCAAAAGTCTCAAGACCCGGCTTCTTCATTCAAGAACGAGGCTAAGCGATGGAAGGTCTGACTCCGGCTAGCACACAATGTCGATGAAAAGGGAAAATAGTAGCAACCCAGTACACGTTGATGATGGGACGAACAAAAAAAGGTAGCGGAGAAAGGTATGTTTATGATTAGATTTTGAAATGACACAGTAGCTCCAATAGTATGGGTGATGATTTATGTGTGAATTTTCATTTTACGTGAAGGGTGTTACAAAATTCATACTTAATTCCAAGATTAATGTTATAACAATTATGAGTATGTAATCAATTTTGAAGCAACACAGTAACAACTACGATTTTCTTTCCTTCATGTGCGAATGTCTGCATGTGCAATTTACAATTTTTATGAAACAAATTTCGAATTTAATTATAATTTCTCCTTACTCGATTTAGTTGTACATGCTTTAGTATTTTAATAGGTGTATTATATGATTTAGAATTGTCCTGGTGGTTGTATTGGCTTTGGGTTTGGGCTTGTCATCGTATTAGTTACTTAATAGTGTTTAGTAGTCTGATATAAGAATTGTAAATATTTAGTAGCAGATGATGGATACAAACGTAGTTCTAACTGAAGTGATCATTCGGCTTATGTGTATAAGGTATTTAGTAGTCCGGTAAAAGGATGTATACGTACATAATTCTAACATAACATTGTTTAGCAGAACGGAATAATGACAGACAATTTCATGATAGTTACTAAGATTATTAGATTTTGTACTGTTGGTGCGAGTAGTAGAATTTCTTTTGCAGAGTGTTGTGTAACCGGAATGTTAACTGGGTTGAAAGGTCATTGTCATGTTGCTAATCATCTTGTTCGTAATTTTGTTTGTTGTATTGATTGTGTAATTGATTGACCCCCTACAGATTTGAGGACAAAGAAAGAGAATCTACCGCGCTGATTTTTAGTCAAACTTTAATTACTTTTGATGATGTTTTTTTTTGCTGAATTCGGTTTTTGTGTCTTTTGTAATGACTTTTTGTTGAACCTTATGATGCCTATTTGTGGTTGGTGTTTTTTGTGTAATGATTTTGATTTGAACTTTGTTGGTGCTTATAATTGTTTGTGGTTTGAAAACGCTCGTTGTATTTTGTTTGCATTTTTTGGTGGGTTGTGTTTGAAAATTTATGTTTCTATGCGAAGATTGCTGGTTGGATGTTTTGTTATGCGTGTTTTGAATTAAAGGGTTGCGCTTGAATATCTGTGTGGCTATGAGATAAGGGCTGGTGGTCTGGGTTGGATGTTGTCTCATGAATTTGTTTACGCCTTTCAAAGTTGCACTACATGCATTGAGGAGTTCAATCAAGCTCTCTTTATAAACTAACTAATTCAAAATAAAAAAGTTTTCTTATCGGCAACCTACGAGCACAAAGTGACCTACGCTAACAAATTCAATAATCAAATTTTGCATTGCAACATTGATCAAGGCTCCCTTGTATTTTGTACTCAGGGAGAGGGTGTGAAGATAAATTCATATCATATTTCAATTTGACTTTAAAGAAGTTAGCCCGGGGATAAGTTGTCTAACCACTTTAGCATCCCTACAATACGGTGTGTCCTTTTCATAGTAACCGCAAACATACTATGTACATGATAAGAAGATAACAACGTAACTAATAAGTAATGAGAAAATGTGATAAATGTGATGATGTGTACAAAACAGTAAGGCAACGTTTCAAGAATGTCTGCGACGCTGTTTTATGGAGTACAACTCCTTATTGAAAATGACAGACTGTCATATCTGGTTCACGAATTTATCTTCTGTATCTTAATCGGAGGACCATTCAGTTTAGCACGGACTTGAGCCATAAACGAAGTTGTGTATACATTGTCCAGTAACCGCGATAACATCTTCATCCGGTACTCATCCATTTCTAATGCTAAGACCTCTAATGAAATTGCTTGTTGTTTCAACAAGTACCAGGCATATAAGATCTTGTAAATCCCTGTATTTTTTTCTTGCACCTCTGATGTGTGCAACAGAAGGTGTTGGATATGGACATCTTATTGGGACAACGGTATTCCTGCCCGACAAAACACATACAAAATGTTTGATATTAGGTACTTGTATACGAGTTCAACATTGGCATTAGATTTTACACCCAAGGATGAGTTCCTAGATGCCGACAACCCGTTAAAGTTAAAGAACACTCCATCATCGTTAGACCATACAACTCAAGTAAAGACCACACAATTCAATAGGTTTTGTGACACAATACAATGGGATGTGCGACACAATTCAATGGATTTGAACACTTCGACAGGCACTTATGCCTAGAGGCTTCCATTATTCAAGCTCCCAGTAACCCCAAACTTCCTTTGAAAGTTCATCTTTGTATTTTAATAGTTTTTCTTGCTATGGTTGTTGATTTTCCCCATTTTATTTTTCCATAATTCGTGGCCATTACACCTGAAGAGATCATAGAAGGAATACAATTAAAATCCTATACGAATTAGCCATTAAAGCCCAATCAATTTACGTTTTTGGTATACATTAAGTAAAAACCCTACAAAGAATAAAATAATACTACAAATCTTCATCCATTTGATTGTAGGATTTGTATAAAAATATGATAAACATCACGACTGTAAAAGGCTCCATTTCCAACAATCATTTTATTGTAGGATTTGTATAAGAATATAATAAACATCATGATTGTAATTATACTTAAATCTTATAATTTTGAAAAATTGTAAAAGTGATGATATTAGGTTAAAAATAATTCAACTTTAAGCATTCAATTGTAAATATTATTTATCTACCTTTTGGGTTCTTAAACTGTTGATGGTGTAGCCAAGCCGGTGTAAAGATGGTGGAGAATGGTCCTCAAGTGGCGACATTTTCTTGTGCAGGTAAGCGGCTTGGTGGAAAGAGATTTCATTTTTTTTTTTGTTCGAATGCGAGTGTGAAGAGATGAGTTTCAGGTTTTATGTTTCATTTTCTTTCAACGTTTGTGGTTGTATACATTTTTTCTAGTTTAAATTTTATTATTTTATTGGGTAATACTTCCATCCAATATTGGATGGTCCAATATTCATATCACAGCCATGGATTATTTTAACAAAACACATGTCACTAGATTAATATGTTAGTTACTTTTGCAAGTTTAAAACATGGGGTATGTGTATTAATACTATTGCTGTAGGATCATCCAATATTGGATGGAAGAATTTTCCATTTATTTTATCAAGTTATATCAGGTATATTATAAGTTTAAGTAATATTTTGGACCTTATTCCTCCAAATTTTTAGACTGAATTAATTAAGGCATAATTTAGTGGGTTATGGACCTAATTAACAATAATCTCTCATATTAATATATCATGTTATATTAATATTCTAATTTATATATTTAAAAAATAAATCATCTATAAAAATTGAACTTTATAATTATATTTTGGTTTATAAATAATAATCTATTAAGTAATACTATCCTCAAACTCAAAATAGAATCTTGTATAAAAGAATTGCAATATTTAATGAATCGTTCTTATGAAAAATGACAAATTTATAACTTAAATCTAATATATTAAAGATCAATTAACTCTATTAAAGAACAAGAATTTTTTTATAACATTAAAGTATAAAAATAAAGTTAAGTCTTATTTTATATTACACTTACTTTTAATGAAACCATGTTCAATTTTATTTTCGAAACAATTTTCTATTATATGTGTATCTAGGAAAAAGATAAATCAAATGTCAATATTTGAACACCTAATCTCTATTCTAACATATTTAAAATATACTACACCACTAAGCCACAGTAAATTGCATACCTTCTCTAGAATGCTTTTATATACATAATTAGCAGGGACTAATTATTTTTTGAGACAAAATTACGTTTACATATATAAATTTTACGGGTTTAAAGGAGCTTGAGCCCCCTATGCCTTATAGGGATCTGCCATTGCCTATACATCACACCTTCCTCTTTCATGTCGCTCATGCCTTCAACTTTTTGAATCATTTGAAAGAACTCGTTATAGTACTCATCTCTCTCAGAATGCCTAACCACTATCTCAGATCACATCATATGTCATACGTGAAACCACACTCAAAACGAACAATACAGATCATTTAACTCCATAAACACAAGTTGATCCCTAGTCTGTACTCGACCCAAAACACTATCCAAACAATAAATGAGTGTTTTGGGGTCACACTCGGGTCCCAAACATTGTTCTCGCATGTTTAGATAGGATACCGGATCCGAAAAACATCGTATGGGGTCTTAGAATGCTCGTACAAGGCTCGATAACTTGAAATTGCCATGTTTGACTTTCTGACTAGCCTGGTTGACCCCGTTCAATGCATTGACCTGGCATGCACAAAAATGTCTGGGTTCCAAGTCCCACACACCCACACGCTCCTCCGAAGTGGTCAGAAGGTGATACTCACACACGGTTGACTGTGGCGTGTATTGTACACTCTCCTGTTGACTAAGGTGACGTGGCTGCTCCTAATTGGTTACTAAGGACCAGTCAACAACTTGACTGGTTGACTACTATTATTGCTAACAATATTCATCTGTCACGTAACGGGTTATGGTTGGTTGCGAAGGTACAATAATCAAGTTGACTAGTTGACTGATTGATTACTAGACCCGCTTTACGTCTACAACGTGTCATCATATGATTGGTGACTAAGGAATAGTCAGTAGGTTGAATGGTTGACTTGTTCTGCTTTGCCACATGGTGGCCTGTCATTGGTTGGTATTTTGGGTTCTTGTTGTGATTGGTGGCATGGAAACGGTCAACAATTGAGGGTATTGAGTTATCTTTAGGTACACGTGTCATGCATTGATAGGCTACCAATATCCAGTCCTTCTACCTTCTCTTTTACGAGTCCACTGTTGATTATTCTATTATTATGCCACGTGTCATTCTGCAAGTGGTTGGCCTGATCCAGATAGTTTCAATGTCAGCTTGTTGATCAACAGATTCTTGATCCGCATTAGCTCCACATGTCACTCCTTCATTAGATAGACCTACACAGTCATATCCAACCCATTCATCTTGGTAAACATTCAATATATCCTTACCTGGTCGACGTGCCATAATCTGATTCATTGGCGGGATACATTCAGCACAAGCCATATTTGAATGGTCAATTGTTGAGTCCTTTCTTTCATCGCGACATGTTCGGTCCAAATTCACTGACCCAATCCAGTCAGAACTAATGTTGGTTGAATATTCAACCACGGTTTGCCTCCTTTGACTGTGACATGGCTTAATAATGGATCGATGGAGCTTTACCTTTGCAACGTGTCACCCTCTTATTTGTTGTTAGGGTTGACTTTTCAATAGTTTAAAAAATAATCATTCTTTGCCACGTGGAGGCTTGCAATTGGCTCCCCTAATTGAATAGTCAAATGTAGCAAAATTCTTCTCCTTTCTTCGTAATCCCAACCATTTCCCCCTAAAAGTTAGACCAACACTCACATTAGCATTATGTCCACCAAATTGGATACTAATATCACAAACCAAAGCTGATGATGTCAATATATTTTATGATGCAAGAAGTACCTTATCATTGTCTCTAAATGACCACACAATATTATATTCAATATTTTGTGGAATTTTTTTTCTTGGGGACTATGTGATGTCTCCCTATTTTATCTAAATATTAGCCCTTTGGAGATATCCTTTTATGTGAATATTTGACTTATTTGATATACTTTTATGCTTATTTCGTCATATTACACTTTCTCCCCTTGGAGTTAGACTATTTGCATTTTTAGAGCTTTTGTGCGTTAATTTGATTATTTTTACTGCAAAGCTAGTAGGTTCTTGAATTTCATGAAAGACCAATACAAGGAGGAGAAGTGAGAATTAAAGTCTTAGAGTATTTTTAGTGTGTTAGGAAGTATTTTATTCGAGTTTCTAATTTTAGAGTGCACTTTCTTATTTCTAGTCTTGAATTATTGATTTTTTATTTTTAAAGCATATGCGGTTTAATTATTTATTTATTGTGAATCTTTAAAAGATATATAATAATTAATTACAGACCAAGTCAAGTCTAATAAGTAAAGGAAAGATATATACATGGAAATAAGAAGATTAAGGAAGGATATATGCAAAGAAGGAAAAGATAAAACTGCCAAAGGAATCTGAAATTCCAGCCACGTTCTAAAGACGAGCTCATAACTTAAGATTGTTTAGGAATTTGGGAGAATGGTCTGGACCAATGGAAAGAGCTTTCCGAGACAAGCGGTTTCGACTATTGTAACGCGTCAAATGGATAAGTATTTAAGGAGATATGACCAAAACAAACCAGCAGCAGAATCTTACCTTTCCTAGATTTTAGGGTTGTGAATTAAAGAGTTCTTTACTTGTCTTCCACTCCAAGTAAATTCGAATTAGGGCTTGCTAACACCTATAAATACACCCCTTAGACCTCATTATTCAACACCTCTCACATATTCTTCAATTTATAAACATCCTTAGAGAGAAAGTCAAAGACCTCTCATATTTTATTCAATTCCTAACATCCGTAGAGAGAGAGAGAGAGTCAAACACTTCAGAGCAAGAAGGCAGAGGAGACTCTAGAGCTGGATGAATTCTATTCTTCCACAACAACCAACCAAACCCTTAGGTTATATATTTCTTTTCTGTAATTGAATATGATGTGTTTCTATTTAATTTCAGTCTTTAAATTTATCATGAGCTAAACTTTGATATACTTGAGAATCGAAATAAAGAGATGAACCCTAATTAAATTAATCTATGTTTTGAATTTGGGATTGTTATGATTTAAATTGAATTGAGTCTTATATATTGGATTTACTTTGTTATTAATCACTATTTCTTTTCGGTACAACTAGAAATAGGTTTTAGTATTTGGGCTATTCACTTTAGTGGCGAAGTGATCATCCGACAGGGGGCGTTTGAATACAGACTTAGGTAATACCCGTGTAATGTACAATATTGACTGACAGGCTTAACTAATTACATAGCCAAAGAGGTAAATTCTTATCATCCGACGAGGCATATTCGCCCATATAGGGGTTTATAGTACTTTAGGATAGCTCCTAGGTCCACCCTGACGAGGGCTAGGAGATATTAGAGTCTCGACTAATATTATAATACCGATTCTACCCTTAAACAACGCATAGGTTATATTAATTAGGTGGATTCCTTGCGAGACTCAAGTATCTCTCATCTCTGAAGTTAGTCCTTTTACTTTATTGTTTCTTTTTAGTTATTTATATTTAGTCTTTATTTATTTGCATCTTTAGTTATTAGAAAAACCAAACAAAAATCTATTATTTTACTTTTTTGTCAAACAATTATTTCTACTATCTGATTAATATATGGGTTGAACCTAATCCGTCCCTGAGAACAAACTCGATTTATCGAATATTACTTGGACAACCGTACACTTGCGGTAATTGTGGTTCCTTTATTTTTGTACTTAATTTTATAACACACCAGGACCCACCAAGTTTTTGGCGCCGTTGCCGGGGTCGGTAGCGTGAGACCCCGGTGTTAATCTTTAGTAGTTTTAATTGTTTATTTATTTTTTCAGTTTTATGCTTGGTTTTTGTTTTTGTTGTACAGATTTTTATATTCAGGTAGTGATCAAGAGGTTCTATTGAAGATGTATAGAGGACATTACCCGGATCCCGATCCATACGACTATTGGGAAGACTCTTCGGGACAACAACAATGGGGTAGTAACTTCTACCAACAACCTTATCAATACCCGCAAGAGTAAAAATGGAACAATCAATGGATCAGGAATAATCAACAATAACCTCCGTATCACTATCAACCAGAACAAGCATGGAACAATCACCATTGGGTTGAGCATAATCAACAACAATCATCATATCACTATCAGCAAGAGCAAGGATGGAACAACCAATGGGTTGGAAACGTTCAACAACCTCCACCTTCACCACAAAGTTCTGAAATAAATAGAGCACTTAAAGAACTCATGCGCTTACATGAACAAACGCCTGAGGCAGTAGAGAAAAAGGATTCAGAGCAATGGGTTGAAAGCACTCAACACTCACCACCTCATCACTATCATCAAGAAATCAACAATGAGATAAGTTCTAAACTCAAGCGCCTAGTAAAGGAAACCAACGCCACCCATGCACGCATACAACAGATGGTAGAAGAATGGGGTAGTATGTATTATGAAGATTCCACTCCCCCGAGGGATGGAAGAGATCAACCGGAAGAAGTAGTGGAGGAGGAGGTGTTGAAGGAAGATACTATTGATAGTGATATGACCACCATGCCGGTTATAAATGAAGACCACCATGTGGTTGACAATCCTCTTAGCATGGTGGAAGAAGGAGTAGCAACGAAAATCCGACAAATTGAAATTGAGATTGTTATTCCTATGGTGTGTGCACATGATCAAGATATAGAACGCAGATTGGAAGAAGAGGTGATCGAGATTAGAGAGATTCCACAACAAAAACATGATGATGTAATAGTGGAAGATTGGGTTGAAAGCGAAGACGAATGTGAAGTGGTTGAGGAATCCATCGAAGAATGCAAAGTTCACAATGAAAGAGAAGTCGAATATCCGCCACAAAAAGTTCACCAATCACCATTTCCACCACAAATCATCATTAGAGGTGCAAAATCGGAATCACCTCTATTACTAAAAATGATCAATAGGTGCTATACAAGAAAGGTGCAACACCGCGAGAGTAAAGCGTCAAGGAGGTGCACCTACCCACCACATTTTAAAGAGGAACGGAAGATTGGAAAGAATACAAAGGAGCTTATACCGCTGAGGGCGGTTATCTACTATCATGTGGTGGAAAACGAGTTTCTCCATGAGAGCAAGGAGGCAAAACAAAGATACTACCCTCCCCTTTTAGAGATCGATTGAATAAAATTCTGAGGGGGAAGGTTCTAAAGCTTACATGCCAAGGACGAGGTGAGTTTAAGCGGAGGAGAACCGCAAAGGCCTCAATACCATCTTCATGGAAGGTAACGCGTCGAACTTAATGACGTAATAAACAAAAGTGCTTCTTGGGAGACAACCCATGTTGTAATTTGATTTATGTTTTTCAATTCCTAGTGTATAATTCTAAGTAATTGTCGAGTCTTAGTGTCTACTTTTAAAATAAATGAGAAAGGTAGTGTGATAATGGTGCAGGAATTGAGTTTGGGGTGCTAAGAAACAAAAGAGGGAAAAATCTGCTGCACTGGCCGGCTAGCCGGTCAGATCACCGGCATGCCAGCGGAAGAAAAACACGAGCCCCCGGGTCTATGACTCGTGTTGTTTGCCGAGAAGGAGAGAAAAGTTAAAGTGACGCACCGGTATGCCGGCCAGATCTCCGGTATGCTGGCCAGAAGGAAAACACGTGCCCTCGGGGTGCTTGACTCGGGTATTTTGACAGAGCGTGATTTTGCGAAAAACAGCGCACCGGTATATGCCGGTGAACACCGCCGGTATACCGGCGCCCAGGAACACGTGGCCTCGGGTATGGAATCGGGTTCAAGGTAGAAAGTTACAAAAAGGAAGACCTCCAGCACCGGTATGCCGGCGATTCCGCCGGTATGCCGGTCCGTAGGTCGGTTTGAAGAGTTTGTTGCCTTATACACTTCTTACTTCATCAAGAAGAAACCCTAGCTTCTCCAATACAAATTTTCCAGACCCTAACCCTTTATATACCTGCACAAAGACCACTACAACACCCAAGAACATTAAATCCTTCCTCCTATTCCATTCCAAACACACATCCAACACCACAATCCTTCAAGAACATCAAGAAATCTTCTCCTTCAACCTTAAGACTCTTAATCAAAGCTTCAATCCAATTCATTAAACCTTCCCCAAGCCATTACATATTCATTACCCATCTCATATAACAACCATAATCCTTCATTACAAATCCTCAAAACATCAAATTTCAAAACTCTTATGTAGTTTTTGATTATTTGAAGTTTTGAGTTTGGGGTTCATTGAGATGACGAAGATTGGGAGGTCAAGAATACAATGAAGAGGAAGAAGAAGTTGAAAAACCTCGTATTACTTTTGGTGTTGAAAGATGTAGTTGAAAGATGGAAAATTTGGAGGATAATCATGAAGAGGTGTTGAACACCATAGGAAAAGACACAAAAGATTTGGAGCTTATGAAAACATATTACGTGGAGTGAGCAATGTTCAACATGCCACCTACGCAACACAAGGAGCTCCACTTACACGCAACCATGGAAACCAGCTTCGTGCTCGTTCAGATACGTTTTCCTATCCCTTTTCTCATTTGTTTTATTTGTTTATTTTATTGAGTCTTTTTTGAGTCGTGGGGACACGACTCACTTTTGAGTTTGGGGTGGGGTTCGTTGCCTCATCCCAATTTTTTGTGTTTTACATGCTTTAAATAAAATTAATCTAAGGGTTGCGTTGACTGTAGAGTATTTTAAATGCCCCCATCAAGCATGCTTTTTATGAATTTATGATAGAAAATAGTTGACTTTAGGAGTTAGTGTAAAAAACACTTAGATTGCATGCAAATATGAGGTAATTGATAGGAAGAATTAATGAACAATTCAAAAGAAGTAAACTTGTGCTTAAGGATAATGAGTGGTTTGTAGAACGTGAGATCTAAATGAGTAGAGAACCCACTTAGGTATGAACTAGAGGCAAGCTGTGTAAATAGGAAAATGATAGAGACAGTTCTTTGTTAGCCCTTTGAATCCTTTTTGGCCTTCCATCCCTGAATTAATTATATCCTTCTTAGCCAATTTTTAGCCTTTAAGCCTTTCTTTTGTCGCCATATTATAAGCCAATATCCCTTTAGTTTGTTAGGCATTACCATATGACCCGCACTTGAATCACGATCCTAAGATTTCCTGTCTTAAGCTTGAGTTTTTGGTGGTGGGTCTACTATTATGGGAATTTACATTGGGTTGGGATTTTTGAGCTTATCAATTGTGCTGTGTTTATATTTTGATGATGATTCACAGGTTTATTATATTGTAACCCTTTGCCGGGGTAAGAGTAAATGAAAAAAAAGAAAAAAAGAAAAAATATGAAAAGTTATGAAAAGAAAAAAATCTTGAATGAAAAATAGCATGATATCTCAACATAAAAAAAGAGAGTCATAGCTATAAAAAAGAAAAGAAAATTCATATGAAAAGAAATATTTGGACCGGCAAAGAGGAAATTTTTAGGTGAATCATCTTTAGTGCTTATTGGGTTAATTTGGGGACGCTACATTAGCGCGTCAAATGGGTTGACTGAGAACATATTCGAGTGTAAACTCAAGCTCTTGGACAGTTTGTTGATGGTAAGTGAGGAGAGAGCCGAAATCTCACTTCAAATTTACCAAATATTCATATCATACCGTCCCTAAGCCTATATTAAATCCGTAAAGACCTCGTGATTCCTAGATACACAGTGAATTAATAGGGAGTATGCTAAGTGGAGCGTTCAAAGCAATTAAAGATCGAGGAACACCCTATAGCCACCATCTTGAGATAAGTACTAAGCTTAACCTTCTAGCATCGTGAAATTAATTTTGGATTGATATTATTTTGTGTTTGATTTTGCATGATATGTGTATGTGTATATTAATTCATAGATGATGCTATATGAGATTTGTTTTAAGTTGTGCTTTGGGAATATTTACTAGATTCTACCTTCTGCGTTCACCTAGCAGACCTTTGTTTTTATTTTACTTTGTCGGGACGACAAAGGGTTGAGTTTGGGGTCTTGATGTCTCCCTATTTGTTCTATATATTAGCCCTTTGGAGACATCCTTTTAGGTGAATATTTGACTAATTCGATAGACTTATATGCTTATTTCTTCATATTACACTTTCTCCCCTTGGAATTAGACTATTTGCATTTTTAGAGCTTTTGTGCGTTAATTTGATTATTTTTAGTGCAAAGTTAGTAGGTTCTTGAATTTCATGAAAGACCAATACAAGGAGGAGAAGTGAGAATTAAAGTCTTAGAGTATTTTTAGTGTATTAGGAAGTATTTTATTCGACTTTCTAATTTTAGAGTGCACTTTCTTATTTCTAGTCTTGAATTATTGATTTACTATTTTTAAAGCATATGCAGTTTAATTATTTATTTATTCTGAACCTAGTATATGGTAATTAATTAGAGACCAAGTCAATTCTAAGAAGTAAATGAAAGAGATATACATGGAAATAAGAAGATTAAGGAAGGATATATGCAAAGAAGGAAAAGATAAAGCTGCCAAAGGAATCTAAAATTCTAGCCACGTTCTTAAGACGAGCTCATAACTTAAGATTGGCTGGGAATTTGGGAGAATGGTCTGGACCAATGGAAAGAGCTTTCCGAGACAAGCGGTTTGGACAATTGGAACGCGTCAAACGGATAAGTATTGAAGGAGATATGACCAAAACAAATCAGCAGCAGAATCTTACCTTTCCTAGATTTTAGGGCTGTGAATTAAAGAGTTCTTTACTTGTCTTCCACTCCAAGTAAATTCGAATTAGGGCTTGCTAACACCTATAAATACATCCCTTAGACCTCATTATTCAACACCTCTCACATATTCTTCAATTTATAAACATCTTTAGAGAGAGAGAGAGAGAGTCAAAGACCTCTCATATTTTATTCAATTCCTAACATCCTTAGATAGAGAGAGAGAGAGTCAAACACTTCAGAGCAAGAAGGCAGAGGAGACGCTAGAGCTGGAGGAATTCTATTCTTCCACAACAGCCAACCAAACCCTTAGGTTATATATTTATTTTCTGTAATTGAATATGATGTCTTTCTATTTAATTTCAGTCTTTAAATTTATCATGAGCTAAACTTTGATATACTTGAGAATTGCAATAAAGAGATGAACCCTAATTAAATTAATCTATGTTTTGAATTTGATTGTTATGATTTAAATTGAATTGAGTCTTATATATTCGATATTACTTTGTTCTTAATCAATATTTCTTTTCGGTACAACTAGAAATAGGTTTTAGTATTTGGGCTATTGACTTTAGTGGTGAATTGATCATCCGACAGGGGGTTTGAATACAGACTTAGGTAATACCCATGTAATGTACGTTATGGACCAACATTCTTAACTAATTACATAGCCAAAGAGGTAAATTCTTATCATCTGAAGAGGCATATTCGCCCATATAGGGGTTTATAGTACTTTAGGATATCTCATAGGTCCACCCTGACGGGGGCTAGGAGATATTAGAGTCCCGACTAATATTATAATACCAATTCTACCCTTAAACAACACATAGGTTATATTAATTAGGTGGATTCCTTGCGAGACTCAAGTATCTCTCATCTCTGAAGTTAGTCCTTTTACTTTATTGTTTCGTTTTAGTTATTTATTTTTAGTCTTTATTTATTTGCATCTTTAGTTATTAGAAAAACCAAACAAAAATCTATTATTTTACTTTTCTGTCAAGCAATTATTTCCACTATCTGATTAATATTTGGGTTGAACCTAATCCGTCCCTGAGAACGAAACTCGATTTATCGAATATTACTTGGACAACCGTACACTTGCGGTAATTGTGGTTCCTTTATTTTCGTACTTAATTTTATAACACACCAGGACCCACCACTATGTTCATGAGGATATTTTTTCATGAAAAATTATTTTTTCCAAAGCACTTGCACAATAACTTTTTGATAGTAAAACGAAAAAACCGACGGATGAAGTATTATTATAAAAATATTAAACGAAAACAAAAACTAAATCGAGAGATTATAATGGCGTGGACATATCATTGCCTTAAGAACGAATCCTAGTACAACCGAGCTGCTTAATGTTTAATCGCCGATACGCTCCCCAAGATATGACCATTATGTTTTACGTTTAAGTGCACTCTAAAACGTGGGATTGGAATTTGATATAACGTACTCGCTCAAAAACTTAGAAGATTTTTTTTGTGTTGCTTTGAAATTCGTAGGCTATGTGTTCTGCAAATGAACTTCTACATGATCTCTTATAGGCACTAGGAGAGACAATCTCATAAACACCTAAATTAATGCACTCGTTTCAGTAGTTACACCCTTTGAATCCATATCAAAAAATATGGGCGCAACAAGGCTGAGAAATTAGACATTAAATAAATGTTTTAAAAGTTTAAAGTCAACCAATGAACAAGGACAAGCTAATGCAACAAATGGGATGTAATAACAAAAAAGTTTTCAAAACGTTGTAATACAACTAGGGAGAAAGTTTGTAAATATTTTAGAGTTAAGTCTCCGAACGTTTTGATCTTTAAACTTCAATTACAAAAGAAAACTTTTCTGCAACAAAAGAAGTTTATTTTTATTTTTTAAAGCCTTCCAACTCCCACGACCACGCACGGCCAGAGCAGATCGCGCAGGCGGTGGTGGTGACACGCATGTCCAAGGCTTCTCATTAGTATGTGGAATAGTTATTTGGAAGGTATAGGAAGAATTTTAATTATAAAAACTAAAATTCTTTCTATCCAACCGATGTAGGTGGAAGTTGAAAGTGTTTTTAAAAAAAAATTGCGGTACAAACATCCACTTGTTTTATAAAAGCATGCATTAAATATTAATATCATACAACAATCCCCCACATAGGGCTTTGAAGAAAACATTATGGGAAGAAGAAGTTATGCGCGAGTGATAGATTGAATTGTATTTAAGAATAAAATCCAAATAAACAAAGATATGAATTGATATGTAGTAAAATGAGGCAACAACCATTTCTAGACACCAAATGGTCGGTGGAGAATGCATGGGGTAGTGGTGGTGGTCGGTGACATGATGCATGAGGTGATACTGGTGGTTGGTGGAGGTGACCGAATTTTATAATAAAAGGAAAAGAATATAAATAAGTATAGTACTATGAATATTATATAAGAAACATAATAAAATAATTAAAATAACATTAAGAATAATTGTGGTACAAAATTAACCTTCTATACTAAATGAGAATTTTCTTCTTTAACTTGTGATTAAGTATGAAGTAAAAACTTTCTTCCCGCTAATTGAGAACAAAAATGAGATTTCTACCCAACGAGTCTTGAAGACACCCCTATGCCCTTTCCAAACCTCAATTACCTTCTATTCTTACTAAAGACCTCAAACAATTTTTTACACTATAGGCTAAAACCCCATTTACATTTTTACCTTTTTTTGGTTTTCACCCTCTATATACTAATATATTCAGAATATTAAAACCCTACTCATTATTTTATCTCTACTCTCTCTCTATTTCATGAAACAGCGCTCGTGGTTCGGAGAAGGACATGGCCGAGAATATGAAGCTTCGCCGGAAGCTTCAGCGAGCAGCAACATCTCACCGGAGCTCACAACAGCATATCGCCGGCTCTCATCGAAGAAGAAAGCTCCATGAAGCAGCGATTGTGGTTCGGACATGCTGCTATCATTCGTCTACATCACCGAGAAGGAGATCTACTACAACAACAGTCCTGAAATAGAGCTCCTTGCTGAATGTTGACCTGAGATCACCGGAGAAGGACAAGCAAGCCATGGCCACTGCAGGAGTAGATCTATTCGAGTCCTCCTCCATTCTTGAAGCTTAGGCGAGCTGTGAGAGTAGATTCACTGACCAACTTTGAGGTTTTTACTGCTTCATTCCTTGCCGACAAGATCCAGTAGTGAAGGATAGCCTTCATTCTTCTTTTCTCAGCTGCTGCACAACGAAGGTCCGACCAACTTTTTCTGTAGAAGAAAGCCGTGCAAAGAACCAGATTAATGTTGTTTCTCAATTTTTTTTGTTTGATTTTAGTGGTGTATTTTTATTTTCTTGGTGAGTAACGTAGGAGATAAGCTAAAGGAAATAGGTTTTTAGTTTTTTTTTGTTGTGTAGCTTCATTACGTAAAATGTAATAGTTAGTTAGTTTTGTTTTCTTCTTATTCTTAGCTAGTGTAATGTTTTTTTTGTACTTGAAAAGGTGCCTAAGGCCAAAAACTTGGTGGTCCTTTGTTTGTTCTAAAATAAATGCAAATGTGATCGAACCACAACCGCAAGTGTACGGTTGTCCCAAGTAGTAATAATGATCTAGGATCGTTCGCAAGGACGGTTTGGTTGACTACAATGTTTAACAAGTAATGAATGGTTGCACTTATGAAAACAAGTAAAGAAATAATGATTGATTTGATTGTTGTATTAATTCTACTTAATGAAAGACTATTGATAAAATGCAAGTGAAAGGTAAAACGCAAGTAAAAAGATGTAAAACGCAGTATGAGAAGGTAGCACTTGAGAACGCAAGGGATCCTCCTAATCCTATTTCCTAACTTATGTTGTTTAAGGGCTAAATTGGTCAATTACAATGGTCGGGATATTAAATTCCTTATACCCCTGTCAGGGTGGACTATAAGGCTACCCTAGAGTGTCACTAGTCCCGTCAGGGTAAATATGATCCACTTTTAGATGTTTAAGAATTTTACCTCATTGGCCCTAAAATTAGCTAAGTTCGTCGGAGCAATAGCTTCTATTTTAGATTGAATAATTGGTTCTATACCTAAACCCTCCGTCAGGATGATCCACACGCCACATATGTGGAATAGCCTAGATACTAACACCTGTTCTTAGTTCATGACTCTAAAAACAGTAAATAATCCCAAATTATAGAAAAGAGTAAAAGTCTCAATCTAATTTAATTTAACAGAAACCCAAATTCAACATATGAAATTCAATAAGATTGGGATTCACCCATAAAGTGTTCTCAAGCACTAATAAATGTTTAGCTCATACTAATTAAAACAAAAACTAAATTAATTGAAATGGAATTCATAATTGATTACAGAATTAAAATTAAAAGAAACCTAATTTCTGGAATTGGAATGACTGAGAACGGAGATATAGACCCTCTCCAGCTCTTGCAGCTTCTTCTTTCTTCCTTCTGTTGCTTCACTCTGATGTTTTTAATTGTAAAGAATGAAATTGTGAGAAAAATAGAAGTCAAGAGCTCCTTTTATAAGCTCAAATTCGGACTTGGACCTAGGCTTTTAATTAAATGAAATATTGAAGGCCCAAGTCCACTAACTTAGCCCAAAATCCCGTAACTGCTGATGTACCTCCACTAAAACGGCTTTTCCCGCTTCGTTATGACTCCGATTGACTTAATTCCAGTTGCTAAAATTCCGTAACTCGATAAGGAATGTTTTCTCTTTAAAGGTCAGCGGCTAAATCATCTCTTAAGCGCCTTGAAATCAGCAATCTTTGGCCTGGAAAACAGAATTGCAGCTCTAAAAATAATTCTTTCGGGATTTATCTTCAAGTCTTGACTCCATATCATGATCTTTGACTCTCTTCTCGGATTCCATTCCTAGCTAATAATTAAAACCTACAAACTTTTCACTAAAACACACAAGATTACGCGTAAAAGTTTAATAAATCAAAATTACTAGAAATAAAATGGAAATTCCGGATTATTGCATTTTTAACTCAAAAGTCTATTAAAATATTCAAATAAATATAAAAAATGATGTCTCCCAAGGGTCGAGAATAAGAACAATTAGGGAGACATCAAGACCCCCAACTCAAACCTTTATCGTCCCGACAAAGTAAAACAAAACAAAGGGGTAGAAGTAAGCGTATAAACAAGTAGAAGCTAATAAATAAACGCTAAAGCAATTCTTAAAATAAATCTCATTTAGCAAACTATAGAAACTAATATACACATACATCTAAAATGCAACATCAAACATAAATAATCTCAATCATAAAATTAAAGTCGCAATGCTTGAAGATTACACTTGTACTCATCTCTGTATGATGGCTATAGGTTGGTCATTAATCCTAACTCGCTTTTAACGCTCCACCTAGTATATTCCCTATCAATAGAATTATAAATTCACTATATACTTAGGAATCACGAGGTCTTATGGTTATAATATTGTCTTAAGGACGGGTGTGGATGTATATTTGGTAAATTTGAAGTGAGCTTTTGGCTCTCTCCTCACTTACCATCAACAATGTCCTCGAGCTTGAGTTAACGCTCAAAAGATGTTCTCACTCACCCATATACGCAACAATTTAGCGTCCCATGTCTACCCACTATATACAAAATGATTTTCAGAAAAATTCCACTTTGCCGGATGTTTTATTCATACATATTTTTTTTTGTACAGACGCAAACCGGGTTCCCGGTTTTGTCGAAACCGGGTTCCCGGTTCCTACTGTATAATTTTTCGAAATTTTTCATTTTTTCTTTCTTTTTCATTTTTCTTCATTCCCAGCAAAGGGTTACAAGTATATACCATCTGCAATTGTGCTACAATACAAAGCACATCAATCCCAACCCATAAAATTCCCCATAAGTGGACCTACCACCCCAAACTCAAGCTCGAGACATGTCTCAGGATTGTGATTCAAGTGCGGGTCATATGGTCATGCCTAATAATCTAAGGGATAATGGCTTATATCGTGGCTACAAAGAAAAGGCTAAAGGCTCAAAAGTTGGCTAAGACGGAAGTAATTAATACAAGGGATAGAAGGCTAAAAGGTTACAAATGGCTAACAAAGAACTGCCCCTATCATTTTCCTAAGTACATAGTTTGTCTTTAGTTCATATCTAGGTGGGTTCTCTACTAATTAGGATTTCACGTTCTACACACCAAACATATTCCTTAAGTACAAGCTTACTTCATTTGCATTGTTCATTAATTTTTCCTATTAATTACCTATGTTTGCATGCAATTCTAAATGCGTTTTGTATCAATCCCTAAAGTTCACTATTTACTATCATCGATTCATCAAAAGTATGCTTAAAGGGATATTTAAAAATTTCTACAGTCAAACGCAACTCCGAAAATTCGTTTATTGAAAGCAAATAAGACAAATAACACATAAAAACTGGGATGAGGCAACGAACCAGTGATAGAGTCACCATTATCATTAATGATGACTGATATATTATTTCTTGCAATTCTACCCTTAATGACTTTATAGAAATAAAGTGAGTTGCAGTCCATATCTGTTGTAAAGGTTGCTTTAGCCTTTTGCTTTAAGATGTTGTGTTGAATCATCATGGCATTTTCTAGCTCTCCCGATTTTTTCCTCTCTTAAAGTATGAGAGTCAAATTTGCCTTCCATGCTACATATCTGGGCAATATTTAACTGATTTTAGTAGCATCAATATTATTGGAATTTCTCTTAAAATAAGAGGTATTGAACTTCTTTAGAGATATTTTTGTGAACTTCTGCTTCATACATAGCTGACACATGTAGTTTCCTTCCACTTTTGTCTTCCAGTCCTGTTGTATAGTATCAATAAATTTTGAGTGATTAGCCCATATATTAAAAAAAATTAAAAGAGCTGGGACCAAGCTTTTTCTGACCACCAATATCAAATTTCAGAGCACAATGATCCGAGGTGTAAGAAGGCATGCTCATAACACTTGAAATAGTTGTATCCAACCATTTTGAGTTGATAAAAACTCTGTCTATTTTGCTAGCTCTAATTTCAGTAGGACTCCGATGTATCCCTATTTGTTATAATTATTAGCCTTTTGAAGACATCATTTTAGGTGAATTATTGACTTATTAGATAGACTTTTATGCATATTTCGTCATATTACACTTTCTCCCCTTGGAATTAGACTATTTGCATTTTAGAGCTTTTGTGCGTTAATTTGGTTATTTTTAGTGCAAAGTTAGAAGGTTCTTGAATTTCATGAAATACCAATACAAGGAGGAGAAGTGAGAATTAAAGTCTTAGCTTATTTTTAGTGTGTTAGGAAGTATTTGATTCGAGTTTCTAATTTTAGAGTGCACTTTCCTATTTCTAGTCTTGAATTTTTTATTATTTTTAAAGCATATGCGGTTTAATTATTTATTTAGTGTGAAACTTTAAAAGATATATGGTAATTAATTAGAGACCAAGTCAAGTCAGTAAAGGAAAGAGATATACATGGAAATAAGAAGATTAAGGAAGGATATATGCAAAGAAGGAAAAGATAAAGCTGCCAAATAAATATGAAATTCCAATCACGTTTCAAAGACGAGTCCATAACTTAATATTGGTTAGGAATTTGGGAGAATGGTCCGGACCATTGGAAAGAGCTTTCCGAGACAAGCGATTTCGACTATTGGAAACCTGTTTTATTGAATAATATTTATTAATTATTTATTCATATTAATTGAAATTTTTCTAATTGAAATTGTTTAGTTATTTTTATTACCCGATGGTTGGGCACAATCAGCTATTGGTCGCGACAAATCTTTCCTGATGTTCATTGCCTGAAGATCAATTCTCGCTTTCACGTTATCTTTGTTAACCTTCCCATAAAGACCTATAACTGTACCGAGAAGAGCATCACACACATTTTTCTCGCAATGCATAACGTCAATGTTATGTTTCAACAAGTTTTCGGACCAATAAGGTAAACGATAGGAAATACTCTTTTTCTTCCAATTGAATCGTCGTGGAACAGTTTGCTTCACGATCTTTCCCCCAAAATCCTTGTGTTTACCGGGAAACACAATGGGAAGCCCATCGAACTGTGTTAAATATTGGCAGGACTATATTTCTTCGGTGGGCCCCTATGATCGGTATCCTGGTACAAAACCTTGTCTTTTCTAAATCGATGTCCGGCAGGTAACCAACGTCTATGGTCAAAGTAAACAACCCCTTTCTTCACCTTCAACGACGGAGTAGAATCCATGCATTCTGGACAAGCTAAGTAACCTTGACCAGACCATCCTAGAGTGTATGACCTTGCGGGGAAATCACTAGTCGTCGATAACAAACAAACCTTCATCGTAAACTCTTCCTTCTTGTGGGCATCACACGTAAGGATACCTTTATTCCACAACTCGTCCAACTCATCTATAACAGTTCGAAGAAAGACATCCATGTCCTTACCGGGTGAACGGGGTCCAGGAATCAACAAACAAAGCTGGAATGTGGTTTCGTTCATGCATACCCACGGTGACAAGTTATAGACGGTCAATATGACAGGCCACATGCTGTACGAGTTGTTCTGCATAGAGAAAGGACAAAAATCGTCGATACTGAGACCCAAATATATATTACGAGGTTCGCTAGCAAACTCAGGATGTAGCGCTGTAAATCTCTTCCAACCATCACCATCAATCGATGACGCAACACATCTAGATCGACACTCTTTCGGGTATGGTTCCATATCATGTCTTCAGCGGTGTGCTTCGAAGTGTATAGTCGCTGCAATCTCGGAGCAATCGGAAAGTAACGAAGCTTCTTATGCGGTACTTTGTTACCCTTCTTT
The DNA here is from genome assembly GCA_029959085.1 of Nemophila menziesii. NCBI lineage: Eukaryota > Viridiplantae > Streptophyta > Magnoliopsida > Boraginales > Hydrophyllaceae > Nemophila > Nemophila menziesii. The sequence continues at coordinate 31,939,127 of JARWIR010000005.1, forward strand.
GGGTCCCATCTAGACTCGCTACATACTGGACACTTGTCGAGGTCTTTATTCTCTTTGTAAAAAATGGCACAATCGTTCAAACAACATCGATAGTAATATACTTTATACCCAAACTTTTCAACTTCTTGTTGCATGCTTCATAAGAATCGGGAAAATTGTGAGGTTTGGGCAAAATACGACCCAACAAGTCCAATAGCTCAGTGAATGAGGTGTTAGTCCATTTGTTCTTTACTTTTACGTGCATAATCTTGGCAATGAAATTCAAGGAACTCATCGATGTACAACCAGGATATAATTCTGTCTCCAATTCTTTGAACAATGTTTCGAAACTGCTTCGACTTGGAAGATGTGCATCTCTCATCTCGGTATCTCCCGGATGTCAACATCGTAACTTTGTCTCACATCGTCATAAACATGTTAAATTTCATTTATTATAATTGGATCTTGACTTGCATGGGGTGTATGTGTTTGTATCTCATCCTCACCGTGTTTTGTCCAAACCTGATATTTATGCTTAAACCCGTCTTTTAGAAGGTGCGCCCTCACCTGTTCGGTTTTTATTCGACAGTAATTATTAGACTTCTTACACGGGCAAGACAAGAAACCAGTATAACCTTTACTTTTCTTAGCAAATTCGATAAACTTAAAAACCCCAAAAACATATTCTTTCGTGTAATAATCCGTCGTATCGATCCAACTCTTATCCATAACCGAAGCCATCTCTTAGCAACAATTTTATTAAACTATGCGACTACATTCGTATAAACATAAAATATATAATTATTACAACCCAATGAATAAAATGAATAAAAATTACAACACAATAAATAACATAATAAAAATTACAAACTCATTGAATGAATAAATATTACAAACCATTGAATGAATAAAAATTACAAACTCATTGAATGACTAAATATTACAAACCATTGAATGAATAAAAATTACAAACCATTAAATAAATAAATATTACAAACCATTAAATGAATAAAATTCAAAACACACAATAAATAAAAAAAAAATATTCATATAATTAATTAAACAAGTAAAATATATGAGCACAAAATATAAATAGCACAACACATGCATAATTTACAACATAATAATAAACAAGTCAACCAAAAAACATGTAATTCATGAACCTAATCATATGTTATATCAACTATATAGTATAATCAAATAAATAAAAAATTTAAAAAGCATGAAATTTATTAAAATACCTTGAATTGGATGGATAAGATGAAGAATGATGATAATGCCCCACCTTGAAAATGTATTAATTTACCTAATCAAACCATATAGCAAGAACAAAACACAATTAGAAATAAAAAAAAAAGTGAATTTTCATGCAATTACCTTAAATTGTGTGATGAAATTGGATATTGATAGTGCCCCACCTTGATTATTAATCCAGGAATAGTGCAAGATGAAGTGGAGAATCAATTAGAAATAATAAAAAAGAAATTTAGTTGTGTTTTTTGGGAGAAAATCGGAGGAATTCTTTAGGGTTTTTGGGTGTTTTGTGAATTAAAAAAACCTGCTGTCTCCATTAAATAGTTTTTTTTAATTTCCGACGACCCATAAATCGTCGGTAATTAGACGTATATCGTCGGTAAAAACCATAAAAAGCAACGACATGCCGTGTCGCAAATATAGCGACGACACTTTGGAGATAAAAAAATTAAATTAAAAAAAAAATTACCGGCGAAATACACCGAATTAACGACGAATTTTCGCGTCGCTGTTTTACGACGACGATTATTTCGTCGTTACCAAAATGTCGTCGGTAATTTTTCGTCGCTAAACAAGCTGTTTTTAGTAGTGTATGTAGTATGTGTAATTGTTTATTTGATGCTTCGTAATAAATATATGGAGATTGAAAAAGAATCTTCTTTAGATGGTGGATTTATTTATCAACCTAAAATGCCTTATAACATTAAGAAATAAATTATATAGTTTTTTGTAAATTGCTTAAAGGAACTTTTTTTTTCCAATAGTTTTTAATGTTAATTAATTGTGTGTGAATTTCGAATATCAGAAAGGTGAATTATGGAATAATTTATATATGAAATTGCTTAACAATAATCCTAATGAGGATTATAGAAATTGTTGAAGGGATTAAGAGAATTATTTGAAGAACAGATTTGTTTAAAATCTTCAAATATTATAAAATTTAAGGAAATACTATTGAAGTACAAAATTTCATTACGTTTTGCTTAGTAGTGATGTTATAAAGGAAATTATGGATACTTAGAGATTTTGTAAGTGTAAATAGTTGTAGATAATAATTTTTAAGGTGATTTAAAAGGAAAAATGTGGAGAAAGGGTTGTGAAATTATGCAATTTAAAGTTTTAGTATGAATATGTTTGATTTTTTTAATCATATTATTTATGTTTGGAGGTGGAAAAAGTTATTATGTAATAATTAGCAATAGCAACGGAAAGAAATAAATAATTAAATAATTTTATTTTTTATTTTTTTCTTTATATTTTATCCATTATAATTAGTTACTTTTATATAAATTTAAAATTCAAAAGTAATTGAAAGTTATTATCGTAGTAGGTGGTTTTATTCGACCATTCTTTTGATAAATCAACTTAATGTGAAAAAAAATAGCAGCATTTGAAGTCCCTGGACACAACTTTGCATCATGCCTAGTATCAAGTCTTGATCGTTTGAGTTAAGAAAACGTGATGTTTATAAAAGTTAAAAGGACAATACTCTAAGTGTTATATCTAAAATTTGGATTCTTTTTATTTATATGATATTTGATTTTCTTAAACCACTTTTTAACAAGACATCTTATCTTTATCTAAAATTATAATTAATTTTTTTAATCAAATTTACAGTTTGCTATACACTTATATAAAATTAATATAATATTATGAATTTTCATGATAATTTATAATCATATATCATCGGCTTAAATTAATATATTTATAAATTAAATAAAAAATATAAATATAAATATAATATATATTACTATGTTTAGAATTATTATTATTATCAACTTATTATATGTCGAATTATTTTATAATTACATTTATATCAAAATTGTTGGAGTATAAATCTCATATCACGTGTTCATTGCTTTCTCCTAACACTTCGAACTATTAGTTGAGTTAACAATTTAACAAAAATAATAAATTTTGTAATACTATTTAATATAATTCTCAACGTTATTTTTTTTAATTTATCATATTTTTTTTTATTATAATTTTTTTAAATATTAGTATTTGTTTAATTATCCTTTAAAAGACATAGTTTAATTTAAATTATAATATTAATCGTATACATATTTTGAGAGATATATTTAGTGCAATCCCTCCAATTCTCATTTACTCGGATTAATCTCGTAAGAGCTTTGAGTGTTTGTCGTTCACAAAAGGTTGTTAAGGCTCGGTTTTTTCTTCGAGATAAGCTTGACTCACGATTGTGTGGATTTGCTGGAGGAACGTTGTTTGTGTAGTTGTCGTGTTGTGCACAATTTCCGTGTCTTCCCTAGATTGCTCTCCAGACCTTTTGTTTTTACCCCCTCTCGAGAGTTATCCTTTTCTCGGCCTAAAATATCACCCTTTATAACATTGGTCCAATTTGTGGGTATGGATTATCGTCTAATTTTTTTCTTGCCGATTTTTTCTATCTCGTGGATTTGGTGAAGGTTGGTGCTTCTGTTTTGTACTTTTGTGATTCTTTGGTTCAAGTTTCTCTTGACTCGTTGAAAAGCGTATTGATTTTTCTTAGTTTGGGTTGACGAAGTTGCAAGGAGCTATTTAGGCAATTTGGTATTTGTTTTCGTGGTTTCTCCCCTTAGTATTGAGATTGATATTCCTGAAGGTGGATTGGGGGACGAAATATATCTAAACTGTTGGTATTTGGATGAGTTTTTTCTTGTTCGTTTTCCGGAAACGCTAGGCCTTGGGTTTTATTCGTATATTTTTTGTATTTTTAATATATGTTTCCTATAAAAAAGTTTAATCTAATGTAAATATAGTATGACTAATTAATACAAAAAGAGATTCATTATAAAATTAACCCTTAAAAAATTCAAAATTATTTGTCGAGGACGTATGTTGTTAAACAAGTCAACAAGGGCTGAGTAATTTCTTAACGCTCCGTCATTTCCATGCCTTCGATATTTTGGAATAAAGTTACTCACTTTATGCTTTATTCCACCTTAATTATATTTTCGATATATCCTGTTAGTTGGCTATAGGCAAATATGAGACAAGCTTCTCCTAATTATCACAAATTAATCTAGTAAAAGTTTCACTTTTTACTTTTAAATAAAGAGAATTCTTGAATTCGCCTTGATCTATAGGATAACCAAACTCACGAAAACGGAATCGAGTTATAACTTACAACTACGAAGGCTCAATTTTATCAGTAAAAATTTCTTGAAATGGGGTAGATTCATTATTATAACTCCACATACCATAATTTCTGTATGCAAAAAATTAAATAAATTCTGGGGCCAAATCATAATATTAGAAAGTCTAGGGGTACAAAAGGTCACTCTATTGTTGCAACTCCTAACTTTGAGCAAAGACAGATTCTTGAGGACATAGTGGAAGTTTGTAGTGTTGATTCGACTGAACTTCACGAGGTAGAACAAGTGGGCGCGAAAAGGAACGGAAAGAAAAGCTCAAAGCGAGCTGATGTGGTGGCTGGCGCTAGAAATAATGGAGGAAGTACAGGTGCTATGATGGGCGAAGAGAGGACAGTAGCTGGTGGGTCCGGAACTGAGGGCGAAATGGGTATAGCAAATGAGTTAGTAGAAGTAGCTGTAACAGAAGATACTAGAAGCAGGGACCTAATTGCAATAAGGCCAAATTTGAAATGCTTTGATACAGGCCCTGCTACCCCTCAACACACCCCAGCGAATAACATCATTGCTATGGGTTTGGCTCTGGTGAGCCCCTGTGGTGATGATGCTAACAAGGTTATTGCGGGCAGGCCCCCGGACCCAATATGGGAGCTTGGTACGCGTGACGATGAGGACGATTCGATGTGGATGGAGAGTCAGGTTCATGAAACCGCTTCACCATACATTGAAGATGATAACCAACATTCAAAGGACAAGGATGATGATGTGAACATGGCAACTCGCGCCTAATGCGCCGTGAGGTAATATTAGTCAATTTATTTTTTAACTAATGAATTGTGACAACGTTTCAGGAATGTCTTGGGAGAAGACTAAGTCTCCTATTAATATATTAGTTTGGAATTGCTACGGAGCAGCGAAACCTAGATTTAGACAAGTGTTGCGAGATATGATGATTAATAATAATATATGGCTAACAGTAATCGTGGAGCCCCGTGTAAGTGGAAAAACAGCAAGTAAAATCATTAACTCCTTACAGAAGGACAACTCCATAAGAGTAGACTCGGAATGCTATAGCGGTGGTATTTGGTTGATATGGAACGATTCGGATATAGAGGCGAGGGTACTATCAGCAGGTCGCCAAGTGGTGAATGTAGAAATTAGTCAGAAGGGATGTGAGTCATGGATTTTTTCGGCAATTTATGCAAGCCCGGATTACAAACAAAGAGAAGTGCTATGGGAAGCGTTGTTTCAAGCTTTTCATAACATAAAAATTCCATGGTTGGTAGCCGGCGATTTTAATCAAATAGGAATGGAGATAGATAAAAAAGGGGGAGCTCAAGGTATTTCAAGAAGAATGGAAAAATTTGAGGAATGGAGACAGAGTTGCGGGTTAATTGATCTTGGTTTTGTGGGGCCACGCTATACTTGGTGTGACTCATGGAACACGGGTCAAAAGATTATGGAGCGATTAGATAGAGCCTATGGGAATGTGGAGTGGCAATTACTATTTCCTAATACTCGGGTTACCCATTTGGCTAGAGTCCACTCCGATCATATGCCGATTTTAATTCAAGTATGTCCGAACTTAAGACCAAAACAGGCTCCGCACCGTTTCAGATTTGAAAATGCTTGGTGTCTCCACAAAGGATTCCAGGAATTTATAATGAAGAATTGGGATGGCGATAGACTTGGGATTGGAAATGGTTTAGAAGCAATTCAAAAGCATATTAGAGAGTGGAAAATTGAAGTCTTTGGAGACATTCATAAGAAGAAAAGGAAGTTATGCGCGAGAATTAGGGGTATCCAAAGATCGCTTCAAAATTCGTATAATTCCTCTCTTAGGCACTTGGAGACTCAGTTAGTAAAGGAATATGAGAGTGTGCTAGAACAAGAAGAAGTTATGTATTTTCAGAAAACAAGGGAAACTTGGATTGAATCAGGAGAGAGGAATACTCGGTTCTATCACCTTGCAGCAACTATTCGGAAAAAAAAAGCTAATTATACTAGGTTGATTAACGACATGGATGAGTGGGTGGAAGATGAAGAGGGTCTTAAACAGCTAGTGCGGGAATATTTTGAACAACTATATGAAAAACCCATCGATCAAATGGATGGCCAGAATTTACCGCATATTAAGCCTTTGGATAGGGATGTCATAGAAGAGCTTGGGCAGCCATTTTTAGACGAAGAAATACGGTTAGTAGTATTCCAAACTAACCCAAATAAAGCGCCTGGGCCAGATGGGATGTCTGTTGCGTTTTATCAAAAATGTTGGGCTTCAGTGGGTCCATCGATCTGCAAGATGGTAAGGGAAGCTATAGACACAGGTTTATTGCCTACGGGTCTGAACGGTACTCTTATTCACCTTATCCCTAAAGTTTCAGACCCGTCCCGGGTACGTTTTTTTCGTCCTATTAGTCTTATAAATTCACCAGTTAAGTTTATTATGAAGGCTATGGTCAATAGACTAAGGCCTATATTATCTAATGTTATTGGCCCGTGCCAAAGTAGTTTTTGCCAGGTCGCTCAACAATTGATAATGTGGTGCTCGTGCGAGAAATGGATCATAAGATGCGTCATCAGCAAGGGAAAAAAGGAACAATGGCAGTTAAAATTGATCTAGCGAAGGCTTACGATAAAATTAGATGGGAATTCATAGAAGAAACGGTCAGACATTTTGGGTTTCCGGAAAGCTGGACAAAACTTGTGATGTCAAGTATGAGAGAGAATGAAATGCGGGTCCTATGGAATGGGGAACCACTACCTCCGTTTTGCCCTCATCGTGGTATTCGGCAAGGGGATCCCTTATCGCCGTATATATTCGTAATGTGTATGGAGAGACTTTCATTATTAATTCAGAGACATTGCAATTCGGGAAAGTGGAAGGAAGTTCAGATTGGTCGGGGTGGTCCGAAGTTATCGCATCTTTTCTTCGCGGATGATTTAATACTATTTGGTGAGGCGTCTTTGGAGCAGGTAAAATTGATGCAAGAGACGATGGAGGTGTTTTGCAAAAGGGCTGGTCAAACAGTTAGTGCCGAGAAATCATTAATATACTTTTCAGCAAATGTACCGGAACGGGTTCAATTAGAATTAGCGTCATCAAGTGGCTTCTGTCTTAGCAAGTCTTTTGGCTCGTACTTGGGTGTTCCCATTCTTTCCGGAAGATTACCAAAGGGTTTTTATAAAGGAATAATAGATAAGATGAGGGGAAAATTTGCCACATGGAAGACAAAAACTCTATCTCTCGCGGGGAGAGCTACACTAGCACAATCGGTTTTAAATGCGATTCCGGTTTACCAAATGCAAGTTATGAAGTTACCGAAATACTTTTGTAAAGAGATTGATAGGGTAGTCAGGGACTTTATATGGGGTTCGTCGGTTGTGGAAAGGAAATTACATTGGGTGGCTTGGGAACAGGTGTGCAAACCAAAGAAGAATGGGGGACTCGGGATTAGAAGTGCTGAAAGATATAATTTAGCGTTGTTGGCAAAACTTGGGTGGAAGATACTAAGTGATGAGAGAAGTGTAGTGTGGGTGGAAGTGTTTAAAAACAAATATTTTAGGAATGGATTACTAAATCGACTCCAAAAGGGAAACGAATCAAGTATTTGTAAGGCCATCCTAGCCGGTATTAATGCTATTCGAAGTGGTACTGAAGAGATGGATGGGGCTGAGGAGAGGAAATTTGTGTGGAAATTTGAGAGCTCCGGGATACTCACGGTGAAGTCATCATATACCAACATGAAGGAAGAAGAGATAGATGATTCGATTGATTGGGATTTGATATGGCAACTTAAATGCTCCCAGAAAGTTCGGATTTTCTTATGGAGATTTGTCCAAAATAAGCTAGCTACAGCGGACAATCTTGTTAATAGAGATATAGTCGATTCGCGAGAGTGTGGTGTGTGCGGGGCCCAAAGGGAAGATCTCCTCCATATCTTTTTAGATTGTAAAATAGCACTACTAGTATGGAACTCATTGGATGTTTTTACAGGTTTTCGTGGCGCTAATGCACCTGCTGGAACTGTGGGGCTGCTCGGGAATGCTGCTGATAGCCTGGAAGGACCTCCTGAAGTCGCAGGAATGACGAGTAGAAGAGCTGCTGCTGCAGAATCTCGGTCTGTGCGCTGGAAGAAAGCTGTTGCAGCTGATGGACAGTTTGTTAGTGATGCTGCTGATGTACTGTTGGAAACTGATCTCGAGACAATGAAGCCTTGCGACAGACAAAGCCTCTTGGATGTGAACAAGAAATGGAGAGTGAACCGCTATGTAACTGATCATGCAAACCAACCTTCTGCTACTATTAATGCGAGACATGTGGGAGCTCAGAATAGAAGTACTAAGGTTAATATAACAGCAATTAAATCATGGATTGAAAGTCACCTGAAGTCCAAGGCTAGAATTCTTGGACTCGATTGGCCTTATGTGTTTGTGGCCGCGATTTGGATTATATGGATCAAGAGGAACAACTTTCTTTTTAATGAAGATTCAAAACTTCCCCATTCCGTAGCACTAAAGAATGAAATCTTCTCTCTTGCTAAAAACTTTATATTAGCTTGGGGGAAGAGTATCGATGGCGGTATAATCAAGATTGGACGAAACATCATGGTTAAGTGGATCAAACCGTGTGCTGGTCTAAAAATGAACATCGATGGTAGCTATTTTGCTGCGAAAAAGTTAGCCGGAATTGGTGGATTGGTAAGAGATAAACATGGTATGTATATATCCGGGTTTATGGGTAATTGTTTGACAGATTCTCCCCTTGCATCGGAAATATTCGCATTACATTTTGGTCTTAGATGGGCTATTGACAAGGGCTATACTGAGATAACTATTGAAACAGATTCGGAGGAGCTCCACGCGCTAGTGAAGGGCGGTGGGAGCTCTACTCATCATGAGGTTGACTCGGGGAAGTTCCACGCGCTAGTGAAGGGCGGTGGGAACTTAGGTAGTCGTTATGTTTCATTAGTAAGGGATTGTTGTTCTTGGTTAAAAGATTTTCCGAAAATTGAACTAAGACAGATATACCGTGAAGCTAATCATTGTGCAGATAAGTTAGCAAAAGTTGGAGCTTTGATGAATGAGCAACCTGTGACTCTTTCCGATCCTCCGGACTACTTATGGAAGTTCATTACTATGGATAGAAGCGGATGTGCAACTAGTAGAGTTGTACTAGATTAGGAATAATTGCTTGTGTTTTAATTGTACTTCTTGTTCTTAACGGCTTTTAAAGCCTCCTATGTATGCAAAAAAAAAATTAAATAAATTCCCAGCAAATTATGAGTATGATCACTTTAATTATAATTACATCAACACTACTAATTAACCAGCTAATTCGATGCACAAAACTCCTATTATATGCGGCCTCCAAGAATGGGCTTTCAAGAAAAACAAACAGAAGAAAAGATCTAATTGAATTAAACGTAAAACAACTACTATTTGCTTTTCTAACCATTTTTTTAAAGATTACGAGATTTCTCTAAATCTTTATTCTCCTCTTGCGCATCTAGTAATACGACTACAACCTCGTGTATATGGATTCGCCTTTGCACGTGCATTACAAGAGTAAATAACACTTTTGCCCCCTGGGATTATACGCGATTGACAGGTTTCCCTAACTCTTAAAATGCGCCTCGTTGCCCCCTAAGATTTGTTTTTGTGATCCGTTACCCCCTACTGCGTGTTCCCTCCATTTTTTGCCGTTAAAAGTGACGTGGCAATTCCATGTCATATTTTTTTTTTAATCCAGATGTTAATTAATTATTTAATTAACTTAAACCAAGGGCAAAAAAGAAATTTTATAAATACTTTTTATATTATTAAATATAAATAATATAATAACCCCCCCACCCCACCGCACCCCCTACCCCCCACCCTTCTTCCCCTTCTTCCCCATTCTTCTTCTTCTTCCCGACACCTGCAACTTTTCTTAAAAAAAAAAAATGAAGCAAAGTTTTTGAAGAGATAGATCCCGACCTGCAACTCTTCAGTATCTCGAAAAACCCCATTAGTTAATTAAAGTTGTGAATGAAGAGATAAATAAGAAATTTACAAACAAGCATATTTAAATTTACATATATACTAGGTAAAAACAAATAACATAACTTCTTTTTGATCCGTTGGTGAGAATAGAAGTTTTCCAAATTTAGAAATCTCGATTGCGTTGGTAATAGGTGGAAGTGTTGACTTTTTGGTTTTATTTCATTACTAGCTCATGTTTAAAACTGTTGTTTGTTGAATTCACATAATAGAATTTGCACTCTTCAGACAAGTATTTTGGATTAATCGAGGAGTCTAACAACTTTCCATTGTGGTAGATGTTGAATTCTCGATATTCATCGACTTCAAATTTTTCAAGTTCAGCAATGCAGATGTGCAACTGCAATTGGTTATCGAGACTAGTAGAGTCCCATGTTAATTTGATCAGATCGTTATTGTCTGATGGTGTTGCGGCGGTGCTCATGACAACAGGTGGGGGTGAAAAGAAAGGTAAAAGTGGGCCCAAATATCCTGTAGTCTTTATAGATCCTAAATCAGGATCAAAGTCTGCCTCCCATATCCGATCATAGACATCATCTTCATTTTTTTTTTTAAAGAAAAGTTGCAGGTGTCGGGAAGAAGAAGAAGAATGGGGAAGAAGAAGGGGAAGAGGGGGGGGGGGGGGGGGGGGGGGGGTTATTATATTATTTATATTTAATAATATAAAAAGTATTTATAAAATTTCTTTTTTGCCCTTGGTTTAAGTTAATTAAATAATTAATTAACATCTGGATTAAAAAAAAAATATGACATGGAATTGCCATGTCACTTTTAACGGCAAAAAATGGACGGAACACGCAGTAGGGGGTAACGGGTCACAAAAACAAATCTTAGGGGGCAACGAGGCGCATTTTAAGAGTTAGGGGGCAACCTGTCAATCGCGTATAAACCCAGGGGGCAAAAGTGTCATTTACTCTGCATTACAATTGTAATAAGAACTTCCTCTTTTACTGCATGGAATGTTATCTGCTCGTAATGCATCATAGCTAATGTACCTTGTTTGTGCTAAAACCCTTCGATTACTTTCAGATTCCATCATCAATTCTTCATCTTCGTTAATGCAATCTCTTACAAGACCATTACAATTATACTTTCTTGACATATGAGCGAGATTCTTGTGTTTATCATTGTAATATGGTACTGATGAATCAACCACCATTGCTAGTATCAGAAGGAGAATAATGGATAATTTAACGTCCATTGTTAGAGATGAGAGAAAAAGAATGAGAAAAGAATAGAAATATATGGAGAGAAGAAGATGTAATCTTTCTTCTGATATATTACTGGTTACGCTTTTGTTTCAGATGAAAAAAAGGAGTTGTTAATTATGTGATTGAAAGAGTTTTAGGTTGGAGTAAGGGATATAAATAGTAGTCCTCTAGTCTCTGCGAGTGCTCTAAAAACCCCCCACGAAAATGTCCCTATGGTTGATATATACGAGCACTGGACTAGAGGACTCCTATTTTGGAGGCTACATGGAGTAAAGATGCAATTAATCCTAATTAACCATTTAAACAGTTTTTTCAAGATACAAAAGCCTCCTTTTCCATAGGAATTTTACATGTATCGTCAACTCGAATATCGAATTCCAGAAGATGTACACACGATTCTTCAACTTGAATATTTACATAAATTTATATGATTTTCTCTTTTTTACATTTTTCTTTTTTTGCTATAGAGATCAAGCTTTGGATTTGCTCATAGATTACGGGCCCGTTTGGAAGTGCTTATTTTAGAGTAAAAAAGCGTTTTTAGAATAAAAATTAAATTTTTAAAAAATTATTAAAAATAATTTTGAAATCTAAAATTAATTTAATTGCTTATTTTAAGAAGCCCCTATTTGGTGCTTTTAGGGTCTAAAATACTTTTAAACATTTAAAAGTCTTTGCTTCCCAAAAAAAGCACTTCCAAACAGGCACTACATCTATTTGCTGATTATAGTATACTCGTTTCCGACTTTTCAGGACACATAACACTACATGTTTTATTACAAAAATACCCCATTGTTTCACAAAAAGTCAAAAAAACCCACACACTTTTCCAACTCGTGACACCTATAGAGATTTTTTTGATCATTTTTCATAATATACCGTGTATTTGATATTTTATTATTTTACTTGAATAATAACAATTTTACCGTATATGCTTATATGTTTTTCTTTTAATTACTATTCAAAGGATGTAATTAACTCAGACATGGTACCTAGTAAATCCAAAGAAGAAGTATTATGTTTTCATTACACTATAGAAATACTTTGAATGCTTGAAACTCTTCATAATTCTCATATTATTCACGGTGATTTTAAACTTGATAATCTTCTCATTTGATATTCTAGGTATGTTCATGATTTACCTTTTTTTTTAAAATTTAAAATTTCAACGTAAGAATTTTTCGATTAATTACAACTTCTACTTAATTCTCACTTAAATACAAAAAATTAAAATATTACAAAAATACCCATAAACTTATTAATTAATTACCTTAATTATATATTAAACTAATTCTAACATTTTTTTTAATTTTATTTTTCAAACTTTTTTTTTTCTAAATTTTTTTTTTCGAAATTTTTTTCTAGAAATTATTTTTTCAAATTTTTTCCCTTTCTTAATGTGTTACATGAATACGCAATTCTGAGATTTGCGTGTTGCAGGAATACACAGAATTGGAACAACCAAAATCAAGTTTTGTGTATTCTAGGAAAAATACATAAATTTGAGTTTATGTGTCCCATTAATACACAAATTTGAGTTTAATGTGTTCCATGAATACACAAATATAAGATTTGTGCGTTCCAATAATACACAATTCTGAGATTTGTGTGTTCCAGAAATACACAGAATTGTAACAAACAAAATCAAGTTTTGTGTATTCCAGGAACACATAAATTCGAGTTTTATGTGTTCCATGAATACACAAATTTGAGTTTTATGTGTTCCATGAATACACAAATTTGATTTTTATGTGTTCCATCTGAGATTTGTGTGTTCTAGGAATACACAGAATTGGAACAAACAAAATCAAGTTTTGTGTATTCCAGGAATACATAAATTCGAGTTTTATGTGTTCCATGAATACACAAATTTGATTTTTATATGTTCCATGAATACACAATTCCGAGATTTATGCATTCCAAGAATAGACAATTGTGAGTTTTGTGTGTCTCACGAATACACAGAATTGGTATAAACGAAATCAAGTTTTGTTTTTTCCCGGAATACATAAATCAGAGTTTTATGTGTTCCATGAATACACAAATTTGAGTTTTGTGTTTCCACGAATACACAAATCTGATATTTGTGCATTCTAAGAATACACAATTCTAAGATTTGTGTGTTCCAGGAATACAAAGAATTGGAATAAACAAAATCAAATTTTGTGTGACCTGGAACACACAAAACCCTAAAATATGAACACTCAAAAATAACAAAAGAGTGATGGACAAAAAGACAATATATCAAGATAGTTAAAAACGAGTAAAAATAGTGTATATGCGATTAATCAAGAGAAAAAAACAAATTGAATCCTTTAAATCGATTTTATGATTTTGTGCGTTACAGGAATACATAAATCTATATTTGTGTGTTATACCAACACATAAACCGGAATTTCGATTTTAAAAATAAAATTTTAAAAAAATTAAAAATTAAAATAAAAAAATCATATAAAGACAATAATGAAAGGTAAATATGACAATGTGTTTAATTGGGAATTAAGTTTTTAATTAGTGAGTATTTTTTTTAGTCAAAAGCATCTTATATAAAAATAAAAGTTTACAAAGAACCACGGTTTGACCAACCAAACTAGGAATAAAACACACTACAAATAATAAAAACAACAGATAAACAACAAGAACAAACACAGGGGTGAAGTAAACTCAGGCAGAAGTAGGAGATTCAGAAACAAACGTGCCACCGAGGTACCAGGCTGGGAAGGGTCAAGGGAACATGATCATTAAGAAGGATAATCTTAGGCCTCCAGATGAGGGAAAGAAATCCGACTACCATTTCACTGACCAACGTGGTGGGCAACTCAATGGCCGAGGCGACAATTGCAATGACGAAGATCTTGGTAGCCCTCTAATCAAAGGAGGTATCACTAGCCAAAGTGATAATAACGGAACCAGAAACTGAATGGACCGAAAGAGTAACCACGCACCCTAACAAAAACACACAAACTGCCGAACCAAACAAACACAAGCCAGAGTAGTCAAACAAGCAAAATCCAAGCACAAGTTAGCCCTAATGAACGGCAAACACTCGAAGCTTCTCAAATCGATTCATGTGAATGAATACTCGTGACGTCAAATGAATCACCATCTGCGAAAGTATAAAATCTAGATAAACCGGAGAAACAATACAAGTACTTAAAAAACCCTTATGCCATACTAACCAAGGACAGGTTAGACTAACCGAGCTATAAGATTTTGAGCAAAAAAAGTGGCGAGTGAACGGCAAACACCCGTAAATCCAGAAGTCAAAAGCTAGTGATCTAGTTACTTTAACCCACAGTGCATCACCACAATCTCTTTGATAATGATAACAAAAGACGAGGCCAAAAAAACCAATCCACAAACGTAACCTCACCAAATATGTTCCCTGCCAACTAATCGAGACTACCTTTACAAACAAAGAGACCATAAACCCCACCAAACAGGCACACCAAAGATAAAGAAACAAATAAAAGAGGCAACCACCCTTACCATTATCACAGTGCGGCACAACCAGGATCAAAGAGACGTCCACCCTAAATGCAGCTTTTGAATCCCAAAACTAAAGTTTAATTTCCTTGCAAAAAATGGGAAGTCTACATCCGTAAATCCATTGCATGAACATCGAACAACCTCCGCCGCCCAAGGCTGTACCCAACGGACAGAAGGGACAAAGATTTGCTTCGCCAGAACACGATGCAGAGGAAAAATATTTTGGAAACAAGCCTGATAGAATATGGGACATTGGACCTAAGAGTGGGCCGAACCTGGAAGACTCGCTTGAGATACAATAGGGATGTTTGGGCAAAGGCAGGCCTTGGTGGAAGTAATGGCCGTTGTCACAGCCAGATCCATGGAAAAGAAGAAGATACAGTGGAGGAGGTGTCAGACCGTTGGCTGTGAAAGGAAACCAGTAGTAGAGGAAAGAAGATGGAGCGAGAAAAGGGAAAAAAATGGAAGGGATGAAAAGGGGGGCTGCCATCCCAGCAAGAGGGCTCCGGTGACAGCGGCCGACTTAGGATTTAGTTTTAGTATAAAAATAGAGAGAGAAAAGTGCGCAGCAAAATAGAACCGATTATGAGTTGATAAATTAATTAGTGAGTAAGTAGGAAATAATTTGCTCTTTTTTTTTGGAATGAAACTTGTGGAATTGTAATTAATTAGAATTATCCCTTAAATTAACTCAACTTCAATTTAAATTGGGATGAATTAACAAACAATTTTGAAACCTTTTGTAAACATAATGGTCCTTAGGATGATCAGTTAAATTGTAAAATTAGTTTTTTATATTATTTCCCTTTAGTCCCTCTGAAATTCCACTTGGTCACCCAACTTTTAAATTTTATCTTATTGGGATATAATTAAAAAATATTAGTGCAATTTTCGTACAATAGAGAGACCTATATGCAATTATTGAAAAGTATAAGGCCTTATAGTGCAAATAAATTAATATTTTCAAGGACTTTGCCTTGTGGATTGGGGAAGAGGAATAAAGATAAGTGTTTTTCTGGACCAGGCACAATTTTATGGGAGATTGTAGAACTTATGGTTTTCAATGTGTTGAAATGCAAGAAAAAAAGCCATGGACTTTTTAGGTAATTTTGAAATATTTGGTTAATTTCACATTTAGTCTCTGTGCTCTAAAAATCCCACGAAATGTCGATATATTATGAGCACCATAGTTAAAAGGACCTTTTGTAGCATTTCTTTAGAGTACATGGACTAACTATGCAATTAACACAATAATATAATTTTACAAAGTTTTTTATTATAAAATATACATATGCACATATATAGGTTGATGCATATGGAGAATATGTGTAATTGTTCATTTAATGATTCATAATAAATATATAGAGATTGAAAAAGAATCTTATTCAAATGGTGGATTCATTTATCAACCTAAAACACCTTATAAACGGTAAGTAAATAAATTATATAGTTTTGTGTAAGTAAATATGAATTGTTATGTATATACAATTGTGTGTGAATATTAGATATATGAGGTAGGTGAATTATTTATGAAATTGCTTTATATTAATCTTAGTGAGGATTATAAGAAATTGTTGAAGGGATTAAGAAAATCATTTGAAGAACAGATTTGTTCAAAATCTTTGAACATTATAAAGCTTAAGGAGATACTATTACGGCAAAAACATTCATTATGTTTTGGTTAGGAGTGATATTATAAAAGAATTATGGATAGTGAAAATAGATGTAGAGAATAATTTTTGGAGGTGATTTTAATTGGGATTTAAAAGGAAAAAAATATGAAGAAAGGGTTGTAGAATTATGTATTTTGTAGAGTTTTAATGTGTATATGTTTGATATTTTTAATCATATTATTTAAAGTTATATTATGTGCTGTTCACACTTTAAAGAATGTAAATCTAACAAAGACCAATACTTAAAATTTCTTTTTCTATTTCTAATATTGACCGATTTAAAGTCCAATCTTACAGTGGTTTGGATAGATTGATCAAGGACTAAGAATTTAAAATTAAATATTATTTGGACATAGTTTGAGATGTTTTGAGTCGTAACCTTAAGAGTGGATTTTTTTTATCTTTATATATAGATCTACGGTGAAAACGATATCAAAATAGTTCTAAAAGTGGTTTGTAATTTGTAGTTCGAATGTATGGTTCTTGTAATAGTTTGTAAAGAGGAAAGTGAGGCCAATTTAAAAATTAAAATCAAAATAGTCCTACTATATTTCATACAATAGACCCGTTTGTATGGAAAAATGGTATGGGGATTTTTTATGGAAATCTCTTAAAAATCTTCTACCAACTTGTGTCAACGTATATAATAGGAAAGTTCAACATACGAAATTGTGTGGTATATGTAACTCGATGGATGAAACCACCGAACATATGCTTTTAGAATGTCCTTGGGCCAAAGCTGTGTGGTTGGCTTCATCAATGGGTTTCAAAACAAGCAACCAATGTCATATGAAAATGGACATTTATATGGCTAAAGTTTTAAACAAAGCAAATATTGAAAGTGGAAAATTGTCTCATATAATTGATAAAGTAGCCATTATTGCGTGGAACATAAGGAAAGTAAGCAATGAATTTATTTTTAAGAACATTAAACCGTGCCCAATAAGAATCTTACAAAATGCTAAGGATTTGTAGGATGAACATTACAAATTTCTATATCCTAAGGATGACTTACATGGTCTGAAGGAAAACATGAATATCCATGAAATATATTATAAGGAGAGTTGTGAAAAGAGTGGGAAAAAAAAAACCCCGATCATGACTTTACAAGTCTAAGGGTAAAAACACCTCTTGCTTCTTCAAGTAAACAAAAAAGAGTAAGAGAAAACCATGATGTTTTGGCTAGAGATACACGCAATAAATTATCTAAAGAAACAGTTTAGAGTAAATGAAGTCCTCCACCTCAAAACTGGTATAAAATCAATAGTGATGCATCATATAAAGTTAATAAATCCATTATTTCTTGTGTTAGTAGGGATCACAATGGCATTATTATCAAGCTTAATTCTTGGTAGGTAGGAGCTGATAATCCAGTGGAGGCTGAAGCATTGAGAATCTTGAAGGCATGCTTATGGGCTAGAGAGTTTAAGGACATAAGATGCGTGATAGCAAATGATTGTCAAGTCATCATGGGTCCCTTAGCTTCTAATTCTCAAATTGTTAATGCTTGTATTAGAAATATAGTTTGTAGTATTTATTTTGTTAGCGAGTTATGTAATCCGACCTTCTTTTTTGTAACGAGAAGGAACAATATGGTAGCTGATTGGTTAACCGAAAACTTGTCTTGTGGCAATAGTTTAGGGTTAGATAGGTCTCCTATCTCAACCGAATTAGCAGAAGTAATTAAGTCGATGCCCCATTTACAGGGACAAACTAACTATCTAGGTTTTTTGATATTTATGGGAAGTTATTGGAAAAAAAAGTATGGTTCTTGTGCAAAGAACTAATCTTTCTTTGCATGACTTGTAACAATTCTTGATCTGGTGGATCTAACATAGTTTTCTTAAATTTTTTGTTACGATTAATATTAATCATTTAAAATAGGTTTACATAAAAAAATTAATTTAAAAAGTAGAAATTTTTAATTTTTTAGTTTCAAGACCGTTTAGGTCAGCCTATGTTCACCTGAGATCTTGTAAGAATATCTGAAGGCTGACTGGACAATGTTTAATAAATGAATGAACGTAATGAGGAAAAAAAGTGTCGGTCTTATATATGAAGTTCGTGGACATAACTTTGCATCATACCCCTTTTATATATAGTAATAATTTTCTAAAAATAACAAGAAAGAAAATGAATATCAAGTCCTGAACGTTTGAGTAAAGAAAACTTAACGTTCATAAAGGTTCAAAGACAATACTCTGAGTATTGTATTTAAAATTTGGATCCTTTTTATTTATATGCTACTTGGTTTTTTTAAACCACTTCTTAACAAGACACTTTACATGAAATTATAATTTTTTTTATCAAATTCATAGTTTACTACAAACTTATATGAAATTAATATAATTTTATAATTTTTCAAGATAATTTGTAATTATATATTATCAACTTATACCTACAAATTAAATAAAAAATATAAATATAATATATTACTTTAAATAGTATCATTGTCTAACCTACATATTATGTTTAAATATTATATAATATATTTATATCAACCTAATATATCTTGTAATACTATTTGATATAACTCTCCAAAGATTATATTTTTTTCCAGATTTTCAAATTTATTATACTATAAATTAGGTTTTTTAAATATTAGTATTTGTTTAATTATCCTTAGAATATAAATAGTTTAATTTAAAGAAATAATTTCTAATTAGGTCCATAACCCAACAAATCATGCTTTAATAAGTCCAGTCCAAAAGTTTGGATGAATAAGGTCTAAAATATAATTTTAAATTTATGATATACCTACTATAACCTTACAAAATAAAATAATAAATTAAAAAATATATATGTACAATCGAAAAGAAAAAAAATTAGAACAAAAAGTGAAAAGAAAAAGTAAAAGTTGAATAACAATCAAAGAACCCAAACCAAGGTAAAAAAATTAATTTTTACAATTGAAACTTTTATAATTGAATCTCACCAATTTAATTATTGAGGAGAGGATTGGTGGGAAGGTGAGTATGAAGAGATGTCTTTTTTGTTTTTTTTTTCGAATGCTACTGTGAAGATATGTCATTTTTGTTTTTTTCGAAAGCTACTGTAAAGAGATGATTTTTTGGTTTGATTGTTATTCATCTTTTACTTTTTCTTTTCACTTTTTAATCTGAATTTTTTTAAGGTCTTCGATCGTATACTTTCTACCATGGCCATGACATTTGGAAACCTTTTAGTGATGAAATGTTAGTACGTCACTTTGCTCGCCAGAGTCAGACAGTGATGGGCTCGCCAGAGTCAGACAGTGATGGGCTCGCCGGGTTCAGACAGGGATGGGCTGTCGATCTTGGTTAATGGTTTTGTCTCTTGGCCATGACAGTGATGGGCTCACCGGAAAAGTTTTACTGTATCAGTATGAGTATGATGGGCTATGATGGGTTGTTAGACAAGTGATGGGTTGTTATCGGTCTTGGTTAATGGGCTCGTCGGTTGGCTAATGGGCTCGCCGTCAATTGGGCTCACCCTTCTCTTCATCGTTTGGTATATGCGGCAGATTGTTTATGTGTTGTAGTTTCAACTTTTATAGGTGGATTAAAAAAATCCCTTAATTAAATTTGTAAGAAAATGGGCTACATGTATATCATAAAGGGTATTACAGACCAAAAAAATTATAAAAATAGGCTGGACCTGTTAAAGAAAGTTATTTTAGTGGTGGACCTTTTGGATTAATCACCCTAATTTAAAATGATATATATGATATTAATCAGATACATATTTTGAGAGATATTTTAGTACAATCCCTCCAATTCTCCCGATTAATCTAACATGAGTTTTGGGTGTTTGTCGTTCACAAAAAGTTGTTAGTACTCTATTATTTCTTTCGAGATAAGCTTGGTTGATGATTGTGCGGATTTGCTGGAGGAGCATTGTTCGTGTAGTTGCCGCGTTGTGCTTAGTTTATGTGTCTTTCCTAGATTGCTCTCCAGACCTTTCGTCCTTTCCCCTTCTCGAGAGTTATCCCTTTTCTTGGCCTCAAAATCATCCTTTTATAGCGGTGATCCAATTTGTTGGTATGGATTAGCGTCTTACTTCGTTCTTGCTAAATTTTCCTATCTCGTGGATTTGGTGTTTGTTGGTGCTTCTGTTCTTGTAGTTTCGTGGTTCTTTGGTTTGAATTTCATTTGATTCGTTGAAAAGCGTATTGATTTTTTCAGTTTGGGTTGACGAAATTGCAAGGATCTAGTTGGGAAATTTGGTGTTTGTTTTCATGATTTCTCTCCTTAGTATTGAGGTTGGAATTCCATGAGGGTAGATTGGGGGACGAAATATACCTAAATGGTTCGAGTTGTGTGTTTGGATAAGTTTACTTTCTCCCCTGTTGATTTCTCTTTCTTGTTCGTTATCCCGAAGCGCTAGATCTTAGGTTTTATTCATGCAATTCTTGTGTTTTCAATATATAAATATAGTATACCTAATGAATAAAAAAACAGATTTATTATAAAATTAACCCTTAAAAAATTCAAAATTATTATTTTCGAACCACGTGTATACCATATTAATAGAACGATTTCTATCGCATAAATAAAATCAAATGGACAATAATAATAAATAATTGAATTTATTGCACAAATATTAGCGAATTTTGGATGCAAATTTTGTACAATATCTATAATAGGAGTATCATTGTCATTGTAGGTTTCACTAAAAGATCTCTACAATATTGTGTCGAGGATGTCACTTATAATATATGTTGTTAAACAACAGGGCTGAGTAATTTCTTTTACTCTCCCTCATTTCCATGCCTTCGATATTTTGGAATGAAGTTACTCACTTCAAGCTTTATTCCACCTTAATTTGTTGTATCTTTATATTTTCGATATATCCTGATAGTTGGCTATAGGAAAATATGAGACAAGCTTCTCCTAATTATCACAGATTAATCTACTTACAAGTTTCACTTTTAACTTTTATCAAAAGAAAATTCTTGAATTCGCCTTAATCTATAGGATAACCAAACTCACGGTACAAATAAACAAATTAAAGGTGAGTAAAACGGAATCGAGTTATAACTTATAACTAAGAAGGCTCAATTTTATCAGTAAAAAGTTCTTGAAATGAGGTAGATTCAATATAACTCCACATACAATAATTTCTTTATGCAAAAAATAAAATGAATTCCCAGCAAATTATGAGTATGATCACTTTATAATTACATCAAAACTACTAATTAACCAGCTAATTCGATGCACAAAACTCCTATTATATGCGACCTCCAAGAATGGACTTTCAAGAAAAACAAACAAAAGAAAAGATCTAATTGAATTAAGCGTAAAACAACTACTATTTGCTTTTCTAACCATTTTTTTAAAGATTACGAGATTTCTCTACATCTTTATTCTCCTCTTGCGCATCTAGTAATACGACTACAACCTCGTGTATATGGATTCGCCTTTGCACGTGCATTACAATTGTAATAAGAACTTCCTCTTTTACTGCATGGAATGTTATTTGCTCGTAATGCATCATAGCTAATGTACCTTGTTTGTGCTAAAACCCTTCTATTACTTTCAGATTCCATCATCAATTCTTCATCTTCGTTAATGCAATCTCCTACAAGACCATTACAATTATACTTTCTTGACATATGAGCGAGATTCTTGTGTTTATCATTGTAATATGGTACTGATGAATCAACCACCATTGCTAGTATCAGAAGGAGGATAATGGATAATTTAACGTCCATTGTTAGAGATGAGAGAAAAAGAATGAGAAAAGAATAGAAATATATGGAGAAAAGAAGATGTAATATTTCTTCTGATATATTACTGATTACGCTTTTGTTTCAGATGAAAAAAAGGAGTTGTTAATTATGTGATTTAAAGAGCTTTACGCTTGGAGTAAGGGATATAAATAGTAGTCCTCTAGTACCCGTGCTCTAAAAACCTTGTCCCTATGGTTGATATTTGCTCCTATTTTGGAGACTACAGGGACTAAAGATGTAATTAATCCTAATTAACCATTTAAACAATTTTTTCAAGGTACAAGAGCCTCCTTTTCCATGGGAATTTTACATGTATCGTCAACTCAATTATCGAATACTAAAAGAAGTAAATACACACAATTCTTGAATATTTATATAATTTATACAAATTTCCTTTTTTTTATTTTAATCATTTTTCTTTTTTTGCTATAGAGATCAAGCTTTGGATATGCTCATAGATTACATCTATTTGCTGATTATAGTATACTCGTTTCCGATTATTTAGGACACATAACACTATATGTTAGTGTTTATTACAAAAATACCCCATTGTTTCACAAAAAGTCAAAAAAACCCCTATACTTTTCCAACTCGTGACACCTATAGAGATTTTTTTTATCATTTGTCATACTATAGGGGTTATAATTTGGAACGCGTCAAACGGATAAGTATTAAAGGAGATATGACCAAAACAAATCAGCAGCAGAATCTTACCCTTTCTAGATTTTAGGGCTGCGAATTAAAGAGTTTTTTACTTGTCTTCTACTCCAAGTAAAACGAATTAGGGCTTCCTAGCACCTATAAACACACCTCTTATACCTCATTAATCAGGACCTCTCAATTATTCTTCAATTTATATCATCCTTATAGAGAGCGTCAAGAGGCGGAAGCAAGAGTAGAAGTTGGAGAATCCTTTTCTTCCAACAACAGCTCAAACCAATTCCTGTATCTAGGTTCTTATTTTAATTCTGTTATTAGGAACATGTATATTATTAATTTCTATATTGTTTTTACTTTTAATATGAGCTAAACCTTAATTACTTGAGAATCGCATAATGAGATGAACCCTAATTTATTCAATTCATGTATTTCAATTTGGGATTAGTTTCTAGTTTAATTTGAATTGGGTATTTCATGTTGCTTATTATTTTGTATCAATTTCACTATCAATGAATTAGCTAATCGGAGATAGGTCATAGTAATTAAGCTATTCACTTTGGTTGGGAAGTGATCGCCTTGACGGGGGTTTTAATTACAGACATAGGTAATAAACGTAAGGTAGAAATTATTGATCCTGACGGACTTTGTTAACCTCATAGCCAATTGGGTAAGATCTCAATCATCTGAACGTAGCTTATAATCGCCCTGACGGGGTTTGTAATACTGTAGGATAGCTCCTAGGTCCACCCTGACGGGGGCTAGGAGATATTAGAGTCCCGACTAGTATAGGAATATTAGTCCTGCCCTTAACAAAAGCATTAATTAGGTAAGTTTAGGTGATTCCCTACCGAGACTCAAGTATAGCCCATATCTGCGTCTTATTCTTTTAGTATTTATTTTCAGTAATTTGTTTATTTGCGTCTAGTAGTTTAATAACTCGAAACAAAACAAATATCTTTTATCTTTTTTCTGTATTTGCAATTACTACTACTTATCTGTTGAACACTCGGGTTATACCAGTCCAATCCCTGAGAACGAATCCGACTTATCGGAGTATTACTTGGACAACCGTACACTTGCGGTATTGTGGTTTCTATTTATTTATCGCATTATCTTATAACACACCAGGACCCACCAAGTTTTTGGCGCCGCTGCCGGGGATTGCAGCGTGTGACCCCGGTGTTTAATCTTTAAGTAGTTTTAATTGTTTATTTTTTTATTTTTCAGTTTTACGCTTGGTTTTTGTCTTTGTTTTCTTTTACAGGTTCTTTATTCAGGTAATGATCAAGAGATTTTATTGAAGATGTATAGACGACATTACCCAGATTCCGATCCATATGACTATTGGGAAGACTCTTCGGGACAACAACAATGGGGTAGTAACTTCTACCAACCACCTTATCAACACCCGCAAGAGCAAGGTTGGAACAACCAATGGATCGGGAATAATCAACAACAATTGCCGTATCACTATCATCAAGAACAACCATCATACCACTATCAACAAGAACAAAGATGGATTGTTCAACAACCTCCTCAGACTACTCCTCCCGATCTAAATAAGGCACTTGTTAGCTTCACGCGACTAGAAGAGAAAATCACGGGAATATTTCAAGAGCAAAAGAGATGAGGCAACCAATGCCAGAATGATAAAAATAAAACAGATGCTAGATGAACTGGCTTCCCAATATGGTTCTCCTGAACTTGCCAAGAGTAGTAGCAAAACTTATGAACTGGAAGAAGTAGTTGAGGAAGAAGTGTTGAAAGACAATGTTAGTGATAGTGATATGACCATCGTGCCGATTATAAATGAAGACCACCATGTGGTTGAGAATCTTGTTAGCATGGTAGAAGAAGGAGTAGCAACCCAATTCCTAGAAGTTAAAACAGAAATTGCTATTCCTATGGTGTATGCACATGATCAAGATACAGAATGCAACCAAGAAGAGGTGGTGATCGAGGTTATAGAGATTCCACAACAAATATATGATGAGGTAATAGTGGAAGATTGGGTTGACAACGAAGACAAATCTGAAGTGGTTGGAGAATCAATTGAAGAATTCAAGGTTCACACTAAAACAGAAGTTGAATCTCCACCACAAAAAGTTCACCAGTTACCATCTCTACCCCGAATCATGAATGAGATTAGAGCTGAGAAATTCGAATCACCTCCACCGCCACAAAGTTCAAACATGTGCTACACAAGAAAGGTGCCACACCGCGAGAGTAAAGCGGCAAGGAGGAGAACCTATCCACCACATTTTAAAGATGAACACAAGATTGAAACAAATGAGCTTACACCGTTGAGGACGGTTATCTACTATAATGTGGTAGAGAATGAGTTTCGTCATGAAAGTAAGATGGCGAAACAAGGTGCATACCCACCCCCGTTCAGAGATCGATTGAATAAAATTCTAAGGGGGAAGGTTTTAAAGCTTACATGTCAAGGAAGAGGCGGATTTAAGCGGAGGAGAAACACAAAGGCCTCAATACCATCTTCATGGAAGGTAACGCGTCGAACTTAAAGACGTAATAAACAAAAGTGATTCTTGGGAGACAACCCATGTTTTAATTTGCTTTGTGTTTTTCAATTCCTAGTGTATACTTCTAAGTAATTGTCGAGTCTTAGTGTCTATTTTCAAAGAAATGAGAAAGGTAGTGTGTTAATGGTGCAGGAATTGAGTTTGGTTTGCTAAGGAACGAAAGAGGGAAAAATCTGCTGCACTGGTCGGCTAGCCGGTCAGATCACCGGCATGTCGGTGGAGCAGAAACACGTGCCCACGGGTCCATGGCTCGGGTTGTTTGCCGAGAGGTAGGAAAAAGTTAAAGTGTCGCACCGGTATGCCGGCCAGATCTCCGGTATGCCGGCCAGAAGGAAAACTCGTGCCCTCGGGGTGCTCGACTCGAGTATTTTGGCGGAGCGAGAATGTGCGAAGAATAGCGCACCGGCTAGCCGGTGACACCGCCGGTATGCCGGTGCCAAAAAAGACGTGGCCACGGGTGTCGACTCGGGTTCAAGGCAGAAAGTTGCAAAAAACGGGACGTCCTGCACCGGTATGCCGGCCAGATCTCCGTTATGCCGGTCAGTATGTCGGTTTTGAAGTGTTTAATTCCTAATGCAACTCTTACCTTATCAAGTGAAAACCCTAGCCTCTTCAAAAACGAATTTTCCAAACCCTAACACTTTTTATACCTTCACAAACACCACTAAAACACCCAAGAACATCAAATCCTTCCTCCTATTCCATTCTATACACACATCAAACACCACAATCATTCAAGAACATCAAGAAATCTTATCCTTCAACCTTAAGCCTCTTCATCAAAGCTTCAATCCTATTCATTAAACCTTCTCCAATCAACTACGTAATCATTACCCATCTCACATAACACCAATATTCTTCATTACAAATCCTCAAAACATCAAAATTTAAAACTCTTCTTTAGTTTTTGATTATTTGAAGTTTTGAGTTTGGGGTTCATTGAGATGACAAAGTGGGAAGACAAGAATACCATGAAGAGGAAAAAGAAGTCGAAGAATCTCTTATTACTTTTGGTGTTGAAAGATGTAGTAGAAAGAATGAAAATTTGGAGGAGAAACATGAAGAGGTGTTGACAACAAAAGTCACAAAAGAGTTGGAGCTTATGCAAAAACATATTACGTGGATTGAGCAATGTTCAACATGCCACCTACGCAACAAGAGGAGCTCAAACTACAAGCAACCATGGAAAACAGCTTCGTGCCGGTTCAGATACGTTTTCCTATCCTTTTCTCATTTTTTTTAATTATTTGCTTTATTGATTCTTTTTCGAGTCGTTGGGACACAACTCATTTTTAAGTTTGGGGTGGGGTTCGTTGCCTCATCCCAATTTTATGTGTTTTACTGCATTTTAAAAAATTAGTTTGAGGAATGTTTTGACTGTAGAGCTGTATAGTATTTTAAATGTCCCATAAGCATATTTTTTGTGTATTTATGATAGAAAATAGTTGACTTTAGGAGTTAGTGTAAAACGCACTTAGATTGCATGCAAATATGAGGTAATTGACAGGAAGAATTAATGAACAATGCAAAAGAAGTAAACTTGTGCTTAAGGATAATGGGTGGTTTGTAGAACGTGAGATCTGAATGAGTAGAGAATCCACTTAGGTATGAACTAGAGGCAAGCTGTGTAGATAGGAAAATGATAGAGACAGTTCTTTGTTATCCCTTTGAATCCTTCTTGGCCTTCTATCCTTGAATTAATTGTATCCTTCTTAGCCAATTTTTTAGCCTTTAAGCCTTTCTTTTGTCGCCACATTATAAGCAATTATCCCTTTAGTTTGTTATGCATTACCATATGACCCGCACTTGAATCACGATCCTGAGACTTCCTGTCTTGAGCTTGAGTTTGGGCTGGTGGGTCCACTATTATGGGAATTTACATTGGGTTGGGATTTTGGAGCTTATCAATTGTGCTATGTTATATTTTGATGATGATTCACAGGTTTATTATATTGTAACCCTTTGCCGGGGTAATAGTGAATGAAAAAGAAGCTAAAAAGATAAAGTTATGAAAAGGCATAATTTATGAAAAAAAAATATAGCGTGATATATCGAACATTAAAAAAAAAGAGTCATAGCTATACAAAAGAAAAAAATTGATTCGAAAAGAATATATATTTGGACCGGCAAAGAGGAAATTTTTAGGTGAATCATCTTTAGTGCTTATCGGGTTAATTTGGGGACGCTACATTAGCACGTCAAATGGGTTGAGTGAGAACATATTCGAGTGTAAACTCAAGCTCTTGGATAGTTTGTTGATGGTAAGTGAAGAGAGAGCCAAAAGCTCACTTCAAATTTACCAAATATACATACCACACCGTCCTTCAGCCTATATTAAAACCGTAAAAAGACCTCGTGATTCCTAGATACACAGTGAGTTAATAGGGAGTATTCTAAGTGGAGCGTTCAAAGCAAGTAAGGATCGAGGAACACCCTATAGCCACCATCTTGAGATAAGTAATAAGCGTAACCTTCTAGCATTGTGAAATTAATTTTGGATTGATATTATTTTGTGTTTGATTTTGCATGATATGTGTATGTGTATATTAATTTCTAGAGTAGACTATATGAGATTTGTTTTAAGTTGTGTTTTGGGAATATTTACTAGATTCTGCCTTCTGCATTCACCTAAAAGGCCTTTGTTTTTGTTTTACTTTGTCGGGACGACAAAGGTTTGAGTTTAGGGTCTTGATGTCTCCCTATTTGTTCTAATTATTAGCCCTCTAGAGACATCATTTTAGGTTAATTATTGACTTATTAGATAGACTTTTATGCATATTTCGTCATATTACACTTTCTCCCCTTGGAATTAGACTATTTGCATTTTTAGAGCTTTTGTGCGTTAATTTGGTTATTTTTAGTGCAAAGTTAGTAGGTTCTTGAAATTTCATGAAAGACCAATACAAGGAGGAGAAGTGAGAATTAAAGTCTTAGCTTATTTTTAGTGTGTTAGGAAGTATTTTATTCGAGTTTCTAATTTTAGAGTGCACTTTCCTATTTC
The DNA here is from genome assembly GCA_029959085.1 of Nemophila menziesii. Classification (NCBI taxonomy): domain Eukaryota; kingdom Viridiplantae; phylum Streptophyta; class Magnoliopsida; order Boraginales; family Hydrophyllaceae; genus Nemophila; species Nemophila menziesii. Next base: position 31,967,784 of record JARWIR010000005.1, read on the forward strand.
TAGTCTTGAATTATTAATTTATTATTTTTAAATCATATGCGGTTTAACTATTTATTTAGTGTGAAGCTTTAAAAGATATATGGTAGTTAATTAGAGACCAAGTCAAGTCTAATAAGTAAAGGAAAGATATATACATGGAAATAAGAAGATTAAGGAAGGATATATGCAAAGAAGGAAAAGATAAAGCTACCAAATAAATCTGAAATTCCAGCTACGTTTCAAAGACGAGTCCATAACTTAATATTGGTTAGGAATTTGGGAGAATGGTCTGGACCAATGGAAAGATCTTTCCGAGACAAGCGGTTTCGACTATTGGAACGCGTCAAACGGATAAGTATTGAAGGATATAGGACCAAAACAAATCAACAGCAGAAAACTTACCTTTCCTAGATTTTAGGGCTGCGAATTAAAGAGTTCTTTACTTGTCTTCCACTCCAAGTAAAATGAACCAGGGCTTCCTAGCACCTATAAATACACATCTTAGACCTCATTAATCAGGACCTCTAAATTATTCTTCAATTTATATCATCCTTAGAGAGAGCGTCAAGAGACGGAAGCAAGAGCAGAAGCTGAAGAATCCTTTTCTTCCAACAACAGCTCAAACCAATTCCTCTATCTAGGTTCTTATTTTAATTCTGTTATTAGGAACATGTATATTTTTAATTTCTTTATTGTTTTTACTTTTAATATGAGCTAAACCTTAATTACTTGAGAATCTTATAATGGGATGAACCCTAATTTATTTAATTCATGTATTTCAATTTGGGATTAGTTTCTAGTTTAATTTGAATTGGGTATTTCATGTTGCTTATTATTTTGTATTAATTTCACTATCAATGAATTAGCTAATCGGAGATAGGTCATAGTAATTAAGCTATTCACTTTGGTGGGGAAGTGATCACCTTGACGGGGGGTTTAATTACGGACATAGGAAATAAACGTAAGGTAGAAATTATTGATCCTAACGGACTTAGTTAACCTTATAGCCAATTGGGTAAGATCTCAATCATCTTAACGTAGCTTATAATCGCCCTGACGGGGTTCGTAATAATGTAGGATAGCTCCTAGGTCCACCCTGACGGGGGCTAGGAGATATTAGAGTCCCGACTAATATAGGAATATCAGTTATGCCCTTAACGAAAGCATTAATTAGGTAAGTTTAGGTGATTCCCTAGCGAGACTCAAGTATAGCTCAAATCTGCCTCTTAGTCTTTTAGTATTTATTTTCAGTAATTTGTTTATTTGAGTCTAGTAGTTTAATAACTCGAAACAAAACAAATATCTTTTATATTTTATTTTCTGTATTTGCAATTACTACTACTTATCTGTTGAACACTCGGGTTATACCAGTCCAATCCCTGAGAACGAATCCAACTTATCAGAGTATTACCTGGACAACCGTACACTTGCGGTATTGTGGTTCCTATTTATTTATCGCATTATTTTATAACACACCAGGACCCACCAGACTCTTATTTGTCCAAGTATAATACTGTCTAGCATAGTTATGCTCATATAGATTAGCTTCATCAATACATTCTGCAAATTCCATTGCTCCTCTCTCAAGTGCATCACAATTAAATCTATCTTGTATCTTTAAGATTTCATTAAATTCACCTAACACACATACTTTCTCTGAGGCATAATTATCTCTCCGTTTTATGACATCTTTCCATAATATTCTTCTTTTCTCATCATCATTATAAGCATAAACCACACCAACTTAAAACACTTCTTTACTATCAATAATATAGCTTGAGAGGTTTCATTAACAAGCTTTACTTCCACATGCCTCTTATCCCACAATATCCAAATTATTCCCGACTCATCTTTATTATAATTATGCATCATTTCCAAATGATTGGAAATGTGCATTTATTATAGCAAAATAATTATTTAGTTTGACTTTTTTTCCAAAAGCCCAACTACATTAACCTTATTACTAATAAAAAATTCATTCACATCAAGTTGACGCAGGACATTATTAAATCTTCACACATTCCAGCTACCAGGTTCATAAGTTAGGAGGTCTGGTTATTTCCTTCCCACCACTATGATTAATGAGTTGCAGGACATCTTGATCAATTTTCTTTTCACTGCTCTGTAATTCACTAAACTTATTAACTACCACAACTGAGTTAGTACTATCCTTATTATTTCTTTGGGATTTTACAACACTAGACTCACCTTCACGATAATTTGTTGTTCTACTTCTCACAATTTTCCATTCCTCTACAGTGTTACTTTCCTTTCCTGACTTTTATTTATCATCAGTATTTTCCTTAGGCATCCATACTTCCTGAGTGTTCTTACATTTTGCATCTATATGATTAAACTTGTTACACTTAAGGCATATAATAGGTTTCCAATCATACTCAACTTTCACTTCATGTAATTCCTCAGCTCCTACATCTACATACACATTATCAGAGAGTTCCTCTTTAGTATCAACTGCAACACACACCCTTGTGTATCCTAACCTTGTTTTAGACTCTGTAATAGAATCCATTTGTAATGGAACACCTATACCACTAGCTACATAACTTAGTCCTCTTTGAGACCATAGATTCATAAGTACATTAATTAGTTTAGCCCAAATCGGAATTTTAGTAACATCTTTTTTCTCCAAATGAATATCAACACTCCATGGTCTTAACAAAAGAGGCTTACCATTAATATGCCATAACTGTTCCATTGCTTTGTTATAAAACTGTTGATTTTCAAATTTAAAGACGTAAACACCTTTTCTACTTGATTTAACCTCTATCCGACCCAGATTCTTCCATTACAACTTAACAAAATTCGTAATAGCATAAAAGGGAGGAGGTCTGTCTATGAATTGTCTGATTAAACAGTTTACCCATAACTCATCTCCTTCTTCAAACACATCTTGAGGTGGTTTGATAACTTTTCTGCCATTTTGCTTGTTAGGTGAATGAAAATCTAGCTTAAATGCCTTGTCTACTCCTTTTTTGAATAAAGTAGATCATATGAATGGTTTATTGACTACTTCACATGGAGACGGAGTCAGAGTGTTGACTACTTCAATTGGAACTGAAATCGGAGTATTGACCGGAGTAATTACTTCAACAACTCTTGCTGGAGACACATCAATTCGATCATCGTTATCTACAGCCTCGCCTTCCTCTAGATCAAAGTTGTTAGGCGAGAGAATCTGATTTGTTATATTACTATATTTTGTCTTGGTTCTCGGATTAGAGTTCCCAAATTGATTTACTTTGTTTGAATTCAACATTTTAGTCATGTTGAGAATTGAACACAGTGTGGTGATGGTGGAGGTGAAGGGTAAAGGGTGGGGAAGATTTTAGTGGTGGTGGTCGGATGAAAGGTTGAGTGGATGAGGAGTGAATGAAGAATTTTTTGGGAAGAGACTAGGTATTAGATCCCAGATTTTGGGATTAACACCTAATCTGTAAAAGAAAAAAGCTAAAAGTTGAAAAATAAAGCTAAAAGTGGTTAAAAAAAAGAAAATTTTTGTGGAATAAGTTTAAAGGCTGATGAATGGCTAGAGAAGATTTTTTTGTTGACTCTCATTGACACTTTTTTACTCCCCCCTCCCCTTCTAAACCTGATTCACAAACTAAATATGTTTTTATGCTCTCCAAAATTTTTGTTCTTTTATCAATCAGTTGGAATCCGATCCTAGTTGGTTCATATTTGTATTTGAAAGACGCATCACATTTTACTATTATATATGCTTCGTCATAATTTGGTTCTTCTTGTCTTACATGTGTTAATTCTTTATTCCTCCGGGATGTACTGTTGATCTTATTCCAGTTTATACCACGGACTTCTCTCATCAATTTATTGGTGTTGAAAATGATGTTGTCTCCGTCTATATTTATGTTCTAGTGTAAATTTTTCATTTTAGATTTCCAAATATTCCATATATTGATCATTATATAATCTGTTACAATATTTCTTTCCCATCCTTCTTTAGAATAAACTTAAATTATCTTTATAATGTAGTAGTAAGTGTTCATAACCGTATCTTTAGAGTCGCATCCCCATATACATTCTTTAGAGTCTGTACATTTTTTTTTGTACAATTTTTTTTTTGTGAAAATTGCATTATTACACGCCTTCCAGAAGAAAAAACTAATTTTTCCAGGATATTAGAATCCCAGATGATTTTCCAAATTTATGAAGTATACTTTCCTGGCTCATAAATAGTTTGTGGTTGATTCGTCACTTGTTCTTCCACTAATTTCTTATATCCTGTTTTCGTATTATATTTCCCGTCTCTTGAATAAGGCCATATAAATTTATCTGTATACGTAATATCAAAGATATGTATTCTCATAATAGAGGATATAATAGGTTTCAGAAATGTATTATTAAGTATTTCTATATTCCAAATATTAGTATTAGGAAAAAGTATTTGTTTGACCTTATTGATCATGCAATCCTTTGGGTTGTCCAATTTCTAGTCTGTGTCTATCCACCTGTCATTCCAAATATCAATATTCTCACCAATTTTACTCTGATGTATTCCAAATTTCTTTAAAAAATCTCTCCCTTCTATGATGATTTCCCAACTCAATGTTCTGCTTTGTCTTAACTTTACATTCATAAAAGTATTATTGTGGAAATAAATCCCTTTTAGTAGTCTCGTATCGAGATTGTCTGGGTTCTCCATTATTCTCCAAGCTTGTGCAGCTAACAAAGCAGTATTCATTTTTTTGAAATATTTAAAACCTAGACCCCCTATCATCTTCCTCCTCGCAATTTTTTCTCAAGCCATCCAATGTATTCAACCTCTTTCCCCTGAATTCCACAAAAAATTAGAGATCACAGAAATAAGTTTTTTGCAAATAGATATAGGGAAAGAAATAATGGACATATAATAGTTAGGGATCGCTTGTAGTATGGCTTTAATGAGAACTTCCTTCCCCCTTCAGATAATAATCTCGCTTTCCATCCTTTGGTATTTTTAAACAATTTCTAATGTTTAATTGTTAATAATAAATGTTTTTTTGGATATTACTTTATTATTTTTTATATGAGTATTCTGTATTTTTATAGAGTACTTTATGTTTTTTTTGAGTACTCTGTATTTTTTTTAATATTACTCTGTCTTTTTATTACGATACTTACTGTTTTTTCCGATACTTTATATTATTTTTTCCGATACTCTATATTTTTTCGGTGGTCGGTGGATGGAGGCCGGAGGTTGGTGGGTGGTGGACAAAGATGAACAATGACACTCAACAATTTCTTTTGTCTTTTAGTGTTTTTTGTATGAAAAGGTTATTTTAGTATTTAGCCATCCTTAGGTCTTTTTAAAGAAATAAAATTCCCACTACTTCGTATAGGACAAAAATCTAGTCTCCAAGACCCTATATGTCATTCACCCAATAAAAAATGAAAATTTATTATTAAATGGGCATTATTCCTATTTTGAAATAAATCCTGTAAATTCCATAATTTAAAACATTACAATATTTTATTAATAAAGTTACCTTATACGTGCCAATTTTTTTATTATAGATTCTAAATATTTCGTAAATTGTTTTAAAAAACTTTCATATTTGTTTGTCAAAAATCTTCCTTTATTTCAGTTTAACTATAAAATATAGAGTTAATAGTTTCAAAAGTCGAAAAAGACAATAGGTTATTTACTCATAAAATTCATAACCCAATAATTTTAACCAAGCAAGTCTATTTCAAATAAATAACTAAAATACCCTTTGTCACCATAATTAATAAAAAATATATTTCTAAAACTAAAATACACTTTCCACAAAAGTAGAAAGTGCGTATGTCGAACAACAATCTAGAGTAATTTGGGCTCAAGAGTTTGACTTAGGCACAAATTTCTACCATAAATATATAATGGCAAGGAAAATTCACAACAAAGTTTTAGCCTTAACATTGCAATATGGCAATCAAATCACTAAGAAAGAGGATATTCACACTGCTTTTATAGAATTCTATGAGAACCTACTTGGAAGAACTGGCTCTCAAGAAGAAACTATACCTCCACACCTCTTTAGGAACTCATTAATGAAAAAAATAAAAGAAGACGAAGCTCAGACAATGATAAGAGAATTCACAAACAAGGAAATAAAAGAGGTTGATTTTCTCCATCGTTGAAAACAAATCACCAGGACCTGATGGATTCACAAGTACATTCTTTAAAAGTGCTTGGAATATTATTAAACAAGATGTGTGTAATCCCATCAAAGACTCCTTCAAAATCTCTCAATCATTGAAGCAAGTCAACACAACAACACTTGTGTTAATCTCTTAAGTTCCTAATCTAAGCAAACTGAAGGATTTCAGACCAACTGTCTGTTGTATCATCCTATACAAAGGTATATCTATTATGATCTCTAACAAATTGAAGCTATTTTTGCCAGGACTTATCTCTCAAAACCAAGCTGCATTTGTTCAAGGTTGGAACATAGTAGATAATGTTCTAGTTGCTCAAAGTATTATTCAAGGTTATGATAGAAAGAACAATACACCTCGATGTACTCTCAACTTGGATATACTTAAAGCTTTTTATTCTCTCAACCACAAATTCATTATCAACATGCTCCAGGCAATGGGATTCCATACACAATTTATAAGCTGGATCAAAATTTTCTTCAACTCAACCTCCTACACATTGCTAATAAATGGAGAAATCACAGCATTCTTTAAAGGAAAAAGAGGTTTGAGGCAGGGTGATCCTCTATCACCATACCTCTTTGTCATTTGTGTGCAAGCACTCAGTGCAATCCTAAATAGAGTGGGCAACTCTGAAAACTTTACCTCCTATCCAAGATGTTACAAGATTAAACTCAATCATCTCATCTTTGCTGACGATTGTCTTCTCTTCCTTAATGGAGATATCAACTCAGCTACTAAACTAAAAGAAGGACTAAACATCTTCACGAGACTATTAGGACTCAAACAGAGTGCAGATAAGAGTGAACTCTACTTCAGTGGTAATGACCTCCAACTTTGGTCAACAATTGTAATATACTTCAAGTTAAACAAGGTCAACTACCAATCAGATATCTTGGCACACCTTTAACTATAAAGGCTCCAAATGCAGCTACCTACAATACTCTAGTTAAAAACATTTGCTCCAACATTGACAACTAGATGCACAAATTTCTCACCTTTGCAAGAAGACTTTACCTAATCAAGGTTGTATTGCAAAGCAAGGTGGGATTTTGGTTCTCTGTAATGATTCTACCCAAGAAAGTAATAAAGAACCTAGAAAGTATCTTCTCAAGATTCTTATGGAAGGGCAACACAACAGATTATAGAGGTGCTAAAGTATCCTCGAAACTTCTAAGTAGAACACATGATGAAGGAGGTATAGGGGTTACTAGTCCCAAACATCTCAATGAAATAGCAACTCTAAAGGCTTTCTGGAGATTCTATGCGACTGAAGATAATATATGGCTCAGTGGGTAAAAAAGAATTGGCTAGAAGGTAAATGTGTATGGAGTCTAGAATCAACACATATTATACCATGGACATGGAGAAAATTCTTCAAATTAGAGAATTGGCAAAGAAATATATTCATCATATCGTGGGAAATGGAAGACAAACCTTAATTATAGAGGATAGATGGATTCAAGGATCAAATTGTAGAGAGTTATTTTTTGATGCTCATATTCGAAAAATATACAAGCACAAAACAATTTCTCTGTATTTTGGTAATCAGAGATGGAGGCTTCCCACTGAACTGATAGAGCTTAGAACTCACCTTGATAATCTTGTTCTCAACGATCAAAAAGACCAATTCTTATGGAAATGCGGTGGAACTTCCAATTTCTCCTCAGCTCTGCTTCTTAAGGATCTTCATATTTCAGGAGAGAAAATAGAATGGAGTTCAGCAATTTGTCACAAGCAAACTCTACCTAAACATAGATTCCTCTGTTGGCTAGTCTTTCTCAATCAACTCCCCACAAAAGATCGTATTGAACAATGGGGTATCACCATGGATAAGGTATGTGTTCTCAGCAACTCTGATAATGAGACAAGAGTCTCATCTTTTTATGGACTGCAGATATTCTAAAAAATTTGGAAGGAATGTGGTAAATATCATGGATGTCAAGATAACGCCTCAAATTGGAATGATAAATTAAAATGAATTATATTGAGGAGTAAAAGAAACAGCCTTAAAGACTTGAACTTTATCATAAGCTCTCAAAGCTTCTTGTACAACATATGGAGAACAAGGAACAATAAGCTTCTTCCAAATCAGCTGGTTAAGTTTGATTGTGTCCTCCAGCAAATCCAATTAGATGTACAAGATAAATTATGGTTCAACTGTGCTTTCAAACCAACGATTAGAAACCATATAATTGTGCGCAATTGGGGACTCCAAGGAGTGATCAAATAATGAAGTAAAAATTTGTCATGAAACAAGCTCGAAGGCGGATCTTCCTTTCTTTAGCCGAGTTTTAAAATTTTGTAAATTAGTCCTTAGAAGTTTTGAATGTAATAGTTAGCATCCTACTTTCTAGTTTTTTAATTTTCTTTCTAGATAGTATGGTCAAACTTAAAAGATGACTTTTGTCACCTTCATAGATTGTAAAGAGGTAAAATTTTGAGCAATAAAATATCTACTTACCCTTAAAAAACACTTTCCATAACTAAAATATTCTATAACTAAAACAAGCCATAACTATAATGTTCTATAATTTAAAAAATATTCCATAACTACACAATTCGATGACTAAAGTATTTTGTAACATTTCTTTTTCTATCACGAAGAATTAAATCGTTTTCTTGAATCGTCAAATCTATAATATTGAAATCCGAACATGGATGTGCATAAAACCAAAAAAAAAACAATTATAAATCAATAACTAAAGAGATAAGTAAGAAGTAGTGGGTTGAGAGTACAAAGTAGTGGATTACACAGACATATTATTGTGTTGTACGCATAAAAATAATAGATTGTCTCAGATGGGTTGTACGTGTAGATATCAATGGTTTGTCACAATGGGTTGTACGTGTATATATCATTGGGTTGTAGGTACAATTTGGTGGTTTTGGAAGCGATTAGACCAGTAGCGGTTTTCGATGGTGGCGGGAAAGTATATTTATTGCAAAGTGGTAGTGATTATATATTAATAAGGAAAGTTTGTTAGTAAAAGAAACTTTTTTTTAGTCAAAATGTTACTAAAGAAAAATTGTTATATATTAATCCACAAATTAAATTTAGTTATAAATAAGGAAAATTGTCAATAAAAGAAATATTTTTAGTCAAATGTTAATAAAAGAAGTTTTTTATATATTAACCAACCATTTAAGATTAGTAAGGGCAAAATAGGAAATCATAAAAACTAGACATTCTGAGAGTGAAGAAAAACGGTGGACTTTTTGAGGGTGAGAAACCATATTTTTTACTCTTTTAAGCAAATAACTCAAAGACGGTAACCTACCTCGAAAGAGTCTATGATTATTTTGTCCACTGAAAAGGTCCAAATAAAAAATGATTGACCTATTTTATCCCTAATATGATTTATTTAGTTAAAACATTACTTTTATTATAACCAATTAATCTTATATCACATTTTATATTAACAACAAACTAACCAAAAAAATTCTTAAAATATAGTGAAGTGAAATGGATGATTTATCTCAATCCATATCTTTTGACTTGTTGGTTCATTTATCGCATTCTTCCATAAATTTTGTTTTGTTCATTCTATGAGATCAAATATTAATCGATAAACTATACTTAAACATAAATCGACTAAATATACACCAAATTATATTTCTTATTTTTGCTATTTCACAACACTAGACAACTAGTTTAACTTTGTAACCCATATTTATAAACATATAACTCAATTTTTCTCTACGTGTAACCCACTATATAACCTTAACATCACACATACCCATATCTTTTGATTTGTTGGCTGATTTATCTCATTGCTCCATAAATTTTATTTTGTTCATTCTCTAGGTTCAAACATTCATCGGCTAACTATACTAAAACATTCATCGTTTAAACATTTAACAAGTATATTATTTATCTTATAGTTTCTAGTTTTACAACACTAGCCAACTTGGTTAACGTAGTAACCTATAGTTACAAACATATAACCTATTTTTCTCTAGTAACCCATTAAATAAGTGTAACATCAGATTTATTGCTACAAACATTGTCATTACACGTGTGCAGTGGCAGATGTATGCATGCAAGTGGTGGGCTCAATTATTTAGAAAAAAATAAGTTTAGTTTTTTTAACTATTATTAGAATTCAATATATTATTAAATCTTTAGTTCTTTTTTTTTAGTCGAAAATAAATTTCAATAAAACCCAAAATAAGTTACAAATTAGCCAATACCAGTTTGTTCAAATTCTCACTCTAGTAACTTAGCTAATTGGGAGAGAATGAAGACACTCCAAAGACCAAACAAACCTCCACGAATTTTTTGTTTAGCCACCCAATCAACTATCCTATTGTTTGATCTCTTCACATAAGAGATTTTCAGCTTATACATGTCTTTACAAAAAATAATGTTCTTAATCAAAACCTTTGTAATACTAGCAATTTTACACTTAGAATTGATTTGATTAATAATAACACTATTATCACTCTCAATATCCACACTTCCAAGAGGGTACTTTGAAGCCATCTCACACGCTGCAAAGATTTCTATACCTTCCGCATCTTCAATCGAATTAGTGTATATTTCTTTAGCAAAACCTTCCACTAGATATCCTGTTGAATCCCTTAAAACACAAACAAATGCAGCTTTATTAGGGTTTATACTAACCGAGATAACACAGTTAATCTTAAATTTGCCACATGTTGGGGGGGGGGGGGGTCCAGTTAGACTTTCTACAACTATCATCTTTCCAAGAGTTAATCCCATTATTTTGAACATTCAAATGATTTAGATTACCACTTCTCAAGTTACCATCCTTCCTTAAAGGAATGAGATCCATATTTGAGCCAATATCTCGCTCATAATTAGCCTCGGTAGTATTAGCATTAACTTGAGAATACTCATCATAGGCTATAATAGTTTTTTGTAAAGTATTTAGAGGGTTAGGGACAATGCCTTTAAATATATACTCATTTCTTCCTTTCCAGATGAACCCGACAATAAAGAAAGAAAGTTCTCCCAAATCAGATCTCACATCTGCCCTATCAATTGAGATAATTCTAACAAAGTTAATCCATTTCTAGAAATTGTAAGATGGTTCAATTATACAGTTAAAGCTGTGTGGACAAGCCAACCAAACTGCCCTTGCCCAAGAGCATTGGAATAATAAGTGTTCAATAGTTTCATCCCGTTCACCACAAATTTCACAAATATGAGATTCTAATGATCTTCTTTTATACCTGTTTTCATTTGTTGCTAATCCATTTTCACAACATTTCCATATGAAATTTTTAATTTTTGGCATAACTTTTAATTCCCAAATACATTTTCAATCCTTAGTTTCCAACTTGAAAGAGCTACTGCCCTTCTTTATATTTTTTTATGTCATGTAATTGTTGAGCCTTCCAAAGATTGTTATAACATTCCTTTAGTTTATTTAGCTTAACTTAAAAGTTTTAACTTTAAAATTATATTTTACTTGCATCATAATTTTTACACAATTCAAAATCGCAACATATATTAACAATTTATTTTTTAAAGATATCAGGTATTTTTTAAAATTTTGTTAATTTTTTTAATGTATTAATAATATTCTCTTATTTTAGTATAATTACATAAGTATTGTGTAGGTTAATTTTGATTTTTTTTATCATTATGTGATTTTTATTAAATACTAAAAAAAATCGAGCGCGTTGCCCCCGACCCTCTAACTATTCAAGTCCACCCTCATTTATATTTCTAGATCCGCCACTACACGTGTGACCCCATAATATGTTTGTGTAACCTATTATTTTGTACTATCAACATATTTTTTGTACTGTCAACCCACTGCATTTACTTGCAGTTTTTGCCCTAGATTTCTAACTGTTTTGTTTTTGTTTTATATGCACACACAAGTTTGACGATTCAAGAAATTGATGTAATTTTTTTATGAAATAGAGTATATTATAGAATGCTTTACTTTTAGAATTGTAATTATAGGAATGATTTAGTTTTAGAATATTATAATTATGAGAATATTTTGATTATATAATTTTTTAGTTAAGGAAAATAAATTATTAGTTATGAAATGATTTGTTTGACCCGGGGTATCTAGACATTTGTTTGGGTTGGACTTATTTGACCAAAATTATTGGTTCATGGATTTTATAAGTAAATCACCATATATTACAATCTCATTAAATAGTCTTTTGCATAATCCATTTACTTTCTATATTTTTTTCCTATATTTCGACTATATAATTATATTTCAACATTTAATTTTTCAAAAGGTCTCACAACCTCTTACTGCCCACATTAGCCACAATCTCTCATTATCCTTCTCAATCACCAAATACCTTACGATTTCTCAGCAAAGGTTAGTTAGTATCAATACTTTTATATGTTTTTTGCAGTTTTTTTTTTGAAACTTTACATTGTCTAATTGCTTAATTATATGTTATAGTAAATTGATATATATAGTGCAAATAAAAAATTATGATCAAAACCAAAACATCATGATTAAGCACTACTACAACTTATTTATAAATAATTTATTTTAAAAATTATTTTTATAACCAAAAAATAATGCATAAATTGAAAATATTACTATAAGCTATTTTATTTTAAATATTTGTATTTGCGCTACTATGGTTAATATATATTGTTTTATGATTATTTAATTTTTTTTTTTGAAACATTAAATTGTTTAATTATTTAGTTATCAAGCAAAAAATTATTTACTTGATCTAATTTATCTTTAATTACAAAACCAGAAGATTTTGAAAAAAACATGTTATCTATTTTTTAAAATCCATGTAAATGTCACTAATTTATTTTTTACATTTGGTGGTATCTTTTAAATTCAAATATTATTATTTAAAAAACAAAGATATTTGATAAGTAATTTTATATTAATTAATAAATTAAATATATATTTTAGTAAAAATATATATTGTAAATTAAGATACTTTTAAATTAAGATATTTGATAAGTAATAAATTAAATATATATTTTAGTAAAAAAATGTTTCAAAAAATGCTAAATAAAGTATCTTAATTTACAAAAAAAATATATGTATGGTTTAAGTAATTCAATTATTTGAATGGTTATAATTTATATTTCATTATTTGTGTATATGTTGAATTATTTGTATTTATATAATTATGTATGTTTATTTATCCGATTATTTATGTGTTCAATTTTTTTTGAAATCGTAATCAAACAAGAAAAAATTTAAACGTATAGAAACCACGATAACATAATTGACAAAGTTTCAATGATTTACAATTTACACGTTTCATATTCTTTACATCTTGATTTTTTTTATATACATTTTACTAATTTTTTGTCCAGAATTTATTCTTTTATTTGTATTTTGTTTATATTTAAAATAAACTATCATTTTAATTTTTAAATATTTTTTATCATCCATAAAATTTGAGTTTGATTCTTGTCAACAGAATCTTAAGGAAAGAAAAAAGGGGTAAAAACTTTAACATAATTTTGACCAAGACTTTCATTCATGACTTGATTCAATTTATGTCAATAAAATAATTTTTTTTCCAGATATAGGTTTTATCTATATCTGAATAAAATAGCTTTTTTCGAAAAAAATAAATTAGGTCTCCCATCCCATATAATAAGAGGTGGTAAGCAAGAGGTGCAACCTGTTCTTATTAAATGGGAGTATGCATGAAGATGCGTGTATATTTTCTATGAAAATAGTCGTGGTGCGCGTAAGCTGACCCGAACACCCATAATAAAAAAAAATAAAAATTATCTCATGAGACTCTTTTGCTATAATGGTCGATTACCAAAGATTTCATAGTCAAGAAAAGCATGGTAACTAAATATCATACAAATTCATATACTTAATTGTTCTCATAAAACTGAATTCAATGAGAGATATATTTTGTAATTTATGTTTTCCGAACTCATATATAGAATTGAACATCCATATCTGATTCTATTTGGTTGTAATAGACTAATAGTGTATTAATTAACAACTTTGAAATCTTGATCAGGTCATACTACAAATTCCAAATTAGCTATGCCGAACAATTCAACAAGATTGCACGAGATTTTTGGAGAAAAAGGTTAAATATTTATGTCCATTTTTAATGCACCTGTAATTTTAGTCTGAAAATAAATAAATTATCCCAAAATAAATTAATCAATTTTCTTACATACAAAACGATTTTGAATCCATTTCCGAGTGAGGTACCTTTCTGAAGGACTTAATTTCAACTCCACTTGAAATGAACAATTTATTTGTGATGCAGTGGCTGACATAATACTATGGAGGAACCCGATCTTATCAGCTAAAGTTTTAGCAGGAGTTACAACATTATGGTTTCTAATCCAAGTCATGGAGTTCAAATTTGTTACCCTCATCAGTAATATCCTTATGATAAAAATGGTGCTTCTACTCGCGTGGTCACACATTGCAGGAATAGTTGGCTGGTAATATATTTCAACCATATTCAACATCAAATACAACATTCTTCTTACAAGATAAAAATTAAATAAAAAACTTATCAATATCAAAACAATGCGAAATAGTTAGGCAGATAAGTTATATTGTATTCTTATGTACTTTTAAACCACAAACATAGGGACTAAAGGTGCAATTAACCTAAACTAAGAAGCTATTGATCTTGTTAACGGTGAGGCCACAAAAGTTGAGCTGGGATTTAAAAATTGCCATATTTTATCTTTCTCTTTTTTTTTTTTTTTTTTTTTGTAGTGAATCCAATTAGTTTACCTTTACCTTTTTTTCTTGAATTTGGCAAGCCTACTAATTTTTGTTCTTGATTTCTTCTCAAGGAATCCTCTGGATTTACGAAAATTAGCTATACCAGTATCTACATTCCGATGGTTATATGAAAATATCAACTGGCTGTTACTGGAATTTTATGAAATTTCATCTGGAAGAGATTTCAAGTCTTTTGTTTTGGTAATTTAATCCTTCTACATATGTGTTAAAATATCATTTTATTAAATATTTTGGTGTTTGTATTTTAACCTAACCTATACTTTCTTTTTTCTCCAAGGTGATAGCTAGTATATATATGCTGCCAGTTATAGCAGACATCTCTTTAACTGAGTATTACATTGGTAAGCCTTCAGAAAATCATCATCGAGTAATTATAAATTATAATACAAAAATTATTAATGCTAAAAGTCTGAAAATTTGCTTAAAACCTAGTACTGATTAATTATATATAGTGCTCATGGTCCATTATTTTGTTTAAGTTTACCATTTATTCATGTCTTACATATTCTGGAATATTGATTTTGTTATTTTATGTCGTCTCTTGTACAAATCTTATCCCTGTTTTTGTTTTTTCAGGGTTTCTCACCTTCATATCATTACCGGCATTGTATGAGAGGTACGAAGAGCAGGTGCGTTCTCAAGCAAGCAAAGCCATTGAACATCTGACCAACTTTTCAAGAGATTTGGTTTCAAGTTTATCATCACTATTCAAATCTTAATTACAATCTTGTACAATATCTTTAAGGATTACTGTATTACAAATGACTATGGCTTTATATAAATTAGTTTTTTCCAGTGATAATATTGAAAATCTGTCATTAATTCATTTTTTTTATAAATGGATTGACATTCTCTCCGATTAAATCTGGAAATAATATGAAAATCCTAATAATTAGATCACACATACTCTCATTTTAAGAAAGCACATCATTTTGTCCCCTCTGATACTTCAGTAGTTTAGTACGTACTGGGGACCCACAAGGTATATTTAAGCTTGGTTGGCACAGATAAATGGGACTGGAAATTGGTTTTCCTTTTCTTTACTGTGATGGGGTAAGTGGAATTACCAGAGGACTGTGATCCTTCGGTTCAGAGTCCTGGACCCTTAAATAGGTATGAATGTAAGGGAAGATCTCAAGATACATTGGTTCATTGCCTAGGCCTATAAATCGATTATAATATTTTCTCTGTGGTGATTGAAAAGTGAATAATTTCAAACATACTCGTATAAAATAGAAAAACACATGAGTTATCCATTAGAAAAGACTCGAGCGAGATTATTAGGTTGTTGAGTACTCCAATAATATTATGTCATTGCTACTCTTGCATCGCAAGAAGTAACTGAGCAATTAGTTTGTATAATATCTTGTAAAGAATGCAAAAGTACTATCTATGTATGGATGGTAAAATTTAATCTCAGAGTCTTAATTAAAAATATAGGAGTAACTTTCCACCTTAATAATAACCTTTAGAGCATACATATAGGTTGCGACATTCTGAAAATTATGTAGAGAAAGGTGCCAGATAACCCTCTTCACCCTAATTAATTTGTTGTAATTAAAACATTGTTAGACTAACCTTAAGGATCACAACTAGGATATAAGCGAGGACAATACAATGTTTTGTGCAGATACGATAAGGGACAAATAATGAAATGTGTTGATAAACAATGAAAGTGAAGTCCAGGATGATCGAGAGTTCCATATTTTGTGACGTTGCATATAACTTAATTAAGAATCGATTTTCCTACAAGTCTTTCGAATCTCGCCCTTGGATCTTGTCAAGGGTGAAATGTTTCCCATCTTAACCATTGATTTAGAGAAATGCTCGAAGAATATCTCATTATTCCCAGCATATATCTTCACTAATTCCAGTGATACTTGATTCTTAGTTACGAGAACTTGATCAGAACTGAGAAGTCCCTTGTATGATAACAAGTTCTTGAAGTAGCTGTTATCGAAGTTAAAGGGGCTGACAAAATCCAAGAAGAATAGGTTTTGGTCACCACCAGATCTTGGGCACCTATATATTGCGCAATTGAGCTGCATATGACTGATCCAAGGTATTGTCAGGTTGCCCATTACCTGATTGGTTGTATAGCCTCTGCCTGAAGCTTGTGCATCTTGAGTTTTCAATTGTGTGACTTCCTACAAGACACAATTATCACATATTACCAGAAAGCGCCACAAGGTCAACAAGATTGAGCCCTTGTAGCTTAAATTTAGTAAGAATGGTCTGAAAAGTGTTATTTGGAGCCGGAATATCGAAGTTTTAGGCATAGGAGAGAAAGTGTTCCTTCTTCGCCTGGTTAGATCATCACATATGTTCGAGAGGGAGAGTGGTGATTTTCGGTTTGCTCAAGTCGTTGTCGCGGAAAGAAGATGAAATAGGAGTTCTGAAATCCGTAGAAGGTAAAAATCCGAAGATATGGCATATTTTTTTCTATTTTTTGTTAGGTTTTGTAGTCTCTAAAATGTTTTAGTTCGGGTTCATGTGTTTTAGTGTTGATTGGGTGTTCTTGTTGTTGTGTGTTTCCGGGTGTTATTGCTTTTCTGGGTTTTGTTTTGATTAGATAATGTTCTTTTGTAATTTTGTATTCTTGAAATCAGAAATTAGTCAATGAGTGTTGGTCAGATTAAGTTCCTGAAGTGTATTTGTTTATCTGAGATTTTGTTGTTGTAGTTTTTGTATTCTAGAAATCAGAAATCAGAAATCAGAAACGTAGTGCAGAAGGTGAAGATTTGGCTCCTTAACTGTTATATATGTTATTATATGGCTTTATATGTTTGATATGAGTGAAAATATAGCTTCTTAAGTTATATTTATCAATCACGTATGGCCCCATAGTTTTCCCAGGTAGTTCTAAAAGTGCATTAGGTAAACAAAACCGAGTATAAGTTTAATGATTATGCATACCACCTTAGTCTATATATACCTTTCACTTAGTAATTCCCTTAACATTTAAAATCTCAAGCGAGAGTTGTAACTCATTGTTAAAGAACAACAACGATCAAATAGCGGGTCAACAAGGTCAATTGGACACGGTCAATTAGTAATTTCATTTTACGTTTGCGCTCCATTGACATATTCTTATGTTGTTGGAACATATCTGCTTGTGGTAGGGACTGGTAGCTCATCAGGCTCCGCTATCCAACAGAACAAGTCGCATTCCTTTTCAGGAAACTCTTGCAAATGATAATCCACGTAATGACAACGAAGTGAACAAAAATACTTATAAATTCTAATACAGTAACATACATTTAAGAGGGCATTCCGCATTTACATACTTTAGTTAAGGAGTAGTTTTCAGGCGATATGTCCATTAACAGGGAAGGCTTGATGATGACCTTGTCAGTGTACTCACTTGGAGAGAAGTCGGGTACGAGTAGTGACCTAGTTGACAAATCACTCCCGCTTGAGTTGTCAACAGACATGTTAAACTTACTATTTCTTTCAAGTGTATGTGTAATTAGTATGTGTCAATGAAAAATAGGGTTATATATAGAGTGAAAATGTGTTTAAAAAAATCATAAATCACTAAGATAGTACATAGGAATATCATTAAAGTCAAGATTCTTCTTACACACAACACATAAAGTTCGACAATAAAAGTTTTAGAAAACCAAACCATTGAATACTAAGTTGTCTTATTACATTTTTTCCTATTTAACCTTAACCAAAGTTACCCCCTTACCCTTACTATTGTCCTGAACTTGTTTTTTTTGTTTACGTTCAAAGGTTTACTCTTTGGAGTTTCTTTCTTCTCTTTTTCCTTCAAAGATGTAGTCTTTGGAGCTTATTTCTTGTCTTTCACCTTCAAAACTTTACTATTTTGAGCTTCTTTCTTCTCTTTCACCTTCAAAGCTTTACTCTTTGGATCATCTTTCTTCTCTTTTACCCTCAAAGGTATAGTCATTGGTTCATCTTTCTTCTCTACCTCATTTAAAGTTGTAGGTTTTTGGTCATCAATCGTTTCCTTTCCTTTTGAACCTGAACCACGAGTCAACAGACTTTGCATAAAAGTTGCCATATTCTTTTCAAACTCCTTGAAGTCTTCATTCACCCCAACTACATCAAGTACCTTATCCATGGAACCAACTACCTTAACTACCTTGTCCTTGTCCTTGGAAGATTTAGTTCCAACTCTTAGAGCATCCAAACTAAAAGTCCTTCTTCCCTTGTATAAGAATAGATTTCCTTCTATTTTCCTTGACCCTGTTGTAATTGATCTTGGGGTAGCCAGAGGAGTAGGGACCCTAGTGTAGACACCCATACCCCATGGACTAAAAGGGGGCCTCCTAGAAATATCCTACACAAGAAAAGTGAATGAGAAATTATGGAGTATTATGATTATTATGTTTAAAACCATCTTATAAATATTACTTACACTAGGTTGTCCATGTTTCTTCACACCAGTTGGTAGAAAACCATCTTTAACCTCAAGAATACCAAATTTAGTAAGCTCCACACATGGCCGTTTATTTGGTGTAAACTACATTTAGCAATAGGTTTTTAAACTACACTTACTATAATAAAATCACATACATGTATTAAAACATCCACCTTGTCATTGTTTGCTAAAGTTTCAACCATTACTCGTTTCTTTTGTGAATCCCCAACCACCACATTAACAGAGTCAGTAGTGCTAGCTTGAGTCAAAACACCAATTATGTTATCATCATCAACATTATCCTATACAAATGTAAATTAAAACAAGGTTATATGTTATCATATACAACTTTGAAATAAATAAAGGTGATTATTAATTTACCTGACTCATTGACTCTTGTTGACCTTTAGCACTTGTTTCAACATCATCTTTCTTCTCCTCTTTCTTGGTTGGTGTAGCAACCCTATGAGCTCTTGATTTTGGTCTCCTACCTGTTGGGCTTACGACTTGTGTAGTCATTACAATATTGCTATCATTGACATCTAGTTGCACTTCACTCGCATCAATATCAACTTTCACCTTACTCTTACAACCCTTAACTTGAAGTTCACTACTTAAAGCATCCACATTGACATTTCTATAAGCAACATTTATATTCACATCACTATATGTAGCATTCACATATACATTATTCTCAGTTGAGTGTGGATTGTTTCTTAGTCTAGTAGACCTTCTCTTGTCTACCTTTACTACACTACTGCTTTGGCTTTGAGATTCCATTGGTGTCATGTTCGGTGTAGCTGGATTTTGTTCCTCAATACCATTAAACTCAACTAGGTCATTAACACCACTTTTAGCAACACTTTGAGCTTCACTTCTACGCGAACAACTTATTTTGTTGTGACAAACTTGCTTACACGAACTACACTTACCCTTCATACCACTTCTTCCAACCCTTTCAACCTCCACTCTAACATCTTCATTCGCATTAGCTTTTCTTTTTGATTTCTTCACCCTGTCATCGATATCTTTTCCATCGGTCTAATCTCTTTTCTTTTTAGGTCTACCACAAAGCTTCACACCCTTTGGGGCAAACACTTTTGGCCATTTGTCTGAGGCTATAAATCAGGTCCATTAGTTGGGCCTATAAAAGGTTCATAGGCTTTTTTAAATGTGATTGTCTTAGATTATTTAGACGTGTAGGCCTCTGGCTCAAAACCCACTGAGAATAGTGCATAAATGACGTGGACAGATGGTATCCCCGACAAATCCCCACCTCTACATTGATTTCTCCCTTTTTGTTCTAATTTTATGCCCTTAGGAGACATCATTTTAGGTGAATAATTGACTAATATGATAGACTTTTCGTGTGATTTCGTTATATTTCATTTTTTCTCCTTGGAATTTATTTTATTTTATTTTTAAAGCTTTTGCACGTTAAATGGTTTGTTTTTAGTGCAAAGTTGTAGGTCCATGGATGTTAAGGAGCATCAATAAAAGGAGAGGAATCAATAATTAAAGTCTTAGATCGAGTAGAGAAGTCAAACGCGAGAAAAGATATCCTGAAGAGTTGACTAGGAAAGCAGCAAATCTGGAAGTCTGATAGTAATTGCTGATTTTGAGCGACTTAAACATGGAATTAGCCTTTGGGCCGTGAATTCCTTATTAAGTTAGGAAAATTTAGCAACTGGAATGGGTCAATTTGGAGTTGATTTGAGGAAGTTACAACCATTTTAATAACAGCTGTACACCAGTTACGGTATTTCATATTTGGAATTGGGCTTTTATTCATTTAACCTAATCCTCTTAATTAAAAAGCCCAATCCGATTTCTCCACTATATAGAGGCCTTTACACCTCATTATTCAGCACCTCTCACTTTATTCTTCAAATTAAATCATCTTTAGAAGAGAGCGTCCAAAGGAGAAGCAAGAGCAGGCAGGAGCTGGAGAAAGTTATTCTTCCAACTACAGTCATATTCAGTCCTTCAATTAGGTTCTTCATTTTATTTCTGTAATTGATAATGAATACTTTCTATTTAATTTAAGTTTTCCTTTTGAACATGAGCTAATTTAATAAGTACTTGAGAATCGCAAATAATGGGTTGAAGCCCTAGTTAATCAATTTCTGTTTTTGAATTTTGGGATTTTACGATTTAATCTTAGTTGGGTATTTATTATTGGATATAATTTTATGCTTGTTTATTATTTCATTTCTGATCGATTAGAAATAAGTTTTAGTAATTAGAATATTCACTTTATTGGCAAAGTGATCACCTTGACGGGGGGTTTAATTACAGACCTAGGTAATAGACGTGTGGTATTCGTCAATGATCCTGACAGGCTTGAATAACCACATAGCCAATTGGGTAAAGATCTTCAACCGTTCAAAAGTAGGTATCATCGCCCTGACGGGGTTTATAATACAATATGATAGCTCCTAAGTCCACCCTGACGGGGGTTAGGAGATTACAGAGTCCCGACTAATACATAAATACCAATTTAGCCCTTAACAGAATCATTAATTATATAAATATAGGTAGATCCCTTGCGAGACTCAAGTACCATTCTCACCTTGCATTTACATATTTTTACTTTCAGTATTTTATTTTTGTTAATCATTTTAGCACTTTGTTTTCTTGCATCATTAGTTCATAAACAAAACCAAACAAAAATATTTATCCATTTACTTTTCTTGTCACATAACAATTATCTTCACTTATTGCATAACATTCTAAGTCATATCCATCCGTCCCTGAGATCGAAATCCTGTTGATCGGATATTACTTGGACGACCCGTACACTTGCGGTGCGTGTCTATCCTTTTTAGGGGTGTTATCTTATAACACACCAGGAGACACCAAGTTTTTGGCGCCGCTGCCGGGGACGGTAGCGTGTGACCACGGTGTTATCCCTAAGTGATTTAATTGTTAGTTCTATTTTATTTTCTGGTTTTACGCTTGTCTTTGTTTTTATTTTGTCTTACAGGTTCTTCATTCAGGATAATGATCAAGAAATTTAATTAAAGATGTATGGAGGACATTATCCAAATCCTGGTCCATTTGATTATTGGGAAGACTCTTCTAGACAACAACAATGGGGTAGTAATTTCTACTAATCACCTTATCAACACCCACAAGAGCAAAGATGGAACAACCAATGGATCAGGAATAATCAACAACAACAATCGTATCACTATCAGCAAGATCAAAGATGGAACAATCAACAACCTCCACAAATTACTCTTTCCCAAATGTTGGAGACACTTGCTAAATAAATTCGCAAAAACAAGGAAAGAAGTGCCAAAATAGACCAGATGCTAGACAAAATGGAGTCCAAATATAATTCTCATGACTTTGCCGAGAGTAATAGCAAGTCTTATGAAGATACCACTCCCCAAAGGGATGGAAGAGATCAACTGGAAGAGGTAGTTGAGGAGGAAGTGTTGAAAGAAATTAGTAGTGATAGTGATATGACCACCGTGCCGATTATAAATAGAGACCACCATGTGGTTGAGAATCTTGTTAGCATAGTAGAAGAAGGAGTAACAACGCAAATCCTAGAAGTTAACCCAGAATTTGCTATTCATATGGTGTGTGCACATGATCAAGATATAGAATGCAAAAAGAAAGAAGAGGTAATCGAGATTAGAGAGATTCCACAACAAGAGTATGATGAGGTAATAGTGGAAGAATGGGTTGAAACTGAATATGAATTCGAAGTGGTTGAGGGATCACTTGAAGAATTAAAGGTTCACAATAAAATAGAAGTTGAATCTCCGCCACAAAAAGTTTACCAATTACCATCTCCACCAAGAATCTTGAATGAAAATAGAGCTGAAGAATCACCTCCCTTACCAACAATGATCAATATGTTCTATACAAGCAAGGTGCCACACTGCGAGAGTAAAGCGGCAAGGAGGAGCACCTACCACCATATTTTAAAGATGAATACGAAATTGAAACGAGGAATAAAAATGAGCTTATACCATTGAGAACGGTTATTTACTATCATGTGGTGGAGAATGAGTTTCTCCATGAGAGCAAGGGGTCGAAACGAAGATACTATCCACCCCCTTTCAGAGATCGATTGAATAAAATTCTAAGGGGGAAGATTCTAAAGTTTTTACATCAAGGAAGAGGCGAGTTTAAGCAGAGGAACACCACAAAGGCCTCAATACCATCTTCATGGAAGGTAACGAATTGAACTTAACAACGTAATAAACAAAAGTGCTTCTTGGGAGACAACCCATGTTTTAAATTGCTTTCATGTCTTTAAATTCGTAGTGTAAATTAGAGTGATGGTTATTTATTTAGTGTTTAATTTTTAAGAAATAAGAAAGGTTGGTTGTTTTGATGATTTCAGGAGTAAAAAGTTCGTGAGTTTGGGGTTCATATGTTGAAAAACGGAGAAAAATGGGTTGCAAAACAAGAGCAAACCGGTTATTAGTAACTTCGGAAGATCATAACTTGACGCTCGGAGGTCGGAATTAACTTTTTTTTCATCCTAAACCACTTATTTTTTCGAGATCTATCCAATGGTAAAGTCAAAAAGTTCTGATAAACAGCCCAAACTTTCTGACCTATGTGGTGGAGACTCAGTTTGTGGTGCGAAATGAAGAAAAACAATTTTTTGAGAAAAATGGTAACTCCAATGGAAAATATGAGTAGTCCAATGGATCCGGAGTGCAATTTCCAATATAAATTGCAAGAATCCGAGGTGTAGGCAAGGAGAAATCGAAAAAATAAAATGAAAAATTTATACGCGAATACGCAACACTTGCGTCCAGCGAGTTGGCAATTCACACGCGAATACCCAACCCGTTTTTCACAAGTCGGGAACCCGGTTTCAAAAGCCAACTCTCTGACCTGTGCGTCGACGTAGACGCAAGAGAGTTGCGTCCAGGTATTAAAAAAAAAAAATCAAACTGGGTACCCGGTTTCCGAAAACGGGCGCCCTGTTTCTGTCGACGAAAATTTACCTAAAGCTTACAAAAATCTTATTTTTCCCTTTCTTTTGGCCTCCAACACATGAAACACCATTGATGACGAACCAAAGATCAAAAAACACTCAAATTCCATCACCAAAACACTAATATATCACCAACCATCTCTCCAAACATCATCCCAACACATAATCAATCACAAATCTTTCCAAAAACACCAAGAATATAACTTTTAATCCAAAAATTTTCTTAACCAAAGTTTAAATTATATCCTTTAAACCTCTCCAACACCATAGATAATGACTACCCATCTCAATTAAACCACCATTGTCACTATTGTGCCACCTTCAACCACATCCAAAGACACAAATTTCATCACTAGATTTTGTACTTTGAAGGTTGGAGATTGCAAGTGCAAGGTATCAAATCATCACAAATTCCACGCCCAATCCAGTAAAATAGCTAGAACACTTCTTTTCTTTCTATTACCAGTTGGGGATTATGATTTTTGTTTTAGTTATTTATTGGAGGAATTGTGAATTGTTTGAGCCTACCATTATATATTTTGCAAGTAATCTTTAAGTAGGTGAAAAATTGAGTTTAGGGTCATTCGAGATGAAGAGATGACATGAAGGTTGGAAAAGTTAATAAGAACTTGAATAGAAAAGAGAGTTTTGTGTTGAGGGCAGATTTCTGTAGAGAAGATGATGATTTAGAGAGCCAGGAAAAGATGAAGACTTGGGAAATTTGACAAAGAGTTCGAGGTAATGAAGAACACTTTATTCAAGATGAACGCAACAATTAATGATCTTAACAGCTTGATGAAGTAGTATTCAGAACCTCAGCCTGAGACTGCACGTAATCGGCCTAGTGCCGATCCAGATATGTATTCCTATCCTTTTCTCATTTAGTAGTGTATATTAGTTTATTTTCATTTTTTAGTCTTTTCGAGTCATCGGGACATGACTCATTTTTGAGTTTGGGGTGGGGTTCGTTGCCTCATCCCAATTTTATGAGTTATTTGTTTTACTTGCTTTCAATAAAATTAATTGAGTTTGCGTTTGACTGTAGAATATTTTAAATGTCCCCATTAAACATACTTTTGATAAATCTATGATAGTAAATAGTGGACTTTGGGTGGTTAGTATAAAACGCACTTTAATTGCATGCAATCATAGGTAATTGATAGGAAGAATTAATGAACAATGCAAAAGAAGTAAACTTGTACTTAAGGAAAATGTTTGGTTTGTCAAACGTGAGATCCAAATTAGTAGAGAACCCACTTAGATATGAACTAGAGGCAATTTATGTAACTAGAAAAATGATAGGGACAGTTCTTTGTTAGCCAATTGAGACTTGTTAGCCTTCTATCCCATGAATTAATTATATCCTTCTTAGCCCAATTCTGAGCCTTAAAGCCATCCTTTTGTCGCCACGATATAAGCCCATACCGCCTTAGTTTATTAGGCATTTCCATATGACCCAAACTTGAATCATGATCCGGAGACCTGTCTTGAGCTTGAGTTTGGGGTGGTGGGTTCATCTATGGGAAATTACATTGGGAGGGGAATTATATTTGTTTGTATTGAGGCACAATTTCCGATAATATATAATTTGTAACCCTTTGCCGGGATTCAAAAAAGAGAAAAAAACGAAAAAAGTTGTCAAAAACGGTAGACAACCGGGAACCCGTCCATCACTAACCGGGAACCCAGTTATCGCCTGTATGAAAAAAAGAATAAAGTAACCGGCAAAGTGGAATTTCTTGAAATTATCGTGCTTATTGGGTTGATATTAGGGACGCTAAATTAGTGCGTCAAATGGGTTGAATGAGGACATTATTTGAGTGTAAACTCAAGCTCTTTGACAGTTGTTGATGGTAAGTGAGGAGAGAGCCAAAAGCTCACTTCAAATTTACCAAATATACTTACCACACCGTCCCTAAGCCTACGCTAAAACCTTAAAGTCCCCGTGATTCGTAGGTGCATAGTGAGTTTATAATTCAGCTAATAGGGAATATACTAAGTGGAGCGTTCAAAGCGAGGGAGGATCAATGAACACCCGATTGCCATCATATTGAGATAAGTACAAGCGTAACCTTCTAGCATTGTGAAGTTAATTTTAAGATTGATATTATTTGTGTTTTATTTTTGCATGATAAGTGTATGTGTATATTAATTCCTAATTTTTTCTATATGAGATTTGTTTCAAGTTTTGCTTTGGGTGTATTTACTAGATTCTGCATTTCTGCATTCACCTTAGACCATTGTTTTGTTTTACTTTGTCGGGACGACAAAGGTTTGAGTTTGGGGTCATGATGTCTCCCTTTTTGTTCTAATTTTATGGCCTTAGGAGACATCATTTTAGGTGAATAATTGACTAATATGATAGACTTTTAGTATGATTTCGTTATATTTCATTTTCTCTCCTTGAAATTTATTATATTTCATTTTTAAAGCTTTTGCACGTTAAATAGTGTTTTTTAGTGAAAAGTTGTAGGTCCATGGATGCTAGGGAACATCAACCGCTCCCAACCCCTTTGAAAGGTCTTCCACCAATACAAGGAGAGTAATCAAGAATTAAAGTCTTAGATCGAGTAAAGAAGTCAAAGGCGAGAAAAGATATCCCGAAGAGTTGACTAGGAAAGCTGCAAATCTGGAAGGTTGATAGTAATTGCTGATTTTGAGAGACTTAAACATGGAATTAGCTTTTGGGTCGTGAAATAGGTTTAATTCCATATTGAGTTAGAAGATTTAACAAATGGAATGTGTCAATTTTGAGTTGATTTGAGGAAGTTACAACCATTTTAGTAGCAGTTGTACATCAGTTACGAGATTTCATATTTGGACATGGCCTTTTATTCATTTAACCTAATCCTCTTAAATAAAAAGCCCAATCCGATTTCTCCACTATATATAGGCCTTTGGACCTCATTATTCATCATTTCTCACTTTATTCTTCAAATTAAATCATCTTTAGAAGAGAGCGTCCAAAGGAGAAGCAAGAGAAGGAGCTGGAGAAAGTTATTCTTCCAACTACATTCATATTCAATCCTTCAATTAGGTTCTTCATTTTATTTCTGTAATTGATAATGAATACTTTCTATTTAATTTCAGTTTTTCATTTGAACATGAGCTAATTTATTAAGTACTTGAGAATTGCAAATAATGGGTTGAAGCCCTAGTTAATCAATTTTTGTTTTTGAATTTAGGATTTTACGATTTAATCTGAGTTGGGTATTTATTATTGGATATTATTTTATGCTTGTTTATTCTTTCTTTTCTGATCAATTAGAAATAAGTTTTAGTAATTTGGTTATTCACTTTAGTGGCAAAGCGATCACCTTGACGGGGGGTTTAATTACGGACCTAGGTAATTGACGTGTGGTATTCATTCGTCAATGATCCTGACGGGATTGAATAACCACATAACCAATTGGGTAAAGATCTTCAACCGTTCGAAAGTAGGTATAATCGCCCTGACGGGGTTTAAAATACCGTGAGATAGCTCCTAAG
Source organism: Nemophila menziesii (assembly GCA_029959085.1). Lineage (NCBI taxonomy): Eukaryota > Viridiplantae > Streptophyta > Magnoliopsida > Boraginales > Hydrophyllaceae > Nemophila > Nemophila menziesii. Next base: position 31,995,484 of record JARWIR010000005.1, read on the forward strand.
TCCACCCTGACGGGGGTTAGGAGATTATAGAGTCCCGACTAATACATAAATACCAATTTAGCCTTAACAGAAGCATTAATTATATAAATATAGGTAGATCCCTTGTGAGACTCAAGTACCATTCTCACCTTGCATCTAGATGTCTTTACTTTCAGTATTTCATTTACGTTAATCATTTTAGCACTCTATTTTCTTGCATCATTAGTTCATAAACAGAACCAAACAAAAATATTTATCCATTTACTTTTCTTGACACATAACAATTATCTTCACTTATTGCATAACATTCTAAGTCATATCCATCCGTCCTTGAGATCGAAATCCCGTTTATCGGATATTACTTGGATGACCCGTACACTTGCGGTATGTGTCTTTCCTTTTTAGGGGTGTTATTTTATAACACAACAGGAGACACCATACATAAACATGTAAATATGGTCAAATCAACCGCAAATTGTGCCCCACTTGTCCCCTTGACCTGGTAACAATTTGAACCACAATTCAAAGGTATCCCCTTGGAGGACCATTTCTTTCTATGGTTCATTATTTACGAATTTTGGGACATATATCCCCTTTCCATCTAGATATCCACCTTCTACATCTTTCAAGTATTTTAAGTAAATACAACCGAATACGCTCTCAACACACTAACACAGTGGACTCTCTAGCACCCAACAACTGTTTATTCCAAGACTCACACATATTTTTTAACAACACATCACAATATGTACTGGTTCTAAAGTGTGACCTGCTCCAAATACCTTGGGTGTTATTTTGCTAGCCACCCATACGCTTCCACATCCATGCCTCTAATAATCTCTATAACATTTGTAAACCGCTCCACATATGTAGCTCTAGCCGCCTCCCACATTTTGCCTTTTAGCGCAAATGACCTGTGTTTTTTTATAATTCTAATGGAGATGTCTAACACTATGTCTGTGTTCAACATTAGGCAACAATTCATCAATGGATATACCTAACTCTTGTGTAATAACAAACTTACATTACTACACTTGTAATAAGTAATAAGTACAAAGATACATACATAAAAAGTTAAAATAAAAGTAAAAACATATACCTTTTGCTTGTCAGTTATAAGAACCCATATATCAGGTTCATTAATATCAAGATCTTCAACTAATAGACTTACAAACCACCTCCAATTCTCCAAATTCTCATTTTCAACCAAACTATAACAAATTGGATAAATGCAATTGTTAGCATCCATCCCTCCCGCTGTCAAGTCACACCGGGGTGAGGTTCTTTGAGATGATAGACATCCAAACCTACCACCCTTCTACAACAAGCTAGAAATCCCCTTTTAAGAGGCTCTAAACAATAGTAAAATCTTAAGAACATGTGCTCCCCAGTAACTTCATCTTCCTCAGTTTTAAAAAAAAACAGTGACCCCAGATTAGTCCTTTAAAGCTAAGCACAATAGTTGTTAAGCAATCTATACTGATCTAAGAAATGAACTTCATCTAGTGACCTTCCCTTCTTAATGGTTTTGTAAGCTTGCCTCCTACTTATGATTACATGAAGATCATGCAAGACTTTCTGTTGTAAATCAATGGTGTAATGTTTGACTTCATCTTCAACTGATAAGCATATCTCCTAGATAAAACTGTTGAATTCACATGCCTACTGTTTAATGCACAACCACAAGTATGTTTTTTGTTTAAGGTCCAGATTTAAAAGATTCCATTTTTACACATATTTGCATATATAAACCACTCACAATTCTTACCTCTACACCTAGTGTCGCCTAAGGTATGATAAAAATATGATAAATAAATACGGATAATGATTCACTAACACCCTAGACTAAACACGTTACTCACTGCAAGTATCGTAGATCGTATGCAAGTTTTACAAGTAAGTAAGATTCGTTCCACATATACATGGTGTGTTATGCTTATGGGTAAATAAATTCGAGTAGCAATTAATAATTAAAAGACATGAAAAAAATATGATGATTGAGGAGATTAGATTAGTAACTAAATGAAATAAAAGACAATAAAATAGTATACGTAAGAATGAGATGAGAAAATATAGCTCAGATTTTGCGAGTATGCACTAATATTTATATTTCTTCTACTAGTTAATAAGGGTAATAATAGCTCTTAGATAAGTAGTCAGGATTTTAAATTCCTCCCTACCCCCTTCCGGGTGGACTAAGGTGGCGACCTCACAATTACCAGGGGACTTAACTAAGGTGCTCCTACGCCACTAGGTTCTTAGATGAGACTGGCCTGCAAATAATGATCGGTGATTAAATCAAACCCTAATGACTATCTAGTTAGGAAATCCCTTCCGGATCACTACCGCACACTAGACACTTATGTGGTGTTTTAATAATTAGACACCCCTTTCGGGTGACCATCTAACTACTATTAGCACAACCCTAAATTGATCAGGTTTAGGACAGACAATAAATCAAAGCACATAAAACAAATATATGGTTAAGCAGCTAGAATCAATTTAAAATAGTTCTCCCAAAGAAACATAGATAGAAGAAAGTAGAATTCATAGATTATTATATATGCAAAACCCAAGCTATGGGAAAATTAGTTCATACTAGAAAGAAATAAACTAAAAGAATAATACATACTGTCAACTTGCTCTAAGGATTGATCTCTAATGATGAATAACCTTAAGGATGGGAAATGACATGTTTACAATAGTTAAAGGGTTTATTTATAGGAGTCTAGGAAGCCCTAATTCGGGTTTCTTGGAGTAGAAGGCAAGCAATTGGAATTTTTTTCTAATTCAACTCCGTAGCCCTAAAATATATAAGAGGTAATAAACTGTTACTGTATTGTTTTGGTCGTAACTTCTTCAATTTTGTTTCGATTGACGCATTCTTTATATCAAAACTGGTCGATTTGGAAATCTCTACACTTATGCTTCAGAACATTTTTTCAAATTCCCAGCCGATTTTTAGTTATGATCACTTTTGTGGACGTAACTGATGAAATTTAGATTTACTTGACAACTTTTCTTTTCCTATTTTATCTTTTACTTCCTTTATCTCCAATGTTCATCATTATCTTCTTTCTTTTATCTCTTGGAATTGATTTGACAACTAATTAATTTCCATATATCTTTAAATCTTCACAATTAACAAACAATTAAACCAAATATGCTATAAAAATAATAAATCATCAAATCAAGACAAGAAATAAGAAAATATAATAATTTGACTAAAAATCAAGCATTTGACTTCCAAATAATCCTAAAGTGATATTGATGTCTCCCTATTTGTGATGAATTAATATTAATTGGAGACATCATTTTTAGTGTTTTAGGAAGTCATTCAGTCGATTTTCATATGATATATTGCATTTTCCTATTTTTTGTCTTGATTTAATGATTTATTATTTTTAAAGCATATTTGGTTTAATTGCTTGTTAATTGTGAAGCTTTAAAGATATATATGGTTATTAATTATATTCCAAATCAATTCTAAGAGATAAAGGAAAGAAGATATGCATAGAAATTGGAGATAAGGAAGGAAAAGATAAGATATGAAAAGATAAAGTTGCCAAATAAATCTGAATTCCAGCACCTACGACCATATAAGTGATCATAACTCAAGATTGGCTAGCAATTTGGAAGAATGGTCTGAAGAAAAGTTATATAGATTTCCGAGACGGTCAGTTTCGACATATGGAACGCGTAATTCGGAGCTATATCAAAGAGGTTACGGCCAAAACAAAACAACGGTAGATTATTACCTTTTCTATATTTTAGGGTTACGAATTTGAGTTGGGCTTGGAGTCCAAGTTACTTGTCTTCCACTCCAAGAAAATGAATTAGGTCTTCTAAACACTTATAAATACACCCTTAAACCTTTGTAAAATAATCCTTGCTCAAATCCAAGGCATAGGTTTAATCCTTGCCTCTCATAAGTTAGTCCTTAAGTTATCATTAGAGTTATTGAAGAGAGAAAGATGACATCTGTGTATCATTCTTTTAGTTTATTTCCTTTAGGTATGAAATAATTTTCCCATAGCTTGGGTTTTACATTATGTATAATTTATGAATTCTATTTCCTTTCTATCTAAGCTTCTTTGGAATTATATGTTTTTATCTGATTCTAGCTAGTTAACCATATATTTGTTTTATGTGCTTTAATTAATTGTCTGACCTGAACTTGATCACTTTAGGCTTTGCTAAGAGTAGTTAGATGGTCGCCCGGAAGGGGTGTCTAATTATTGAACCACCACATAAACGTCTAGAATAAGGAATTGGTCTTGACAACACTAGCCTAACTAAATATTCATTAAGATTTATTTTTATCACCAATCGTCATTAGTAGGTAGGACTACACCTAGGACCCAAGTGGCGCAGGTTAACCCTTTGTAAGTTCCCTCGTGATTGTGAGGTTTCCATCCTAGTTCGCTCTTTGGGGATAGGGGGATCTTAGAATCCCGACTACATATCTAAGAGCTATTGTCTCCCTTATAAACTGAAATTGATACAAAGAATCAGAAGGATTAGTGCATACTAGCAAAACCTAAGCTATACTCTCTCAACTCATATTTTCTCATATTTATTTTATTGCCTTTACTTTTATTTAGTTTAATCAATCATCTCTCAATTAATCATCTTTAATTTATATCTTTTAATTAATTATTGCTACTCTAAATTATTTTCTCATTCGTGTAACACACTAAGTCCCTGAGAACGAATTCTTCTTATCATTAAAACTTGCATACGTCCTATAATACTTGCAGTACTGTGCTTGTCTAGGGTAATTAGTGCATTGTTTTCTGGATTTATTTATCATATTTTTATCACACCCTAGGCGACACCAGATGTCTCCCATATAGATTAAATCATCACAAATGGGGAGACATCAAGACCCCCAACTCAAAGTTGTATCATCCTGATACAATAAAGATAAAAATAAATGGAAGTCTCTAAATACACACATAAGTCAATTAAGCACAGTGGGAAAGGAGATAGCAGAATATATAGAATAGACATAAAGCAACCACTCAGAAACTTTCATGTAATAATATTTACCAACTACATACCTGCACACTTTTTATATCCACAATCAACATGGCTTGAATTCAAGATTAGATTCGCAATGTAAGAAGGAGAGGATCTTTACTTAGTTCACCAAGGAGGCTACAGATTGTTCATCAAACTTTACTAGTGTCCGAAGATCCACTTAACTACTCTTTATTGGATCAATTACTTCTAGATTACATAGCAAAGAATCACAAGGTCTTTAAGGTTGATATGCATAAGCATTTAGCCGCAGTAAACGTAGTGCAAGAAGCACAAGGTTGTCAACAGTATGCGGTCAAAGGTTGTTGCGGCTAAATACTTCTGCATCTCAAGCTTAAAGACCTTGTGATTCTTTTTTATGTAATCTAGAAGTAATTGAGCCAATAGAGAGTAGCTAAGTGGATCTTTGGACACTAGTAAAGTTTGATGAACAATCTATAGCCTCCTTGGTGAACTAAGTAAAGATCCTCTCCTTCTTACATTGCGAAGCTAATATAATCTTGAATTCAAGCCGTGTTGATTGTGGATATAAAAAGTGTGCAGGTATGTAGTTGGTAAATATTATTACATGAAAGTTTCTGAGTAGTTGCTTTATGTATATTCTATATATTCTGCTATCTCCTTTCCAACTGTGCTTAATTGACCTAGGTGTGTATTTAGAGAATTCCCTTTGTTTTTATCTTTTCTTGTATCGGGACGATACAACTTTGACTTAGGGGTCTTGATGTCTCCCCATTTGTGATGATTTAATCTATATTGGAGACATCTGGTGTCGCCTAGGGTGTGATAAAAATATGATAAATAAATCCAGAAAACAATGTACTAATCACCCTAGACAAGCACGGTACTGCAAGTATTAATGGACGTATGCATGTTTTAATGATAAGAAGAATTCGTTCTCAGGGACTTAGTGTGTTACACGAATGAGCAAATAATTCAAAGTAGTAATAATTAATTAAAAGACAGAAACTAAAGATGATTAATTGAGAGATGATTGATTAAACTAAATAAAAGTAAAGGCAATAAAATAAATATGAGAAAATATGAGATGAGAGAGTATAACTTAGGTTTTGCCAGTATACACTAATCCTTCTAATTCTTTCTATCAATTTCAGTTTATAAGAAAAAGACAATAGCTCTTAGATATGTAGTCGGTATTCTAAATTCCAACCTATCCCAGAGAGCGAACTAGGGTGGCAACCTCACAATCACGAGGGAACTCGCAAAGGGTTATCCTGCGCCACTATGGTCGTAGGTGCTGGAATTCAGATTTATTTGGCAACTTCTTTCCATATCTTATCTTTTCCATCCTTATCTCCAATTTCCATGCATATCTTCTTTCCTTTATCTCTTTAGACTTGATTTGGCATCTAATTAATTACTATATATCTTTAAGCTTCACAATTAACAAACAATTAAACCAAATATGCTCTAAAAATGATAAATCATCAAATCAAGACAAGAAATAAGAAAATATAACAATTTGACTAAAAATCGAGCATTTGAATTTTAAATAATCCTAAAATGTCACCAATATAGATTGAATCATCACAAATAGGGAGACATCAACACCTCGCTCTAGCTCTACCAGGTTCATTAATGGCAACCAAATGTTCCTAATTTCGGCAATAGATTTTGCTCTAACCGCATCCTTGAATTCACTACCATTAGAGAATATCATACCGACCACTAAGTTTGGGTCATCCTTATCGGCAGATACTTTAAACCTGGGAAGGATCCCCCTTTGAATACCAGAACGTTCACCGTCATCCTCTTCCGACTTACCTTCCAAGCTATTAAATTTCTCAGAATCCCCCGTAGAACCCTCGTTAAAATCATCATCGTCGATTTCAGGTAATAATTGCTAACATGGTAGATATAACCCATTTATATTAATGGACGGAGAAGAACCAACACCAGCGAATTCAATGCCAATATCGACATTGTCCTGGTACAATATATCGTCTTCGTCATCATCCAAGTTGTTATCACTATCATGGAAGGAGTAATCGGAGCAACTATTTTCACGACTGGAGTTAGCATTCTCGGATTCTAAAATAAACAAAAATAAATACATAGTGTTAAATTCCTATGCACAATAACGAAAACCCTAGACCTAAAATACATCACTCAATGAAATGGGGGAAGTAATTGATTACCTGAATAACGCAAGATTTCGTTCAAAATCGCCATTACAACAGTGTACTTTACTTGGGTATGACTTCGGTTCTTGATCTCGACAATCTGCTACATATTTTCCCCAAACTTTGAAGAACACCAAGAACACGCTTCACTATGTGTTTTTTATCCGTTTTTGTTTTGTTTATGTTTACGGGAAGTCAAAGGATCGTTGTAGGTAATGGGTAAAGAAAGGAAATGAAAAGACAAGAGTGCCCTTGCCACGTTGGGAAAAAAATTCAGCTGAGGATGACATCATGCCTAGGTGGAGCATACGTGTCGGTGACGTGGCACCAGATGACATTGACTAACGGTCAACTAACAGAAAATAGAAAAAAGGGCTAATGGCGACAAAAACATTTCGTAAATTTTGTGTCAAAAAAAGATAAAGGGTGGTTTCTGCACTTTGGCCAAAGTTATGGGGCTTCACGCTATAAACAATTCTCACCAATAACACCACCGAATAGTAAAACAAAAATTTAACGTAGATAATGAATTTTCACAAATAGTTTCTCCCACAAAATTATTATAAAAAAGTTCATACATTCCATATTTTTACCCTTCGTCGGTTTGGTTTTTTCCCGGTTTTATTGGTTCGGTTTTACGTAGTAAACCAAACCGAACCAAAAAAACCAGTTTTTGAAAAATTGAAAACCGAACAATTTGATTCCTTTTGGTTTGGTTTTATTCTAGTTTTTTGATGCCTTTTGGTTTTCTGGTTCGCATTTGCTTAGCCTTAGATGTGAGGGTGAAGAGATGAGTTTCAGGTTTTATGTTTCATTATCTTTTCAACATTTCCGATTGTATACATTTTTTTATTTTCAATTTTTTTATTTTATTTGATAAGGTTATATTAGGTATATAATAAGTCTAAAATAATATTTTGGAACTTATTCATCCAAACTTTTGGGCTGGATTTCTTAAGGCATAATTTATTGGGTTATGGACCTAATTAACAATAATCTCTTATATTAATATACCATGTTATATTAATATTCTAATTTATATATTTGAGAAATGAATCATCTGTAAAATTAAACTTTATAATTATATTTCAGTAATATTGATAATAAACTATTAAGTAATACTATCCTTAAACTCAAAATAGAGACTTGTATAAAATAATTGCAATAGTAATAAATCATTTTTTTGAAAAATGACAAATTCAAAACTTAAATCTAGTATATTAAAGAGCTATTAACTCTATTAAAGAAAAAGGATTTTTTATAACAGTAAAATATAAAAATAAATTTAAGTCTTATTTTATATTAAACTTGCACTTAAATCAAATCATGTTTAATTTTATTTACGAAATAATTTTCTATTATATATGTATCTGAGAAAAAGATAAATCGAATGTCAAGATTTGAACACCTAATCTCTATTCTACTCTATTTAATATATAAAGATACTAAACCACTAAGGCACATTAAAATGTGTATCTTCATTAGAATTCTTTTATATACAAAATTAGCAGGGACTAAATATTTTTCGAGACAAAATTACATTTACATCTATAAATTTTACGGGTTCAAAGGAGTTTAAGCCCCCCCTGGACCTTATTGGGATTTTCCACTGCCTATACACCACACTTTCCTCCTCCATGTCGATCATGCCTTCAACTTTTTGAGTCATTTGAAAGACCTTGTTATAGTACACATATCTCTCGGAGTGCCCAACCACTATCTAAGATCACATCATATGTCATACGTGACGCCACACTCAAAACGAACAATACAGATCATCCAAATCCATAAACAGAAGGTGATCCCTAGTCTGTAGTCGACCCAAAAACACTATCCAAACAATAGATGTGTGTTTTAGGGTCACACTTGGGTTCCAAACATTGTTCTCACATGGTTAGGTAGAATACCCGATCCGAAAAACATCGTACGGGGTCTTAGAATTCTCGTACAAGGCTCGATAGCTCAAAAATTGCCATGTTTGACTTTTGGACTAGCATGGTTGACCCCGGTCAATGCGTTGACATGGCATGCACAAAAATGTCAAGTTCTAGGGTCCCACACACCCACACGCTCCTCCAGAGTGGTCGGAAGTGAGACCCATACGCGGTTGAATGTTGCATGTGTTGTACACTCTCCTGTTGACTAAGGTGACGCGGCTGCTCCTGATTAGTTACTAAGGACCTGTCAGCAACTTGACTAGTTGACTACTATTGCTGCTAACACTTTTCTTCTGTCACGTGAGGGGATATGGTTAGTTGAAAAGGTACAATAATCTGGTTGACTAGTTTATTGATTGATTACTAGACTTACTCTACGTTTGCAACATGTCATCATTTGATTGGTGATTATGGAATAGTCAGTAGGTTGAATGGTTTACTTGATCTGCTTTGCCACATAGTGGCTTGTCGTTGGATGGTCTTTTGGTACATTCTTGTTGTGATTGGTTGCATGGAAACAGTCAACAGTCGAGGGTATTGACTTAGGTTCAGGTACACATGCCATGCATTGATATGCTATCAATATACAGTTATTCTACATTTTCTTTGACAGGTCCACTGCTGATTCTGCTATTCTTACGCCACATGTCATTCTGCAAGTGGTTGGCCTGGTCCCGTTAGTTTCAATGCCAGCTTGTTGATCAACACAACCTTGATCCACATTAGCTCCACGCGTCACTCCTTCATTAGATAGACTTACATAGTCATATATCCAACCTATTCATCTTGGTAAACATTCAATATATCCTTACCTGCTCGACATGGTATAATCTGATTCATTGGCTGGATACAGTCAGCACAAGCCATATTTGAATGGTCAACTGTCGAGTCATTCCTTTCATCGCGACATGTTCGGTCCCCATTCCTTTCATCGCAGCATGTTGGTTGAATAGTCAACCACGGTTTGCCTCCTTTAACTGTAACCTGGCATAATATGGATGGCTAGAGCTTTACCTTTGCGACGTGTCACCCTCTTATTTGTTGTTAGGGTTGACTTTTTTAATATTTTCAAAAACAAATTTTTCTTTGCCACGTGGAGGATTTGCAATTGGTTCCCCAGTTTGAATAGTCAAATGTAGCACAATTCTTTTCATTTCTTCGTAAATTCTAACCATTTTTCCCCTAAAATTTTACCAACACTCACATTAGCATTATGTCCACCAAATTGGATATTAATATCATGTACCAAAGCTGATGATGTCACTATATTTTGTGATGTAAGAAGTACCTTATCATTGTCGCTAAATGACCACACCCTATTATATTCAATATTTTATGGAATACTATTTTTTTCTTGGGGACTTGTCATGAGGACTTTTTTCATGAAACTTTGTTTTTTCCGAAGCACATTCACAATAACTTTTTGATAGTAAAATAGAAAAACCAACGTGTAATGGTTGAAGTACTTTTATAAAAATATTAAACGAAAACAAAAACTTAACCAAGAGATTGTAGTGGCGTGGAGATTCCACTGTCTTAAGAAGGAATCTTGGTACACCTGAGCTGATTAATGTCTAATTGTCGATACACTCCCTAAGGTATAACCACTATGTTCTACGTTTAAGTGAACTCTCAAACGTGGTATTGAAATTTGATATAACGTACTCGCTCTGAAAGATAGAAGATTTTTATTGTTTTCTTTGAAATTCGTACGCTATGTGTTCTGCATATGAACTTCTACAAGACTCTCTTATATAGGCACTAGAAGAGACAATCTCATAAACACCTAAATTAATGCACACGTTTCAGCAATTACACCCTTTAAATACATATCAAAAAATGTGGGGAAAACAAGGCTGAGAATTAGGCATTAAAGAAATATTTTGAAAGTTTAAAGTCACCCAATGAACAGGGACAAACTAATGCAACAAAGGGGATGTAACAACATAAAAGTTTTCAAAATGTGAGAATACAATTAGGGATAAAGTCTGGAAACATTTTAGAGTTAAGTCTCCACAAGTTTTGATCTTTAAACTTCAATTACAAAAGAAAAAATTTCCGCAACAAAAGAAGTTTTTTTTTAAAAAATCCTTCCAACTCCCAAGACCACGCCCCGCCAAAGCTGGATCGGGCATGCGGTGGTGGCGCGCATGTGGGGATAAACTTAAGACTTCTAAAACTAAAATACACTTTCCATAACAAATTTTTTATATATCTAAAACAAGCAGTAACTATAATGTTCTATAACTTAAAAAATATTCCATAACTACACAAATCTATGACTAAAATATTTTGTAACATTTCCTATTCTATCACGAATTTATTAAATCAGTTTCTTGAATCGTCGAAGCTATAATATTTAAAGCCGAACATGTATGTGCATAAAACCAAAAGAACAGTTAAAACTCAAGAGCTAAAGAGATAAGTAAGCAGTTGTGGGTTGACAATACAAAATATTATTACACAGACATACTAATGTGTTGTACGCATAATAATAATTGATTGTCTCAAATGGGTTGTACGTGTAAATATCAATGATTTTTCACAATGGATTGTACGTGCATATATCAATGGGTTGTACGTATAGTTAAGTAATTTTGGTAGTGATTAGACCGGTAACGATTTTCGGTGGTGGCTGGAAAGTATATTCATTGCCAAGTGGTGGTCATTATATATTAATAAGAAAGGTTTGTTAGTTAAAAAAAACTTTTTGTAGTCAAAATGTTACTAAAAAGAATTGTTATATATTTATCCACAAATTAAATTTAGTCATTAATAAGAAATATTATTAGTAAAAGAAATATTTTTAGTCAAAATGTTAATAAAAGAAGTTTCTTATATATTAACCAACCATTCAAGATTAGTAAGGAAAAATAGGAAAATCATAAAAAATTAGACATTTTGAGGGTGAAGAAAAATGGTGGACTTATTGAAGGTGATAAATCGTATTTTTTACTCTTTTAAGCAAATAACTCAAAGATAATAATCCACCTCCAAAGAGACCATGATTATTTTATCCACTGAAAAGGTCCAAATAAAAAGTGATTGACCCATTTTATCCCTAATATGATTTATTCAGTTAACATTACCTTTATTATAACCATGGTTCTAAAATGCGGTAGGCGTGACTAGGACGGACCATTAATCAAAATTTAGGTTGGTTTTATATTATTTTATATTAAATATATTAATAATACACTGATTTGAATAATATTTACATCCTAATATACTTAATTAGATATATTTAACATAAATAACATATACTTTACTATAAAATAATAACAATTCGTTATTATAAACCTAATAAATGACCAATTCAAGAAATGTAAACTTAAAATTTAAAAATCCTACCTTCTTCTTTTTGTCGCGCGTTCAAACACTAATCTAAGTAGTTTTTCCTTTATATTTTACTTATGTGTTGAGTTGGATTAGATCGAATTAGTTATTTATGGGCTAGCATGCTAGGTAGTATTCTGGTTGGGTGACTCATTAATCTGATTGAGTTAGAATATGCGTAGACGAACCTTCGAACCACATTCTAGAGAAATTCTAGGTAGACCGTAGTTTGGAACGCCTAAACGGTCTTGTTTTTAAACAATGTTTATAACCCATTGATCGTATATCACATTTTATATTAACAACAAACTAACCAATAAATTCCTAAAATATAGTAAACCAAAATGGATAATTTATCTCAATCCATATCTTCTGATTTGTTGGTTGATTTATTGCATTCTTTTATGAATTTTGTTTTGTTCATTCTATGGGATCAAACGTTAATCGATAAACTATACGTAAACATTCATAGGCTAAATATTCACCAAATATATTATTTTTCTTATTTTCGCTATTTCACAACACTAAACAATTAGTTGAACGTTGTAACCTATAGTTATAAACATATAACTCATTTTTTCTCTATGTGTAACCCATTTAATAATCTTAACATCACACACACCCATAGATTTTGAATCTTTGGCTGATTTATCTCATTGCTCCATAAATTTTATTTTGTTCATTCTCCAGGTTCAAACATTCATCGGCTAAACTATACTAAAACATTCATGGTTTGAACATTCAACAAGTATATTATTTTTCTTATTTTTGTTGTTTTACAACACTAGCCAACTAGGTTAACGTAGTAACCCTAGTTATAAACATATAACCTATTTTTTCTCTACGTGTAAAACATTGAATAACCGTAACATCAGATAGATGCTACAACCCATTGTCATTACATGTGCGACCCAATGATATGTTTGTGTAACCTACTATTTTGTATTGTCAACATATTATTTTTCGTACTGTCAACCCATTGCATTTTACTTGCATTTTTAGCCCTTGATTTCTAACTTTTTTTTTTGTTTTATGCACATACAAATTTGACGATTCAAGAAAGTGGTTGAATTCTTTGTTATGAAATAGAGAATATTATGCAATTTTTATTTATAGAAATGGTTTAGTTTTAGAATATTATAATTATGGAAATGTTTAATTGTATAATTTTTTTAGTTAAGAAAAGTAAATTATTAGTTATGTAATGATTTGTTTGATAAAGGTATCTAGACATTTGTATCGGTTGAACTAATTTGACCAAAATTATCGGGTCATGAATTTCATAAGTAAATCACCATATAATACAATCTCATTAAATATACATTCCCATAATCCATTTACTTTCTATACGTTTTCTCTATAATTCGACTATATAATTATATTTCAACATTTTCACAAGGTATCATAACCTCTTATTGCCCACAACAGCCACAATTCTTATTGTCCTCCTCAATCACCAAACACTTTACGATTTCTCAGCAAAGGTTAGTTAGTATTAATACTTTTATATGTTTTTTACTGTTTTTCTAAACATTACATTGTCTAATTGTTTAATTATATGACACTAGTTACTACAACTTATTTATCACTAATTTATTTTAAGAATTGTTCTTTAAAACCAAAAAATAATGCATATATAGAAAATATTACTATAAGCTATATTATTTTTAATAGTATATTGGTATCTGCACTACTTTGGTTAAATAACTTTTTATATGATTATTTAATTTTCTTTTTTTGAAACATTAGATTGTTTAATTATTTAGTTATCGAGCAATAAAAAATTATTTACTTGATCTAATTTATCTTTAATGACAAAACCGAAAGATATTGAAGAGAAAACGAAACAAATTATCTCTTTTTTGAAAACTTCGTAAATATCATTAATTTATTTTTCACGAAAATAAATTACTTAATCTTTTTTTTACAATGGGTGGTATCTTTTAAATCCAAACAATATTATTTAAAAGAAAAGATATTTGATAATTAATTTTAGATTTATTAAAATTAATTTTCCTATATAACTAATTGATTCTTAAAAAAAATTTAATATATGTTTTATCTAACAGAAATGTTCAAAAAATGCTATATAAATATCTTAATTTACAAAAAAATATGTATGGTTTAAGTAATTCAATTATTTAAATGTTTATAATTTATATTTCATTAATTGTGTATATGTTGAGTTATTTGTATCTACATAATTATGTATGTTCGCTTATCCGATAATTTATGTGTTCAATTCTTTTAATTTGAAATCGTAGGGAAATGAAAAATTTAAATGTATGCGAATCACGAATGACATAATTGACAAAATTTCAATAATGTACGATTCACACAATTCAAATATTGACTAGTTGATATAGTTAATTAATAAATTATATATCGATTTTATGATATATAAATTTATTAATTTTTTGTCAAACTTTATTTTTTTATCATTTTAATTTTTAAACATTTTCTGTCACATATTAAACTCGGGTTCTATTCTCCTCTACAGAATCTTAATCGTTTAAAGAAAAAAGAAGTAAAAACTTAACATAATTTTGACCTTGACTTTTATTCAGGGCCCTTCCTGTCAATAAAACAATTTTTTTTTTCTTATTTAGACATAGGTTTTACCTTTTTATGAATAAAATATCTTTTTCCAGAAAAATAAATTAGGTCCCTCCCATATCAAGAAAAACTTTATCTCTCATGAGACTCTTTTGCTATAATGGTCGATTACCAAAGATTTCATAGTCAAGAAAAGCATGGTAATTAAATATCATATACTTAATTGTTCTCATAAAACTGAATTCAATGAGAGATATATTTTGTAATTTATGTTTTCCGAACTCATATATAGAATTGAACATCCATATCTGATTCTATTTGGTTGTAATAGACTAATAGTGTATTAATTAACAACTTTGAAATCTTGATCAGGTCATACTACAAATTCCAAATTAGCTATGCCGAACAATTCAACAAGATTGCACGAGATTTTTGGAGAAAAAGGTTAAATATTTATGTCCATTTTTAATGCACCTGTAATTTTAGTCTGAAAATAAATAAATTATTCAAAAATAAATCAAACAATTTCTTTATATACAAAACGATTTCGAATCCATTTCCGAATGTGTACCTTTCTGAAGGACTTAACTTCAACTCCACTTGAAATGACAATTTAATTGTGATGCAGTGGCTGACATAATACTATGGAGGAACCCGATCTTATCAGCTAAAGTTTTAGCAGGGGTTACAGTAATATGGTTTCTTTTACAAGTCATGGAGTACAATATTGTTATCCTCATCAGTAATATCTTCATGTTAAAAATGGTGTTCATTTCAGTGTGGTCAACCATTGCAGGAGTAGTTGGCTGGTAATATTTTTCAACCATATTCAACACCAAATACAACATTCTTTATAAAAGATAAAAATTAAATAAAACACTTATCAATATCAAAACCATGCGAAATAGTTAGGCAGATAAGTTATATTGTATTCTTATGTACTTTTGAACCAGAAACATAGGGACTAAAGTACAATTAACCTAAACTAAGAAGCTATTGATCTTGTTAACGGTGAGGCCACAAAAGTTGAGCTGGGATTTAAAAATTGCCATATTTTATCTTTCTCTCTCTTTTTTTTTTTTTTTTTTGTAGTGAATCCAATTAGTTTACCTTTCCCTTTTTTTTCTTGAATTTGGCAAGCCTGCTAATTTTTGTTCTTGATTTCTTCTCAAGGAACCCTCCGGATTTACGAAAATTAGCTATACCAGTATCTACATTCCGATGGTTATATGAAAATATCAACTGGCTGTTACTGGAATTTTATGAAATTTCATCTGGAAGAGATTTCAAGGCTTTTGTTTTGGTAATTTAATCCTTCTACATATGTGTTAAAATATCATTTTATTAAATATTTTGGTGTTTGTATTTTAACCTATACTTTCTTTTTTCTCCAAGGTGATAGCTAGTATATATATGCTGCCAGTTATAGCAGACATCTCTTTAAATGAGTTATACATTGGTAAGCCTTCAAAAAATCATCATGGTAATCGATTTCAAGTATTCATAAATTATTTATGCTAAAAGTCTGAAAATTTGCTTAAAACCTAGTACTGACTAATATTAGTGCTAATGGTCCATTCTTTTGTTTAAGTTTACCATTTACTCATGTCTTAGATATTCTCTATTCTTGATGACTTTGTTATTTTATATCGTCTCTTATACAAATTTTAACCATGTTTTTGTTTTTTAAGGGTTTCTCACCTTCATATCATTACCGGCATTGTATGAGAGGTATGAAGAGCAGGTGCGTTCTCAAGCAAGCAAAGCCATTGAACACCTGACCAACTTTTCAAGAGATTTGGTTTCAAGTTTATTATCACTTGTCAAATCTTAATTACAATCTTGTACAATATCTGTAAGGATTACTGTATTACAAATGACTATGGCTTTATATAAATTAGTTTTTACAGTTGATAATATTGAAAATCTGTCATTAATTCACTTTTTTAATAACTGGATTGACATTCTCTCCAATCAAATCTGGAAATAATATGAAAATCCTAATAATTAGATCACACACCTATTTTTTACTTTCATTTTAAGAAAGCACATCATTTTGTCCCCTCTATACTTCAGTAGCTTGGTACGTACGTAATGGGGACCCATAGGGTATATTTAAGCTTGGTTGGCACAGATAAATGGGACTGGAAATTGGTTTTTCTCTTCCTTACTGTGATGGGGTAATGGAATTACTAGAGGACTCTGATCCTTCGGTTCAGAGTCCTGGGCCCTTAAATAGGTATGAATGTAAGGGAAGATCTCAAGATACATTGGTTCATTGCCTGGGCCTATAAATCGATTATAATTTTTTTCCATGGTGATTGAAAAGTGAATGGTTTCAAACATACTCGCATAAAATAGAAATACACATGAGTTATCCATTAGAAAAGACTCGAGCGAGATTATTAGGTGGTTGAGTACTCCAATAACATTATGTTATTGCTACAACTGCATCGCAAGAAGTAACTAAGCAATTAGTTTGTATAATATCATGTAAAGAACGCAAAATACTATCTAAGTATGGATAGTAAAATTTAATCTCAGAGTCTTATATAATTAATAATATAGGAGTAACTTTCCACCTAATAATGACCTTTCGAGCATACATATATAGGTTGCGACAATTTTAAAAATTATGTTGAGAAAGGTGCCAGATAACCCTCATCACCCTAATTAATTTGTTGTAATTAAAACGGACTACACCTTAAGGATCACAACTAGGATACGAGCAAGGACAAAACAATGTTTTGTGCAGATATGATAAGGGACAAAGAATGAAATGTGTGTGATTAATATAATCACCGGTTCTTAAAAAAGAATGACTTCCAAAGAAAAACAAAAGAAGTAAAGAAAACAATTTTAGTGTAAACTAACGATTACAGATAAAATTGAATTACGATTACAAAGAAAATTGAATAACAATTACACGGAAATGAAAGGAAAAATAATAACAGTCACCTACGGTCGCATTAAAAAGATATTCCGGCGGACCGGTATCTCTAACGGAAAACTAACTATCGTTTTTTAGAGAGAAGGTGAAGGAGAGTATTTTTTCTTTCTTGTGTATTTCGTAGCTGGAATGAGTGGAGTGAGAGCTCTTTATATAGGGGAGAGGTGAGAAATCAAACCATTCGGAAACGTCCCCATTAAGTCCCATGATTACCTCCCTTAATTGACTTGCTTGGGTTGACGGTTTTGATTGGTAGGAAAATCCATTTCATTTTTTGACTCCCCAACTCCCCAACTACCCACGGCCCACGGCCCACTCCCCACGCCGTCGCCGTCACCGGTGCCGGGCCTGGCCGGGCGGGTGGGTGGTGGTGGTGGTGGTGCGCGCGTGTGGGGGCTTCCTTGTTCCCTTTTAGCTTCCATAGTGACTAGCTCTTGTGATAAGAATACATAGGTGAGTTTATTTAAGTAGATAAACTTTTTTACTCACCTCCTATGTGGGACAAAAACATTCACAAAAGTAGTCTTTTCCACTTCTCAAAGGGAATGGGAAGAGTCTTAGTTAATCCTCTATATTAATATAAGTCTCTTCCGCTTCTACTAAAAGAACATGTCGGATTAACGTTTATACATTTAAATTAACAAATATAAATCATTAATCCAACAATCCCTCACTCAGGGTCTTTTGGAGAGACAATGATCAGGTTTCTATACCTATCAGTTTTTGGGTGAATTGTACTTAAGTGGCAATATCTTTTGATTTGAATTGACACGTAGTGAAGTGAGGCAACCACCGAATTCCATTTAAGTGAACTTACTCTTGAACTTTAACGGTTTTCGATCGAGACCCCCACATCACATACTCTACCCTGCTGAAAGCTATAGTTCCCTCGAACATCACCTTTCAGTTCATCAAATCCTTCTCTAAGGACCACCCTTTATGGGCTATGAACTTTTGATTTCTTCATTTATAGATTGTTTAAGGACGTCTCCTTTTAACATTCTATTATGAAGTTTGGGTCTTGTGATTACCCGTGAATTCATCAAGTCCTTCTCTAAAGGATCACCATTTAGGCTATGAATTCTCTATGAGTTTAAACACTCAGTACGTTTTTTTCATCAAGTCCTTCTCAACAGGACCACCGTGGCTATGAATTGTAAGACGGTTTTGTTTTGAGCCATAGGGATGGAGAGAATCACATTGACCCATTGGTCACATGTTCCCCATTAATGGGTTTCAATCCCATCCCCCTCGACGTCTCCAGGACTACTCTCCTGGTTAAGCCTTTGGTAAACGGATCAGCTAGGTTGTTCTCTGATCGTACATATTCCAAGGCTATCACACCATTTTTCAGTAACTGTCTTACTGACCCATGTCTGATGCGAATATGTCTCTCCTTCCCATTATAGGCGCTATTATGAGCGACTCCAATGGCTGCTTGTGAATCACAGTGGATACATACAGGTGTGGCACTTCCTTCCGAAGTGGCACATCCAATAAGAGACTTCTCAACCACTCAGATTCTTGCCCAGCTAACTTTAGTGCTATGAACTCAGACTCCATGGTGGAGCGTGCTATACAAGTCTGTTTGGAAGACTTCCACGATACAGCACCTCCCCCTAAGGATAACACATAACCACTGGTGGAGTTTACTTCGTCATTGTCAGAGATCCAGTTTGCATCACAAAAACCCTCAAGGACTGCAGGGAATTTGTTATAGTGCAAGCCTAGATCGATGGTACCCCTCAAGTATTTCAATAGACGCCGAAGTGCAACCCAGTGGTCACTACTCGGGTTATGAGTATAGCGACTAAGTCTACTCACGGCATAGGCAATATCGGGTCGAGTATAGTTCATCAAGAACATCACACTTCCTATGTTTTTAGCATATTCATTTTGGGATACAGCATCCCCAACATGTTTGGATAAATGAATTCTAGAATCATAAGGGGTATTTACAGGCGTTACCTCAAAGGAATTGAACTTCTTCAGCATCCTTTCTACGTAATGAGACTGATTCAGGGTAATACCATTACTGCTCCTAATGATTTTTACCCCAAGTATTACATCAGCTTCTCCCATATATTTCATGTCGAATCGGGAAGACAAGAAGCGTTTAGTCTCATTTATAATATGAATAGTAGTACCAAAGATGAGCATGTCATCTACATAGAGGCAGATGATAACACACTCTAAATTTGTTACCTTGGAGTAAAAACATGAGTCAGAAGTGTTAGCTATAAAACCATCTGAAATGAGAGTACTATCTAATTTTTCATACCATTTTTTCGGTGCCTGTTTCAAACCATATAACGATTTTTTCAACTTACACACTTTGTCCCCTTGACCAGTGACCACACACCCTTCAGGTTGAGCCATGTAGATCTCTTCATCTAGATATCCATTCAGGAACGCGGTTTTGACATCCATTTGATGTATTACAAATTCGTCAAATGACGGCTAGAGCAATAAGGGTTCTTATCGTGGCAATTTTGGTCACAAGGGAATAAGTGTCAAAGTAGTCTAAGCCTTTATTTTGGGTGAAGCCCTTAATAACAAGTCTTGCTTTGAATTTTTCTATTGAGCCATCGGGTCTCAACTTTTTCTTAAAAATCCATTTGCTACCCCTAG
Source organism: Nemophila menziesii (assembly GCA_029959085.1). Taxonomy (NCBI): domain Eukaryota; kingdom Viridiplantae; phylum Streptophyta; class Magnoliopsida; order Boraginales; family Hydrophyllaceae; genus Nemophila; species Nemophila menziesii. The sequence continues at coordinate 32,016,060 of JARWIR010000005.1, forward strand.
GTAAGTCGGTGGTGTGGCCTAGGGTGTGATAAAAAGATATATAAATTAGATGCAAATAATCACCTGAAGCTAGCACGGTTCTGCAAGTATACAGATCGTATGCAAGTTTTAATGAATAAGTAAGATTCGTTCCTCAGGGACTACGAAGGTTAAGAAGAACTTATGCAAATTATTCAAGTGCAAATATTAAAGATAGAAAAGATAATACGCAAGTAGGAAGAAGAGATAGATAAATATTTATTTGGTTTTTAAATAAGAAAACTAAACTACTAAATCAAAAGAAAGAAAATAAATAACAGAAAAGAAAATAAGATAGTATGAAAGTTAGCTTGAGTGAATAGCATGTAATCCCCACTAGTTTTGCCGTTCTAAACATGTAAGGGTGAATTATGTAGTATTTCAATAATCGGTTCCAAATACGCTAGGTAGTTTTAAATACGATTTACATGTGTCAATAAGGCTTCCTAAGCAAACTGTTCCTGTAATTGGTAAATAGAAACATGTACTAAACCATAGTGACTATCTAGTTAGGTTGGGTTGTCAGATCAAACCTTATACTAGACGTCATGTGCTAAACATTTAATTAAACACCGTTGTCAATGGTGACCTAATCACTAGATGGTAATTCTATATGGCCATGGTTCCACAAGAACACAGAATATAAATCCAAACACATAAACAGAGAATAAAAACAATAATTCAATTTAAAACATAGAATTCCCAAATTAGATAGATGTCAATCAAAACTAGGGTTCATACATATATGCTAAAAACTCAAGCTAAATAGAATTTAGTTCATACTAAGAAAAGAATTACAGATTTGAAGGTTGAAGAAGACATATGGTGTTCTGCTCCTTCCAGACTTCTCCTCTTGTGTTGCAGCTTCCTCTTGGCCTTAAGGTCTGGCCAAGGATGATTTTCTAATGTTAAGAGGTTGTATTTATAGGGTATAGGAAGACCTAATTCGTTTTCTTGAAGGAGAAGGAAAGTAATGGACTCCTAGCCCAGCTCAAATTCGTATGGAAATAAAGATAATTACTGCTGAACTGTTTTGAGCATATCTTCTTCGTTATTGGTCAGTTTTTGCTCCACAATATACCAAAAGAATCCTCACAGAATTATCTACGTCCCTATGAAAGGATTTTACCAAAACCGGCTTTTTTAGGAGTTATCACCACTTCTTTGGGTGTAGTTGCAGAAATTCAGATTTAAGACAGCTTTTCCTTTTCCATGTTTTTAGCTTTTACTTCCTTATTTTCAATTTCCATGTTTATCTTGTTTCCTTTGGCTCTCTTTATCAACTTGGACTCTAATTAATTTACATATATCTCTAAAGCTTCACACTAAATAAATAATTAAACCCAATATGCTCTAAAAATAATAAATAATCAATTCAAGACCCAAAATAGGAAAGTGCACTAAATTAAGCTGAAGTCGACCTATAAACTTATAAATACGCCTAAAATGATGTCTCTGAAATATATTAAATCATCACAAATGAGGAGACATCAAGACCCCCAACTCAAAGTTGTATCGTCCCGATACAATAAAAGTAGAGAACAGTAGGGGTAGTCATATAAACAAGAAGAAGAAGTAGGAGGAGAATAAGAACTGAACATAATGAATGATCTTAGAGCAAAATATCTAAAAAGCCTCATGTAGCAATGCTCAAGAAATAATGCACAAATATGCTTAATATACATGTAATCAACAATCCATAAATTCAAGTCAAGATTAATTTCGCAATGCCAGAAGGAGAGGTTGATAACTTAGTTCAGGTTAATGGCTATAGGTTGTTCATAGGTCCCAATACAGCATCCAATGGTCCACTTACCTACTACCTAATAGCTCAACTGTTTCTCCACCAAGCAGTTAGAAATCCTAAGGTCTTGGGTTATAACTTGGTGATGTCTCCTCATTTGTGATAGATTTATATTAGGATGAGACATCATTTTTAGTGATTTAGAAGTCATTATAGTCGATTTTCTTGAGAAATATTACACTTTCCTATTTTGAGTCTTGATTTAGTAAAATAATATTTTTAGAGCATATTGGGTTTAATTATTTATTTAGTGTGAAGCTTTAAAGATAATTATGGAGATTAATTAGATTCCAAGTCAAAGACTACAACTTATGGAAAGAGATAGACATGGTAATTGGAGATAAGGAAAGAAAAGCTAAAAACATGGAAAAGGAAAACCTGCCTTAATCCTGAATTTCTGCACCTACGACCACAAATCAGCTTATATCTCAAGAACGGTGTGGAATTTGGAGAAACGGTCAAGAGCAAAGTTGAAGAGCTTTCCGAGACGATGAATTTGGTGTACTCATACGCGTCAAACGGATAAGTATTGAAGCTGTTAGAGCCAAAAGAAGATCGGACCTGATTTCATGTTTTTAGGGTTACGAATTTGAGTTGGGCTTGGAGTCCATTACTTACTTCTCCCTCAAGAAAACGAATTAGGTCTTCCTAAACACCTATAAATACACCCTTATACCATTGTAAACATGTCCTTGCTCAGTTCTAAACATTAGCTTAAATTATAAACAATAGCTTAGTCCTTTACATTAATATTCATCATTAGAATCAAGCTATTCATTCAAGAAGCAAGCTGACCTGTAGAGGAAGACAAGAAGAAGAAGATTGGAGACTGACAAACTCCTCTTCTACATCTCACCTTCTCTATATTTAGGGTAATTAGCTATAGATTTATGCTACACCATCTTTCTAAGCTATTATTCTGTAAGTTTTACTTTTAATTGTTGGATTATTATTTTGTCTACATTCATAAATACTATTTGTTATTTTAATTGATTGAGCTTGGCGTATATTGTTATTATGTGTTTTGACTTATTGTTACACCTTAGATTTGGCCAATCTTAGGATTATTCTTAGTTATTGACAACACCACATAATCGTCTAGTTTTGATCCCTTGCCTAACTAGATAGCCATCAAGGTTTGATTTAATCACCAATCATTTCTTAGGAATCCCTAGTAGTGGAGAGGTTGCTCCTAAGCCTAGAAGGCTAGGTAGAATTTAGAATCCTGGTTAATATATAATGCTTAATCTGTGACAGGTTAGAATAACGATTTAGTAATAGACTCATATTAGTAATCCTAATCTATTTGACTTACATTCATATTTAGTTCTTTGTTTTGTTTATTTGTTTTAATTAATTGCGTAGATTGTTATTTCATCTTTTTATACTTTTATTTAAAACATCTAAATTCATCTACGCTTGTTAAATATAAGTAGATCTAACGGATACAATCCCTGCGAACGAACTTGACTTATCATTAAAACTTGCATACGATCTGTGATACTTGCAGTGAGTTCCGTGGTTCTCAAGGGTGTGTGACTCTTTATTATTATCTTTATTTATCTATTATTCTATCACACCTTTGCCCCCACCAAGTTTTTGGCGCCGCTGCCGGGGATTTATCTTTAAGTTAAATCTATTTTGTGTTTATTTAGTGTAGAAGTTTTTATTTGTTTTCAGTTTTACGCTTTCTTTTTGTTTTAGTCTTTCTCAGGATTTTAGATGGATAATCAACGGTTAGAGCTAGGTTTACCTAGTAAATTTCGAGTTCAACGCATTGGGATTCGCGTCCCAACTATCCAAGCCGTTAGATTCAAGCCTGATCCTGATTTAATTAATCAATTCGCGAGCTATGGGAAATTTAATGGTGATACAAATCAAGATCCGGTCAGATCTGTTCAAAAATTCATGCAATTTTGTGATGCCTACATTAATGAAGGTGTTACGCAAGAACAGGTGTATTATTTAATGTTTCAATTTTTCTTGACCGGGAAAGCAAGCGATTGGTTCGATGATCAACCTCCCGAGCTAATAACCGATTGGGACAAGCTTCAAGAAAGATTCCTTGATAAATTTTATCCTACTAGTATGCGAGTGAAGGAACTCTTGGAGCCTACAAATTTCTTACTAGAAGCCGGAGAGAGTGTTGGTGAAGCATGGACAAGATTTCAAAAGATGTTGGCAAGATGTCCACTACATGGATACACGCCACAATTACAATTATCCATGTTCTATAATGGACTCGATAGAGAGTCAAGGCTGAGAGCAGATAATATGGGTCGTGGAAATTTTGTCTCTATGGATCCAAAAGAAGCAAAAAGTGGTATGGAAACAATCATTGAGAACAACATGAGTTGGCCACAAGGAAAAACTCCTACCACTAACGAAGAAGAAGATGCGAGGATTTCAAGGTTGCAAGATCAAATACAACAACTCGCTATAACTGTTAAGGAAAGCATCCCAAAGCCTCCTCAAAAGTTATACCTACAAGAGCAAGCCTATGAAAATCAAGCTGATCAACCACCGAGCTATACTGTGCATAATGTAAGTCAAGCTCAATCACGTCCTCAAGAAGAGATTACTGAATTAAAAGAGACTATTAGTCAATTCATCAACTTCTCGAAGGAAAATATGAGCAGACTTGAATCAAAGATCGATGCATCAGTAGTGCAAAGCCTGCAACAACAGAACCAAGATCTTAAACAACATAATCAACTTTTAGAGAAGAATGTGATGCGGCTCACTACAATCATAGAACAGATGCAAAGTCAACTCCTACAATTGACCCAAGATACAACTACTAACATGAAGAAGATCCAATACGTTGACGACAAGGTTAAGACTATTAGTCTTCAAGCTCAAAAGATAAAAGCACTACCATCTCCCTCAAAAGGGGATGTTCTACCAAATAAGTCAAACGTAAAACGGATGAACTTAGATGAGATAATTGTGGAAGATTGGGTTGAAGAAGTTGAGCATGATGAAATTAAGAAGCCTAGAGTGGTTGATGGACCAAGAATTGAAGAGAGAAGTAGAGCAAGAAAAACACCCATACATTGCCACTATCCCACGGAGCAACATCAGAAGTGTATAGAGGCGTTAAAACAAGTGAAAATTAACGTCCCTTTACTCGAAGCTATGGAAGGAAGGAGAAACTATGATCGATTCTTTTTGGAGGCACTCTCCAATAAGAAAAGATTCACAAGAGCCAAGTCTGTAGCAATCAACGAAGGGGTATCAGCACGAGTTCAACAAAGATTACCACCGAAGCGTAAAGATCCGGGAAGTTTCAATCTCCCAATCAAAATAGGTGGTATATTTCATGGAAAAGCCATGTGTGATTTAGGGGCAAGTGTGAATATCATGCCCAAAAGTGTATTCAAGAAGATTGGTATTAGTGAAGCGAAACCGACATCCGTAGTCTTACAACTTGCGGATCACTCTACTGTTAAGCCGTGGGGAGTAATCGAGGATGTACTCGTTCAAGTAGGTAACCTTGTTATTCCAACGGACTTTATTATTCTTGACTACAAAGCAGATAAGAACGTCCCATTCATTCTTGGGCGTCCATTCCTAGCCACCAGCGATACTATAGTGAATGTGAATGAAGGAACCGTGACTCTTAGTATTAAAGATAACGTTGAAACATTCTATGTTTCGGGAAAGAAAAGGAAAAAGAAGTCAAAGGAACTATATCCAATCAGAGCAGTAACCAAGAAGCCAGAACCTGAAAGTCTCCAAGAAACCATAGAGAAAAATATTGAGTTTGGGGTAGGAGACGAGGTGGCATGGAAACCTCCCAACCCCAAACAGAGCAGTTCTTGGAAGGGACCTTATGTTATCACGCAAATTTTCTCAGAAGGAGTGGTCGAAATCAAGGCTATCGAAGGTTGCAAGCTCGATTTGGTAAGTGTTAATCATCTCACTCACTGCTGGGGAGGCTATAAAAAGAAATAACCGAGGTAACTCGTCTAACTTTGAAAGACGTTAAACAAAAGTGCCCTTTGGGAGACATCCCATATTAATTTTTATGTTTTTATGTTTTAGTTTTAGTTTAGTTTAGTTAATTTTAGTTGATATTGCATATTTGAGGAAGGTATTAGTATTTTTGATGATTAGGTATTGGAGAAATCGAGTTAGGGAAGCGAGCAAAATTTTTTCGAACAAAGAAACTTCGGAAAGTCATATCTTTGCGCTCGGATGTCGGAATCAAGTGATTTTTGAGCCTAAACTGCATAACTTTTCGAGATCTAGCTGATGGGGAGGTTTTTGCTAGGTGCGGTACACCGGACCTCAGCCGCGGTGCACCGCACGGTAAAAACCCGTGCCACGGGGTAGAGCTACGGGTTTTATCCAGAAACGAAAAAAAAAATAGCTGATGGGTCCGGTATACCGGACCCTATACCGCGCCCTGCACCGCACAAACACGTACCACGGGGTCCTACCACGGGTTTTTTGACGTAGGAGGCGCGGAGCACCCCCGCGGTACACCGGACCATGGTCCGCAGCTCAAAAACCCGTACCACGGGGTCCTACCACGGGTTTTATCCAGAAGCTAAAAAAATTTATCATCAGATGTTCCGGTATACCGGAGGATATGCCCGGTATACCGCGCCACGCCGCCAGAGAGAGAAAGTTACGGGTTGAGCTTATAAAAGAGATATAGAGCTATTAATTCCGAATTTCATAAACCTCAAGCCTCTTTCTTCTCTCCAGAACTCTCCCAACTCCATTAAAGCTCCAACAAACCTTCACCTAACATCAAAACACCACCAAATCACCATGAATTAACATCCAAAGCCTTCCCTACATCATTACAAAGAAGATTCAAGCACCCGAATCATATCAAAACACCTAGAAACGGAGAATCGAAGCCATGAATTTCAAAATCTTTTCCCAAAATTCCTTAAACCCATATCACCAAAGCTTGGTTCAATCATACCCACATGGAGAATAGTCATCCTAACACCTTTCCTAACCAAAATAAAGCTTGTTCCACCTATGATCATCAAGTACAAATTTCAAGAGTGTTCAAAGCTTTGAGTTGGGGGTCAAAAGAGATGATGAAGAGAATAAAGAAATTATCAAGTGTTACGGGATATGAAGAATCAAAGCAAGGTATTGGGTAAGATCTAGAATATTTCAATTGAGATGGGTACTAGTTTGGGAATAAATTACAAGGTAAATCGGATCAAGAGAATAGAGGAAAGCTAGCTGTGGTAAATTCAAAGAACAAAAAGGTTTTAACTTTCATAAGGAAGACACCACAACCTCTACAATCAATATCCATCTACCCAAGATGAACAAAAGCTTCTGGGACGCTAGTAGCTATGTTCAAAACATATTCTCGGATGAACAACTGTCACATGAGAGATTATTCAAGAACAAAGTTGGAAGAAGATAAACAAGAGATTTCTAGAGTGTGATTGATTGGGATGGAGCATAAGAAGGGAATGAGAAATTGGTGATACATAGAAGTTTTCATACATGGAAAGCACTGCACCCTACTCCGGGTATTGATCAGGCGAGGCAATTGCCTCGAAGAGTATGTTTTCTTTCTTCCTTACCTTTTCTTTAATGTGCAATATGTGCTAAAATTTTAATTTCTTTTATTTTATTTTCGAGTCTTTTCGAGTCGTGGGGACACGGCTCATTTTTGAGTTGGGGGTGTGGGGATTCGTTGTCTCTCATCTCCATTTTTCTGTTTTTTAGGTAAAATTAAAATTTTTGAGAAGGTTTAGATGTATGTAGAGTGTGTTTAATAGCTTGAAAGCATAAACTCAGTAAGTTAATGATAGAAAGTAGTATGTTTATGAGCTATTTTATTTTGTATGCTTTGAAGTATTTGCAGGAAAACACACATTGATAGTAAAGAAAAGATTAGTGAGCAATGCGATAGAAAGTATGTTCGATCTCAGGGAACCTTGAGAAGTGTGTAGGCCGTGAGATCCAAGCTAGTGACAAAAACCATTTGATGAAAGTGCTAAAGGTAAGAAAATAACGAAATTGCATAGTGTAGAAAGTGATTAAGGCGGTTCTTTCATATTGAAGCCCTTGAAGCCTTTTTATACCTTCTCACCTTGTGATTTTTGATTTTATATGCTATATCCTTCTCAGCCCCTTCTAGCCTTTCTAAAGCCTTTTTATTTAAACACATTATAAGCCATGTCCCTTTAGATTATAAGACTTTTCCATATGACCCGCACTCGAATCGCGATGCATAGACAGTTGTTTTAGAGCTTGAGTTTGGGGTGGTGGGTCCACCATTATGGGAAATATTATTGGGATGGGATTTTGAGCTTACTAATTGTGCTCTGTTATTTATATTGATAATGTTTCACAGATTTGTATTGTAACCCTTTGCCGGGGTAATAGTGAATGAAAAAGAAGCTACGAGCTAAATTTGCCAACAAGGGCATTAAAAAGAAAAATATATATATATGAGAAAAGAGCGTGATATCTCATCATTAAAAAGAGAGTCATAGCTATAGAAAAGAAAAAATTGATTTGAAAAGAAAATATATATATTCGGACCGGCAAAGTGGAATTTTTAAGTGAACATCTTATGCTTTAATTGGGTTATTGGGGATGCTAAATTGTGCATCAAAGAAATCATTGGGTTGAGTGAGAAACGTTTTATGAGAGTAACTCAAGCTCTAGGGCGATTCGTTGATGGCTAGTGAGGAGAGCGCCAAAAGCTCACTCTAAATTATCCAAATATACTTATCATACCGTCCCTAAGCCTACATTACAACCTTAAAGACCTTTTGATTCTTTGCTATGTAATCGAGAAGTGATTGAGCCAATAGAGAGTAGTTAAGTGGAGCTTTGGATACTAGTAAAGGTCGATGAACAATCTATAGCTTCCTTGGTGAACTGAGTAAAGTTCCTCTCCTTCTTACATTGCGAAACTAATCTGATCTTGAATTCAAGCCGTGCTGACTGTGGATATGAGAAGTGTACAGGTATGTAGTTTGTGAATATTATTACATGAAATTTTCTGAGTAGTTGCTTTGAGTCTATTCTCCATATTCTGCTATCTTCTTCCTTTTGTGCTTAATTGACCTAGGTGTGTATTTAGAGACTTCCCTTTGTTTTTATTTTTATTGTATCGGGACGATACAACTTTGAGTTGGGGGTCTTGATGTCTCCTCATTTGTGATAGATTTATATTAGGATGAGACATCATTTTTAGTGATTTAGAAGTCATTATAGTCGATTTTCTTGAGAAATATTACACTTTCCTATTTTGAGTCTTGATTTAGTAAAATAATATTTTTAGAGCATATTGGGTTTAATTATTTATTTAGTGTGAAGCTTTAAAGATAATTATGGAGATTAATTAGATTCCAAGTCAAAGACTACAACTTATGGAAAGAGATAGACATGGTAATTGGAGATAAGGAAAGAAAAGCTAAAAACATGGAAAAGGAAAACCTGCCTTAATCCTGAATTTCTGCACCTACGACCACAAATCAGCTTATATCTCAAGAACGGTGTGGAATTTGGAGAAACGGTCAAGAGCAAAGTTGAAGAGCTTTCCGAGACGATGAATTTGGTGTACTCATACGCGTCAAACGGATAAGTATTGAAGCTGTTAGAGCCAAAAGAAGATCGGACCTGATTTCATGTTTTTAGGGTTACGAATTTGAGTTGGGCTTGGAGTCCATTACTTACTTCTCCCTCAAGAAAACGAATTAGGTCTTCCTAAACACCTATAAATACACCCTTATACCATTGTAAACATGTCCTTGCTCAGTTCTAAACATTAGCTTAAATTATAAACAATAGCTTAGTCCTTTACATTAATATTCATCATTAGAATCAAGCTATTCATTCAAGAAGCAAGCTGACCTGTAGAGGAAGACAAGAAGAAGAAGATTGGAGACTGACAAACTCCTCTTCTACATCTCACCTTCTCTATATTTAGGGTAATTAGCTATAGATTTATGCTACACCATCTTTCTAAGCTATTATTCTGTAAGTTTTACTTTTAATTGTTGGATTATTATTTTGTCTACATTCATAAATACTATTTGTTATTTTAATTGATTGAGCTTGGCGTATATTGTTATTATGTGTTTTGACTTATTGTTACACCTTAGATTTGGCCAATCTTAGGATTATTCTTAGTTATTGACAACACCACATAATCGTCTAGTTTTGATCCCTTGCCTAACTAGATAGCCATCAAGGTTTGATTTAATCACCAATCATTTCTTAGGAATCCCTAGTAGTGGAGAGGTTGCTCCTAAGCCTAGAAGGCTAGGTAGAATTTAGAATCCTGGTTAATATATAATGCTTAATCTGTGACAGGTTAGAATAACGATTTAGTAATAGACTCATATTAGTAATCCTAATCTATTTGACTTACATTCATATTTAGTTCTTTGTTTTGTTTATTTGTTTTAATTAATTGCGTAGATTGTTATTTCATCTTTTTATACTTTTATTTAAAACATCTAAATTCATCTACGCTTGTTAAATATAAGTAGATCTAACGGATACAATCCCTGCGAACGAACTTGACTTATCATTAAAACTTGCATACGATCTGTGATACTTGCAGTGAGTTCCGTGGTTCTCAAGGGTGTGTGACTCTTTATTATTATCTTTATTTATCTATTATTCTATCACACCTTTGCCCCCACCACTTGGCTTAGGGACGGTATGACACATTTGGATAATGAAAAGTGAGCTTTTGGCTCTCTCCTCACTAGCCATCAACGAATCGCCCTACAGCTTGAGTTTTCACTCGAAGATGTTCTCACTCAATTCAATTGATTGATGCTTTTGATGTGCATCCCCAATCAATCCCAATTAAAACCTTTAGTGATGATTTATAAATTCCACTTTGTCGGTCCGAATATATATTCCTTTCATATCAATTTTTTTCTTTTGTATAGCTATGAATCTCTTTTTGATGTTCGAGATATCACGCTATTTTTCATGTATATATTCTTTGTTTTTATGCCCTTGTTGGCAAATTTAGCTCGTAGATTCTTTTCCATTCACTATTACCCCGGCAAAGGGTCACAATAATAACTCATCATCAATAAAATCACAATTATAATTCCCAAATCCCAATGTTCCCTAAAGATGAAATCCCACCACCCCAACCTCAAGCTCTAAAACGAGTTGTCTCAGGTTTTGCGATTCGAGTGCGGGTCATATAGATAAGTCCTACAAACTAAGGGTATGGATTATAATGTGTTTCAATAAAGGCTTTAGAAAGGCTCAGAGGGGCTAAGACGGATATATAATAACAATAATCAAACAAAAGGGTGAGAAAGTATAAAGGCTTCAAGTGTTTTATCATGAAAGAACTGCCTTATTCATTTTTCTAACTACCAGATTTCGTTACGTTTTCATTATTAGTTCATAGATAAGCGGGTTTTCAACTAATTTCAAACCTCGCGTTCTACACACCAAATAACTCTCCCTAAGTTTCAACGTGACTTCATAGCATTGCTCATTAACTTTTCTATCCTTTATATCATGTTTTCATACATGCATACTACACATATTTATGACATCTTTCAAAAACATACGACCTACTATCATTGACCTAATTAACTCATGCTCAATAGGTACATTCAAAGATATTCTATGCCTTAATTCAACCTAAAAAAATTTAAATTTTATGTAAAAAAACAAAAAAGGAAGATGAGGACAACGAATCCCCACCCCCAACTAAAAAATGAGTCGTGTCCCCACGACTCGAAAAAGACTCAAGAAAGAATAAAATTTAAAATTAGCATACATATTGCACATAAAGAAATGGTAGGGAATAAAGAAAACATACTCTTCGAGGCTATTACCTCTCCTTATTGACATCCAAGATAGGATTTGCTGGATTTTTCTTTAATTGCTCACAGAGTGTTATGATGTACTCCTTTTCTTCTTTTGAAAGTTGTGTAATTACTCTCAAAACTTTAATGATCCAAGCATTGTCAATATTGTTATTCATCTTAAACTCACGTGTTTCTTCTTCACCCAACTTCTTATTCGATTTTCCGATCAAGACACGTGATTATAATAGGATATTGCATTAAATAACGACATGGGAGAGATCGAAAATCGTATCACCTCCTCATAGATCAACTGTGCCACATCTTCCTCTTCTCCTCACACAATACAATTCACAAAAAGAACGTTTAGAACGTCTTACCATGAGCGTAGACCAACCTAATCTTTCCAAATCCCCACGAATCTTCTTGTATTCTCCTTATCAATTTCTTCTTCAAATACTTTCTCATAAGAAAAAGGTAGTTCCTTTAATTGTTTCTTCGGAGAAGCTATCAGGGCCCTTGAAGCTTTCGCTTTTTCTTTGGGTGTAGAGTTTCGATCTATAGAGGTTGTGTTGTCTTCTTCACTAAAGTTAGAACCTTCTTACCCATTGAATCACACACAGCTAGCTGACCTCTCTTTTCTCGACTTGTTTTACCCTTTGAATTGGAACTAGGACTTTTCTCACTTGATTTCTTCTCAATTAATCCAATACCTTTCTTTTCTTCATCTCCCTTATAGTAGATAATGTTCATGTTCTCTTAATCATCTCAATTGACCCCCAACTCAAAGCTTTAACCACTCTTGAAATTTGAACTTTTGATTATTGGTTGTACAAGCTTAATTTGGGTTAGGAAGGGTGATTTGATGATGATTCTCTATGTGGGTAAGATGGATTCTTCATGGATTGGCTTGGATTTAAGAATTTGTAGGATGAATTTCTGGAATTTAAGCTTTTGATTCTTGGATTCATGTGTTTTGGTATGATATAGGTGGTTGAATCTTCTTTGTAATGATGTGGAGAATGAATTGGATGTGTTTTTATGGTGATTGGGTAGTGTTTTGATGATTAGGGAAGCTTTGTATGAGCTTTAATGGAGTTGGGAGTGTTTTGGAGAAGAAAGAGAGGCTTAAGGTTTAATAAATTCGGAATAATAGCTATTACCTCCTTATATAAGCTCGAATCCGCACTTTTCTCTCTCTAGTCGGCGCGCTACGGTATACCGCGCATATGGTCCGGTATACCGCACCTATCAGCGTTCCAAAAAATTTCGCCTCGTCAAAAATCGCGCGCTACCTACCTGTGGTACGGGTTTTTGTGCCCTGCGGTACACCGCGCATGTGGTCCGGTATACCGCACCCATCGCTGTGATTTTTTTCGCCTCGGTATAAAACCCGAGCTCCATACCCATGGTACGGGTTTTCCTCCTCTGCGGTATACCGCGTATGAGGTCCGGTATACCGCACCAATGGTCAGAATTTCCCAAAAAATTTTGTTCTTCCTTCCCTAACTCGATTTCTCCAATACCTAAGCATCAAAAACACTAATACCTTTCTCAAATATGTAATATGAACTAAAATTAACTAAGCTAAACATAAATTAAAAACTAAAAATGTAAAAACATAAAAGAAATTACGGGTTGTCTCCCGTATAGCACTTTTGTTTAACGTCTTTTAAAGTTAGACGCGTTACCTCGATTAAGGATGACGAAATTTCCACCCTTTGCCTCTAATTCCCACGAACTTTTCAGCTCGATTCTTCATAATCATGGATGGTGCCATCCAAGATTTCGTGGGAAGGGGTGTTTCTGGTGGTAACTCGATAGTATTACACTCCTCTGGTGATCCACTCATATCCTCAGTTTCGACTCTTCGTTTGTTAGAAAGAATGTCCTTCATGAATTTTAGATATTTCGGCACTCTCTTGAGAGCTTCTACAAACGGTATTTTAATCTCTAACTTGCTCACCATGTCAACGAACTTCTTGAATTCCAGGTCATTGTCCTTTTTTCTGACACGTGAAGGGTATGGTGGTGGAGGACATGTGTTAGTTACCACTGGGCTCTCTTTCTTTTCTGGTGTCTTCTCTGGGACACTTGTTGGTTCAACTACCTCTTCGATTGTATCTTTTGTTGTTTCTTCTCCCCCTTTTTCTGGAATAGGGACTGGTTCTGGTTCTGGTCTTGATGGAGGTAGTTGTTTCCCATTTCTTAATTCAACTGCATGACAAACATTGTTTTCTGGAACACTAGTATCGCTTCGGAGTTGCCCTTCTGCAGAGATTTGAAGTTTATTCACCATTTGTGACACTGTATGCTCAATCTTCTTAAGCGCATTGGCTGAGTTTTGGATTCTTTGCTGGTTATTCTCCATATCTTCAATTAGGTTCATTATCTTAGCCAAGCTTGAATTCAAACTCGAAGGTTGTTCTTGTACGGTTTGCTGCATTGAATAAGGAGGTGGTTCTTGATAAGATTCATTATAAATCGGCGCTTCTTGATAGATAGGTTGTGGAGGATAGTAGGATTGTGGTCGTGGTTGATAATAATGGTTATTATGATAATAAGTCTGTTGATGTCCGACCCAATTGTAATTTTGTGGGGGCTGATAATCAGCGTAATTTCCTTGGGATTGATAATAACCATCATAATAATGGTTTATTTGATAAGGTATGAAGGAAATTGAAGCTGGATTATTCATGCAATATTCCCACGAGTGATCTCTTGCTCCACAACTAGGACATGAAGATGATGTGTGTACTAGATTTCCCCGAGCAAATTGTTTGTTTAATTCAGACATTTGCTGGTTTATCTCATCCATTTCTGCAGGATCTAGTAATACGAAACTTCCTTCTCCTAATATATCTGCTCTCGCCTAGAAAAATTCTGTAAAACTAAACTAAAAGAAAAGCGTAAAATAGAACTAACTAAAATAAAAGCACAGGATAATTGCACAAGGACTAACGATGTAGTCCCCGGCAGCGGCGCCAAAAACTTGGTGTGGCCTAGGGTGTGATAAAAAGATATATAAATTAGATGCAAATAACCACCCTAAGCTAGCACGGTTCTGCAAGTATACAGATCGTATGCAAGTTTTAATGAATAAGTAAGATTCGTTCCTCAGGGACTACGAAGGTTAAGAAGAACTTATGCAAATTATTCAAGTGCAGATATTAAAGATAGAAAAGATAATACGCAAGTAGGAAGAAGAGATAGATAAATATTTATTTGGTTTTTAAATAAGAAAACTAAACTACTAAATCAAAAGACAGAAAATAAATAACAGAAAAGAAAAGAAGATAGTATGAAAGTTAGCTTGAGTGAATAGCATGTAATCCCCACTAGTTTTGCCGTTCTAAACATGTAAGGGTGAATTATGTAGTATTTCAATAATAGGTTCCAATTACTCTAGGTAGTTTTAAATAAGATTTACCTGTGTCAATAAGGCTTCCTAAGCAAACTGTTCCTGTAATTGGTAAATAGTAACATGTACTAAACCATAGTGACTATCTAGTTAGGTTGGGTTGTCAGATCAAACCTTATACTAGACGTTATGTGCTAAACATGTAATTAAACACCGTTGTCAATGGTGACCTAATTACTAGATGGTAATTCTATATGGCCATGGTTCCACAAGAACACAGAATATAAATCCAAACACATAAACAGAGAATAAAAACAATAATTCAATTTAAAACATAGAATTCCCAAATTAGATAGATGTCAATCAAAACTAGGGTTCATACATATATGCTAAAAACTCAAGATAAATAGAATTTAGTTCATACTAAGAAAATAAAAGAAAAGAATTACATATTTGAAGGTTGAAGAAGACATATGGTGTTCTGCTCCTTCCAGACTTCTCCTCTTGTGTTGCAGCTTCCTCTTGGCCTTAAGGTCTGGCCAAGGATGATTTTCTAATGTTAAGAGGCTGTATTTATAGGGTATAGGAAGACCTAATTCGTTTTCTTGAAGGAGAAGGAAAGTAATGGATTCCTAGCCCAACTCAAATTCGTATGGAAATAAAGATAATTACTGCTGAACTGTTTTGAGCATATCTTCTTCGTTATTGGTCGGTTTTTGCTCCACAATATACCAAAAGAATCCTCACAGAATTATCTACGTCCTTATGAAAGGATTTTACCAAAATCGGCTTCATTTAGGAGTTATCACCACTTCTTTAGGTGTAGCTGCAGAAATTCAGATTTAAGGCAGTTTTTCCTTTTCCATGTTTTTAGCTTTTACTTCCTTATCTTCAATTTCCATGTTTATCTTCTTTCCTTTGGCTCTCTTTACCAACTTGGACTCTAATTAATTACCATATATCTCTAAAGCTTCACACTAAATAAATAATTAAACCCAATATGCTCTAAAAATAATAAATAATCAATTCAAGACCCAAAATAGGAAAGTGCACTAAATTAAGCTGAAGTCGACCTATAAACTTATAAATACGCCTAAAATGATGTCTCTGAAATATATTAAATCATCACAAATGAGGAGAAATCAGTCGGTTAATTCCCATGTATGGTTACTTTTAATTGACTCAAGTTCACTATTAATGGCCTATTTCCAAAAACTAGCATCTATTGATTTTAAAGCATCATTATAAGTTTTTGGGTCTTCCTCCATGAGGAGGCAGTTGACTACCTGTTTGTTTAATAGATCAATGTGAAAACCTTCGTTCATAAAGGCTGTTATAAAGTCAGGGCCGAAGCTGGACTCGATCCTACGCCTCTTACTTCTCCTAGGTTCTTCCTCGGGACTACTACTAGGCTCCATGGAAGTGGAGGGGTTAGGAAAAACATCACAAAGAGGTAAAACATCATTAGTAGATAAGTTATCAACAGGTAAAGAAGCATTGACAGTATTTAATTTTTTTCAAAGGGAAAACATGTTCAAAGAACTTAGCATCTTTAGATTCACAAATAGAGTTATCTTCTAAGGACAAGAATCTGTATGCCGCACTATTCTGAGCGTACCCTATGAAAATTGAGTCAACAGTTTTGGGTCCAACGGTGACAGTTTTAAAATCAGGTAGTTTGACTTTGGCTAGGCATCCCCACACTTTTAAAAATTTCAGGTTTGGTGGAAAACCCTTCCACATCTCATAAGGGGTCTTTTCTAGGGATTTATGTGGTACCCTATTAAGTACATAACAGGCTTATAAGACAGCTTCCCCCCACATGATGTTTGGTAAACCTGAACTTATTAACATGTCATTCATAGTCTCTTTAAGGGACCTATTCTTTCTTTCTGATATGCCGTTTTGTTGGGGTGTATAAGGGGCACTAAGTTCGTGGATAATCCCATTTGTTTCACAAAACTCTTAAAGGGAATTTGAACTATACTCGCCTCCTCTATCGGACCTAAGTCGTTTGATTTTACAGTCTAGTTGGTTTTCAACTTCGGCTTTATATTTTAAAAACGCATTTTCCGCCTCATCTTTAGTTTTAAGAAGATACACTTTAGTAAACCTAGAGTAGTCATCTACGAAGGTTATGTAATAAAGTTTTCCTCCTCTACTAGCGGAGTTTTTAAAATCAGCTAAGTCCGAATGAACTAATTCAAGCAATTTAGTTTGTCTCGTGGTAACAGGTTTAAAAGGTTTTTTCGCAAGTTTGGACTCTACACATATTTGACATTTTTCAAAGTCATCCACGTTGTGAAGGGGTATTAGTCCAAGATCTTTAAGCCTTTTAATAGACGCAACATTTAAATGGCCTAGTCTACCATGCCACGTTTGAACAGACTCAACAATATAAGCAGAATTAGATGCATTCTCATTAAGGGTTACAGTGTTTAATACAAACAAGCCGTTATTAAGCTACCCTTTCCCTACGAACTCGTCATTTTTGGTGATAATGACTTTCCCCCCCTCGAAAACAAGTTTGAGACTTACTTTGTTAAGAAGAGCCCCAGAAACTATGTTCCTACAGAGAGAGGGGACGAAGAGAACATCATTCAATTCAAGAATCTTACCAGAGGTGAGTTTGAGGGGAACCTGACCTTTCCCGAGAACTGTAGCGGTGGAAGAATCACCCAAGTACACACACTCACCATCAGTTGCCTTTTCGAATTTCTTGAACAGGGCTTTGTTTGCGTAGAAATGTCGAGAAGATCCACTGTCAAGGATCCACTCACTCTTGTTCTCGACCAAGTTTACCTCAACCATTACCGCGGCAATTATTTCTTCGGTCTCAGTCAGATTAGCGACAGCTTTGAGACCCTGGCCAGCCCTAAGGGAACATTCGAAAGCCCTATGTCCTTCTTTGCCACAACAATAACAGGCCCCTTTAGGTTTTTGAATCTTACTAGAGGTTTTGAATCCTCCACCTTGTTTGTTGGAGTTGTCGCGGTTCTTGTTTCCCCCAGATTTCGACTTGTTGGAGCTTTGTTTCTTTCCCTTCCCTTTGAACCTGTTTTTGTTACCTTGGTCAGAACCCTCGACGAGATTAGCTTTCGAGGAAAGAGAAGGGAAAGAGAGTGACTTATCCTTGAGTCGATAAGCTTCTTCGACTTGAATGTGGCTGATGAGCTCTTGGAGGGTCATTTCTTTCTTTTTGTGTTTGAGGTGGTTGCGGTATTCACTCCAAGATGGGGGAAATTTCTCAAGCAAAATGTTGGCTTGAAGAATTTCGCACATCTTCATGCCTTCGGCGATTACCTCCGCGTATAGGTTCTCGTACACATGAAGTTGTTCAGTCATGGGTTTCTGATCTGTGAGTCTAAAATTGTACCAGTTCCCAGTCACGTACTTTTTCTTACCAGAGTCATCAACCCCATAATTCTTCTCGAGAATTTCCTATATGAACTTTGCCGATTTCTCTTTGGCAAGGAGATCAAAAATGGGATTAGTAACGTTGTTCAACATCCAGCCCCAAGCCATGGTATTAGCTCTTTTGAACCTGGATTCTAGGGCAGCATGCCTAGCTAGCTCTTGTTCAGTATGAGCCCTAATTTCCAAAAGTGGAGGGGCCTCGACTATAGCAAAGTCGAGTTCATACTGTTCAAGGCAAATCATAATTTTTTGCGCCCAACGCTTGTAGTTAGAACCATTAAGGGGTTCCAACTTGTTCACGTCGAGAAGAGGCTTTGCGTTCAAAGAAGAACCAACATCCGAAATAGGAAGAGCCATTTTAGAAAATAACAGGTGAAAAAAAAAAGAAAATGAATATCTTTTTAAATTGTGATTAATATAATCACCGGTTTTACAAAAAGAATGGTTTCCAAAGAAAAACAAAAGAAGTAAAGAAAAAAAATTTAGTGTAAACTAATGATTACAGAAAAATTGAATTACGATTACAAGGAAAAATTGAATAACAATTACACGGAAATGAAATACACTTACACGGAAATGAAACAAAAAATAATAACAGTCACCTACGGTCGTTAAAAAGATATTCCGACGGACCGGTATCTCTAACGGAAAACTAACTATCGTTTTTTAGAGAGAAGGTGAGGCAGAGTATTTTTTCTTTCTTGTGTATTTCGTAGCTGGAATGAGTGGAGTGAGAGCTCTTTATATAGGGGAGAGGTGAGGAATCAAACCATTCAGAAACGTCCCCATTAAGTCCCATGATTACCTCCCGTAATTGACTTGATCGGGTTGACGATTTTGATTGGCTTTTACCCTCCACGTTTTTTTATATTCTGTAACAGCTTTGACTTTGATATTCCGCGTGTTGACTATCTCCTTGTAACAGCTGCTGGAATATTCTTATGCTTTAACGCGTGCGTGATTGGTGGAGACTTGTCTCTACGTTTGAGTTTGAATTGTCAACGACCACTATAAGAGCTGGTAGGAAATTCCAGCCTTTTTGACTCCCCAAACTCCCCAACTCCCCAACTCCCCAACTCCCTTACGAGCCCACGGCCCACGGCCCACGCCCCAAGCCCCACGCCGTCGCCGGTGCCGGGCCAGGCGGGCGGGTGGTGGTGGTGGTGGTGCGCGCGTGTGGGGGCTTCCTTGTTCCCTTTTAGCTTCCATAGTGACTAGCTCTTGTGATAAGAATACATAGGTGAGTTTATTTAAGTAGATAAACTTTTTTACTCACCTCCTATGTGGGACAAAAACATTCACAAAAGTAGTCTTTTCCACTTCTCAAAGGGAATGGGAAGAGTCTTAGTTAATCCTCTATATCAATCTAAGTCTCTTCCGCTTCTCCTAAAAGAACATGATCGGATTAACGTTTATACATTTAAATTAACAAATATAAAGCATCAATCCAACAATGTATCGATAAACAATGAAAGAGAAGTCCAGGAAAATTGTGAGCTCCATACTTTATGACGTTGCATAAAACTTAAGAATTGATTTTCCTACAAGTCTTTTGAATCTCGCCCTTGGATCCGGTCAAAGGTGAAATATTTCCCATCTTAACCATGGATTTGGAGAGGAATTTTTGTAGTGAATTCAAAAACTTCCAACAAGTATCCGGCCAGCTTACAACTTGTACAACTTCGGGTGCAATTGTTGTAGTGAATCCAAAAACCAGCTTCTAAATAGTCCAACACTGAATATTCCTGCAAATTTGCGAGAAACACAAGAGAAGAATCACATTAGTTTGAGGCTCAGAATTAGTCTCATCATTGGCTTCATTTTAGCCTCAGATTTTAGAATCTTCATTGGCCTTATAAGTTATAACCTTAGGGACCTTGGTGTCGACTAGGGTGTGATAAAAGATGATAAAAATAATTGCAAAAATAGACACCCTAGCCTAGCACGGTTCTGCAAGTATACAGGACGTATGCAAGTTTTAGTGAATTAGTAAGATTCGTTCCTCAGAGACTACGAAGGTTAGGAAGAATTTATGCAAATATTCTAGTGCAGATATTGGAAGCTAGAACAAATAATATGCAAAGAAATAAAAGAAAATAGATTGTTGTTGATTTTAAAATAAGACAATTAAACTAAGAATTTAAAGACACAAAATTAAATAAAAGAGAGAAGCAAATAGTATGAAAGTTTAGCTCGAGATATTAGCAAGTAATCCCCACTAGTTTTGGTTATTCTATCGTTTAAGGGTGAATCATGTAATATGAAATAATCAGGATTCTAAATTCTCATACCTTAGACCTTGAGAGCGACTAAAGGGGCTACGGACACACCACGAGGCAGGCTAAACCTAGGGTTATCAAATGCTACTAAGGCCCCAAGTAATTCAATTTCAAACATGGTGATAGTGGTGAAAGCATACCCTAATGATTATCTAGTTAGGTTGATTTGTCAGGTCTAAACCTTATTCTAGACGTTATGTGGTGTTTCAATAATTAGACACCCGGTTAAGGTGATCATCTAACTACTATTAAGGTAATCCTATACTCGTGCACTAGCAAGGAAAACAGTCATTAAATCAAAACACATAAATTGAACATAAAACATGAATTCAAATTAAATACCGTAGTATCCCAAATCAGATAGAAAAACTAGGGTTCATACATATATGCTAAATCTCAAGCTAAAATTATTTAGTTCATACTAATGAAAGAAAAAGAAGAAATTACAAATTTAAAGGTTTAAGAAGACATGAATTGGTGTTTAGCTCCTTCCAGACTTCTTCTCTTGTGTTGCAGCTTCCTCTTGGCTTAAGGGTTTGGCCAAGGATGATTTTCTTGTGATAAGAGGTTGTATTTATAGGGTATAGGAAGCCCTAATTCGTTTTCTTGAAGGAGAAGGTAAGTAATGGACTCCAAGCCCAACTCAAATTCGTAACCCTAAAATATAGAATCACCCTCGTTTTTGTTTTGGTCATAACAGCTTAAATACGTATCTGTTTGACGCGTATGAGTAGTCGAAATTCATCGTCTCGGAAAGATATTTAACTTTTCTCTCGATGATTCTTCCAAATTCCTCACCGATTTTGAGATATAAGCCAATTTGTGGTCGTGGGTGGTGAAATTCATATTTATTTGGCAGTTTTATCTTTCGATACTTTAGCTTTTGTTTCCTTATCTCCATTTTCCATGTTTATCCTCTTTCCTTTAGCTCTTAGAATTAACTTGGACTCTAATTAATTACCATATATCTTTAAAGCTTCACACTAAATAAACAATTAAACCCAATATGTTCTAAAAATAATAAATAATTAATTCAAGACACAAAATAGGAAAGTGTACTAAATCATGATAAAATCGACCTATACTCTAATAAATACACCTAAAATGATGTATCCAACTAGGATTAAATCATGACAAATGGGGAGACATCAAGACCCCCAACTCAAAGTTGTATCGTCCCGATACAATAAAAATAAAGAACAGTAGGGTAGTCAACAAGAAGAAGAAGTAGGAGGAGAATAAGAACATAACACAATGAATGATCCTAGAGCATAGTATCTAAAAAGTCTCATGTAGTGATGCTCAAGAAATAATGCACAAGTATACTTAATATACACATAATCAACATTCCATAAATTCAAGTCAAGATTAATTTCGCAATGCCAGAAGGAGAGGTCTTAACTTAGTTCGTGCTAATGGCTATAGGTTGTTCATATGTCCTAATATAGCATCCAATGATCCACTCACCTACTACCTAATAGCTTAATTGCTTCTCCACCAAGTAGTTAGAAATTTTAAGGTCTTTGGTTATAACGGGGCTTAGGGACAATGTGGTATATTTGGACAATGAAAAAGTGAGATTTTGGCTCTCTCCTCACATTCCATCAACGAATCGCCCTAGAGTTTGAGTTTTCACACGAAGATGTTCTCACTCCACCCAATTTTTGATGCTTTTGATGGGCATCCCCAATAATCCCAAAGAAAACCTTTTCCATGATGACAAACAAATTCCACTTTGCCGGTCCGAATATATATTCTTTTCATATCAATTTTTTCTTTTGTATAGCTATGACTCTCTTTTTGATGTTCGAGATATCACGCTATTTTTTTCATATATATTTTTTTCTTTTCAAGTCATGCTTTTCAGCTTTTTTCATTCACTATTACCACGGCAAAGGGTTACAATAATAACTTTTTCATCATCAATAAAATCACAATTACAATTTCCCAAACTCAATGTTCCCTAATGATGAAACCCACCACCACAAACTCAAGCTCTAAAAACGACTTGTCTCAGGTTTTGCGATTCGAGTGCGGGTCATATAGATAAGTCCTACAAACTAAGGGTATGGATTATAATGTGGTTAAATAAAAGGCTTTAGAAAGGCTCAGAGGGGCTAAGACGGATAAATAATAACAATAATCAAATAAAAGGGTGAGAAGGTCAAAAGGCTTCAAGTGGATTCAATATGAAAATACTGCCTTATTCATTTTTCTAAACTACCGGATTTTGTTACTTT
Source organism: Nemophila menziesii (assembly GCA_029959085.1). Classification (NCBI taxonomy): domain Eukaryota; kingdom Viridiplantae; phylum Streptophyta; class Magnoliopsida; order Boraginales; family Hydrophyllaceae; genus Nemophila; species Nemophila menziesii. The sequence goes on from JARWIR010000005.1 coordinate 32,038,970, forward strand.
TTCACTACTAGTTCATAGACAAGCGGGTTTTCAACTAATTTCAAACTTCACATTCTACACACCAAATAACTCTCCCTAAGTTTCAACGTAACTTCTTAGCATTGCTCATTAACTAGTCTATCTTTTATTTCCTGTTTTCATACATGCATACTAAACATATTTGTAACATCTTTCAAAAACATACTACTTACTATCATTGACCTGATAAAATCATGCTCAAATAGGACATTCAACATATTCTATGCCTATTTCAACCCAAAATTTTTGAATTTTATGCAAAAAAACAAAAAGGAAGATGAGGACAACGAATCCCCACCCCCAACTCAAAAGTGATTCGTGTCCCCACGACTCGAAAAAGACTCAAGAAAGAAATAAAATTTAAAATTAGCACACATATTGCACATAAAGAAATGGTAGGGAAGAAAGAAAACATACTCTTCGAGGCTATTGCCTCGCCTTATCGACCAAGTGTTTCTCCTTCACCCAACTTCTTATTCGCTTTCCAATTAAGACACGTGATCATAGTAGGATATTGCATTAAATAACGAGATAGGAGAGACCGAAAATCGCATCACCTCCTCATAGATCAACTGTGCCATGTCTTCTTCTTCTCCTCTCAGAATACAATTCACAAAGATAGCGTTTTTTAGAACGCTTTACCATGAACGTAGACCAACCCAATCTTTCCGAATCTCCAAGAATCTTCTTGCATTCTCCTTTACCAATTTCTTCATCAACTACTCTCTCATAAGCAAAAGGTAGTTCATTTAATTGTTTCTCTACAGAAGCTATCATGGTCATTGAAGCTTTCTTTTTTCTTCGGGTGTAGGACCTTTGAATTGGAGATGTTGTGTTATTTTCTTCACAAAAGTTGGAAACTTTTTTCCCATTGAATCAAACACAGCTAGCTCACCTCTCTTTACAATATCTCTTTTACCCTTTGTGTGGAACTAGCACTTTTCTTACTTGATTTCTTCTCAATAGAACCCAATACCTTTATTTTCTTCATCTCCCTCTTAGTAGATAACGTTTATGTTCTCTTAATCATCTCAATTGACCCCCAACTCAAAGCTTTAACCACTCTTGAAATTTGAAACTCTTGATTATTGGTTGAACAAGCTTTATTTGGGTTAGAAAAGGTGTTTTGATGATGATTCTTTATATGGGTAAGATGGATTCTTGATGGATTGGCATGGATCTAAGAAATTGTAGGATGAATTTATGAATTTTAGGCTTTTGATTCTTGGATTCAATGTGTTTTGGTATGATATGGGTGGTTGAATCTTTTTTGTAATGATGTGGAGAAAGGATTGGATGTGTTTTTATGGTGATTGGGTAGTGTTTTGATGTTTAGGGAAGGTTTGATGAAGCTTCAAAGGAGTTGGGAGAGGTTTGGGGAAGAAAGAGAGGCTTAAGGATTGTAAAATTCGTGATAGATCAATCTCCTCTTCCTTATAACCTGAAAAACGCAATTTTTCTCTCTCCAGCGGTGTCGTGCGGTATACCGGCGGTATGGCCTGGTATACCAGAGCTACTGCTCTTTGAAATTCATGCTTCGATAAAAAACACGTGTTGCAAACACGTGGGATCGGGTTTTGGTCTGTCCGGTACCGGAGGAATGGCCAGGTATACCGGAGTTGCTGCTCTTTGAAATTTAACTCTCTGCCATGAACACGTGACTAGTACCCTTGGGCTCGTGTTTCTGACCTGCGGTATACCGCCGGTAAGGCCCGGTATACCAGTGGCAGGTCAGAATATGCCCAAAAAATTCCGTTTTTCTCTCAGACTCGATTTCTTTAACACCTGAACATCAAAAACAATAATACCTTTCTCAAATATGCAATATCAACTAAAAATAACTAAACTAAACATGAATCAAAAACCTAAAAACGTAAAAATTGCGGGTTGTCTCCCGTATAGCACTTTTATTTAATGTCTTTTAAAGTTAGACGTGTTACCTCGGTCATGGGTTGCGAAATTTAAATCCCTTACCTCTAACTCCCACGAACTTCTCAACTCTATTCTTCGTAATCATGGATGGTGTCATCCAAGATTTTGTGGGTAAAGGTGTGTCTGGTAACTTGATAGCGTTACACTCCCCTGGTGATCCACTCATATCCTCAATTTCTAAGCTTCGTTTGTTAGAGATATTGTCCTTCATGAATTTAAGATATTTTGGTATTCTATTGAGAGCTTCTACAAACGGTATGTTAATCTCTAACTTGTTCACAATGTCAAGGAACTTTTGGAAGTCTTTTTTGTTGTTCTTCTTCTTGACACGTGATGTGAATGGTGGAGGAGGACGTGTATTGGTTACCACTGGGCTCTCTTTCTTTTCTGGTGTCTTCTCTGGGACACTCTTTTGTTCAATTACCTCTTCCACCTGGTCTTTAATTGTTTCTTCAACCACTTTTTCAGGAATAGGGGTTGGTTCTGGTTCTACTCTAGGCGGAGGTAATTGTTTTCCACTTCTTAATTCAATTGCACGACAAGCATAATCTTTTGGAGCAATAGTATCACTTGGGAGTTGCCCTTTTGGCCTGTTTTGAAGTGTACTCGCTATATGTGACAGTGTATGCTCGAGATTCTTGATTACCTTGGACTGGGTTTGGATTCTTTGATGGCTCATCTTCATCTTTTCTTCAACTACTTTCATCATGCAGCCATACTTGAATTCAAACTCGAAGGTTCCTTTTGTATAGCTTGTTTCATTGAATATTGAGGTGGTTCCATATAAGCTTCTGTGTAAATTGGCGCTTCTTGATAAATTTCTTTATGGATCGGAGCTTCTTGATAGATAGGTTGTGGTGGATAGTAAGATTGAGGTCGAGGTTGATAATAAGTCTCTTGATTTCCGACCCAATTTTGATTTTGTGGGGGCTGATAATTAGCGTAACTTCCTTGAGGATGATGATAACCATTATAATAATGGTTTCTTTGATGAGATACGAAGGAAATCGAAGTTATATTATTCATTCAATTCTCCCACGAATGGTTTCTTGCTCCACGACCTGGACATAAAGGTAAAGTATGTACTAGATTCACCTGAGCTATTGTTCGTGCTTGTTCTTGTAATTCCTTGAGTTGTTGGTTTAACTCTTTGAGCCTTAGATATTCTAAGGTCTCTTCTTGTTTTTCTGATTCAATCAGCCAACTTCTCTCAATCTCGATAACTTTCTCCATAATATTTTCAGCTTCTACAGGATCTAATAATACGAAACCTTTATCTCCTAACAAATCTGCTCTTCTTCTGGACACGTTATTGAGTCCTCTATAGAACATGGTTAATGAATATTCTGGCGATGATACATGGAATGGACATCTCGCCTTCATCTCTTTAAAACGTAACCATGCTTCACCAACACTCTCTCTGTCTTCCTGCATAAATTTTTCAAGCTCCAACATACCTTTTAATCGTCTACTAACCGAATAGAATCGATCTAGGAATCTGGATTGAAGCTTGTCCCAATCTGGAATAACATTAGGGTGTTGGGTATCTTACCAATCGCTTGCAATTCCGGTCAAAAAGAACTGGAACATAATGTAATACATCTGCTCCTTTGTAACGCCTCTTGTGATATAAGCGTCACAAATCTGCAAAAATTTCTGAACATACCGAACCGGATCTTGTTGTGCAGCACCGCTAAATTGTCCACGATTTGCAAACTGCGCTATCATCCCTGGATATCGTCTGAATTTAGCGGCTTGGATTTCTGGAGTGCGGATTCCTCGTGGTTGCACTCTGAATGAGATGGGAAGATCAAATCTCCTTTGGCTCACCATCTGTGAAAAACCTGTAAAACAAAACTAAAAAGAAAAGCATAAAATAGAACTAACTAAAATAAAAGCACTAAATAAATGCACAAGGAGTAACAATGTAGTCCCCGGCAGCGGCGCCAAAAACTTGGTGTCGACTAGGGCGTGATAAAAAGATGATATAAATAAGTGCAAAAATAGACACCCTAGCCTAGCACGGTTCTGCAAGTATACGTCCTTCTGCAAGTATACAGGACGTATGCAAGTTTTAATGAATAAGTAAGATTTGTTCCTCAGAGACTACGAAGGTTCGGAATAACTTATGCAAATATTCAAGTGCAGATATTGGAAGCTAGAACAAATAATACGCAAAGAAATAAAAGAGATTATTGTTGATTTTAAAATAAGACAATTAAACTAAGAATTTAAAGAGAGAAGCAAATAGTATGAAAGTTTAGCTCGAGATATTAGCAAGTAATCCCCACTAGTTTTGGTTATTCTATCGTTTAAGGGTGAACCATGTAATATGAAATAATCAGGTTTCTAAATTCCCATACCTTAGACCTTGAGAGCGACTAAGGGGGCTACAGACACACCACGAAGCAGCCTAAACCTAGGGTTATCAAACGCTACTAAGGCCCTAAGCAATTCGATTTCAAACATGGTGATAGTGGCGAAAGAATACCCTAATGATTATCTAGTTAGGTTGATTTGTCAGGTCTAAACCTTATTCTAGACGTTATGTGGTGTTTCAATAATTAGACACCCAGTTAAGGTGATCATCTAACTACTGTTAAGGTAATCCTATACTCGTGCACTAGCAAGGGAAACAGTCATTAGATCAAAACACATAAACTGAACATAAAACATGAATTCAAATTAAATACCGTAGTATCCCAAATCAGATAGAAAAACTAGGGTTCATACATATATGCTAAATCTCAAGCTAAAATTATTTAGTTCATACTAATGAAAGAAAAAGAAGAAATTACAAATTTAAAGGTTGAAGAAGACATGAATTGGTGTTTAGCTCCTTCCAGACTTCTTCTCCTGTGTTGCAACTTCCTCTTGGCTTAAGGGTTTGTCCAATGATGATTTTATTGTGATAAGATGTTGTATTTATAGGGTATAGGAAGCCCTAATTCATTTTCTTGAAGGAGAAGGTAAGTAATGGACTCCAAGCCCAACTCAAATTTGTAACCCTAAAATATAGAATCAGACCCGTTTTTGTTTTGGTCATAACACCTTCAGTACTTATTTGTTTGACGCGTATGAGTAATCAAAATTCATCCTCTTGGAAAGATCTTTAACTTTGCTCTTGACCGTTCTTCCAAATGCCTCACCGATTTTGAGATTTAAGCCAATTTGTGATTGTGGGTGGTGAAATTCAGATTTATTTGACAGCTTTATCTTTCCATACTTTAGCTTTTGTTTCCTTATCTCCAATTTCCATGTTTATCCTCTTTCCTTTACCTCTTAGAATTAACTTGAACTCTAATTAATTACCATATATCTTTAAAGCTTCACACTAAATAAACAATTAAACCCAATATGCTCTAAAAATAATAAATAATTAATTCAAGACACAAAATAGGAAAGTGTACTAAATCATGATAAAATCGACCTATACTCTAATAAATACACCTAAAATGATGTCTCCAACTAGGATTAAATCATGACAAATGGGGAGACATGAGACCTGTTAAGGGGTAAGGGACTAATCTTACAACTTACAAGAAACAAATATCAACTCAATAGTTTCCAACTCAACCAATTATTCACCTAATATTACTCATTCATTAATATTCAATCATAACTTAATCATTGTTATATGGTCAAATGAATTGGGAGATGCATACTAAATTGTGTTGATTAAATATGTTAACTTGTAAGTTATAAGAATTCAGCTATATACCTTAGGTTATTAGTTTCTAACTTGTTAAAGTAGAGTCTTGCGAGGACTCACTTAACTCGTCTAAGCCAAAATAACCTGCAAGGGGGTTGGTGGAGTTGTAATATCAATAATAATCTCATTTTCAGTCTCCATTATTCTGCAAACAACACAACAAATAGATGTTAATACTCGCAATAACACAATAAACTAAACTAAACAACTAATACATGATTTGTTTAAGTGTTAATCAAATACATCTTGAATGAAATCACCACTGATTTCATACAAGATGTATTTGATTAACACTTAAACAACCATGTATTAGTTGTTTAGTTCATTTCTTATGAACACTTGAACAAATAAGTGAAATAACTTAAGATTTGTATGATTGCTTAAGTATATTACACTTAAACAATCATACAAAACTCAAGTTATTTCACTTATTTTTTTAAGTGTTCAAAGTAAATTGAAATGATCAAGTGTTAAACACTAGAATACTTTGTGTAATCACCACTGATTTCACAAAGTATTCAAGTGTTTAACACTTGTTCATTTCAATATTCTTTAGTCTATATAAGAATAAAGGTTACTCAATTGGAACTTGACTGAAATCACCACTGATTTCATCCAAGTTTCAAGTGGTTAACCTTTATTCTTACAAAGTTATAAATTTATAATGGAAATGAAAACTAAGTGCAAGAAAGGTAAGTAAATACCTGTAAAGTGTAAATGGAGTAACAAATCAAGTTTTAAACCATCAAATCCAGAACAGGTCCATTAAGTTTAACAACAATTGCAAGATCATGCAAGTAAATCAAGGGATCATTCTATTAGCCAATATTCAAACCTCAAATGAAAACTAAGTACACAACATTATTCTGTAAACAAGAAAGCTTAGTAATTACCTTTAAGTTGAGTAACAAAGCAAGAAAACGTCCAATACCAACATCAAGTGAACAATAGCGAGACCATGAAAATAAACAAGGTAAACAATCTATTAGCCAATATCAATTATCAAATGAAATTATAACTAATCACAAATTCCATAAATATTATTCAAAAAACACTTAGAATCTCAAATCAGTTTCGAGTTACGAATTGAAAAACCAGAAAATCCTTCAATAAACCAATTATTTGTTTCTAAACCATAACATTTACACAAACAATCGATTAAAATTCAACCGGAATTACAGAAACTCAAAACACACACCTTAGGGTTTCGAAAGGGTCTTTTAATGGATAATAAGCCACCGCCGTGTCATAAATAGGCTTCGTCATCCTCCAACCCACAGACTAAAGCTCTAACCATGGTTAGATGATTAAACCCAGAACCCAAAGGACGAGCTTTATCAGAGTAATAAATGCGACCCATAAAAATAGGTGAAAAGAGTTTAATGCGGTGTACAATATCGCTCAAAAATGCCGGCGAGATTTGATGGGGAAGGAGAAGAGCAGGGCTATGCCGTAGGGTTTTCGAGAGAAATCAGAGAGAAGAAGAGAGAGTAATGTGAGTTCGGTGAGAGAGAGGTAAGATGACTTTTCGAGTAACAAAAGGGAAAACCCAAAGGGCGGAAATGAATAGTGTATGCAATACGCTCACCCCTTTGGATTTTTAATTAATTATTCATATATATTCCTTATATATAAAAAAATGAAATGGGCGGGTTGGGTTCGGTTTTACGCGGGTTTGGCTTTGCCAAACCCATCAACCGGCCCAATACCCTAAAAAATTATTATTTTGGCCCAATGAGTTCGGGTGGGGCTCGGTTTCGGTTTTTTCGGGCCCGGTTTGGGTCGGTTGCGGGTTTGGGTTCCGGTTGTGCACCCCTACAACGATCTAACTTGATTCACTAATCATCTACGCCAACGATCTGTCTTCATTCATTTATCCAGCATATGACTTTCCAAATTCTCCTAATTACATTGCATTATTTTGATACGCGTAGTCTATATCCATTGAATATATCAAGTTTAATTATCAACACTCCCCCTTAAACTTGATGCTCCCATTCCAAGACGACTCTTCAACTTCTCGAACACGTCTTTTCTTAAAGGCTTTGTGAAAAATGTCTACTATTTGATCATCGGTCTTCACATATTTGACTTGAACCTCCTTCTTTGCAATACATTCCCTGATGAAGTGAAAACGAGTATCGATGTGTTTACTTCTATCATGAAATACTGGATTATTTGCTAAGGCAATTGCTGACTTGTTATCAACATGAATATATGTTGATTCAACTTGATTAAATCCCAACTCCTTAAGCAGATTTCTTAGCCAAAGTGCATGACACACACTAGATGTTGCATCCACGTATTAAGCTTCACATGTTGACAATGTGACAATTGGCTGCTTCTTTGAAATCCAGGTGAAAGCCGATTCACCAAAGTAGAAAACAAAACCTGTTGTACTCTTGCGATCATCAATGTCTCCTGCCCAGTCACTATCGCTATATCCTACCAACTTCAAATTTCCAGAATTAGGATATAAAATTCCATGATCTATAGTACCTTTAATATATCGAAGAATCCTCTTTGCTATTTTAATATGATAGATGGTCGGGTTCTCCATAAAGCGACTAACAAGACCAACAACATACAGAATATCTGGTCTAGTGCAGGTTAAGTACCTTAGGCTTCCAATCAAGCTTTTGAATAAGGTTGGATTGACTAGTTCACAACCTATATGCCTAGATAACTTCTCACCTACATCAATTGGGGTGCTAATTGACTCGCAATTCTCCATTTTGAATTTCTTCAGAACTTCTTTGGCATAACTTTCTTGACAGATGAAAGTTCCCTCATCACTTGGTTGCACCTCAATCCCAAGATAATAAGACATCAACCCAATGTCTGTCATCTCAAACTCCTCAGTCATTTCTTTCTTAAATGAGGAAATCATTGCATCATTGTTTCCTAAAAATATTAAATCATCGACACAGAGACAAACAATTAAGATATCGCTTTTTTCATTTGTCTTGACATAGAGCGCATGCTCGTGTGGACATTTATTGAACCCCTTCTTTTGGAAATGTTGATCTATGCGACTATTCCAAGCCCTAGGGGCTTGCTTCAATCCATATAAGGACTTTTCTAATTTTAACACCTTATTTTCACGCCCTTTAACAACATATCCTTCTGGTTTCTCTATGTACACCTCCTCTTCAAGGTTTCCATTCAAGAATGCTGATTTAACATCCATCTGATAAATCTTCCACTTCTTTTGTGCTGCCAAAGAAATAAGAAATCTGATTGTCTCTAATCGAGCAACATGGGCAAAGACTTCGTCATAATCAATCCTTGATCTTTGTTTGTAACCCTTTACCACAAGCCTTGCTTTGTACCTTTAAATTTCTCCTTTTGAATTTTTCTTGATTTTGTAAACCCACTTTACACCGATGGTTTTGTGCTCCGTAGGCAAAGTAGTCAGCTCCCAAGTTTTATTTTTTTCGATAGCGAAAATCTCTTCATTCACGGCGTCTCTCCATTTGTTACTTATACTTGCTTCCTCAAAACTTATAGGTTCAGTATCCGCAAACAAACAAAATAGATCTGAGTTTTGATTTAGATCATAAATCTCTTGCAATTATCTCGTCTTTTGGGGGTGTTCACTTCTAGAACTTTCTCCTTCTGACGAGGATGGACTCGATGAAGGTGGAGTAATTAGCTCCTCTTGCTCATTCTCTTCATCGTCACTACTTTCCTCGTTCGGTTAGAAAATAAATTTTTCATTTTCTTGTGAACTCCATTCCCACGAACTTCTTTCATCAAACACAACGTCTTGACTAGTTCTTCTCGTCTTCTCAATAGGATTATACAATTTATAACCGTTCGATGAATGATCATACCCTACAAAGATAAACTTTTGACTTTTATCTTCCAGCTTCTTCCGCTGCTGCATGTGTGCAATGCTTCCAAAGACTCTCAAATGTGATATTATCGGCTTGTATCCACTCCAGACCTCTTGGGGGGGTTATCTTTGATGCTTTTTGTTGGACACGATTCGAGAGATACACAGCACAATCAACAGCCTCAACCCAAAACTCTCTTGGAATTTTTTTACTGTTCAACATGGACCGAACCATATTTATAATTGTTCGATTCTTTCTTTCCATAACTCCATTTTGTTGTGGTGAATATGGAACACTGAGAGTTCTACAAATACCATTCCTATTGCAAAACTCCTTGAATTCATTTAATGTGAACTCTCATCCTCGATCAGATCTCATAGCCTTGATATGATAGCCACTTTGTTTTTCCACGAGTGCTTTGAACTTTTGGAAAGCAGAGAATACCTCAGATTTATTCTTCAAAAAGTAAACCCTGGTCTTCCGACTATAGTCATCAATAAATAGAAGAAAATATATATTCTTTCCAAATGAGGCAGGATCGATTGGCCCACATACATCAGCATGAATTAACTCCAATGGTTGTTTTGCCCTTGACATAGATTCCTTAGGAAAAACTCTTTGATGTTGTTTTCCAACAAGACATCTTTCACATATTTGATCTGGTTGATCAATTTGAGGTAATCCTTTTACCATAGACTTAGACGACATCGCTTTTAATCCATCAAAGTTGAGATATACGAGCCTCAAATGCCACAGCCAGGATGGATTTACATAACATGACTTTAAACACTTTGCTCCATCATGGTGGATGTTCATTATGAACATCTGATTGCTAGTCATTGGAACTTTTGCAATTAAGATCCTGTCACCACTTTTCAAATAGAGACTCTTGTCCTCTAACTGCATAGTGTGGCCTTTCTCCAATAACTGACCCATACTCAAGATATTTGTTCCTGGAACAAAATAAACATTAGAAATAAACTAATTTTCACCATTCTTTAATCTGATCATGATTTTTCCTCTGCCTTTGATTGAAGTTTTTGACATATCACCAAAAGTTATATTACCACTTACAGATTCATCCATCTCGGCGAACATATTTTATTTCCACACATATGATTACTTGCACCTGTATCGAGGTACCATTCAGATTTGTTCTCTTCATTCGATGCCTTGTACGCCAATAAAAGTGTCTCATATTCTTTTTTCTCTTCAGTAAGATGAGCTTTTTATTTTTCTTCTTGAAGTCCATCATAACACTCATATGAATAGTGTCCAAATCTATGACAATAGTAGCACTCTATAGATTTCTTGTCTTGTTGTTTATAGAATCCTCCTCTTCCTCGTCCTCTAGTCGATTTAGACTCGACTTTTGCTTTATTTTTGTACCATGTGGATTGACTACCACGGCCTCTACCATGTCCTCGACCACGCCATCCTTGGTTACTTGTATTACCATCATTTTTAATATTCATTTGCTTGCAAAGCTTGGTAGATTGGCTCTTTTATCCTCCTTTTTATCTTTTCTTCATGGACTTGTAATTTTCCTGTTAACTCGTCAACAGTCAAGGTTTCCAAATCATTGGACTCCTCGATAGCTACAACAACGTGATCAATCGATCTAAGAATATTCTCAACCATACGATTTTCTAGTAAATCTTCAACCTTTCATTTGAAGATGATTTACCATTGCGTGAATTCATGATACATAATCTAAAATTGACTTTGTATCCTTCATTTTCAAAGATTCAAACTCACCTCGAAGACTTTGGATACGAACCTTCGTCATCCTATCAATTCTTGTGTTATCTTCTCAAAGATGGAATCATCAACACTCAGTTGAATGAGAGAAAGAGCCTTTTGATCTTTCACTCGGGCATCTTTTGCAGCCTTCTTTTGGGCTTGGCTAAGAGCATCCAGACCCTCTAGTTCAACATACTCTTCTTCAATGGCATCCTACGCATCTCGTCCACCAAGATATGCCTTCACTTAAATGCTCCACCTCTCGTAATTACTCTTTGTTAGTTTTGGAAATGGCATGCCTCCACTTACTGTTGCCTATCAACCAGGCTTTGATACCAATTTGGTTGGAAGCTGATAGAAAAAAAATTATAGAGGGAGATAAATATATGAAGAAGTACTAGACAGGATATTAAACTTTAACTCTGGTTTTCCTTAACACTTTTTTTCTTTCTGATCAACTAAAATGCTACTACTATTTATACTAGTAGAATACTAAAGACACTATATAGATACTTAGAATATACACATAAACTCTTGACCTTCAAGCTACTTAGAAGTCTAACGATCTGTCTTGATTCACTGGTCATCTAGGCCAACGATCTGTCTTCATTCATTTATCCAGCAGACGACTTTCCAAATTCTCCTAATTACATTGAATTATTTTGATACGCGTAGTCTACTATGCTGTAGATCTCGGTTTCGCGGCCTAGGCGGTCGACCGAGGCCTAGCGCCTAGGGGGATTATATGGGGCATAGGAAAAATTATACAGTTTTGAATCCCGCTATGTAATTTTGTACATTTAGTAATATATATGTAATAATTATAGCAATTTTAACCATTTAAGTCATAAAATTCATCTAACAACACCATAGTAAATATAAAAATACTAAATATTAAGTTATAATATCAATTAAAGAATTCTCAAAAATAAGAAAAATAACAAGAAGGACTATGCTAGCATGTTTTGCCATTAATCGACATCTAGGCGGCCATTAATCGGCGCCTAAACGGGCTAGGATCCTATTCTATGGTGACTAAGGCGCTAGGCAAAAACGCTAAAGATTTAATTAGGCGTAAGCGAATGAGGGGGGAGTTGACGCCTACGTAGCGCCTCGGCGGGGAGATCTACAGCATAGGTAGTCTATATCCATTGAATATACAAGTTTAGAGAATTGCTCAAAGAATATCTCATTATTCCCAAGATATATTTTCACTAATTCTAGTGATGCTTGACTCTTAGTTACGAGAACTTGATCAGAACTCAAAAGTCCCTAATATGATACAAGTTCTTGAAAAGTAGCTGTTATCGAAGTTGAACTGGCTAACAAAATTCAAGAAGAATACGTTTTGGTCACCACGAGATCTTGGAAACCTATTGAGCAATTGAGCTGCATATGACTGATCCAAGGTATTGTCAGGTTGCCCATTACCTGATTAGTTGCATAGCCTCTGCCTGAAGCTTGTGCATCTTGAGTTTCCAATTGTGTGACTATCTACAAGACACAATTATCACATATTAATCACTGTTCATTGTGGGTGTTAAGAATCACATGGTTATATCCTAAAATTACCAGATTGCTCTATAAGGTCAACAAAATTGAGCCCTTGTAGCTTATATTTAGTAAGAATGGTCTGAAAAATGTTATTTAGAGCCGAAATATTGTTATTGGAACCACTCAAGGTAGCCCCTCTCACTACAAGAAAAAGTATCTTTAGCGGCAAAAATTTTAGCACAAAAATTCTTGATTTTGCCGTTAATAGCCGCTACTTGTTCACCCCTATAAGTTCGTCTCTAAAGACACCTTTTGTAGCAAATTATTTATTTTTACCTCTATTGACCTTATTTTTAGCGACAAATATTGCCGCTAAAAATAATTAGAGGTCATTTTGGTGTTGTCGGAATAAATCTTACTGGTTAAAATATCATTAAAGACCATTTTTTAGTGTTGTCGCAATATGTATATGTCTCTAATAATACTATTTATTGTGGTGTTTAGAGTCTCTTCTTCCCAGTGGAACCTCCCAACTTGGCCCACCAGAATGTAAGTATACTAAGAAAGATATTATCAGAATCGTCTTGCTTTCGATATGCTCCCAATGTGATTTTGCTTCGTTATAAAAGAATTTTATATGTTATTATTACTTGGTAAGTATCTTACTAGAACTATAGAATCCCTTGCATAAAGAGCCATAATATCATCACAAGAGACAGTGTGAGGGGCACGCTTTCCCCAGGGCAGATTTAATCTCATCAATGACTTCAAAACCACGTGTTGAATTCCTGTTAGGGTTTGATCTCTTTTCGCTGGTTATGCTACCAGAATTGTTCAAGAGTATGGACCCAAAATCACATGCTTTAGTGATTGAAGAGCCAAATAAAGTAGACACTGAGAGCACTTTCGTGTTAAAGAACGTGGTCAGTTTAGAGCATGAAAGGACCACCAAGAAATCTGTTACGACCGGAATACTTGACGCCAACACTAAGTGTTCGGGTGAACCCCACTCAATGTGTGATAAGGAGAAAATAGTAGACTATAAAGATATTTTTTTAAATAATAGAAATCCATCGGTTGGAAAGGAACTCAAGGATGGAGAAATGTTACAACTTTTAGAGACGGATGTTCTAACAATGGAGCAGACTTTTGGATTCTCTCTTATAGGGTATGTAGCCGGAAAAAAATCCCCGATATTGAAGATATTAGAAGGATCATAAAGGTATGGAATGATGAGTGTAAAGTAAGAAAACACCCTTCCGGATGGTTAATATTCAAATTCGAAAAGAATGAAGATAAGAAGAATGCTCTCTCAAAAGGTTCGTTTTTTTCATATGGTCGTCTCCTTTTTCTCATGGATATCCCGGACTTTTTCGATTTTAGAAATCAGGAGATAAACAAGATTCCTACTTGGGTCATCTTGAGAAATCTCTAGGAACAAGTTAGAACGGATGAAGGATTAGCCAAGATTGCCTCGCAAGTGGGAAAGCCAATTCGAACGGATGGGATTACTTCGAAAAGTCAGGATATTAGTTACGCACGAGTCCTTATAGAGTTGGATTTGAGTAAGGATAGAAAGTTAAAAAATGGAATTTGAATCGCACATTAGGAAGAAGTATTGTGTTGTAGTGGAGTATGAAAATTTATCCCATATTGTTTAAAATGCAAACTTTTGAATATGAAAGTAGTTAGTGTTTTCATTTTATTAATAGAGAAAATAGAGTAAATAATAATAATGAGTTGTTAAAAAAAAGTAGAACAAATAATCAACTTTTGAGAAACAAATTAGCACAGCACATGATAAAGTGTTACTCCTATGGGACCCAACTCCATGTACTATAGTCTTCCAGCAGGTCCCTCAAATTCTAGTGCTGCAAAAGGTAACAATTCTTCTCGGCAAAAGGTTACTACAAAGTACAAACCCCGTCCAAAAAAAAAAAAAAAAGTTTACTACAAACCCGTCCAAAAAAAAAAAAAAGGTTACTACAAAGCAGGTGGTCTTTAATTCTTCTCGGTAGCAGCACAAACAAAAGGAAATTATTCCGGCGCTGCAAAAGGTAACTATTCCAGTGCTGAAGCAACAGGTGCAGCTTAAACTAAAACAGCTGCAGAAAATAAACATGACAGCTGCACCGGAAATTCCCACTGTAACAGCTTTTGCGCGACTCCAGTCCATCACTGCTGAGCCGAGGACCACCACTAATGTACCGCGTAACACCACAGCTCCACCACAGGTTCAGCAACTGCAAAGTACAGCAGTTCTAGACAGTGAAATAGTTGATTTCCAGCAGCAATTTCCCCCGAAAACTGTACAAACGACCCGAGAAAAATCGCTGGATCTTAATTCCGTCCGAAGTTAGATAGTAGTTGTGAGGTATGGGTTCGACTTCTCGCTCCGCCCCTATGGTAGTGTTCTCGGAAAACGAAGCGGTTAAACACGTGGAAGATCGGGAGATAGTAATTGAGGGTATAAAGGAGAGTCCTTTTGAGAAGGTTGTTAGTAAGAAAATGAAAAAACGCGAGACAAGTTATAAGAAGCTCACGCTTGCTAGACGTGAGTATGCGTGACAAAAGAAGCAATATTGGAAGGCAAAAAGCGCAAATAAAGGAAAACCCACCGAGTGTTCTTAATGATTATTACAACGTAGAATACAATAAGAGGCTAGAAGTAGTTGATCTTATAAGACGTAAAAATATTGATATTCTTGGTATTTTGGAGACGAAAAGTAATACGGTTCAAGTGGATTATTTTATTAATAGTATGCTTAGAGGATGGAAGAGTGTAAATAACTTTGATCTATAGAGAATTCTTGTCGTTTGGGACCCGGATAAGGTGTAAGTGGAGGTTATTGAGAGAACACCACAAGTCATTCATTACAAAATTGTGTGCAAGGTAACTTCTTTAAGCCTTTACACCACATTTATATATGGCTTGAATGATAAAGACTTGCGTAGGAATTTGTGGAAAAATCTTGTAGAATTTCCCGATACTTTTGATGATTCGTGCCTCCTTTTGAGTGTTTTTGATAATATGTTAGCTTCGAATGAAAGAATTAGAGGGAAAAGTGTAACAGTTGGTGATTTTGAGAAATTTGCGGAATGTTGAAATTGTTTGGGTCTTGAAGATTTTCAATATACCGGACAATTCTTTACTTGGGATAATGCTCATATCTCAAGGAAGATAGATCGGGTTTTGGGTAATCGGAAATTGGATGAATCCGATCACTATATTCAAGCGGAGTTCTTACCAAAATCGAGTGTATCCGATCATTCGCCTTGTGTGGTAAATATTTTCTTACAAATGTTAACAGAGTTGTTCTGTCCCGGTTTTTTAATATGTGGGTGGAGCTTGATAATTATAATTTAACGGTGGAAATTGATGGAATAGAACTGTTGTTTCAGGTACTAAACAATACATTCTTTGTCAAAAATTCAAGGTTTTGAAATTTGATTTGCGGAATTTTAATAAAGAACAGTTTTCTCATATTTCTGCAAGAGCCAAGAAAGCTAAGGAGGATCTTGAAAAGGCCGAGATAACTTTTCAACAAAACTTAACTAATGATTGTAGTTTTGATGTGTTAGTTTGGCTTCGAAATAAGGTGAGACTTCTTGAAAAACCCAAGATTAGCTTTCTTCAACAAAAGATAAGCTTGGCTATACTCTTAAAAGGGTTAAATGTTCATGGGCTTATGAAAAGTAAACAAAGGCGGATATTTATTCCTAATATTATTTGTGCTAATGGAGAATTATCAAATTCAAGTACCTAAGTGTATGAAGAGTTTATTAATCGTTTTCAATCTTTATTCGGAACAAAGGATACAAAATCTCATATTGAATCCGATGTTTTTAATTGGGGGAGTGTACTTTCACAAGAGTAAGGTGTTAAGTTGTGTAGAGATATTTGATGTCTCCTCTTTTGTTCTATTTATATGCCCTTAGGAGACATCATATTAGGTGATTATTTGGCTAATTCGATAGACTTTTAGTAATAATATGCAATATTTTATTTTCTCTCCTTAGATTTTAGTATTTTTGGTTTATTAAGCTTTTGCGCGTAATATGGTTTGTTTTAGTGAAAAGTTTGTAGGTTTCTAATACTAGCAAGGAGAGGAATCAATAATAGAAGTCATAGATCGTGTAAAGAAGGCAAAAACTACAAGAAATATCCCGAAGAGTTGACAAATTTGAGCTGAAAATATGGAAGGCTGATGGTAATTGCTGATTTCAAGACACTTAAAGATAGATTCAGCCTCTGAGTTATGAAGAGGATCCGTGCCTTATCGAGTTATGAAGAATTAGCAAGTTGAATGAGTCAATTCGGAGTTATATTGAGAACGTTACATCCGTTTTCGTGAAGGGTGTACAGCAGTTACGGGATTTTGGGCTTGAAGAGTGGAGTTGGGCCATTTAATATTTGATTTTTCTTTTAATTCAGCCCAAGTCCGAATTTAATAGTATATATATAGGTTTTTATAGACAATTCACTTTCTACAAAGTCAAGCATCGGAGAAAAAGACAGAAGCAAGGAAGAAGGAAAAAGCTAGAGCTGGAGACTTCAACATCTCCAAATCAACAACCATTCCAACATCATAATTAGGTTCTTTAATTTTATTCTCTTTCTGTTGAATATAAATTCTATTATTTTTATTTCTGTTTTTATTTTAATTTCAATTATGAGCTAAGTCTTTATTGTACGTGAGAATCGCAACATGGGTTGAACCCAATTTTGAATAATTAGTGTTTTCCAATTTGAAATTTTAATTTAAATTGAGTTTTTGTTCTTCGTTGGTTTTTACTTTGAACTTAATTATTATTTTTAGCGTCATGAACTAGAAATAAGTAATAGTACCTAGGCTATTCCATATAGTGGCGTATTGATCACCTTGACGGGTGGTTTGGGTATAGAACTAAGTAATCACTGATGGTATCTGCCAATATCCTTGACAGGCTTGACTACCCATTAGCAAATGAGGTAAGATTTAATCATCCGAAAGTGATTTTAATCACCCTGACGGGGTTTAGAAGACAGTAGGAGAGCTTTTAGGTCCACCCTGACGGGGGCTAAGAGATTTACGAATCCCGACTAGCGTAAGAATAATAACTCAACCCTTAAAAAGAAAACATTAATTATAAAATATTGCGGTAAAACCCTAGCGTGACTCAAGTACTACTTTTCTCTCGCGTCTACCTCTTTTTACGTGCTTATTTACATCCTAGCCTAATTTACTTAGTTCCGCATTTTAGATTGTTAATCAACAACCCCAAACAAACATTATATCTTTTATTTTCCCGTTATTTGCAATTATTTCACTAATCGATAGCTTTAGAGTCAACCGATTCGTCCCTGAGATCGAACTTGTTTATCACATATATTACTTGGGACAACTGTACACTTGCAGTTGTGGTTCTCTTTTCCTTATTGCATTATTTTTAGAACACACAAGGGACCACCAAGTTTTTGGTGCCGCTGCCGGGGACGGTAGCGTGTGTACCCGGTGTTTATCCTTTAGTGTTTTAATTGCATTTTTATTTTTATTCAGTTTTACGCTTTTCTTTGTCTTTGTTCTTTCTCAGGTCTTATAGGTTTGGTGCATGTACTCAAACCCTGAGAGGTTAATACGAGAAAGAAACAAAAGAGACAAGGAAGCTAGAAACAAGCAAAGAGAGAGAGAGGAGAGAGAGAGAGAGAGAGAGAGAGAGAGAGAGAGAGAGAGAGAGAGAGAGAGAAATGTTCATAGAAGCTTCTCTTTTTTAGGACTCGCTAATTAAGAGTTTAAACAATGTTAATTTAGCTACGAACGACCATGAGATCAGCTACGGAGGGCTTGAGAATACCAATTCTTACCCACTCCGATCGTACGCGAGCGACTGTGCTTATTTTCTTATGTCTTTCGTATGCAAGTACGCGCTAAACTGCAAATTTAACCATCCAATGAAGAAGACTAACGTGGTAATTAAAAAACATTTGTGGGAAACTTACTGATCTTCTTTTTATAGTTTTGTACTTCTTTTTTCACTCTAATAATTAATAATTAATTTCAGGTTGCTAAAGAAATAAAAAGGGAAGTGGAATTCGATTTTGATCACCCTGAAAAGCAGATCGAATGCAAGGTAAGTTATTTTTTGATTTTGTAAAGCCAGGTCAGAGACTACACATGGGCGAATCTAGGATCTTTCTGTTTAAGTGTTCATGACTTAGAATTAATTGTATGATAGGTCCCTATAATATACAAAATTGCACTATATGTCTGTATACACTATAAGTCCCTATATTTTATTAAAAAAACTATAAATTAAAGTCTAGAAGATTCTAAAAATATGGGTACATAAGGTAATTATATAATTTTTCTTATATATCAGGATATAAAAAAATCCCATAGCTTTTTGCAATTTTAGAAAAATTGTAATGGGATTAACATTCATTTACAAAAACAAGTGAAGTCAAGGAAACTGATTTCTAATTTTTTATTAGACCGATGAAAATTAAAAACTTATATTTATTTGCACAAGTGGTCCCTTTTTTATGTGAAATTGCTAAATGTACCCTTGTTATTTCAAAAATATACAAATATACCCTACTGGAGCTCCACTGGGGTATATTTGTATATTTTTGAAATAACAGGGGTACATTTAGAAATTTCACATAAAAAAGGGACCACTTGTGCAAATAAATATAAGTTTTTAATTTTCGGTCTAATAAAAAATTAGAAATCAATTTCCTTGACTTCACTTTTTTTTAAATGAATGTTAATCCCATTACAATTTTTCTAAAATTGCAAAAGCTATGGGATTTTTTTATATCCTGATATATAAGAAAAATTATATAATTACCTTATGTACCCATATTTTTAGAATCTTCTAGACTTTAATTTATAGTTTTTTTTAATAAAATATAGGGACTTATAGTGTATACAGACATATAGTGCAATTTTGTATATTATAGGGACATATCATACAATTAATTCTTAATCATGAACACTCAAACAGAAAGATCCTAGATTCGCCCATGGGTAGTCTCTGACCTGGCTTAACAAAATCAAAAAATAACTTACCTTGCATTCGATCTGCTTTTCAGGGTGATCAAAATCGAATTCCACTTCCCTTTTTATTTCTTTAGCAACCTGAAATTAATTATTAATTATTAGAGTGAAAAAAGAAGTACAAAACTATAAAAAGAAGATCAGTAAGTTTCCCACAAATATTTTTTAATTACCACATTAGTCTTCTTCATTGGATGGTTAAATCTGCAGTTTAGCGCGTACTTGCATACGAAAGACATAAGAAAATAAGCACAGTCGCTCGCGTACGATCGGAGTGGGTAAGAATTAGTATTCTCAAGCCCTCAGTAGCTGATCTCATGGTCGTTCGTAGCTAAATTAACATTGTTTAAACTCTTAATTAGCGAGACCTCAAAAAGAGAAGCTTCTATGAACATTTCTCTCTCTTCTTTCTCTCTCTATGTGTTTTGTAAGATTTTGATATTTTGATATTTTGAGCCGAGCTGGATGTGTGTAGGTTTTAAGGAAGCACACGAATGGGGGAAATTCTTACCTAAACTAATACCCATGTCCCTACATATAGTCTTACTCCTTTAAATTTTTGCCACGTCATTTTTATTTATGTATTATATTATTAATATCAGTTGAGTTGACTATAATTAATAATCATATTAAATAAAATATTTTAATAACATTATTTTTATACTTCCAATAAAGAGGAAAGAGAATTTAAAAGCATTATTTTCATTTTTTTTGACATTTGAAGGTGCCTAGGCACCGAAAAATAAAAACATGAAAAAGGAAATATAGTGACATCTAACAAAAGAAGGCCCGATATTGTTATCTGATACCCGCCCTTCCAAAATTGCTAGCCAACTTTGAAACTTATACACAATTCCATTCAAACTTCCAAAATGTACCCCTGTTATTTCAAAAACATACAAATATACCCCAGTGGAGCTATAGAGTTGACATGGGTATAAATGAATAATTTTTGGGGTATAATTTGTGCTTTACGGAAACTTTTGGTACCTCTGATTCAAATATGTTATCTTGTGGTTGTTTTCAGTATTATTTAACAACTGAAGGGTGTAACACGGAGAATCTTACCGGTTCAACCATTTCAAGCTTCCAGCTCCACAGCTTAACTTACTTGGACTGCCAATACGAGTTGTACTTTTTATCTATATTTATTTGTTTTTTATGTTTATATAATATTTGCCTTTTAAGTCCTTCCTTTTTACACAGGGAGAGAATTTTTGTCCGTACTTCATGCGCAAGGGTTATTGTGGCTACGGAGCTCAATGCGTTTATAACCATCCTGGTCCCATTTATTTTGGCTTGGCTAGAGTTTCTTGGTCTTCAACAATGCCAGTTGGATTGGAGAGCTATAAGGTGTGTAATACTTGTTTTCTGGGCCTACGGGCCCTCCTGTTTAGGTATGGTCTTTGTAGTGTGCAGTAAACTTACTCAAACTGATCATATTTGGCTGAATTTTTTGTAGGTCCCGAACAGTCTCGAAGGTAAGAATATGAGGACTCATTCTTCATCTCCAGCACCGGCTAGTTTTGTGGGGTCCACCCATCCAAAATATTGTGTTTCTACTAAAGAGACCGGTAGTTAGGGGATTACTTTCTCTTCTCATTGTGCCGACCTACACAGAAATCCAAAGTGTTAGTGGAATTATTTTTATTTGTTATACTATTTTACCTGTTTCATAAACCATGGACGAAAAGACTCCCGGTGTTTTTGATCTCTGCCAACGGACAGAAGTGAAGCCTTATGTTCCCTATAGTAAAATAATAGTGATTAAAAAAAGAACTACATGTTAAGTAAAACATTTTAAATGAAATACTTACATCATGTAGTGCTGGATCTCATCGCAGTTATTAAGGATGTACCAATCGATGTGATCCTTCACCTTGAAATCTAAACGACCATATTTCTTTTTCCCGATCGGCTTGCACTGACTATTAAACACAAATATTTCCTTGTTTTCGGTAATCGTATCTGGAATGGGCCTCCTAAACGAGCTTCCTCATACAAGTGCACAACCAGGTGGATCATAATGTCAAAAAAAGCTAGAGGAAAGATTATCTCCAACTTGCACATAAGCTCGATTACCTTAGACTTTCCCGAAACCAATTCCTTCTTACTCAAGTTCTTCTTACAAACATTTCTAAATACGTTACACAACCCAGTGATTGGATCACTAATAGATTTGTTGTTGATCAAGCCTGGAATACTAGCCACAAGTATGTACTGCATAAGAACATGACAATCATGGGATTTCATACCGATAATCTTCCCTGTGTCACTCTGAACGTTGTTTCGCAAGCTAGAAGCAAAACCATCCGGAAACTTTTGCACCTTCAACCATTCTAAAAAATCTCGTCGAGAATCAGTTGTTAGCGCATACTTTGCCTGGGGTAAAATGGTCTTACCACGTGAATTAACTGATAAACACAAATCTGATCTAATTTTCATCGCTTACAAATCTTTCCTCGACTTCACGTTATCTTTGTTTATTTTACCATCCAAACCAACAACTGTACCGAGTAGAGTATCACACACATTCTTCTCACAATGCATCACATCTATGTTATGTATCAACAAGTTTTAAAGACCAATAGGGTAAACGATAGAATATACTCTTTTTCTTCCAGTTTGATTGACGAGGGCCCGTTTTCTTCAATATCTTGTCGCCGATGTCCTTCTGTTTTCCAGGAAACACAATCGGCAACCCATCTAACTGCGTCTGAATAGCTGCGGGACTAAGTTTCCGAGGAATGGGCCTATTCTCAACTTTAACGTACGAAGTATCATCTTTCCAAAAAGCGGTGGTTCATGGGCAACCAACGCCTATGATAAAAATACACAACTCCTTTATTAAACCGCACGGAAGGAGTATATTCCATGCATTCGGGACAGGCTAAATAGCCTTGACCCGACTATCCTGAAGTGTACGGTCTAGCCGAGAAATCATTTGTCATAGACAACACACACACCTTCATGACAAATTTCTCCTTCATATGTGCATCCCATGTAACTATCCCGGTACCCCACAACGTTTCCAACTCATCTATAGCAGGACGGATAAATACATCCATATCCTTTCCAGGTGAACGAGGACCAGGTATCAAAAGTGTGAGCATAAACGTAGATTCTTTCATGCATAACCAAGGCGGCAAGTTGCAGAGCGTCAATATAACCGGCCACATACTATATGAGTTGTTTTGCATAGAGAAAGGACAAAATCCATCGATCCCCAAACCAAGTCGTACATTACGCGGTTCGCTAGCAAACTCGGGATTCCTCTCGTCAAATTTTTTCCAACTAACACCGTCAACTGGATGACGCAACACATCTTTGTCGGTGCTCTTTCCAGTATGGTTCCAAATCATATCTTTCGCTGTGTGCCTCGAAGCATACATTCTCTGTAACTTAGGCGCAATCGGAAAAATAATGCAGCTTCTTATGCGACACTTTCTTCCCCTTCTTTGGGTCCCACCGCGACTCTCCACAAACTGGACAATTCTCAAAATTCTCATTCTCTTTATAATACAAAACACAATCGTTCAAACAAACATCGATCGAGTTGTATCCCATGCCTAAACTTTTCAACTTCTTGTTGCAATCCGCATAAGACGTGGGTAAGTTATGAGGTTCAGGCAAAACACAACCTAACAATTGAAGAAGCTCGGTAAACGAAGTGTTCGTCCACTTGTTCTTCACTTTCACATGTATTAACTTTGCAATGAAATCCAAAGAACTCATCGTAGGGCAACCGGGGTACAAATCTGTCTCCATTACCGTGAACAACGCGTCGAAAGACCCACGACCATTACCACTAACATTCACGTCACGCATCTCGGTGTCACCGGAATACCCTCCAGTTTCAAACGTGGGGCCCAAATCATGAATTACATTACCCATTACTCTCTCTTCAATTGGTTCATAGTCGGGAATAACAATTACTTCATCGTGTTTCGTTCAAACATCACACGATGAATCCATACCCCATTGTAAAAGATGAGCTTTAACTTCATCGATTAAAAATTCTCGATTATTATAACAATGATTACATGGACAAAATATTTTACCGACTCGATCCACTACTTTCCTCGAAAACTCTATAAATTTTAATATACCTTTAATGTATTCCCTCGAAACCTTATTCGTTAATTTAATCCAACTCTTGTCTATTTGAGGGTTCATTATCTAAAATTCAAAAAAAAACTAGTTATTATCTCTAACAATAAGATTATAACAAATTACTAAAACACACCTAATTTATCACAATATAGTCCCTAAAATCATAATCACTTATACAAATGCCACTAGAATTTCCAAATAATTCACAAAGTTATCCACAATAAATTTTGATTAATAATATAACACCTAAAATTATAAATTAACAAAAATAAAATTACAATATAAACAAAATATTCAAAAAAAACATTTATATAACAATAATTTAACAATATATCACAAACAAAACCCTAAACACTATTAATTGTGCCTAAATCATACAAAATATTACAATATTTATACAAAATATAAAAAAAAAAGTTAAGAAAAAACCTAAAATTGTGGAAAGTTTTTGCTTGAAAATTTGATCCAATGGAGCTAGATTTGTTGTTGAAACTACTTAAGTGAGATGCCCAATATTAATTTGTGGTTTAATGTAAAAAATTTGGGAGAATTTTGGGATTTTTTTGGGAATTTTTGGGGTTTTTGAAGCTCAAGGATCGCATTAATGGCCACCTGTCCGTATTTAATACGGCAAGAGCTTTAGCGAGGACTCGATTTCCTCGCTAAAGCTCTAAATATCGTCGCAAAAGGTGTACTTCTCGCGAGGACTTGTATTTTCTCGCTAAAGACCGACTCTTTAGCGACGATTTCTAACGGCTACATTATTATTTAATTATTTTTAGTAGCTTATTTTGGACGCTTGACATTTGCGACGACTTTGTCGTCGCTAAAGAAAGTCCTCGCTAAAGACCTACCCTTTCGCGAGGACTTGTTGTACTCGCGAAAGATGTCCTCGCAAAAGGACATGCGTGTAGTAGTGTGTTAGACGGTTGCTGATAAAAAGTGTTTCTTCACTAATTTTGTCATACAAATACAATTTACACATATAAAAAATTCTGAGTAAACAAATTACAAGTAATAATGCAAGAAATTGTTACAACTATAACTAAGATAACAGCACAGAAGAAGAATGACCTATGACAAAGATAAAATGGGGGGAGGGGGAGGGGGGTTTTGGTGACTGTGCCCATATAATTTAGGTTGTCTACGTACCTTATCTGTAAGTAGCGTGAAATGCATACTCAGAAAAGGATCAATCCACCACGTAGTTCTTCAAACCACCTTGGTAAAAGTGTTAGTAATATCTTTGATAAATAACTTTAAAATATAAATGTACGAGAAAGAACTTACCACTCCTCTTCGTCGCCCTGTTGTGATTCTGAAAGACCCGAACCATCGCTAGAGCTAGACATGTTGAACGCCTCTTCATCTTCAGATAACGCATCCAGTTGGTCTTGTGTTCGGTTGTCTGCCTTCATCCAATTTTGAAGCTCGACCACCCGCTCTACTGTAGTCCCGATCATACTTTGCCGCTGATCGGATAGTTGTTTCTTTCCCTCGCTAAAAGCCGACTCTGACGAAACTGAGGAAGCTGGAATAGTAAGGAGGTCACGTGCCATTAGAGATAAAACTGGTCCGCTAGGATATTTTCTCCAATAACCTAGGATATCGAAGTCTTCCACATGCGTCTCATGGGCAGACTTGAGGTAAAATTCTAGGTCATTAATCGTGTCTATGTTGGTGGTTGATGTCGATTTGTTTTTTTCGGCTATCATTTTCCCGGCTCTGGATCTCACAACACCTACATGTACCTATTCTGGTGCACGGGGAGGTCTACCGTCGCGACATAACCTGACATTATAAGTCCTGTACATGTCAGTCATTATCGCCTTACCTTCTCCATGTAAGTGTCGACCTCAACATCGGAGTAACCATTACATTCATAAATTTCTAGTATAAATGCCTTTGTATACGACAACTTGTAACGAGGATCAAGGACACTGCATATCGCAAAAATGTACGGAAAAGGGTCATTGTACTTCAAGAACTTATCCATCATCGGGCTAATTATATTCTGCAGTCCATCAGTTAATTTATTATTTGTCATATGTAAAGCCATCTCGTAAACCATCTCTAACACCCAGTGACTTGTAGGACTGTATGTTGCCGATGATACAGTCCTTGTGTAGGAAAAAAGCTGAAAAAAATCGCATAATTCTTTAATAGTTTCCCAATCCTTACACTCGATAAAGTTGTCGTTCAAATTCTCGTTGTTGATGCTTGTTATAATGTCATTATACTTCAAAGCACGTTCCAACATCAAGTGTGTCGAATTCCATCTGGTAGGACATACTAAACGACATCTCTTATATTTAAGCCCTGAAGCGATGCATTTACGTCTATATTCCCTTGTTAATGCTGGGGTGTTTCTGATACTCATGGAAGCTTTTTTAATCTTCTTCACTATATTGATTCCATAAATCTTCTTACCTGACAATGTGTGATATCTCACACCTACATCGTTAAAACCGTCGTTTACTATCAGATTAATTATATGACAGTTACACCAGATATGAAATAGCTCTTTGTAATACGATGATCCATCGGAGAAGTGTGTGATGAGGTCAGGAATAGTGGCAACCATATTCGTACCGTTGTCAAACGTACACGAAAGTACTCGACCAAAAATATTGTAGTTCAACGCGGTAGCAGTTATTAATTCGTTGATCTTATTACTAGTAGTACGTTCAGTCACTACACAAAAACATATTATGCGTTTCTGTAGTAACCAATTTGGATCAGTCCAATGACATGTTATACAGAGTACCTTCAAGCCATTTTTGGCTTCCCACATATCGGCAGTTAAGCAACACATGCTGCTTAGTTTTTTAAGTTCGTCCGCAAGACTAACTCTAAGCTCATTATATAGTTTTTTCATGACCTTCATTAGTGTAGTTCTTGGCATAGGCTCGTAACATGGGTTTTGAGAGTTTCTAATGAACCTAGCTAGATGAGGACTCTATGCGTGTCTAAACGACTTAGCATCACAGGCAATGTAGATTACCATTTCTCTATGGGTGAGTTCGATGGTCTATCGTAGTTTGTGTTAGTTTATTGGCTCCCTTATGTGTTGATCTAATATGTTTAACGAACTTAGTGGTAGATCCATCAGCAGCTTAGAAGTACGAGGTTTTGCAAATCTTTCATTCGGCCATACCTTCATGGGGTTTGTTCTTTAGAAAGTACTCCCACGCTATTGATCGTGTTGCTCTTGTTTGTTTTGGTGTTTGTTCCTCTGGTTTTTCGGATTCTTCCTCGGACGTAGGTGTTTCTTCCTCTGGTTGGGGATCAGGTTCCATCTCGGCTCTAGTGACATCTGATACTCCTCGGCATCCAAATCAGTTGTATATCGATTATGTAGTGTTTTAGTATTAAGTTTTTAAACGTTTAATATGTGTAGGTTTTACCTTGTTGACTGTTAGAAACGCTATTTTTGGTTAGCATTCTATGTTTTGCCATCATATCCTCTATTTCAACTGCTAGTAGTGTTGCTTGATTTTGGTTTGAACGTTCTCTAGAACCACTGGATCTTGATGAAGACATGTTATCTAAATACACAGGGTATATTTTAATGTGGTATAGTTTGGTTATAATTTGGTTGATTTTGTTTCTTTTGAAAAAGTAAATCCAAGTTTTTTATTTAAAAATTATAAGTTGAGTTGAATTTTTAAAAAAAATGGTATAGTTTGGTTATAATTTGGTTGGTTGGGTTTCTTTTTAAGAAGTATAGCAAAGTTTGATTTTAAAAATTAAACTAAGTTGAATTTAAAAAAAATGGTATAGTTTGGTAATAATTTATTTCGTTGAGTTTCTTTTGAAGAAGTATAGTAAAGTTTGATTTTAAAAATTATAAGTTGAGTTGAATTTTTTAAAAAAATGGTATAGTTTGATTATAATTAATTTGGTTGGGTTTCTTTTGAAGAAGTATAGCAAAGTTTGATTTTAAAAATTATAAGTTGAGTTGAATTTAAAAAAAATGGTATAGTTTGGTTATACTTAATTTGGTTGGGTTTCTTTTGAAGAAGTATAGCAAAGTTTGATTTTAAAAATTATAAGTTGAGTTAAATTTTAAATAAAAAATGGTATAGTTTGGTTATAATTAATTTGGTTGGGTTTCTTTAGAAGAAGTATAGCAAAGTTTGATTTTAAAAATTATAAGTTGAGTTGAATTGTTTTTTAAAAAGGTATAGTTTGGTTATAATTAATTTGGTTGGGTTTCTTCTGAAGAAGTATAGCAAAGTTTGATTTTAAAAATTATAAGTTGAGTTGAATTTTAAAAAAATGGTATAGTTTAGTTATAATTAGTTTGGTTGGGTTTCTTTTGAAGAAGTATAGCAAAGTTTGATTTTAAAAATTATAAGGTGAGTTGAATTTTAAAGAAAAAATGGTATAGTTTGGTTATAATTAATTTGGTTGGGTTTCTTTTGAAGAAGTACATCAAAGTTTGATTTTAAAAATTATAAGTTGAGTCTTAAAAAAAAATGGTATAGTTTGGTTATAATTAATTTGGTTGGGTTTCTTTTGAAGAAGTATAGCAAAGTTTGACTTTAAAAATTATAAGTTGAGTTGAATTTTATTTAGTTAACTAGGTGGTGTTGTTTGGTTTTGATTTATTTGGTTAAGTTTCTTTTGAAAAAGTATAGGCAAATTTGATTTTAAAAATTATAAGTTGAGTTAAATTTAGCAAAGGTGGTGTTGTTTGGTTTTGATTTATTTTGAAAACTAAGTTAAAAACTAAGTTTGTTTGATTATGATTTCGTGGAGTTTATCTTGAAATATGAAGTTGGTTTGATTTGGTTAATTTTAAAAGTTAACTTGCTTAAAACTTAGACGCTTAACCTATTAACCTAGTAGACAAAATCCTATAGTTTGTTACTATTCGCTATATACATACAATAAATACCCAAAAAATAAAAATGAAATACAAATAAAAATTATTTCAAACCGTTTTAAAAATATAAAATACCGAGAAAGAAAAATTTGTAGAGATAACAATAAATATACCTTTTGTAGAGCCCCTTTTGGAGTGTGAATTGTAGTGTAAGGTGTGCCTAGTAGTAGTCTCCAAGAAGTAAAGATGCTTCAAAAAAAATTAATAGAATTAGGATCCGAAAATATAAGTAAAGGGGGGGTGTTTAACTTTAAAACTAGGGGTTTAAAGGATTATTTTTAAAAACTTAGGGGTCTATTTGCAAAAGTAAATGGAGGGGGGGTTACCTTTAAACTAGGGTTTAAAGGGTGTTTTTTAAAACTTAGGGGGTCCATTTGGGAAAGTAATAGAAGTAAAGGTGTTTACCTTTAAAACTAGGGGGTTAAAGGATTTTTTTTTAAAACTTAGGGGTCCATTTGCGAAAGTAAAAGGGGGGGGGGGTTTACCTTTAAAAGTAGGGGTTTAAAGGATTTTTTTAAAACTTAGGGGTCCATTTGCGAAAGTAAAAGGGGGGGGGGGGTTAACTTTAAAACTAGGGGTTTAAAGGATTTTTTTAAAACTTAGGGGGTCCATTTGCGAAAGTAAAAGTGGGGGATTACCTTTAAAACTAGGGGTTTAAAGGATTTTTTTTTAAAACTTATGGGTCCATTTGCGAAAGTAAATGAGGGGGGGTTTACCTTTACAACTAGGGGTTTAAAGGATGTTTTTAAAACTCAGGGGGTCCATTTGCGGAAGTAATAGAAGTAAAGGTGTTTACCTTTAAAACTAGGGGGTTAAAGGATTTTTTTTAAACTTAGGGTCCATTTGAAAAAGTAATAGAAGTAAAGGTGTTTAACTTTAAAACTAGGGGTTTAAACTTTAAAACTAGAGTAATGGACCATTTTCGAGAGTTTACAAGGGGGTTTCTACAAATTATATGGGTTATTTTTGAGAGTTTACATGGTGATGTTAGATAGCACAATAAATAAACTAAACTAAGTAAAGAAGTTACCTTCTTGTGATGGTTGAACTACAATTGCTAGTTTGAATATGGAAACTTGAAAGTTGAATGTTGAATTGAAAAATACAAAGTTGTTATGAAGTAAATAAAGGAAGTATATAAAAGTGAATAGCTTTGTTTCGTAAGATAGAAATGTAATTCCTACACATGAAAGAGCCTCACTTATATAGCCAAAAAGGATGGTCTTTTAAGAGGGTAGTTGTGATTAAGTTGATAGGATTAGATGTGACTTTTATTAAGTAAATAAATACAAAGATGAAAATAGCAAGTTCTTCTATCCAACCATTTGACTCAAAAAAAATTCTGCTTTTGAAGTGACTAGAATCAACTCATTTATAACCAATTCAGGATTTTGAATTCATCCAATACTTTAGATCACAAATCAGAAAACTATAACCCCTTTTCTAATTTCAAAACTTTTAAATACAACTTGGCAATTTTATGTTACAATTGCACAATTCTAAACTTGACCACAATTTAGAATTGCATTGTCATCACCAAAACCGCCCAAGATGTAAATATTATCCAAAACAGGAAAAACAAAATCACTTAGGGACTAATAGGTTAAAAATCAGATTACAAATCATCATTTAAAAAAAATCCTTTATATCCAAATCCAAACTCTATCAAAGAAAAAGGGGTCAAATTGTCATCATATATTGTATAAATAAAAGTATTTCATCATTTTTTTTAAAGAAGGGGATGATTCCAATTCAAAATAGCCAAGCAATTTTCTTTACAAAACCGAGCATCCAAGGTACAAAACTGTGACAATTTTCGAATACACACAGGGACTATAGTGTCAATTTTTAGAAAACAATTCAACAAGTTTATAAAACTTCTCAACAATTTTATAGAACTTCTCAACAATTTCCAATAATATGATTAACTTTCGAAATACCAAGGGACTTCAACAGTAATTTTCGAATTTAATTTGCAGAAAATCATTAATCATACACTTAAGTTCAAGTCATCTACTTACCATAGTAGATGAATGCATAAACCATCATCTATATATCGCATCTTCATCAATTGGAGCACCATTACACCATGCAAATAAGATTAATCAAGAAATATGTTACAAAAAATGGATAATAATAATTATAGAATTGACAACTGATGATTCAAGATGAATTACACATACCATATAATCGAATTCGACAAACACCATTACACCTCCGCCATAAATCGGCGTTTTCCGATACCCAAAAACCCACCACATCATTCAGATAATCAAGACAGCATTCGAATAATCAAGACAACATCAAATAATCAATTAACCACTGCCATCGAAGAAGGAATTGAATATGGGGGTCGTGGATTGGGAGAGAAGATTTACGCGGCTGTAATGAATGGGTTGGGTGGGATACGAATGAGGTGGGTGGGTGTAATGAAAAGGGGTCGGTGGGTTGGGATTAAATGTCAAGGGTTTTGGGTTGGGTTTAATGGGTTAAGTTTTATTGGTTGGCTGTGTTTAATTGGGTTGGGTTTTAATGGTGGACTATGCTTAAATTGGTGTGCTAGGGGTGGGATGAAATGGGGGTGGGCTATTGGGCTAAAATGCCCAAAGGGCCTGAAAAAAAAACTTATCGGGCCAGTTCTGGTTCGGTCCGGTGGAGGTTGACGCGGTTCGGTTCGTTCGGTGCCTCCGTTGACTGGCGTTTCCGGTTCGTTCCAAGCGTTGACCGGTCCGGTTTGGCTTGTAGGACTGGTTGGACCGGACCGTTAGCCAGCTTGACTCTTAACATTAAGAGTAGCTCATTCTACTCGGACAATCTTGGAGTTGTTCAAGATATCAATCAAAAGAAAGGAATCAACTGGAGGATTCACCCAATGGTTAATGAGGCCTGGAGGTGGATGGGTCGATTCCCTAATTGGAAAGTCGTTCATATTAAACGTGAATTTAATGGTGTGCCAGATAAGTTGGCAAGAGTAACTAGTCTGAATATTGATGTTTCTAAGCGTCCTTGTGGGTTGATTATTAGCTTTTATGATAGTATTAGTAAGTCATGTATAAATAAGAACTAGGTCAAGTTGTATTTCAGTGTTTAATGACAAAAAAAAAGTATTCTAATCTCTTGCATGTTTATCCAGCTTATCCTCATCACCATCATCAAGAAATCGCCCTCCATTATCTTACCATAGTTCATCAACACATTAACGTTCATATACATGGAGAAGAAGCCACTCAAGAGAGTCCTTCCCCAAATTAAAACCATAGACTACACCCTAATATATCATAATACATCCAAGTGATATGTCATTTATAAGCCAACATACCCAATTACAATAGCCAAATTCTCCTTGAGTCTCACTATATCCATGTATGTGTACCAAGCGTTTCAAATATGGCGTCTCATAGAGATCAACCTCGTTCACAAAATTAAAGCATATACCAATCCAGTTCTTGCATTGCATGTGGATGTTTGAGTCACCTTCAAGACTCACAAGATCCTTTTGCAACACATACCCAACTCTCGCCAAGTTAAGTTGAAAAAACAAATTTAAAGCAGAGTAATACATAGGCTCACTCAGACACCAGATTACGTTCCATGTAGAAAACAAAATCAAGCTTAAGAAAACGAGAACAAAACCCTGTGATAAGGAAAATAAGACGAAAGCACACAGAAGGAAAATTATTAGAATATGAACAATACTGTAATTTAGGTGAAGGTGGTGATGATTAGTGATCGATTACGAATGAAAAGGAGATCAGAATTGGAATAGTCAATTGAAAATACATAGAATATAAAAAATTAATTAGTACTATTACATTTAAAAAGCTAAAAAATTAGATTTAAGATAAAAAAAAATTATATAAAAGTGGCTTCAACTTTAATTTCGTCTAAGATTTCCAAAAAGCTAAAAACAACTTTATTTGAAATATGTATAGAAAGATGTGTATATATTTTTATAAGATTAGTAATGATACGTACAAATAACTCGAATCGTCTACCTATAAAAATAGAAAAGGGAGGGGGGAACAACATACGTTACGGATATGTTACGGTCTTGACACCACTATAAATATCAAGCGTAACCTTTCGTGATCCGGTTAAAATCTTCTTGAAATAAAATTCCATCACATATCTTTCTTAATTAAATGGTTCTTAAGAATATTTCTGATTCCGACCAAAAAAAATTCTAATTAATTATTTGAGGTGGAAATTCATATTAAATCAGTTGAAAAGTTAACATTTATCTATAGCGGTTTCATGGGGTTATTTTATATCCTTTTCTTGGTTATTAATTAATTGAAACCATGGGCGAACCTTAACGTGTCAAAGATGTAGGTTAATAAGTCGTTAAGAAAAAGTTTCATTAAATATGTTATGGATAAGGGTTTTCGTACCCAAAAAGAAGATAAAGTTCGCTTTATGAATATGCTACATGGATTATTTCTTTCGGGATTAAAAGTGTACTTTTAAACTAAGACGTCGTTTGATTTTTTTAAAATAATAAATACTTAATATTGAATAACAACTAAATACTTCTTTCGTCTATTTTTGTTTGTCTACTTTTTTTTTATGTACAAAGATTAAAAAGAACATTTAATACTTCCCTTCTTTACATAAATACCTTTAATTAATATAAATGAAATCATTTATTACGCTACCTTTTCTACTATTTAATTAAGGGTAATATTGGAAAAAGTAGGAAAAAAGTGTCTTAGTAATGAAAAATGGACAAACAATATTAGACACCCTCTTTTAGAAAACAGGACAAATAAAAATGGACGGAGGGAGTATATTTTTTCTTGTTAAAAGAAAATGTATGAATAAATCAAACTTAGTTTCAAATTTTAATGAAACAGATATATTAAGATCCATTCAGATCTGATTTGGTCAGAAAAACTAATAGTTTTATTAGTTCAGTGTCTTAATGTATCAGATTAAGATCTCATTAAATACAAACACCTACTAAGTCTGTTTTCTTCAATCTTAGACTAAGTCTAATAAGTTTTATATTGTAGTTTTTTGTTATAATGAGGAGTTAAACATTATAATTTTTTTTGTTACATAGGAGAGCCACTTAATATTTGGAGTCATTTACTCGGTTCGAACCTACACTACTATATTGAATGATCAAGAGGCCAGTAAACTAATTCCAACTGGTTTTAAATATAAATTGCCCTTATAGCTCAATTAAACATCACAATTCTAGTCTTCCACAACCTTCAAATTGTAAAGATCTATTGCATCCTTATTTATAGCACTTTATCAATAGATGTAACTCATCCTAATTTATAACACTTTATAAATAGATGTAACCAAATAGTACACTCCATATCTAATTCTTTTAATTAACTTTTTTTTATCACAGTTGCTTTACTTTGATTTTTCAAATTTATGTTATCTTTATTTTATTTATTTTCTTTTTAAATACTTTTCTTTAATATTTAAGAGTTATTTTAGATTCGGAGTTATTTTAATGTCAATGATACTTGATCCCAGTACCTCTTGATTTCTGCAGAGTAGTCAACTATCGATTTTTTTTTATTGAGATCGAATTTTATTGGAATTAAAATGACTCCGGATCCAAAGTCGTTCTCTAATATATTAAAAAAATGGGATATTTTTATTAGTAAGGTAAACACATATATTAGAGATTTTGCCCAATAAATTTTGAACATCCCTACTCAAGACCCGAACACTCCACCCATTCACTTTCCTTACTAAGAGTCAAGTATAAGATTTTTCACTATAGGCCTATTTTTTCACGAACCATTATACCCTCAAATGTTATTCATCAACCATATATACTATATATACACATAAATCACATTTCACAACTACAAACCCTAAAACACTCTCTCACGTCTCCTCTCCTCTTTCCACCTCAATCTACCAAAAATGGTTACTCACGACGAGTAGGCGACACACTCCTTGGTGGCCATTAATGGCGTTCGAAGCTCTAATGTCTCACGACCGCTAAACAATGAGATATGCCTCTTTCTTCTCTTCTTTATTCGCAGATCTCATGTTTCCAAATCTCCTTCAATGGCTTTGTTTGAAGCTCACACTGATTCCATGGCAACAGTAAAGCAGTGAACCCTTGAGGAGTAGTAGAGGAGTGTATAGTGCTTGTTAATACTTAGGGATTTCACGTTAAGTATTTGATAAATTTGTGTAATATCATTGACTTGTTGTAACTTCTGTGATTCTTTTAGTACTAAGTGATTTTTGTTTTAATACTCACTGATTTTGTGTTTATACTTAGGGATTTTGTGTTACTTTTTGAAAAAACTAAACTTAGTGATTTTGCTGAGTACTTAGTGATTTTACTAAGTACTTAGTGACTTTGTTGAGAACACTCATTGGCTTTCTTGGTCATACTGATTTTGATGAGTACTGAGTGACATTTTTTGTTGAGTACTCAGTGATTTCGCTAAGTATATTCATTGAATCTGGTGAATGCTTAGTAAATTACTGAATATGTCAATTATTCCAAACACATTTTTTACGAGTACTCGGTGATCTTGTTGAATACTTAATTAATGAGTGTTAATACAAAATCACTGAGTATTTCGAAATCACATAAGTTAAGTCGATTAAGGAATGTTAACTCAAAACCATTGAGTAGTAACACAGTATCACTGAGTATTAACGTAAAATCATTGAATATTCTCTAACAAAATCACTAAGCTTCTTCTTTGTTAATCCAGAAACTCGGCCTCAAACGGAACATAACAGATCGATGACGGCTATTAAACCACGAAAGTTGGCCTACCATAGATCTACCTATGAAACCATAAAACCTCGATCGAAACTTCAAACATGGATCTTCCAACACAAATCTTCGATCTTCCGCTGAGAATGGCAGTTTTTATGTCACTATTTTGCTGTCGTGAGTGTCGCTAGAGATAAGAGAGGAGAAAGAAATTTGATAAGTGCTAGAGTTCATATTCTAGGAGAGAGAAAGAAGGGTGCTAGAGGATAAGTGAAAGTGGTAATGAAGGCTGGGAAATAAAGACTGGAAATGAACAATTGTCTTTTTATATACTACAGGGATATTTTTGTGCCATAAGATTTCAAAAGTTTGTTTAAAGAACAATTTTTTTTTTGTCAAAGTTTAAAGAACAATAAAAGCACACCTTCCCCATTAGGAAAAAAATGGTCTCTAAAATCTCATAGGCCATCCACCCTATATATTATTGAGTGAGAAAGTTTGATTTTTATGCCATTTTCTTCATTTACAAAAGTTGTCACTTATTTTTAAAATATTTTTTATAAAAAGTTGTCCATTTAGAAAAATAATTAATTATCATATTCTTTTGAGTTTAAATGTCTAACTTGATTTTGTGCTTATAAAAAATCTATATCTAATATTTCTTACACCTTATTTTGTTTTCCTAACCGTGATTACTTTTGTCATTTTGTAGCTAAATTTTTTTATTGAAAAAAAGACAACTCTCCTTCCTCCACTAATAACTAACCATGGTTACAACATTTTTTCTACATGCTTCAGCAAAATAAAAGATTGGTGTATAGTTGTTTAAATTTTTTATATAGAATATACTCAAATATAGAAGTTCCAAACTTAAAATTGTTTCAATTCATTCTCTGAATCTCAAATTCCGTTTTCTGAAATTCTGTCGTTTTTCTAAGATGGATGGGTTTTATTCATTGTCCTTCCATTTTGTTTTATCTTTTTCAATTTGTTTATTTTTTCACTTTTTTTTTGTATATTGTTATTTTTAAACATTTATATATGTGTTTTGTTCTTATTTTTTCACAATAATAAGATAATTTAGGGTATATATAAAAACATTATGCAATTTTTATTGAAAGTTGATGGATTTTTTATCCATTGACATTCAGACCTTTTTATCATTGACGTTTAAACATTTTACCTATTCGCATTCAAACTTTTTACTTTTTGCATTT
Source organism: Nemophila menziesii (assembly GCA_029959085.1). Lineage (NCBI taxonomy): Eukaryota > Viridiplantae > Streptophyta > Magnoliopsida > Boraginales > Hydrophyllaceae > Nemophila > Nemophila menziesii. The sequence continues at coordinate 32,075,678 of JARWIR010000005.1, forward strand.
TTGTGCCTTTTTTTTAAAAAAACAATTTATTGTATATTGTTATATATGCATTTTGTTTATATATCTTTATAATAATATGATAATTATAGATTGTACAATTAAAAAAATTGTTGTTCTTTAAGGTTGGTGGATTTTGCCCCATTGGTATTTACACTTTTTTTTTTTCAGTTTAATGGGGGGTTTTAACCATCAAGCATTTTATTTTTCATTCATGTGCTCTTTTTGTTTGAATTTTTATTTTTAATTGATATGTTTAGTACTTTTGTTTCATGTTTTAGTCTTACTATTGATGCTTGAGAATAGAATAAGTAAATGAAACTTAGATCGCATAGCTAGTTAAAATGTTTCAATATCTTTTCACGAAGTTGACCATGGAGGCAAAGTGTTTAGGTCTGGGGGTATTCTACCTGCTTAGACATATTGGATCAAACTTAGAATAGTTACCCCCCATGTTCTAAACGTTAGCCTCCCAATTCTAAATATTATTCATCCCTGAACAAATTATAAGACATTTATCCCTCCCCGAACTTTCAATTAAACCCTATAAAATATGGTTGTTCTAACTTTGTCCATCCCATGAATATCCTGGATCCGCCCATGATCAACTCCTTTTCCTTATTTCATCTCCCAATTTAAATGAGTCCACATCTTTTCTTTCATGCATGTACATTCATAAAAAAGATGTAATGCAGTTTCCAATTTATCCCCATTACATAAACGCACGATAGGCACCTCAACACCTCTCTTTTATAAATAATTCGTGATTGAAAATTTATATTTAGCGATTGTCCAGTATGTACATTATTTTTTGGTGAGCATTTAATTTGTCATAATTTCCCCATCCAGTTCTATAATTATATATAGAAACTTTTTCTCTCGTAAAATAATTTTTACGAGTATATTCATGAGTTTTTCATTGCCAACATAGGAGTATGATACTTCATTGCTATAGTTTACCTTTACACTTGCAATATCAATAAGATTAGTGATGGGCAGGGTCGGTTGGGCCCAAAACCACAAAGTCGGCCACTTTGTACCCCAATTCGGGGAGGGCCGGAAATTTTTCATGTCTCATAATATAGGTTTAATGTACATATTTAGAATTAAGGATAGGGATAGCCTAGCTTGAACAATCAATGGGCTTTCTTTTGGAGATTATACATTTGAGTCTTATTACAGCAGAATTTTTGGCATTTACTTGTAAAAGGTATGAATATTAGTGATGCCTCATTCTTATCCAAATTTGAGTCATCTGCGATTATTGGTAGGATGAGATGGGTATTCCTTTTTTTGTGATGGAGAGATACTTTGGAGTAGCGATACTATGGAGGCAGAGGCAACAACAATTATTAAAGCCTTTGTTGCGACATATTCCTTCAGTAACAAGTCAGTTGTGATTCACACATATTGCCTTAGTAATCCCCAAGGTATGACTCATCATATGTATCTAACTAGAGAGATAGATATCTTATGATAGAATTAGAGATTTTATTCAATATATTCCATTTATTTCAATTAGGAATGTTATTAGAAATAAAATTGTAGAAGTCTATCTCTTAATTAAGTGTCTCAGATGTAACTTACTCCCAACCAACTTGTAAACGGTTCCCTATAGCCGATTTGATTAGGGTGTTGGTATGTATGGATAACCGATTGGTTATCTCTTAATCCTTCGTTGTATTTTTTCTTACATTTAATATATTATGTTCTTAACAAGAAAGACTTGCAAAACATGTTTTAAACTATTTTCTCTGACACTAATTTAATAAAACATATCTCCTCTAATTTATTTTTACCTTCAACAAAGGTGTATCATTTGACTTCTAGAAATCTTCACTTTGATAACATATATTTTTTCCAATTTCTTTCTCCTTTATAACAATTTTAAAACAAAAATTTAGAATAAGATTGTACAAAAGAAAGTTTTTCAATCAGAAGTCCACAACAATCAGGAAAAAAAGTTAAGTAATTAAATGATTCAAATCGTAAAAAAAATAATTAAAATAAATAATCAACTACATGAGTAAGAATATTATTATCTGAGTAAATGCCTCATTTACCCCCTAAACTATACACGTTTTGACAGTTTGCCTCCCACTAAAAATTTTGCGACTGGATGGCCCTTAAACTTTGTTTTCGTGACCCGTTAGTCCTTTTTACCAAATTCCGTCCATTTTTTCTGTTAATTTACAGCGTGCCTTACACGCGCGCGTGAGGTTTTTTTTAAATTAAAAATTCATTTTTTTGGAAATTGTTATTTAAACCTTTTTTAAAGATGGGTATTTTGGGTACATCATATTTTTGCCTTATTATAAATAAAAAAAATTAATAAACATAAATTAAAAACCAAATATAACCAAATCTATCTACTGACTCACCCTTACTTGCGAGATCATCGGAGAGCTTCACCAATCGTAACTGTTAGAGAAATTCAATGCCGCCAATTTTCCCATGGAGTAAGTGTCCTTAATCTATTCTCGTAAATGTTGGGGTTTTTAGGGGTGGGGTTTTTTTAACTCCATAAATATAGGGTTTTGAAATGAATTTTTTCTTTTTTTGAATTAGTGCTTGAATGTCGGGATTTAGTTGTTAATGGAACTAATATTTAGGGATTTTGTTACCATATTCGTAGTGGTTGTTTACACGTTACCTTTTTGCTTAAACCAGAGCCTACTTAAATGGGTAACTCATGTTCTCGAATTTTCGTCTGAAATTTCATTACGTATGCATTTTGGTGGATTCTTCAATGAAAGATAGGAGCGAGTACAGAGATGTAAAGATCGATTATTTAGCAGGTTGTCATTATGACAGTCTTAGTGTACATATTCTTAGGAAAGCTTGAGAAAAATTGGAATTCACGGTAGATTTGACTTATACTATATACAATTGGGCGAAAAGCTACCAGAGGGTCTAGTCTATGTAGATAGTGATGAGAAAGTTATGCAAATGTCTAGTGTGACAGAAAAAACCAAACAGTTGATATGTTTGTTGTTTCTATACCAGAGATGGTTGAAGGAGATATAGTGGAAACTCCTGTGTTCATGCCTTTATTATTAAAATTGAAGGAAGGATGGGTCCCAGAAGAGCAAGTAGAAGAAGAAGATCAGAACTTAAGGGAAGGGAAAGATGAGAATAATATTCAAGATGATAAAGAAGATGACGATAATTTAGATGAAGATTTCCAAAAATTAGAAGAGAATGAAGTAGAGGAGGAATGTAAGAAGGTGGATGATAATGTTAGTGAGAACATGGATAAGAATCCAGTAGAAGAGGAAGCTACAATAATTGATGAGAAAGAAAGTGAAACCTTAGATAAGGGTTGTGTTCAAATTGATGAGAATTAAGTAGAGGGAATATAAGAAGGTGGATAATAAAGATACTGAGACATGTGCTCAAATAGATGAGAGTCAATTAGAAGATGAAGGTAAAAAACTTGAGGAGAAAGACAGTGAAGACTGTGTTAAAAAGTGTGAGAATGCAATTGAAGAGGAAAACAAGATGGTTGTTAACAATGCAGGCCATAAAACAGGCCAATGAGAGCAAGATAAAAAATTAAACAAGGGTGTTGATGGTGAAATTTGTGAAGAAGTGTCAGATGATGAAGTTTCAGCTAGGGAGAAATCTGTGGATGCTATATTGTATAGAGTTTTGAGTGCTTTAAAGAGTGGTCAGGGTACATATGATGATGATTTGTTGGATAGGTCGAGGAGTAGGAACTCAGTAGTGTCTTTCAAGCTGGTGGATGAAGACTTAACTGATGACTCCGATAGTGAATTTAAAATCCCCGATGAGGAAAAGGATGAAGATGATAATAGTGATGATGAAGAAAGTGATGATGTTTTGCCTTCTGATGTAGTCAAGAGGAAAAATAAGGATTTATGTAAACAAAAGAAGAGGATTAGAGTTAATGACAAAAGGCTAAAAAAATAAAGAAGAAAATCAATGTACCTAATGGTAAAGATGTTAATGGTGATGTTGTGGGTGATAATGACTTATTGTCAGTTATTTTTAACATGAAAAAGAAATAATTATCTAGAGAAAAGCCCAGTAGTAGAGTTGAAAAAAATCGACAAGGAAATCAATGCACCTAATGTTGATCAAACATTGAACAAGAAAAAATCTGGAGAATTTAATAAAAAATATCATACTTACAAGTCTTATTTAAAGACAAGGTTTAGGCCAAGTGTGAAAAACAGTAAACAAGGTGGTATTGGTGTTGGTAGTAGTGGGAAAAAGGGACAAAATTACAAGAGAAGTAGACATACGAGTAAAGTTAGTAAAGTGAGAAAGAGTATGGATGAAGATGATTATTCAACAAGTGATGAAGATTTTATGATTGACACTGACAATGACTTAAGCGAGGGTGAAAATGACCAAGATTACAATGCCTATATAGACACGGAGCTTGAGTGGGAAGGAGTGCAAGATGAAGCACAGGAGGATGATGCTTTAGGATTTGATAGTGATGCACAAGTTAGTGAAACTGATTCAGATCAAGCTTTAAATGATTCTGACCAGTTAGATACAGCTACGGATTCATCTGGTCCAGATGAAGAAGGGAAAAAATCCTCAAGGAAAAAATTGCAGTTCCCAAGGTTTAGGCCTTCAACTAACATGGTGACACCAAGGTTTGTACTGGGTTTGACATTCGTTAATGCTACAGAATTAAGAGAAGCAATTAGATGCTACCAAAAAGGTGGTTAAAATAAAGTTTGTGAAAAATGATTGGTATAAAATAAGGGTTGTTTGCATGGGAGATGGTTGTGGTTGGTTTGTATATGCATCCTACAAAGAAACAATTGGTGGTTTAGTGATAGTAACCCTTTGTAATCAACATGAATGTGGTAAAGACCTTAACCGCAGACATGTGTCAGCCAAGTTCTTGGCAAGGTCATCTAAGGATATGGTAAGATTAAATCTGTATTGTATTGTAAGTGATTTTCAACAATTAGTGCACAGAGACTTTTCAGTCAATGTTAGCACAAGAACATGCTACAGGGCATATAGCTTAGCAAGAAAATGATAGAATCTGAATATAAGGATCAATTTAAGAAGATACATGACTATTGTGAGGAAATCAGGAGAAGTAATCATGGTAGTACAGTGGCAGTGGAAACTAGTACTGATGAACTGACTGGTGTTGAAAGATTTCAAAGACTTTATGTGTGTATTGAAGGTTGTAAAAGAGGGTTTTTAGAGGGTTGTAGGAAATTTGTGGGCATAGATGGATGTCACCTAAAGTGTCCACATCCAGGGGTGATTTCGACAGCTGTAGCTTGTAGGTATAGATGGGAACAATTGTATATACCCATTGTATATTGCCTCGCTGAAAAAGAGGACAGTAACTCATGGAGATGGTTTTTGAACTGCTGGTATAGGACCTATGTATTTATAATCAACAAGATTAAACATTCAAATCTGACAGACAAAAGGTTGGTATTTTGTTTGTTTAAATAATTATTTTCGTTACTTTTCTATGAATATTATTTGACCTTTTGTATATTTCGTTGCAGGGATTAGTTCAGGTAATTAGTGACATGCTACCAGAAATTGAACATCGTCACTGTGTAAGACACTTGTATAATAACTTCAAGAGCAAGCATCCGGTGTTGCTTTGAAGGACAGACTATGGGAAGCAGCTAGGGCCCAGCTGTGAAAAAATTTGCAGATGTAATGGCTGCTATAAAAGATATGGATGAGAGTGCTTTTAACTCCAACCTGTATCCTAAGTGTTGGACAAGATAACACTTCAGTTCAGCTACAAGTTGTGATTTTCTTCTGATTAACCTTTGTGAAAGTTATAATAATGCAATAAAAAAAGTCAGGTACTATCTACTTGTCCCCTAAACTATTTATCAAGCTGTCTACTTGCCCCCCACCTAAACTATTAATCAAGTTGTCTACTTGCCCCTAAACTATTAAACAAACTGTCTACTTGCCCCCTAAACTATTAATCAAGCTGACAACTTGCCCCCTAAACTATTAAACAAGTTGTCTACTTGTCCCCTAAACTATTAATCAAGCTGTCTACTTGCACCCTAAACTATTGAACAAGTTGTCTATTTGCCCCTTAAACTATTACATTTTCTGACTACATCTTCACTAACTTTACTTCAACCTTGATGTTCTAATTTCCTAGGGACAAGTCTCTTATTTTCATACTGAAGGGGCTAAGGGTGTATACAATGAAAAGGCTTCAATCAAAGATATCTTGGATGGCCAAGTATGAAGGTGAAATATGTCCTTAGATAAGACATCTAATCAACAAAGCAAACAAAACTGTGGCAAGTGGCATGCAGTATTTTATGGTGAGATGAAGTTTGAGGTGAGAAACCTGGATACGGAATCATTAGTTCTGGACTTGGAGTTGCAAAGTTGTCCTTGCAGAAATTGGGAGCTTTCTGGGATACCGTGCTATCACGCCATTACATGCATCCAATACATAGGAAAATACCCAGAGAAATATGTACATAACTGTTACTCAAAAGCTATGTATATGAAGGCGTACACACCAATAATATATCCAATAAATGGTCCTTCAATGTGGAATGCTACTAGTAATATGGATGTTGAAGCTCCTGTGGCATTTAAATTGGTTGGCAGACCGGAAAGGGCAAGGACCAAGGAGGTTAATGAGGAACAAGTAACAAACTGGAGAAAATAACACATAGTTGCAAGTGTTCAAAAGGCTAGAGGATTGAGTAGGGTAATGCGATGCAGGGGTTGTGGATTAATAGGGCATAAGACTCGTACTTGTAAAGAGAAACAAAAAGATGAAGATATTGAAAATGAGGGATAACATCATACACAAGGTTTGAATGTTGAAGATGAAAATGTTGAAGGTGTTAATGTTGATGGTTTATCTGGTGAAGGGGTGAATGTTAAAGACGAAAATGTCGAAGGTGTTAATGCTGATGGTTTATCTGGTGAAGGGGTGAATGTTCAAGGTGTGAATGTTCAAGGTGTGGATGAGACACCTGATGAGTATATTAACAGAATATTTGATGAGCTTGAAGTACAACCATGTGCAACGCCTATTACACAAAATGTGCCTGTAAAAGAAGAATCAGTTAAAACCAAACCAAAAATACTAGGACCAGTTGAAATTAGGAGAAGCTTAAAAAAAATCCCACAAGACAAAGAAACTGATTGAAGAGTATTGGTTTTAAAACAATCTCTGGATGTTCATAATCAATTCCAATAACAATAGTAAGTACATGTTTTTAGTGGTGTATATTTTTATTTAGTTATTAGCTAACTCTGTGTTGGTTGTATTTTGAAAATAGGAAGATGACGAAGGCAAAGGAAAATCAAAGAAGACAGAAAACAATAATCTACCAAAATCAATACTAAAGGTAAATAATCCTTACATTACATTAACAAATCAATAAGTTAACTTTCTTGTGGTTTAATCTGACTCTAAAAGGTGAAGATAGAAAAGGCTCAACCAAGTAATCAAGCAAAGACAAAGCATGTGGATATAAGCAAAGAGATTAACAATGAAAAAAGGTCACATGTGCCATCAAAGAGTGATTCATCAATAAATCAAGTAGAAGTACGCAAGGAAAAAACAAAAGAGGTAAGTTGTCAGTTCACCCCCTACATTTTTACTTAACTGACTAATCACTCCCAAACTAAAAAATTGCAGTATGTGTTCAAGCACAAAACAAAACCTGCGCAAACCAGATCTAAGAAGACAGTAGCTACAGATCAGGTACCTCACAATCATTCATTTGTGTATATTTATGATGAAAGTGAATATATATAGATAGTGATGCTTGTTTTGTTTGGTGATAGGATAAAAAAGAAGGGCAGCCCACAACAAACAAGCCCTTCATCCAGCCTAATACTGTCACAAGTAATGAATTGCCTAGAGGAGAAATAACAACTATACCATTAAAGAAAAATTCCCTGAGGGGTATCCCAGAAGTAAGTTGATATACTTTAGACAATTTTAATTTATTGACAGTTTACCCCCTACACTTTTAATTTATTGTCACTGTACCCCTACATTTTTATTGACAATTTACCCCCACAGATTAAGTTCAAATATCCAAATCCACCTGCGCAAATCAGATCTAAAAGGATTTTAACCACAGATGGACCTAAGGTAGGTCATTCACATATAATATGGAAAGGGCTATATGTAGATATTATATGTTCATGTTTGGTTTCTTTTGTTGATAGGATAACACCAAAGAGGAACCAAGAGCAAATAAGCCATTTATACCGCATACACAAGGTGTTGTAAAATGAGAAGGAAACCCGGGGTACCTGACCATTGTCGTAGCCCTTCGACTGAGGAAAGCTGCTGGCAAAACTCCAACTCCTATAGAGAAGGGACCAAATTAAACTTGTTATCCATCAGAAACTTGAATCTTCATATTGACTAGTCTATTTTACCTGGATTGTTTAATATTTGAGTGTTTATGACTTTATTATGTGCTTGGTGGTAGTGTTTATGACTTTATCCATCTAGAACTGTTGTGGTTGTAATAGTCTATGGTTAAGTGAGTTTTTATTATGTGGTGGTAGTGTTTTTTGGTTGGTGTAGACTTTAGTGCATGTTGTGGGTTTTTGTAATTTTGTGCAACTTGCATTTGAATATTTATCTTTTGTGAAACACTATGTAATGCCAGCAAGTAATCTACTTTTGTCTCCTTGTCTACTTTTTGTATACTTTAATCATACTACATTGAATTCAATTCTTACTTACCAACACGAAAAAAGTTTTGCTTCAAACATAAAAAGTTCACCAATCTGATACAATAATAAACCTAAACAACTGAAACTTAGAAAATCAAACACCTATAACCACTTATAAAATCATACAACTATAACTAATACATCAAGCAACTAAAACCACAAGGAAAATCTATCTATCTGCCCCCTATATTATTACATTTTCTGTCCATCTGCCCCCTAAACTATTACACAAGCTGACTATCTGCCCCCTAAACTATCACACAAGCTGACTATCTTCCCCCTAAACTATTACAAAAGATGTCTATCTTCCCCCTAAACTATTACATTTTCTGACTAAATTTTCATTAACTTCAATTTAACTTTTTTTGGTTGGTGAAACTCTATGTTTATCCTTTTGTGAAACTCTATGTAATGCCAGCAAGGTGGAATCTACTTTTGTTTACTTATCTACTTTTTGTATACTTTAATCATGCTGCATTGCATTCACTTCTTACTTACTAAAACAAAAAAAGTTTTTCTCCAAACATAACATTCAATACCATTGAAAACACAACTACACAGTAGATCATAACAAGACTCAAATAAACCACTACAAATAACAAAAACTAACACATACTACACCAATATGATACAATAACAAACCAAAACAACTGATACTTAGAAAATCATACAACTAACTAATACATCAAGCAACTAAAACCACAAACATTGAAGAAGAAGATGAATATCAACACAAGGCAACTCCATTTCCAAATCAAGTTATCTCTTGTTAAACAGTTCATCATCCCCTTAAGACGGAGCATCTCATCCTCGACAACCTTCACTTTCGCAGACTTGAAGATCAAAGCTTTAGAAGCAATGTTTTCTTTTTTTTTGCAATTCATCCAATTCCTCAGCTACTACCTGAAACTCGGTTCCCAACTCCTTCACTTTTGCACACTCTATCTTCAACGCGTCACAAACTTTCTTTTCTAATTGAACCATTTCCTCAAAATCCGATGCCAACAAATTCATCTTCGACTCCATTGCATCAAGTTTAAATGGGTGGTACTCGGTTTTTCGCAATAGCCCACGAATTACCGAAACACTACGTTCACCCATAGGCTCATCCATCCAAGCAAAGAAATTGCAATCCTTCATAGAACACCAATACATACACCTGTAAAATCTCCTACTTAGTTCGCATCAGACCAAGAAGTGTTCTCTTTGGCTTAGAATCCACACCTGCAATATGGAGCGTGAGAAGAACATGAGCTCACACTATGGGAATCATATGGCGACATGATTGCTGGTAGAAGAAGCTTACTTGCCGAGTGCAAAAATAGAAGATTGAAAAAATTTCAGAACTAGGGTTCTTCAAAGCTTCCCCAAATCAGTAGAGAGATTATGTTAATTTGTTGTTTTTAACTTTTTTTTTATTAATATTGTGTATTTATACTAAGGCCAAAATGTGATGTACCCAAAATACCTCTCTTAAAAAGGGTCTAAATAACAATTTCTGAAAAAAAGGATTTTTTTAATTAAAAAAATTGCAACGCGTGGCTATTACGCTGCGTCTTAACGGCAAAAATGGACAGAAAACGTTAACAAGGGGAATCGAGTCACGAAAACAAAGTTTAAGGGCCATCCAGTCGCAAAATTTTTAGTGGGGGGCAATCTGTCAAAACGTGTATAGTTCAGGGGGTAGAGCCGATATTTACTCTTATTATCTATATCTCTTATGTTTGATCCCCTTTGTGGGGTTTTTTTATTTGTAAAAAAGAGTTATATACCGTTATTATATTTTTCACGTAAATTTCTTATTAGATTTCCTCAAATTCAAACATTTTATAATTGAATATAATTTACACTTAGATATTATTAAATTATAATTTTCATATTCTCTTACTTGATAGTACTTAGTATTTATTATTAATAAGTTTAGGTGGAATCGGATTTTTATCAAGAATTTTTCAATAATCCAACCTTGCAAATTGACTAGGACCTACTTAAAAGGAAATGGTTGTCTTCAATGTCTCATAGATACAAGTTCTTTTTTTAGAGGGGCCTTATGAATGTTCTATTAATTGAGAAAACCATATTTGTTAAGAAATGCTCCTTTCTTGACTTTTGTTTAGACTTTGTCTTGAAGAATAGGAAACGGTTGAACATTTGTTGTTAAGAGTTGAATGGACTGGAAGATATTGGTATATGTCTCCTTTGCATTGTAGTGTTTTCCCCTGATCAATCAGTTGGAATGTACCTTTGGTTGAGTTATATGCTTTACCTATTCCCTTCAGGGTAGATCTGTATTTTTGGTTGATTAATATTACAACATGCTTATGTACTATTCAAAATATCATAAATAGGCTAGTGTTTGATAATCCCCATTTGCTTTAGTAAATTCATGATATCGACTTCCTCTTTGTGTAGAGATTTATTTGAGCTAAGGATATGTCAGCCATGGCAACCATCCTTGATGTATAGGTTGAAACTCCCAGAGTAATTCCCTCCTAATGGATTCCCCCAACAAAGGCACCTTGAATATCAAAGAAAATGCTTCTTTTAAATCAAGAAAGCTACAATAGTCACTGCCATGTGTAATTGAAAAGAAGAGCTCATTAGTGGATTACTAAATCAGTTCATGCCTCCTCTAAATTTAGAGTTGACTCATTATCACTTAGGAATGTGCTCATGATGGCCAAAGATCCAGCCTCATCCAATACCATTAATGAAACTTATGTAGAAGCAGTGCTCTTGGCATTTCAATTTTCAAGTCTCATTTACTCATGGAAAAACTGAGTAATCCTAGAAAACGTACGAAGAATAGAAATTGATTTTCCCTTTGTGTAAAAGTCTAAGTTATTAGGAGAACAATTATCTAAGTTGTGGATTGAGTAGTTAAAGTTTTTTCAATATTTTTATTAACGATATATTAGTGTGATACTTTCTCTAATGAAGTTAGACGCTTAATTTTCATTCATATAGTTTTGCCTTATGAGTAATTTTGAATGATATTCCTAGAGATATAGATTGTTAAATATATTACTCCCTCCGTCCATCAATGTTTGTCACAATTTCTAAAAGTAGATGTCCACAAAAGGTTGTCCGTTTAAGATATCAGGGAACTTTTTTACCTTTTCTACCAATTTTTTCCTTGTTTAATATTCACAAGCTTATCATTATTAAATTTATTTACTTAGTTGGTTGAGGGTAGTTTAGTAAAAATAGAAGGAATTAATTACTTTCCTTAATCCGTGTGAAAAAAAAATATGACAAACATCGATGGACGAAAGGAGTATATCATAATATATTATTAACTTATTATACTAATTTATTTCCATATTAGACTTGTTTCCTTGTTATCATAGTAATTTTCTTGTTCACCAAGTTTTTAGTCCTATAAATAGGATCCCATTCTATTGTATAATAACAGCTCATATTCACAATGTAGTCTTTACATTCTTTCTGTTCTCTAACTTTTATGGCTCTCTTATAATTAATAATATGTTATTTCTCTTCTATTTATTTAAATATACACATGGTATTACAGCCACATTCCAAAGTGGTTTTCCGTTATCGTTTCATTCACTTCCGTAAGTTGTTAATCTCCACATTCCATGATACTTCATCTAACAACCGCTTCCGCGCAAAAAAAGAACAAAAAAAATCTATTTCCTTCCAATCCTTTCATAGGATTCGATATCTTAATCGTCTCTAAGGATTCAAAATTTATCCTCTCGTAGGAATCAAAATCGTATTTCTCTCGTGGGAATCGAAATCTTAATCAACTCGTAGAATTCCAAATATTATTCTAGTTGTAGGAATCACAATCTTAATTCTCTCGCAGGATTCAAAATCTTGATCCTCTCGTAGGATTCGAAATATCGTTAGGCCATCAAATGGTCTCATCGCGGTAATTCGCTCAACATTCGGTTTTTGGTTCACGGTTCTCAACACTCGACTCATCGCTCCACCTCACCGCTACGCCAACCTAGCAGCATTGTCACCACGTCGATTCTCAATCAAAAAGGCGCAAGACACGTCATCAGCTATCCAGATTTCAAACTCAAGCTGCTCTCTATCCGACCTACTTAAGTTTGAGGGGGATGTTAGATACATTATATCATAATATTTTTTTTTTATTATACTAGTGTAAATCCATATTATATTTGTTTCCTTGTTAGCATGGTATTCGTTTTCTTGGTCACCAAGTAATTAATCGTATAAATAGGATATCATTCTATTGTACTTTAGCATCTTATATTCACAATTTAATCTTTACATTCTTCTTATTCTCTAGTTTTTATGACTCTCTTATTATTAATAATATATAATTTCTTTTTCGTTTATTTAAATATTTTAGATAGACTATCCCTCTATTTTGCTATCTATATAAAATCCTTTTATGAGTAATTTTAAATTATATTTTTAGATATATAGCTACCCCTCTCTATTTTTCTATTTATATAAAATCCCCTATGATTAAAAAATAGCAAATTATAAATTGTGATAGAAATAAAAGTATATATATCACCCTTTGATAAATTGTTGTAGGAATATGAAATATTTTTTAGAAACTGAAAAATATAAATATTACACCAGAAGAAAATTAAACCTTGTTTGGTTCGTGAAAATAATGGGTGTTTTCTGTTTTCATTTTCTATATTTTTGAAAATACTAATAAAAACGTGTTTGGCTACAGAAAATAAAAACAGTTTTCTGGAAAATTTAATGAAAATAGTGCTATATTGGAAAACGTGAAATCGACGTTTTCTATATTTTTTGAAAATTTTGAAAAATAAAACGAAAATTATTTTCAGAAAATATATGGTGAAAACGAAAACAGAAAATGTTTTCACAAACCAAACAGGACCTTAGTAACTGAAAATGGCCTTATTTTTTTTCTTTTCATTTTAGATAACTTGGAGGTTATGCCGATCCTGATAATAATAAATAATGGATGTTGAAAAATCTCAATTCCATGATCCATTTTCTGTGTATAAAATTTCACCTTTTTGACCTTAGCATTCTAAAGAAACAAGCCGATAAGGAAAACTACATAAACTTCGATCTCATCGCTTACGTAAGATATCAACAAGTATGGTCTTTTTTCTTTTTTGTTCTATACTCTCTGGTCTAAGAATATTAATTTTGTCAACGGTACCGTTATTATTTTATTCAAAAGAGTTCCATCGGTAGTCATAAACGTATGCATGAATATCAAACTTAGACTAAAAAAATGATCTCCTTTTTTTGTCTAAGAATATGAATGATCCAAGTAATGAGAACACAATGTTTATAGAATATAGTAAGTTGGTTCGGTTCTTATAATACTTTAGCTCTATAATGGATGAAAAATTACAAAGACTTTTAAAGTAATTGTGTCATTAATTCATCACTATATAATATAAGAAATATGTCATTATTCTTAAAAAATAAAATAAAAAATCTAATTGTCACGGCTGCGGGATTCGCCTTTAACTACCACAAAAACGGTAGTTAGAGGTGTATAAATCAGTCGTTATAGGTATTAGCAATCCTTAGTGGTCGCTTAAGTGTACTTATTGTTGGTTTATCTTTAAAGACGTCCTTTTATCGAGAGACCAACTTCGTGGACGCTAAATATCCTATCTTTATCGACCAGTTAGGACCTCACTAATGTTAATGTCCTTTAGCAACCACACACGGTCGTCAAAATGTCTTTCCAATAGCGGCTAAGTAGTGGTCTTCAATTCTTTGTTCCTCAAGCGACTACAAGACGGTTGCTAGTTTTTATTTGCTTTAGCGACTACCAAGCGGTAGCTAGTTGTTTGAGTCCTTTTTTTGGCCACTAGCGGTCGCTGAAGGTTTGAAAATTTTAAAAAAAAAATTATCCTACACTTCTTTGTTAATAGACCTACTAAACTCAAATTACACCAAAAGTATATAAATCTGAAATGATCAACAAAAACCACAAAATGCTAGTAATTAACACGTATAAGTTATTTTGATATACAAAATGAAATTAATCAACTAATATTTCTAGTTTGTCTCGTATCCGTCCTTTTCAACTACAATAAATTCATCATCACTATTTATATGTATCGTCTAATTGATATCAACCTCATCTACGTACCCGTCTCAATTATCGTTTGGTTCTTCCTCATTATCTATAAAAGTTGGTTCATGCTATAATATCACTTAGTCGACTTTAGTGTATTCTCTGTTACTCACGCGCAATCCATATATCTCTAAGGTCTCATTCACAATAGGTATCGGCTCAGATGTATATACTGTCGATACGGCACCTCAAAGATCTACACTCCAACCATGACGATCGTTCACTTCCCAACCCATATTCAACGAACAGTGCCGCGGTCCCTTAGTGATCAATAGATCATCAATGTAGAACACCTTCTTTACTTGATTTCCTAGATTGTATGGTTTATCTTTGTGCTAGTATGAACTAGTGTTGATTTGGGTCACACTGTACTCATTTTATAATCTTCATTTCCCGGTGTTATACCGTTTACACTCGAAGGTCGTTACCGAACAATCTTTTGAGAAATCCACCTTAAATACGTAAACCAATTCACCCATACCAATTAACTCCTTTGGCAAATCAACAAACCCGTAATTCGTAGTGGCACATTTTTCAAGGTTATCATGCGAGACCTATTTCAGCCCATTACTGAACATGAATCATATTACCACGTTGTATAGTCGGGACCATTAGGCACATACTTAAATTATTTGGTTACTACTTGATGACTTCATGTTTGTGATAGAATAATCTAGTCACAAGACATAATTTTAGGTGTATTATATGCTTAGTTGATGGATTTTTCCCTATTGTTTGATTGTTTCTTAAGTCTTACCTTGTTTTGGAGTTTTGTTACTTTAAGAGTATTTTAGGTGTAATTTGTGTGTTAAATGTGAAGCTCTTAGTTACAAGGATGATATTAGATTCCAATACATGGATAAGAAGTTGTGGAAAGAAGATCCAAAATGAAATCAAAAGTTGAAAAGGCAGAATAAGCTGTTTTGGAAAGTTAAAAAGCTGTCAAAAGCTGTTTTGGAAAGTGAAAAAGCTGTCAAAAGCCTTTTATAGTGTTTTAATTTTGAATTATAGTATACCTTTGTCAAGAATCAATCGTAAATTCTCCATAGATGAATTTTTCCACATCTGCAACCAGCATCGACTTGTGTTCTTTGAAACAAAAAATATTTTTGTTACAAGATTAATTAGAATAAGAAAGTAATAAGGAGTATGGAAAATAAAAAAATGTAGTCTATATAAACTTGAATTTCATCGCAAGATTGTAGAATGCACCATACAATCAATTTAGGGAAGATAAACAGAACTCTGTTCTCTGAACAGGTGAGATTGACATTTGAAAATAGGTATCTCTCTTGGTTATGACAATGGGTTCACATATCTACCAAGATCAATAGACTTAGTTTATTTCTCCTTGAGAAAAGATGAGATGAAACTCAAAGTCTATTCCACATCATTAACCCTCGGCTATCGAATCTTTTTGCCGTGCCACATTATGTATATACTCCTTTAACTTCTTCAAAAAACACTCGAATAGGTACTTCCAACGCATCTGGACTTATCCATCAAGTAGTGCTTTATCGTACAAGTGCACTACTAGATGAATCATGATATAAAAAAACTGGTTGGATTATCATTTTAAGCAGGTACATCAAAATAATAACATCCTTTTCCCCTTTTTCTAATTCTCGGATACTCGAATTTCGTTTACAAACCTTACGAAAAACACTACACAAATCCATGATTGCATCACTAACCTATTTTTGCTCAAACAATCTCGGCACACTAGCAATAAACAAGAACTGCGTCATAGTGTGGTAATTGTGGGATTCCGTCCTGATGATATTCCCATAATCAATCACCATATTATTTCTCAAATTCGACGCAAAATCATCGAGAAACTTTTAGGCTTTCAAACATACCATAAAATCCTCTCCTTATCAGGACTTGTTACATACTTTGCTTTGGGTTGCATCACCATACCCCCCGCATCTGTAGACAATCACGATTCTTCTTAAATGCCCAAATACTTCAAATCAAGTCTCGTCTTCACGTTGTCTATATTAACTTTACCATCAAGACCCAAAACTGTACCAAGTAAACTATCACATACAGTATCTATTTTCAACTAAAAGGGAAGGTGTGGAATCCGTGCAGTCTGGACACGCCTTGTACCCTTGACCAGACCAACCTGATACGTATGATCTTGCTAGATAATCATGGACCATATACACTACGCAACCACGTAATAACACTTCCTACTTATGTGCATCAAGAGTAGGGATGTCTGGACCGTACAACACATTCAACTCGTCTATCATAGGCTGAAAGAAAATGTCCAAATCTATCCCGGGACAACGTGAACCACGCATCAATAACGTTAGAATGAGCATGGATTCTTTCATGCACAACCATGGTGATAGCTTCAAAATAGTCAAATCACTGGCCACATGTTATATGGATAATTTTGTCCGAAGAATGGACAAAATCCATTAAGTGTCGATAAAACACGAACATTACAAGCCTGTATAGCAAACTCTAGTGACACTCATCAAACATCTTCCAGCTAAGACCATCAACTGGATGACGTAAAACATCCTCGTTTGTAGATTTACCAGTCTTTTGTCAAGTATCCTTTGCAATATGTCTCGATTCGTATACTCGGTGTAATCTTGGGATGACGGGAATATAACATATATTTTTATGCAACACAATCTCCCCCTTCTTCGGGTTCCACCTAGATACGTTATGAACCAGACATGCCACTAATGATTTATAATCACCTCGATACAAAACACAGTTATTCAAATATACATCGATTGTTTCATAACCTATACCCAAACTCTTTAACTTCTTGTTTGAGTCTTCATACGATGAGGGTAAGGTATGTCCATTGGGAAAAAGCCGACTCAACAAGTGTAGGATTTTCGTGAACGAAGTATTTGTAAATTTTTTTTTTTTCACCTTTATATGCATCAATTTTGTTATAAAATTCAACGATCCTATTTTTGTGAAATCAGGATACAACTCGGTATTCATTGCCTCAACCAAATCACCAAAGGAACCATTTACGTTACTTTGTGAAATATTTCTGTCTACTATTTTCGTGCCCACATCATTAATAATGCTCCTTAAATCATCTATCACATCCATCATATCTTAATCTACAATACTAGGAATAACATTCGAGCAACTGAGTTCAACTTCACCATGCAACTTCTAAATTCCATATGTCGATGAAAACCCATTTCTCAAAATATCTGTCTTAGTCTCTATAATATTTATTTTACACCTATTCATGCACCTATTACTCAAAAACTAAATCGCATTGGAACTTTCCATATGTGAAGATAAAATTCAATGAAACTCTTAACACTCTTCATAAAAGTTAAAGTAGTCTTGATTTTCGACTTAATCTACTATGTATCCCTAGGCACGTCTATTTGGACTTAATTGAATCGTAAAAAAATATTTCGGATAAATATATTAATTTCGCGAATAAATTGTATAAATTATATTGACATCAATCTCATATATATGAATTGAACAAAAAAAACTAGCATTCAATCTATTACATACATGAATTAAGCGACCTAATACAATCATAAGTTACTATCCTATGTTCAATTCCACATTTATAAACCCTAAATTTCTTAAATTATAACAAATAATAGTATATAAATACCTGTATTGTTCGAATACATTATTTAACATATTAAACAACATAATATAAAGCAAAAAAAATGAAAAATGTAAGCCTTTATAAAGAAAAGTGTGAAGAAATACCTCAAAAAATTTAGAGGTTTGATGTTGAGGATGGGTCCCAATGAGTTGGGATAAATTAGATTATGTTCGGCAGCAGAATAACATGTGGTAGCGGCAATCGATTGCTCCATTGAGAGAATTTTTGGAGAGGATATTTTGTGTTGTTGGGGAAGTTTAATGAAAGTGGAGAAGTGGAAATTTGGCAAGTTTCCCCCCAATTTGTTGTGTATTTAATACGCAACCCTGTAGCGACCACCACTGATGATCGTTAAAGGGTTTTTTTGAAATCCCCGCATAGTGGTCGTTAATGTAACTATATTTTTTAATGATCACAACAACGTTCAGTAAAGGATTTTTTTTATTTTTTTAATTAGTTTTGAAGATTTACCTTTACTGACCACATTGATGGTTGCTAATGAGTGTAGATTTCTAGCAACTATTTGGTGGCCGGTATTAAATTTTGTTTATTTTTTTAATCCACAAAATCATTAGCGGCCAATGTAGTGGCCGCTAATGTTGGCCGATCTCCAGCAACCTGCTTAGCGTTTGCCAAAAAATTTGAAAAAATTATTTTAATAATGCGGCGACCATTATCGGACTCCAGCACACCTATGACTAGCGACCATACTGGCTATCGCCAAAAGTTTGATCGATAACCGAAGCAACTGGCTCAGTGTGTATTTTGACAAAAAATTAATTAATTTATTGTTTGGCCAATAATATATTTATCTTTCTTTCTCCTCCTTTTTCATCTCACCTTATTAATATATTATTTATCTTTTTGTTTTCTCACTTTTTAATGAAATTTCCTTCGAAAAATAGTATTGGTTAGAGAAGGAGTCGGAAATTTATTTGAAAAGTATTAAAGCAGTTTTTCTAAATATGAAAGGAGGCTAAGAATTATTTTAGGGATAGTGAAATTCAGAGATTTGTAAAGTATAAAAAATAAGATTCACATGAGGAATCATAGATTTCCTCAAGGTACCATTAACCCCAAACCCTAGTTGATACTAAACCAGTGTATTATAATTGGTTTTATGTAAGTAAAGTACTACTAGTAGAGTTGGGACAACACTATCAAAGGTGTTTATACTGGGCATTGTGATGATTTTGTGTAATAGAGTGTTCTATTCTGGGGCGAATCTGGGGACAACACTCCTTCACCCCCAAGTTTCGGGATGTAGTGAAAGTTTATCCATAGTTTAATAAGGAAAAACTTGGTACAAACTAGTGCCCCCATGTAAGTATTAGCCTTTCCTAACCTAAATATTAGCCGCTACACTGCCTACATATTAACCCTTGTTAGAGTAAATATAAGATATTCAACCCTCCCCAACAAAATATTAACCCCTAAAAATATTAATTTTTATTCTACCCCCCCCCCCCCCTCCCTTCCCCCGCCCAAGAAAAAACATAGATCCACCCATGGTTTTACTGTTGAACATTGGTTGATGCTTTTCTAGAGCACAAACGAAATTATGTTGGTGTCGAGAGGTTTTTAGGATGAAAGTGGTTAGATCATGATGCCTAATTGGATGATTTCAGTGGGGTCATGACAATTTTGGTGGGGACAGTTTGGCGCCACAAGACATTGATAGAGTATTTTAGGAATCTGGCTAAGTCCTGTGTTGCAGTGCATGACGAGGTGTAATGACTTTTGGTACTGGTGGGACAGGATGGTTTTTTCCAGACAGGATGAAGCGACTTGGCGATTATTCCGCTCCCAATAGACACCTTTTTGGTATGATTTAAATTGCTTAGAAAATAAAAAGAAAGATGTGCAAATATTTAAATACTTTTATTTTATAAAATATTAGGAAAATAAATTTAAGAGTAAATTTACAAATATTTACAAAACCCAATGGTAATTGTTTTTGTTACAGGGGTATAGGTGTCCAAGCTAGCTTGCTTACACCTCGATTATTCCCATGAAGAATATGCACCCCTCCCCATACAATTCAGAGATAGGTTGCTCGTGATCTGGGAGAGATTTTAACCCTATATATCCTAGAAGAAGAAATAATACCCTGACCAATTAATCTAACCCAACTGGTTGACAATGGTAATTTAATTACTTAAAAATGATGTTACAAAATAAAAGTAGGGGATTTTTTTAGAGTAAATTGTAAGAGAATTAAGGTGTGGTTGTTTGATAGTAATAATATTTTGAGTAATGATATATACCACCAAAGATTTGGCATAATTTAAGTCCATATGCATTTTAATTTTATTTCTTTCCCAATTCATATCCAATCATATATATTATACCAAATCATTGATAGTATTTTAGTAGTATAATTTTTTATGGTACTTAAATCTTTTATTTTATAACCCTAAAATTAAAAAAAAAATCACTGCTACAGTAAATATCATTAGGGCGACCCATGTCGCCGCTAATGATAATACATTTCGTCGCTAATGATAGGTTTTTATCTTTAGTGACGACATGTCATCGTTAAAGATATATTGTTACTTTGTTGTCACGGAAGATAGCCTTTGGCGAAGAAAAGACAATTTCGCCGCTGATGTTGCTTGCATCATTAGTGACGACTTGGGCTTAACATTAATAACGACTTAGATTTTAGATAGTAATGAAAATATTCATCGCTGATGATGGCTTCATTAGAAACGAAGTATGTGGTCAGCAAAATGAATGTCATTAGCGATGAATTTTGTTGTCGGTTAAAATCGTACTTATTTGCAATGACTTTTTTCATCCCTAATATATGATCAATAGAGATGATTTCTTCCCTTATCTAGCGATAGAACATGTCGTCTCTAAAGGCATTAATATTTTAAAAAATTAATTTATTTTAAATTATTATTATAGACTAATTTTCATTTGTTATTTGATTTGTCAATTAAACATTTTAATAGAACAAAAAATGCAAAATATACAAAGACAATTGAACTAATCATACTGATAGAATATAAAAACATCATAATACAAAATTATTTAATGCAAAATACAAAGACCAGATTCTGAAAAACTAAAGATAGTTCAATTCCTCAGCTTCGTCATAATCATCTTCATTTTCATCTAACAGACTTCTACGATTAGGATTTCAAGGAGTCGGAGCTGTCGGACGAGTGGATCTTGTCGTCGATATTGGAGGGGATTAAATGTTGGAAGACCTTTACTTGCCCGATTTTGATTAAACTAATACATAAACGTGTTCATCTGATCAACCCTCATAATCAGGTGCGTGTTGGCAGTAGATGCCGTGGACCGATCAGCAGGATGAGTAAATGTATGAAATCCTTGTGCTACCATGCACCTATTTACATATCTACCATGCTCCAGAATGTATTTCCGTCTTTGGTGTAAGGTGTGGTTCATCAACAACTTTCCTCTTACCCTTTAGCTTTAGCCCAACACCAAGCACTCATCCACATGTTCCCTTCTTCATCCATTTTTTTGCGGCACTGACCACTGTGGCTACTTGATCCTGCCGAGAAAGTGAAGGGGTGAATAATAAAGGTTTACTCAAACCAGCATGTGATCCCATCTGATTGTCCACCGTGCGCATCTGTTGTGTCAAGGCTTTATATTGAACAAAACAAACGCATATCCACTAATAATTTGTTCTCATAAATCAATTATAATATTTGTTGTAACAATAAAGATCAGAAATATTACATTTGATTCTCAATATTGCTCCGTCCTCCACTCATTCGCATGCTTATCATACCCAACTTCATAAAAGAATCGAGATATTGAAGGCAATTACAGACTCGAATCTTCTCCCTATGTCAATTGCAGAACTCGGGTGGTTGTTTCTCTCCATCATGTGTTAGCCTGATAGGAAATAATCAAAAAATTAGCTCTATATTAAAACAATATAAAAAGAAACACAGCCACCAGTAGTATTTTTCGCTTTTGCGAGAAATTTCTCGATCCACCACCACTCGGGCATTCCTACTTCACCGTGTTGGGTTTATTAACCTCAAATTAGTTCTATATTTCTAAAATTCAACTAAGATATATTACTGGACAAAATAAACATATAATAATTAAATTTTGATACATTTACATGAGACAATATAACTTAGAAATATACCTTTTCTTCCATATCTTTACCCTATTTTTTTTTACAGAAGAGATCTAAACGACTAGGAAGTGAACCTTCCTACACTTTATTGACTAACTCTAAGAATTATAGGTAAATCCCAACCATAACGATCTCTAGCTAGTAGCCGCCATAGCCCATCTGGTGGGTCTCTATGTGGAGTTGGTCATTCCGAACTCTTCGTATCGAGCTTAGCCATCCAGTCCGCACAGCTATTTACTTCACGAAAACTCCAAACCAATTCAAAAGACTCTTTAGATTCCAAAATATCACGATAAGCACTTATTATATCATTTCCAGATCCCCTTGAGTTCACACCTCCCTTAACAGGCGTGTGTAACTCACTCGAGTCGATTTCAATGATAAGAGAAGAATATCCACGTGTCACTGCCATATGTAATCCAAAGTGTGACGCAAGAAGCTTTGCTTCAAATGGGGTACGCGCAACATATTTCCCCGCAAAACTTCATAGATACCCCCCCTAATATTGCGAAAAAGTCCTCCCACCCCAGCTACATATTTGTCCTCATCATATGACCCACCGACGTTGAGTTTGATCCCATTCTCTAGTTTAACCCACTTGACAAGTGTGCTTGTTGCCGATGTTAATAAATTACCGTTTCCCTCAATACTCCGAGCACGTACGTAATCACTTTCCGCATTCCAAACAATTTCTCTTAGCTCACTATTAGTTTTCTTTTTAGCGGATTGATCAAACAACCTCTTATTTTTATCCACCCACATATGCCACACCTGCGCGGCCATGATACACCTCCTTTCAACTCCATTTACCACCTCCTTATGCGATATCATCTTTTCCCACCAGCCTAACAAATCTGACACTCCCCCATGCTCAGCTGGACTTGTTACCAAACATCCCTGCTGCAGTGAACCTGTTTGCACCTGCGTCCCCTACTGCTACGAGTTGTTCAGCTGATCACCGACACGAGGTTGCTGCACTTCAATACGGGTTGTTGTAACATGATTCGCAACCCCACCATCTGTTCCAGCAGTTTGATGATGCAGCTCCTGCTCCCCAGCGAGACCAGTCCCTTGCCTCTTACCTACAATAGCTTGCCCAGCGTCCACTTGCAAAATAACATGGTCTTACATTCGTCCAAAGGTCCTTGCAATACAAGAGTTAAACAATTCTTTGTATCTATTACAATGTTGGAACAAATTAGGTGAGGATTCCACTCCCCCCCTCCCCCGCCACACCGCTGGCACTCCGGATCTACCACAACCCCTCTCAATGGGAGATTCCCTCCCGTAGGTAAGCGGTTCCAAATCGCCCGCCACACCAACACTTTAATTTTCTGCAGACACTTGAGTGACCAAACCAAATCCCACTTGAAATTCGGCTCCGAACCCACTGGTGACAAGCTACTATAAGCGGATTTCACCAAAAAATACCCAAAAGTTTGAGAATCTATTTATATGTCTTCACATTCCCATCCAAAATCTAAACTACTCCTCCTCCCAATACCTCTCGGCCAACAAGTATATTCTTATACATTCTCGAGTCCGAAGGCTTCACAACTCGCTTTAAAAACCCCTCTCTAAAGTATTCTTTTAAACACTCGTACCCACAAGGATGGGTCGTTCCGTAAAAAATTTCATCCTAGTTTTGCCAAGAGTGACCTATTATAATTCCTTGCATTTCTCAACCCCAATCATCCATACTTCTTCGGGCGACACAAAACCTCCCACGAGAGCCAATGATTTTTCCGTCCTTCATTTGACGACCCCCAAAAAATGTCCCGTATAGTTCTATCTATTTCCTCACAAACATGGACCGGAAGTTTCATTGTTTGCATAATGTATGTAGGAATCGCTGAAAGTACCGATTGCGCTAGCGTAATTCTCCCAACCATTGACAAATTCTGACTCTTCCAATTTGGAGGTTTGTTTTGCAGTTTTGATGATAGTGTCAAAAGAAACCGTGTGGTAGACGTTGTGATCGTATTGGGGTTCCAAGGTATACTCCTAACTCTCACTAAGCGTGAAGCCACTTTTTCTTGCGAGCTCTATAGCCGTCTCATTAGACACATTCTGCGAAAAATATATCAGGTACTTTTCCTCACTCACTGTCTTTCCTGCTTCGCTACAGAACACCCTCATTACTTCCTTTTTTAGATCCACCTGACCCTCCCCAACCTCAGCAAAAAGTAACAGATCATCTACACAAAACATATGTGAAATCAGAGGACCTTGGCAATGGATTCCAATGGGCAACCATCCTCCTCCATTGCAAAGTCCCTGAATGAGCATAGATAAACATTTCATACATAAAACAAATAGATAAGGATAAAGAGGATCTCCCTGCGGAATGCCCCTCTGAGGGTTGAACGCCTGCAGTTACTCTCCATTACATAACATGCACATTGTATTTGTAGCCACAACTGACATAATAAAACGAACCCAAGTGTCCGGGAAGCCAAAGAACATGATGGTATCCACAATGAACCTCCAATTCAACTTATTATATGCTTTGGTCAGATCAGTCTTAACCGCTATGTACCCTTTCTTCGACGAGATTCTCTGCCTTCGATGATCAATCTCTTACACCATAACCACGTTATTAACAGTTGTTCGTCCAGGCAGGAAGCTACTCTGGTTCGGCCCAATCTGCTCAGCTAGTGAGAGTCCGACCCAATTTACCATAGCCTTCATAATAAACTTAACCGATACATTAATTAGGCTAATTGGGCTTATACACTAGGATATCATTTTCATATTATAAACCTTTATTTTTATTTAATTTTGTTTTCAAATTAATTCCCAAAACTCTATGTGTCAGTTAATGATATTTTCCACTACTTCTAAACAAAAGGATGATAGTATCTACCTATCGACATTTAGAACCAACAATAAGATAAAAACTGATATTTTGGCACTACATTTTAGCAAAGTTCTTCGAATGGGACGTATATTTTGATCACCTCTATGAGATATTTTAAGGCAGACGACTTTCGGTGATTGGCACTAAATGTGGATCACATTTTCTGCATCAACTAAGTATTCATAAAGTCCTCAACCTTTACGCAACATATTTATGGAATTTAATTTCTTTTATCATCCAGTAAAAACATTTGATATTTATTTTACCAAATACTAATTCATACAGTTTTTTACATCCACTAATGTATTAGCTACCGTATAACACAGGTTAAGATGGCACGTGTACTTTAATGGATAACAAAGATGTAGTATACGAGTCGATATTATAATATTGATATGATAGAAAGCTAACTTGATACTGATAATATCTAAAAAGTGAAAAACTATCTAATTCACAAGGAAAAGAAAAAAGATGTTGGCTTTTCGATATTGACCCTTGGTCCTATATACTATTTTATTACTTAAAGCTGCCAATTGATACCAAAAGAAACTCATTGAAGACAATTAGCAATAACATAATAAGAAGACTTTGAAGTATTCTCTCTACATAGTTGATCAAACAAGAAGAATAGAGATGGCTAGAATATTACAGGCGAGCAGTGTTGAACTTGAAGGAAGTGGAATTTGGGTGTTATGGTTTGCTTTATTTAGTCTATGTTTCATATCTACTATTATCCATATGTGCTCCGATGGAGTATCGAAAGATAACACGACACAAGTGGATACTTACGGTGCTGGCTGTGGCGCTGGATGTGGAGCCGGTTGTGGAGCTTGAGCTTGAGCTTTCAATAGTATTTAGTAGTTTAAATTCCTCTTGTAAAGATGAGCATTTTCAAGAATGTGACAGAGTTTGGAAAGGGAACAAATATGAATTCATCTGTGTTGTTTATTAATGGTGTTAGCTAGCAGTTACAATACAGATGATTCTAGTTTGTATCTCTACCATTTTTACACATTTTGCAAGGATAATGTAATCACAGTGTTATCTTTTTACTTTCATCATTCTTGTTTTTTTTCTTTATCTGACACTTCTCATGGATGGTTGTTACCCTGCTTCCCAATTATATACCCAGAATTGGGAGTTAAACAGCTTGTTTTTCTTAAATATTAACTTTCCATCACAACTTGCTCCAGCAGCTTCCCAATTTCACATACCCAATTTTGAAATATATACTCTAACTATATTTTAATTTTTTTATATTTTATTGCTTCATTAATTTTTAAAATTTGTATAAATGTTTATATTTTAGAATTAGTTTTTAACATTCAAATTATAATTATTTTTAAATACTTATAATATTCAGAAATATATTATTTGTTAATTTAAAAATATTAAATTTATTATTTTCTTTTATAAATCTTAATAGTTTTTGTTTTTAAAATAAACATTAGAATTCTAAGTATAGAAAAAATTCGGAAGCTCAAATTCATCCAAAAACATAGCATTGTTGTCAACAAACATAAAAGTTAAAGCATTGCATGTGAATATAAAAAATAAAAAAAGAAATTGTAGCTATAAAAATGTATTGCCAGATGTGGCTAATAAAATGAGGAAAAATTGGGATTTGAATTGGGATCCCTATTTTATGGAGTCTTTTGAAGTTCATAGAATAAATATTCAACTCCCAATTCTAGCTAGAATTGGGAGTTCATTGGACTTAGCTTAAATAACATATCAAGGCTTAGTTTTAATTTGTGAAAGTGGCTTAATTACCACGGTCTTTGGACCTTTCATGTATTAAAAAGTAAAAACCATCTCAGGGTTAGATTTTAGGGGGAAGGATCCTCTGTCAGCAACCTGAATTCGAGGATCCAATGGCCTGTATTATATTATACAATGTTATGGTTGATCTTAACAATTGAATTTTGATTCAAGTAATTTTAAAGGATCCAATGGCCTGTATTATATTATACAATGTTATGGTTAATCTTAACAATTGAATTTTATATATAGATCAAATGTGTTTTATATATGTTTAATGTCTAAAAAATCCTTCAAGTTAGAATTAATTCTTTTTTATCACAATCATCATTTTTTGTTTATAAAAAGTATCATACATTTTTTTTTGTCTTTTCACCCATATAAAGAGACGTTTAAGTTACGAAAAGATTCATAAAACTCAAATTTTAAGTTATAAAAAAATTTCCAACTCAAATTTTAAAGTTTTAAAAATTTCTCATAATTTAATATATTTTTTAAAAAAGACAATATCTTTTACAAAATAATGGATAAAGTTGTAAAAATTTATTAAATATTAACTCTTTTATATATAATAGATATGAACCATGTATATATTACAAATAAATATTTTACTAATCATTCACAAATCATTCTCCATATATAATGAAACTTTGAGTAAATAACAAAGCCTAATTAAAGCAAGTAAATTTTGAATTTGCTTTTGTAGAATATATACGGTTAGAACCATAAAAATAGAACAAATGATACCATCCATTTATAGATAAAAAAGGCAAGGAACAAAGGATGCAAAATAAAAACCGCACGAATTACTAAATTGTCCATGGAAATAATTGCAAACTAAGCAAATTATCTAAATTTATTTTTAAAATATATTCTGATAATGTCTCAAAAATTAGTCTAATAATGACAAAATATCAACCCAATAATATACCGAAAATTCAATAGTGTATCAAAAGATACAATTATAGTAAGAGTAATGATATATACCACCCAAATTCCCACAACGATTAATCCTAGAAATCACAAAGATTCGCATATTCAACCCAGATCAAGGGGACAGATTCATCTGGCCACATTCCAGAGATGGGAATTATACAACAAAAACAGGGTATAAAGTTCTCACAGATCTCGAAGTACTTAATAGACCACAAACAATGACAAGCACGGATAATATTAAACCATCCTTATGGAAAATCATTTGGGAGGCGAATATCCCAAAAAAGATTCGTATTTTTTGCTGGAAGACGTGTAATAATGTTATTCATGCTGCAACAAACTTATATAATAGGAAATGTATCGATTCACCAATCTTTCCTTGGTGCCAAACTGAAGAGGAAAGCACTGAACACATCCTTCTCCATTATACTATTAATAAAGCAATCTGGGCGGCTTCAACTTTACAGATGAAAATACAAAATAAAGAAACAAACAAGATGGGAGATTGGATCCAAGGAATTATAGAATCATACACTTCAGGAGGCTGGGACAAAAACAAGGTAACACACTATATTCTTATTCTTCTTTGGAATATATGGAAAACCAAGATGAAGGTCATTCATGAAAATACAACGATAGATATTAACCATATTATACAAATCACTCACAATATTATGAATGAACTAGACAGATAGAATTGGGAAAGACACCAAAATCAACACACTCACACCAAGGACAGGCAGCAACCACAAGATCCAATTACTCAAATAACAGAAGACATAATTTTTTAATGCGATGCCTCTTTCAGCACACGATATGAAAAAACAGGTACCGGAATATCTCAAGAAAACCTGAGGACGGGTGAAATCAGAGAAATCGTTACAACTGCTAGCTGCAACTCAATTCTGGAAGGGGAAGCATTAACAGTTCTGGAAGCAGTTAACATTTGCAAAGAATACAAAGATACAGAGAAATTAATTTTTTCAGATAACTTTGAGCTCATACAAGGTATTCGACAGATGTCAGCGGCAAGATGGAGTATTCAACAGATTATCCGCCAAATTCAGCGGAGAACGGAAGAGGCAGGACCGATATCCTTTTGGCACTTACCGAGGACGATGAATAGTCTTGCAGACCATCTTGCAAAACACGCTAGACATGAAGCCAACAGTTGAAAGGAATCATGTATTGATCTTATCCGAAACTTCACCAAGATAGACATTGGATGTCATTTTGGGTAAAAATGTTTTCTCTTTGTCCAAAAAAAAATGACACTCTCCCAGAAAAGATTCTTCAAAGTATTAGTTATGTACTTGATGTGCAATCGTTTTTTAAAATAATGATATTTATCATTTTTTTTATTTTGTTAACTTTCATATTACTTCTTATATAGAAATTTTAAATATTAATTAGAGTTTTTTTTTCTCTTTCTTTAATTTATAGCACATAAGATGACATATAAAATATAATACAAGAATGACACAAAAAGACATAATAAATATCATTAATCTTATTTTTATTCAATTTTTTTGTACAATTATTATTTTTTATGCAAGCCAATAGTAAAAAAAAAACCACAATGGATTGCTTGAACAACAGATACTGCATAGTTACGAGGTGTTGCATAGTTGTGAACAAACACAAAGCAACATGGACATTGCAAGGGACATGCATTTTTCACATTTAGAAAGAAATGTCGCATATATATTATAAAGCAAATTTTATTTTTTAGGCTATTATTTATGGCCTACAAATATTTTTAGACCAAACGTTTTAAAAATCATATTTTTAGACCAAACGTATTCAAAACATTCATTTTTAGGCCATTTGACTAATTTCTTGAGATATTTCGTTGATTCTAAAGACAATTTAGGCATTCAAATAAACTATATGTTTATTTGACCGTATCACAAACTACAAACTAAGAACTTTATCTAAAGTGTCCAAATTATCCTTAAAATCTATAAAATATCTCACGAAATTAGTGAAATGGCCTGATGAGCGTTTTAAATAGGTTTGACCTAAAAATATGATTTTTGAAACGTTTGGTCTAAAAATATTTTTAAACTATAAGTAATGGCCTAAAAATGGATTTTTCACTAAATTATATGTACATAGCTTCTCAAATAGATTTAATTTTTTTCATCTAGTCTAACTCACATTGTAGCATCTATGTCTACCTCGTATAGGCTAGTTGCTATTGAGAACACTTAATGTCATATTCATTAATATATTTTAATGTAATGACTAGTTGGTAATGTGAACCCTTAGCAGAATGATAAATTTGACTAAATTTAGTCAATGAAGACTGAACAATTTGTATTTGTTTGAAATAAGTAAATCAAAAGTAATATATTCTCACCTTCTCATCTTCTCATATTAACTGACCAGGTTCCCTTTTAACACATTAATAAAATTAATTTTTTTAACCAATTGACTTAAAAAGTAATTAATTTAACCTTATTTATACTCTTAGTAAAAAAATATTACAAACTTACATCACTATTAAAAGATAAGAATAAAATAAATAAATTGTCATTAACACTACATAACTTCGATTAAAAGAAAAATTAACACTACATTGAAAATGATAAAAGAAAAAAACATCATTTAAAATGGAAAAGAGTTGTTGTTTTAGGAACACTTGTGGTAACACCAAATCTTACCTAAATATGACACTTTCCCGTCTCCAATGAATTTCTTTTGACAACTCTAATGTACAAAGAATATAATACATTTTTTCTCGTTCGTATTCTTCTTCATTTGTAAACAGAAAGGGAAAATATATTTTATTTTTAAATAGTGTAATCAATCATAGGGGGTTTTCTATTAAAAATCTTATATTTATTTGTGATTTCTGATTTCAGTGGATGATATATCCATGCGAAAACTTTCAGCTGGTATAGATACAAACATATCTTTCAACTCCACTGGAATATCAAAATCTTCAAGAACCTGGACACATTATTTAACATAAAACATTATATAAAGATGCTAATAATCTTAAATTTTCTAATCACAAACCTGGAAAATCCCGTTCACATTTCGACCACCAACCAAAAATATACATCCTGTGTTCTTACATTCACTTAATATCTCCACCATTTTCTCATAATCTCCTCCATAATATTTTGGCTGAAAAAAATAATATTAATTATAATATGAGCACGTTATTTGTGAGATTTGTAGTTCTTACATTTATAAGTCTTGCAACTGTATCTACACCAATCACAAAAGCACTCCCGGGGAAAAGTTGTGCTTTCTTGTAAAAATAGGGCTGATTTGAAACTATGATAGTCTTTCCTGCATTAAATTTCAGGTTATTCAAAGTATTGTTTATATTTAAATATTATTAATATTTTCAAGCTTTACCAGCTTTTTCAAATTGCTTGACACGTTCTTTGATTTGAGAAACAGTTAAAGGAGGTTTATCTGCATTAACTGCTGAAAGTTCAAAGCATGGGTACGCATCTCCATATATGCTACATAACATAACATGTATGTATAATGCTTAGTACCATACATATGTTTATTATATATTAACAATTGTTTAATTACCTAGTAGCAACTTCCAATAGCTTTAAGTGACCATCATGCAAAGGATTAAAAGAACCAGATAAAATTATTTTCCTATCAGTCCCTGATTTTTCTGCAAAAGCACACATTTCATGGTAATTAGCAAAGAGATTTGATTCTTTATATGTATTTAATCATAGTCATACCACTTGAAAAGGGATAAACCTTAAAGCATATTTCTCCACTTATAAGTTGATTCAACTCATGATTTTCTTCATATTTATTTTCACTTTCATCCGGAATCTCAGATTCTTTAGACTCTGGAACAAAATTTGATGAAATATTGCATGCATTTGCTATTGCCTATTACCAAAACCCAAAATTACATATATGAGTAAGTAATGCATGAATAAGATTATTATAATTAATTAAATTTTGTTAACCTTGATTACGAACTGACTTGAAACCTTATCTTCTTCCTCACGAGTCCGCAAAGCCTGAAGAGAAAAAGTAGATAATTGAAAATTACGGTTATAAGAAGAAAAAAATATTGAATTGTATTTAATACCTTTGTTAAAGTGACTTTTGATATACAAAGTCGATCAGATGTTCTTGTTGACAAATAAAAACTTGAAATGAAGCATGAATAAAAAAATTAATATTAAGTATTTGTAATGTAGAATATAATGCAATATTGTGAGTAACCAGGGATTATAATGAAAATACCTGTGTTCCCCAAGTTTTGGGCGGCCACTAGCTAAAGAACCGGTAAAACCCAATCCTAGAACTGGGGCACCTATATTATTGCCAAAAGAAGAAATCATTTCAAATTTTCAATATCAGTTAAACAAAAAGAAAAACTAATGCTACAAAAAAGAGATTAACCTGGTTTTGAAAGCTTCAAAGCTCTATTATAAGCCACCAATGCCATATCTGCTGCCGTTTGTTTACTAGCAAATTTAACAGGAACCTTCAATCACCAAATTTGAACATATAAGTTATATCGATTTTAAGATGATCACTAAAACTAGCGTAATTAAGAAATAAATTTAGTAAAATTGAAAATTTGGGGAGTTAAAACCTTTCCGAGTAATTGAATCATAGACATTCTAGAATAAGGAACGGTAACTTCGAGCACGGTGTTGGATGCTCCTGGTACAGATAGTAACCACCCTAGTGCCTGTGCATTTTCATTGAAGTATTTAATCGAACATATTCCGAGCAAATTAATTATGAATTATATATACAAAAGTACCTGAGAGGCTCCACCAGAGAGATAGAAGACGGCTTGAGTGGGGCTGGAGTGTATGGCTTCGACTACAGCTCGAAGGCAAGTTTCAGTCATCGAGCTGATGTAATCTGGGTTAAGATTAGGTACTTACTTCCCTCTTTTACGTACTTAAGCTAGTTAATTTGATAAATTTACATGTGGTTTAGCATTAAATAAGAAAAATTCTCTTGACGTCCGTCTGTTATCTCCGTTAGTCAACGGAAATTCAGGTTTTAATATTTACAAATCATTTTAAATTAGAAAAATCTACAAAAAAATCTAATGAAATGTTAAAAAAAAACAAATTTTAAATTATTAATTTAATCCATAAATTTTAAAAAATCAAATTAAACTCAATATATTTTTTAAAAATCTCTCTACTTTAACTTATAAATTTTTAAACATTAAAATTAACTATTTAAATCAATATTTTTCACACACTCACCTAACTCCACAAGTTTTAAAAAATCAAAATTAGTATACAATTTTTTAATTTTTTTTCAAACACCTCCCCACCTATTAAAATTAAAGTTTTAACACATCTTCTATTTGTAATGTAAAATATAAAACCTCAAACTCATTCATTCTCACTCATTTCAGCAGGTGTGAAATGGATATAACTACGATAAATATACAATATATTAGAAAATTTATCTAATATTGCCGACAAATCATGGGACTCACACGACAATCGAGTATCAGTAGAAGTGGTAAATTAATACTACCACCTTGTGCACATAATAGTTTGTTGTTTACTTCACAGTAAAGAGAGATAAGATTAGATAGAAAATATTTTCCACTTCAATATTTCACGTACTAGACTCTATGGTTATTGGAGTTTAAAAGACCGATTGATTGAAAATAGGTGGTTCGTTTGTAAATAATGAGGCTCTCTTTACTCCTTCAATACTTTGTTATCCATTTCAGGAAACATATAAAATAGGAATATCACCTTGATGTCTCCTCATTTGTGATAGATTTATGTTAAGATGAGACATCATTTTTAGTGATTTAGAAGTCTTGTTAATCGATTTTCTTGAGAAATGTTACACTTTCCTATTTTGAGTCTTGATTTAGTAAATTATTGTTTTTAAAGCATATTGGGTTTAATTATTTATTTAGTGTGAAGCTTTAAAGATAATTATGGAGATTAATTAGAGTCCAAGTCAAAGACTAAGCGATATGGAAAGAGATAAGCATGGTAATTGGAGATAAGGAAAGAAAAGCTAAAAACATGGAAAAGGAAAAGCTGCCTTAAATCTGAATTTCAGCACCTACGACCACAAATCAGCTTATATCTCAAAATCGGTGTGGAATTTGGAGAAACGGTCAAGAGAAAAGTTGGAGATATTTCCGAGACGATGAATTTCGACTACTCATACGCGTCAAACGGATGCGTATTGAAGCTGCTAGGACCAAAACAAAAACGGGTCTGATTTCATGTTTTAGGGTTACGAATTTGAGTTGGGCTTGGAGTCCACTACTTACCTTCTCCTTCAAGAAAACGAATTAGGTCTTCTAAACACCTATAAATACACCCTTATATCACTTGTAAATCATCCTTGCCTCATAGTAATTAGTCCTTAAGGTTTTATTCATCAGAGTTATTGTAGAGAGCAAGATGATGTCTTTTATTATTTCTATTAGTTTATTTCCTTCAGGTATGAACTAAACTTCCCATAGCTTGGGTTTTGCATCATGTATAAACTATGAATTCTAATTTCTTTTTATCTAAGTTTCTTTGGGAATTATATGTTTTAATCTGATATTAGCTTCTTACCTATATATTCGTTTATGTGATTTGATTTAATGACTGTTTTCCTTGCTAGTGCACGAGTATAGGATTACCTTAATAGTAGTTAGATGATCACCTTAGCTGGGTGTCTAATTATTTAAACACCACATAACGTCTAGAGTCGATATTGGTCTTGACAACACTAATTCTAACTAGATAGTCATTAGGGTATAATTTAATCATTATCACCATGTATGGAAATTGATTGCTTAGGGCCTTGGTAGCGCTTGTAAACCCTATTTGAACCAGCCTCATGGTGTGTCCGTAGATCTTTAGTCGCTCTCAAGGTCTAAGGTATGGGAATTTAGAATCCTGACTAAGTATCTAAGAGCTAATTATCTCCCTTATTAACTAAATTTGATAGAAAGAATTAGAAGGATTAGTGCATACTAGCAAAACCTAAGCTATACTTATCATCTCATATTTCTTCATATTTATTTTACTGTCTTTATTTTCCGTAGTTTAATTTAATATCTCGAATTATTCTCTTTATATTCCTGTCTTTTAATCAATTACTTCTTACTCGTTATTGCTACCCATTCGATTAACACACTAAGTCCCTGAGAACGAACTCAACTTATCATTAAAACTTGCATTCGTCCTGTAATACTTGCAGTACTATGCCTGTCTAGGGTGAGAGTGCGTTGTTTTCTGACTTATTATTTATCTTATTTTATCACACCCTAGGCGACACCAAGTTTTTGGCGCCGCTGCCGGGGACTTGTGTCTCGTTAGCGTGTGGGTTATCTATTTTGAGTAGTAGTTTTTAGTTAATTTTATTTTTTCAGTATTTAGTTTTTTTTTTCCGGATTTACGCTTGTGGTTTGCTTTAGTCTTTTTCAGGTTTCACAGTGTTTAATTCTTGGCCTCCGTTACCGGAGCCTGAAAGGAGCTTTAGACCTTATAACAAACGTGTTCGTGAGAAAAGAGCCTTAAGAAGAGTTATGGCAGGCGTACAAGAGCAGTTAGATCCACCACTTGTTATCCCACCTGGAGGACAACCTCCACTTATCCCACCTGGAGGACAACAAAAGGGACAACAACCACTAGGAAGAGGTAACGGGCACAACAATGTTAATCAGAACCGAGTTGAACAAGACCTTCCTGTCCTCAGAGTGCCGTTTCATGTTCAACCGATAGGTTACCGTACTCTGGAGATCCAAAACATCAAATTTCGACCCGATCCGGGTATGCTCAGTCAGTTTCAAAGTTTTGGACTCTACAGTGGTACAGCAATTCAAGATCCGGTAAGAGCGATTCAGAAGTTTATGCAGATTTGTGATGCTTATGTTACTCCAGGCATTACACGCGAGCAACTGTATTGTCATATGTTTTCGTTCTTTCTGACCGGTAGAGCTGGTGAGTGGCTAGATAGGCAACCACCAGGGACAATCAATTCATGGACAGAACTTCAAGCCGCTTTCTTTAACCGTTTTTATCCTAAGAGTATGAGACTTAAAGACCAAAGCGAGCTTGCAAAGTTTTGTCAAGAAGATGGAGAAGAAGTAGGAGAAGCATGGACAAGGTTTCAACAAAAGTTAGCTAGATGTCCTCTCCATGGTTATACCCCCCCTCTCTACAGTTAGCTATATTCTATGAAGGTGTCAACAGAGAAGGTAGACTGAAGGTGGATAACATTGGAAAAGGTAATTTCGTGTCCATGGAGCCTACTGAAGCTACCGAGGTTTTGGAAAATATTATTGAACAAGAAAGGAGTTGGCCATCTTCACGAGAACCTGTTGCAAAGACCCGAGGTACGCTTCGTTTAGAAGCTGAAACTGCAAACTCAGCTCAAATAGCTGCATTAGAAAATCAAATCAAGGTGAGTAACATCATGTGTCATCCAAATATATGTGTCATGCTTAATATTATCAAGTAATGACTAAGAAATGGACAATTTTCTAATCATGAAGGTTATAATTAGTTCATCACTTTACTATAGTGACAAATACCGTCAAATTTATTAATGGGCGCTCCTGAATACTAGTAAGATTTGTTTGCTTATGGTTACTCCTTTGTCTAATAGATTACCTAAATTATATGCCTTTATGAGGAAATTAAGAGTTTTTGGTTTGTAGTAGTTGTAACTAATGACAACAATAAAAATAAATCATATGTTTAAATTTTAGATCTAAGATAAATAACCTCGTCAAAGTAAATCATAACATAGATCCAAATGTCAACTGTTTCACTTGATTCTTAATTGTAGGAAATTTGACATCCATTGCAGCCTCACTATTAACATGTAACACACCTCTTTGTGTACGCGATGATGGCCAACTTCTTTCAGTGTCTATTATTTTCTCCATTGAGTGCGCGACTTGAATATATTATCCATTGACACAGAACCACCACCATCGAGATAATCAACTCTTAACATGGCACTCTCATCGAGTCTCTTAAAGAACATATATAGCTGCATCAAAAGGGTGTACCTATGAAGAGGGCACCCATATATAACTCATATGTTTAAATTTTAGAAGAATCTCGTCAAAGTAAATCATAACATAGAGCCAAACATCAACTGTTTCGCTTGATTCTTTAATGTAGAAAATTTGACATCCACCGCGGTCTCACTATCAACATGTAAACACCTCATTGTGCACGTGATGAGGGCCAACTTCTTTCAGTGTTTATTATTTTCTCCATTAAGTGCGCGACTTGAATATATGATCTATTGACACAGAACCACCACCATCGAGATAATCAACTCTTAACATGGCACTTTTATCGAGTCCCTTGTAGAATATATATAGCTGCATCAAAAGGGTGTACCCATGAAGAGGGCACCTAGTCAATTGTTGTTGGAATATTGTCCATGTTTCTTCTATACTTTTTCTCGCTTCTTCTATAAAATTTGGAAACTCAACTTGATCTTTCATCCTCATACTTTGCCGATAGAAACAATCTAAAAACTTTACTTGAAGTGCATACCTATCTGGGATTTTTTTGGATGGTTGGCGGGCTAGCCAATCACTTGCACATCCAGTAAAAAAGAATTCGAACATGAAATAATACATTTGTTCTCTTGTAACGCCTTGAGTGATGTAGGCGTCACATATTTTCATAAACTTCTGAATAACTCGTACCGGATCTTGGTGAACTGCTCCACTATAATTATTATAATTTAGGAATTCCATCCCCATATTAGGCTTAAATCATGCGGCTTGAATAGAATAAGGGCAAATCCAGAAAGGCTGAACTCGATATGGTACTCCCGGCTCAGGGATACCTTGCACTTCATTGTTTTGACCGTTGGGTGGATTTCCTCCTTTAAAATTCACGTCTTGTTGATTGTTGTTGTTTTGAAAATCCCCAGGTGGATTCGCTCCAACCGGTGGATTCACATAATTCTCATTAACATTCACATCGTGTAATGGGTTTAGATTAGCCATTTCAACTCGTGTTTGTCTTTATCTTCTTCTTTAGTCTCGAAGTTATATCTCGGGATTCGATAGCATACACCAAAACCTAATAAGTTGTAGAGAGACGGAAACAAAACACCAAGTAAAACCAGAAACAAACTAAAAACTTCTATTCTAATACAAAAATACAATAATATAGTCCCCGGCAGCGACGCCAAAAACTTGTCTGGTCCCTGATCGCTTCTAGAGTGTGATATAAATTGACAAAAAAAAAAGATAAACTCATCACAAGTGTACGGGTCGTTCCAATTAATAGATAAACAAATCGGGATATCTCCCATAGGGATTACTAGATTATGAATAAGTGTTTAAATAAAGTAGAACTAAATGCTAGAACAATATAGGTAAAAGATGAATGTTTGTTTGGTTTACTGAGAATTAAAATAATTGCAATAATTTAAAAGACTAAATTAAGGAACTACTAAGGAGAAATTAATTAACTAGAATTAAATGCAAACTAACTAAGAGAAGATGAGTAATATGAGAGAGTAGTGCTTGATCCTTGCTGGTAACTCCCTAAACTGGTCATTCTAAGTTAGACGGAATTCATTATCTTTTGAACCCCTCCTGAATAGGGCGCTATCCTGCACTACTAATGACCCATCCCCGGTGACACTACAATAATATTGAACGAATTAGTTTATACCCTATTGACTACTTGGCTTATTAAAGCCTCCCTACTCAATAACACATACCAAGCGCTTATATCATATGTATGTAATTGAATCCCCCTCACGGGCGACAATACACCTACTATTAATATCCTATAATTGATCAGTGTAAGAACAACCTTCAAGCAAAAATATATAATCAACGAGAATTAAACTAATTTATTTAAATACTAGAAATATCCCAAAAACTCAGAATCATCAATCAATTAATTAAGGTTCATACACTATCCAATTCTCAAGCACTTAGGATTTAGCTCATATTAAAATAATGAAAAGAATTAACTAATACTAAGGACTTTATGATTAGAACTAAAATCTGAAATAATTTACTTTAAAGAAATGGGTGAAATAGACTTTGGATGATGAAGAATTGTGGAATTGATGTTGAAAGCTCTTCCTCCTTCACTTCTTAGCTTCCAAGCATAATTATCCTCTCTCTTATATGAATTGTATGTGTTACCCAGTTAATAAAAGGTATTTATAGAGGTCCATGTCGTTTTTATGTCATATTGGCCCTTCTGGAAGGTCCAAAAGACCCAACCTGTTTTTACTAACACTTAAACAACTTTGGGTCATTGTGGTAGAATCTTCACAACTTTTGCGTCTCAACTCTGAATTGACTTCTGTCACCTCTCACATGACATTGTCTTCAATCTATTTCGAGATCAGAAGGAATCAAGACGTAATTTGTTTCCAATTTTCTATGGTGATTGAAACAAGTCCCGTCATCTTTCCAGAAATTTCCCAAATGCTTCCAAACTTGACTTTTTACTCTATCTACGCCTTGACTTGGGTTTGAATTTGAATTTCTTGACTTCTCCATATCATATTCGGATTCCATGTCAACCATGTACCTAAGAAGCTACACACTTAAAACACGATTAAAGCACAAAATACTCTAAAAATAGCAATAAACACAAAATGAGACAAGAAAGTAAGAAACATCAAATATAAGGAAATAACCCCTCTATTAGGTCCACTAATCCCCCAAAAGGATATCTTGTGATACGATTGTTCTATCACAAAAGATAAGACATCAGTCCCCGAGCGTGATATATAATGATTCGACACAAAAAAGGGGGTGCATGCCGGCAAGTGTTCGGGGGTGTTTGCAAATAATAAAATATAATAAGTAAAGGGGGAATATCATTTCCACATGGACTATCAGAGTTAAATCAGTGTGTTTTTAAAGTATAAAATGTAAAGTTGTAAAGGAAAATGGCAAGAAAGTAAAAGTAATACTTATTTGGTTTTTAATGATTAATAAACTATGACGATAAATTGAAATAAGAACTAAAAAGAAATGAAATTTAAATAATTAAAAGATGGAGCAATAAGATGAAAATGATGCTTGAGTCTATATGCTAGGCAAGCCCTCCCGGATCAATATTTCACACTAAAGGTCTATATGCTATACCCGCAATTAAACTCCCCCTCCCAGGTGATTACTTAAATACTCAAGCTGCTCACTATTTGGACAAAATATGAATAATAATTATTACAAACATATAGTCAACGGAAATAGAATACACACTTCAATTAAATAAAAATCCAAATTCAATAAAACATTAAAAAGCTAACATAAGTTCATACATATAAGAATGCTCAAGTGATGAGGGTTTAATTTATAATTAAATAAACAACACTTATGAAAAATAAACAAAGAATCATATTTAAAAGCTAAAATAAAATGAAGTTACTTTAAGAATCAGAATGAAATGATGTGGAATTGGTGAAGAATGATTGGGTTTTGCGGAGAAACCTTTACCGTCTTCTCTTCTACTCTTCTCCATGCACTCTCTAAAAATATAAAATGTTTAAGAGATGCTAAATAATGAGCTGCTAAATGACTTAAATACTAGCTAAAAAATGTTTGAGGCCTCTATGGGCTCACTTAGGTAGGTTAAAAATAGTCCAACCTGTTTTTAGCTAGTGTTGGACTAGTTCTAGTCACGGTGAAAGATAATGGCACAACCTTCTCATCTCAACTCTGAATTGACTTCCGTCACTTCTCACACGTCACTAACTTCAAGCTCTATCCAAATAGAAAGGAATTATGTCCAAAGGTTAGGTAAATAATCGTGGTGAGTGAAATAATATGACGTTAAGATTTCTCTAGTAAACGCTTGAACTTCCCAAAGTGACTTGAAAGTCCTTTTACGCCTTGGTTTGAGGTTTGACTTGACTTTTTAATTTTTCTTCCTCATATTGGCATCTTGTGTCACCCTTGTACCTAAAATTATACTCATTTAATACACAATTAAGGCACAAAAACTCTACAAATAGCAATATGTACAAAGCAAGAGAGACAAGTACAATATGTCGAATACTAGGGAAAAATCCCTCAATTAGGCCCATTAAAGATGTCACTTGAATAGATTAATCTATCACAAACGAGAGACATCAATATTAGTAATAGTTGAAGTATCTGAAGGTGTGGTCAATGACTCTCTCCAATGGGGGTATATAGCTTTTGATGAATCTTTCTTGGTTATAAATCCAGCATTCTTTTTCTTCACAAAATGGGATGTCGTCTTGTTGAAATCGAGATGGCTGTTTTCCAAATAGTACTTTTTCCCATTGGGCATGTAATGATCTATCGGTCAGAAAATCTAACATCTTATTTATAAAAACGAGACTATATTTTTGCATTCAAAATAGTAACCTGGATGGGATCAAGGGTGTCGGTTGAGTGGGTGCAAGGTTGTCGAATCACACTGTGTTCTTTGGCACAAAAATGAATTGTGCCATTTTTATGATACTCAAATAGAAAAATGTATAACACGTGAGTTGTTAGAAACATTATTCTAAAATAATTTGTAGTCCAACTAAAGTGTCAATACTCAGCACATAAAGAGTTATGACCAAAATAAACTTTATAGAAATCTGATCTTGTGAAACCAAGAGTAGAAAGTTTAAGTGCAAAACTTTCAATATACATTGAATTTAAAAGTAAATTTGAAAGTGATTGAAATTCACATAAAAGTAGAATAAAAATTATAAAGTAATTTATCATATCAAAACTTATTTAGGATAATTTGAAAAATCTTTTTGCCAACAAATATCACTAATATATCAAGTTATGTTTATTGGATACTTGATAAAAATACGCGTGTTTAATAAAAGATGGGTACAACCCTTTTATTTTCTATTTTGTACTATTTCATTCGTTAGTAAAATATATGATAATGGCCATCATATAACTTGATAAACAAAATGTAAATGAACAACATATACATATCATTAAGATCAATAGTTGATCTAGTGGTTAGACTACTTTGCAGAGACTAAGAGATCATGAAATTAAATTGTAACATCCCGTTTTCAACCTTCCAAATTTATGAAACTAAGAAAAATCCATGTTAAGATATTGATAACTTACAAATAATTTAAACTATTTAAGTTCATCCTCTATCTTTCTTCAAAATAACAAATTAATCTTAACAATATCAAAATTTATGTAACATTCAGTTTTCAACATTCCAAATTTGTGAAACTAAGAAAAATCCATGTTAAGATGTCGATAACTTACAACTGATTTAAACTATTTAACTTTATCCTCTATATTATTTCAAAATAACAAATTAATTTTAACAATATGAAAAGCCAAGTCAATGAGAGTCAACTTAGCCAAAAAATCCTCCCAAGCCATTCATCCATTAATTTTTATTCCATCTTAAAATCCTCACCCACTCACCACTTTTAGCCTTTTTTTAATACTTTTTGCTTTTCTCTCTCCAGAATTAGTGTTTGACCTAGAATTTTCTGGGATCTCACACTCTTTCTTAGCTTTCACAAACCCATCCACCCTCTCTCTTTCACCTCTTTTCACTCACCGCTTTCCTTTTATTTTTCTTTTACTTTTCTTAGTTGTCTTCTCTACCCAAATGGCTAAAACGTTAAACACAAATCGAGTCAATAAAGTACCAAATGTATCTGGCAAAGCTAACACTAACCCCAATCCAAAAACAAAAACCAGATACAGAGATATCACCAACGAAATGCTATCGCCGAGCCCAAATTTGCTTAATACCCCCGAATCTTACAAAGGAGAAGGGGAAAATAGTGAATCGGAAGCTGTATTAGAACCGGTAGCGATAAAAGTAGTTGAAAAAGCGGTTAATAATGAAGTTCAAGGTAAATCAGTCGAAGAACAAGGTGTACCAGTTGCAAATAAAAGTGTACCGTGGTCAAAATTGTTCAACAAATGTGCTAGTAAATCGATGAAGCTGGAACACCATCCTCCGTCGATGCTAAAGGGTAAGAAACTAATTAAGCCACCCCAAGATGTGTTAGAT
This sequence comes from Nemophila menziesii, assembly GCA_029959085.1. Taxonomy (NCBI): domain Eukaryota; kingdom Viridiplantae; phylum Streptophyta; class Magnoliopsida; order Boraginales; family Hydrophyllaceae; genus Nemophila; species Nemophila menziesii. The sequence goes on from JARWIR010000005.1 coordinate 32,118,752, forward strand.
GAAGGAGCGGAACAATGGGAAAACAGCCTAGTTGGTCAATTTCTGGATAACCCTCCTCCTTTCTATGCTATTGTAAATTTTGTGAAATTTCAGTGGGGTAAATTGGGAAAGATAGACATTAAGTCGAGTTCCAAAGGAAATGTTATTTTTAAGTTCGAAAATTCTCAATACTACAACAAAGCTCTTGAGCAGATTTGGAATATTAATGGCAAACCTTTGTTACTTAGGCCATGGAAGCCGGGAATGCAGTTTGATAAGATAAATGTCTCTAAAATTCCGATATGGGTTAAATTAGTCAATGTGCCGATGAATTTATGGACTCAAAGGGGGCTAGGATATGTTGCGAGTGGTATTGGAGTGCCCTTACAAATGGACTCCATTACTGAGTCAAAAACTAGGTTGGGATATGCACGAGTTTGCGTTGAAGTAGATACAAGAGAGGACTTACCTGAAGAGATTTTGGTAGATATTGGATTGGATGAGATTCAGGAGGTTAGAGTGGAATATGAATGGAAACCAGTTATATGTACTAAATGCAACAGGTTTGGTCACATAGAAAGCAAATGTAACAACATACAAAAGGTGTGGAGGCCAAAACAGAGTGTTTCACAAAATGAAAATAGTAATAAGAAAGATAAAGGTAAGAACAAAGTGGATGAATGGAATATAATCAGAAGTAATAGGAGGGATAAAAATAATACAATGGATAAGGGAGAATCAAGCTCTATTATGGTTACAAATCAGTTTGATAAGATACAAGATGAAAGAGTGATTGATCAGGATGTCATTGAATTTATTACAAATCACAATGGTGGTGATGAAATAACCAGGCCCCCCAATATATGAATTGTGTTGCTTGGAATGTGAGGGGCTTTAATAATGAAATAAGGCAATTGGATGTCAAAGACTTTGTGATTGAAAATAAAATCAGAATTGTGGGGGTGCTTGAAACTAAGGTGAGAGCACATAAGCATTCTGAGATAATAAGGAAGCATTTCTCTTATATGGAAATGCTTCACAATTATAATAATGACCCTAGTGGCCGTATATGGTTACTATGGGACAATAGGTATGCAGAAATTGGGTTAATTCAGCAAAGTTCTCAAGCTATCTTAGTCAAAGTAAAAGTTACAGAAAATAAGGAAGAATTTTATCTTGCTATGATATATGCTAGTAATGATAGAGGTGAGAGAAAGGAGTTATGGGCAGACTTGGAGAGTTGGAGCAAGAGATTTGATAAAGACAGACTATGTGTTATGGGGGATTTTAATGAAATTCTGAAAATACAAGATAGGCTAAATTGTACTGTGTTAGATAAAGGTGCATTAGAATTTAGTGAAGGTATAGAGGATGCTGGGTTAATAGAACATGGCTATGGTGGGCATTATTTTACATGGACTAATAAGAGTGATAGCAATAACATCAGGGCCAGCAAAATTGATAGGGTCTTTGTCAACACAAGGTGGTTAGATACAATTGATTCAAGTGTTATGATTCATAATCCATCTACCTCTGATCATTGCCCTTTGAAGTTGAATCTTATTACTAAGAAAAGGAGTATTGCTAGCCAATTCAGGTTCTTTGATGCTTGGACAACTCATGATAAGTTCTTATACACAGTCATACAGGCCTGGAGCTTGAAAGTAGAAGTTAATTTTATGTTCACACTTTGTAAGAGGCAGAAACATACTAAAGAAGCCTTAAAGAAGTTCAACAATATGTACTTTAAAAGAAATTCTTCAAATATAGAGCTGCTTAAAACTCAGCTTAATATAGTACAGATGCAGATTATGAGTGGGAAATTCGATTCAAGTAATATAAATGAAGAAAAAATACTCAGTGCTGAGTTGGAAGAAGCTTTGGTCATCCAACATAGAGTGTTAAAACAAAAAGCCAGAGTCATGTTTAACAATGAGATGGATAGTAACACTGCTTACTATCATAAAATCATAAAAGGTAGATTAGCTAGGAACAATGTTACCTTGTTTGTCACTGATGATGGTACTAGTATAGAAGATCCTAATCTCATAAAAGAGGAATTTGTCAAATTCTACACTAATTTGTTGGGGACTAAAGATGAAAAAGAAGAAAGCTGCTCTAGTAATGTTCTTAGTATTCTATTGGGTAAAACATTAAGTGAAGAACAGAGTCAAGATTTAATTGCTCCTGTTACAGATAAAGAAGTGAAAGATGCTTTATTTTCAATAAATTCTAAGAAGAGTCCAGGCCTTGATGGTTTGAACTCTACCTTTTACAAAGAAGCATGGGAAATTGTAGGTGGAGACTTCACTAAGGCTATTAAACAAAGCTTTGAAAATAGTAAACTTCTCAAACAAGTTAATGCGACAAACATTGTGTTGATCCCAAAAAAGAAAAAGCCGTCTAATGTGAAGAAATTTCGACCCATATCATGCACAAACACTATATATAAGACTTTATCAAGAATTATGAGCAAAAGATTAAAAAAAGTCATGAGCTCAATCATCTCTTTAAACCAAGCTGCTTATATACAAGGAAGGTATGTTGGAGATAATATCTTAGTAGCACAAGATATAATGCTGGGATATGATAAGAAAGTAGTATGTCGAATTGCACAATAAATTTAGACCTACAAAAGGCCTATGACAGTGTAAATTGGGGGTTTTTAATTAACATTTTAAAAGCTCTAAAGTTCCCAGGTAAATTCATTAAATGGATTATTATGTGCGTGTGCACACCTACTTACTCGGTGTGTGTAAATGGTGAAGCGTGTGGTTTTTTTGAGGGGAAGAGAGGGTTGAGACAGGGGGACCCTCTCTCACCCTATCTCTTTGCTTTATGTATGGAGGTTTTTACAGGTTTATTTACTCACTTGGCTAATAAATGGGAGTTTAAATTCCATCAGAAATGTGAAATAATGAAACTTAATCACATGATTTTCGCGGATGATTTACTTGTATTCTTCAAGGCTAATTTGGAATCTGCAAAAATTATCAAGGATGGTTTAAATTTATTCTCAAGGCTCTCAGGATTACAAATTAATTATCAGAAGAGTGAAGTCTATGTAAGTGGAGGCAATGTTTTTATAGAAAACGAGATCTCTAGGATCCTAAATATCAAGATTGGCAAATTGCCAGTTAGATATCTAGGGGTCCCACTCCATTCAAAAAAACTTAGTGTTGAAGAAGGAAATAAGTTGATTGATAAAATAGTCAACACTATCAACCAATGGACTTCAAATCTATTATCTTACTCAGGCAGGTTAGAACTTATAAAGAGTATAATAGTGAGCAAAATTCTCTACTGGTGTAGAGTATTTTTGCTCCCAAAGCTAGTTATATATAAACTGAACAAACTTATAAGTAGCTTTCTTTGGAAAGGTAATATGAATGGTGCACAAGGAGCCAATATTTCATGGGAGAGAGTATGTTGCAGTAAAGAAAGAGGAGGCCTTGGTATACCTAACTTAGAGAAGCTTAATCTTGTTTGTCTTCTATTCACCTTCTGGAGGATGTACTCACAAGAACATAACTTGTGGAGTATGTGGGTTAAACATAACATTTTAAAAGGGAAGTGTGTATGGAGTTTTGAAGAGAAACAGAGTCATACGTGGATTTGGAGAAAATTAATGAAGGTGAGAGGTATAGCATATGAGTTCATTACGCATAAAGTGTATAATGGTAAGGATACTTACCTCATTTGGGATAGATGGATTGAAGGACAGAATGTGCAACAAATTTTGAGTATAGAGCTATTAAAAGATAACTTAAATAGTAATAGAATAGTTGATACTTTCTATGGTAAGGAAAGGTGGAGGTTACCTCCATGTGTGGGTAAAATACTCCCATATCTTGCTGATATAAAACTTATAAATAAAGAAGATAGGAAGATATGGAGTGAATCAAACAAGAAAGGGTTTTCAGTCAAAAAACCCTTATCAAACTCACAAATGACACTGATATAACAATAGTCAACTGGTATGAGCTTATTTGGTCAAAAGCTAATATTCCCAGGTGTGTGTTTATATCTTGGCTTGCTATTCAAAATAGACTAAATACTAAACTTAGAATGATTGAGTGGGGAGCTCAAGTTGATCCTTTATGTAGCTTGTGTAAGGCTACAGGGGAGGATAATGTACATATTTTCTTCTTGTGTACTTTCTCTAAAAGGATATTGCAGAAAATACTAAAAATCTGCGATATTGCATGGTTACCAAGAGATTTTGATGATCTCATAGAAAAATTCCTTGGGTTAACTAGTAAGGAGCTGAAAATAATGGTGAGTCTAATGATTACTTCATACATTTATGTTGTATGGAAGCAGATAAACGAAATTGATCATGGTGGGGTGATTTTGAATGAAGAACAAATATTGGGGCGAATTTGCGAAATGGTGAAGATGAAGATTAGTACAAGGTGCTTAAAAAAATGTGAAAGTTATAAAGATAGCTGAGAAGTTAGTTAGTTAACTTTAATTGTAATAGTCTATTGGGCTTATTTTGTAATAGTTTAAATATAGTAGGCCGAGTAGATTAGTCATGGTTTGTAATGTATTTTTGTTTCTAATTTTTAAGTTTTAAAGTTAATGGGCCTACAAGGCATAATACCCATGCTTGGGCAAATGCTTGTAACCCATTGTTTGTAAGGATTTGGAAGTTGAGTTTTAAATGAAAAAGTTTAATTTGATGATAAAAAAAATAATAATAATAATAATAATTTTAACAATATGAAAATTTATCTCATTAAGTCCTGTAATTTTGTTTAACAAATTTCATATATCAAGTAAACCCACTAGAAAAAAGAAATAATTAAATAAATAAAATATCTTAAAAAGATTTCAAGCATATACACCACAAATTATGAAAGGATAAATTCTGAATTTTAAAAAAAAAAATCAAGAAAAAATATGGCAAAAAACAAAAAAAATGGAGAAAATAATTTTTACCTTAAAATATTTTGTCTCATTGATGGGGTACAGTGTTGTTGCAAGAAAGGTAGCATGTTGTGGATGTTTGGATAAAACAATGACGGCTAAATAGGAAAAAGCGAGTTTCGAGTGTGTTTTTTTTTTCCAATCCTTACTTCATATAAATAAACTTATTACAATTTAACCAATTCCTAAAGGAACAGTTTCGTCTTTGATGATATTAGCTAACCTACTTGGGTACGTGTCTAGACACGAGCCTAACATATTGCCACATAACTTATGTTTGGCTACCCCATCGGCTAACTTATTTCTACTACGATTAATCCATCGAAAAGTAGGTTTAATGTTTTCAGAAACTAGATAAATACTCTTAATAATATTACAAATTATGGGAGAATCAAAAGAAAGCCTATTCTCTAAAGGACCCATCACTTGCTTGCAATCACTCTCTATAATAACATTGTGATATGAATTATGTTGAGCAACTAAGCAGGCTTTAAGTATCCCCAAAGCTTCAGCCTCCTTTGGACTCTCAGCTTTGATCTCCCACGCTTTGCATTCCAAGACTTTTCCTGTAGCATCCCTAAAAACACAAGATATAGCACTTTTGTTAACATCAAACGCAGCATCGCAATTGATTTTAATAAAATTATTAGGAGGTGGAATCCATTTCAAACTTTTATTACCATTATTATCTCTTGCAAGTGGTGTATTTCTACTATCCTCGCTTGAGTTACTAGTTACAGTAGTCTCATAATTATTATTGTTGATATTGGTATTGATATTGATATTATCCTTCAGTGGTGTTATTACATCATTAGGATAATTAATGTTTTGATATTCTAGCCACTCTTTTCTTGCACTTAACACAATTCTTGATGGGTCAATTTTCACATTTTTGAACTTATATGCACACCTTTCTTTCCAAATATGCCATAGTACAGTACAAATCTGTTCCATAAGGAATTTATTATTGGTTTTTTCTTTCTTACCCTGGTTTAGTATATTTGCCATCCATATATCTACCTTAGCTGTAGATTGGTTGCAAGTATATAAACTGAGGGATGAGGCAAACCAGGTTGCTCTCGCAAATTCACAATTCAGTAGCATATGTTCAACATTTTCTACTTCTTTGTTACATAGATCACAAATAGGACTCTTAATAATCTTTCTTTGAAAAACATTTTCATTAGTTGGAAGTAGATTCTTCACCACTTTCCATATAAATTTTTTAATTTTAGGGGCTACTTTTAACCCCCAAATCATTTTCCATACTGAAGTATCAACAATATGGGAAGAGGAAGCTTTTGGTTTACTAATATTCTTATCTATTCCTTCTTTTTTTTGTTTTAGTATGTGATAACATTTCTTAACCGAGAACATACCATCTTTGTCATGAATCCAGTAAGGATTATCATGTCCTCCACTAAGTGGTATGAAGGTATTTAAAATACCATTTGTCACTTCTTCATTATATAATTTTTTAATTAGTTCAATATTCCATCTTCGCTCATTAGGAACTAAAAGATCATTTACCTTTTTAACCTCATTGCTATTGGGTTTTACTAATTCACTTTGATTACTAAACCATATATCTTTATGTAGATTTATAGTATAACCATTTCCAACTTTCCATTTAATATCCATTTTTATATTATCTCTACCGCAAAGTAAACTCTTCCAACCCCATGAAGGCTTACTACCAATCTTAGCCTCCATAAATGTTTCAAGGGGGAAGTATTTTCCTTTTAGTACTTATAGAGAAGAGTATTGTTGTTATTGTATATATACCATGCTTGTTTACTTAAAAGTGCAATGTTCATGAGGTTTAGGTCTCGAAAGCCTAATCCTCCATTATACTTACTTTTTGTAATTGATTCCCAACTTCCCCAGTGTACTTTATTATTACCTTTACTTCCCCACCAGAAATTCACAATTTGAGACGAGATTAAATCGCAAATTATTTTAGGGATTAAATAAGATGCCATAAAGTAGTTGGGGAGACTTTGGAGCACAGATTTTATAAGTATTTCCTTACCAGCTAGGGTTAAGTATAAATTTTTCCAATTCTCTATTCTTTTCAAGGTTCTTTCTACTAATAAGTTAAGGTCTTTTATTTTGGATCTACCCCATTCCGTAGGTAATCCCAAGTAGCTACCTAAATTATTTGTAATAGGCATATTTAATTTTCTAGCAAGATTTTTTTGTATATAATCAGGAGTGTTAGGACTGAACTTAACCCCACATTTATTGAGGTTTAATTTCATTCCAGTAGCATGATTATATTTGTTAATAACATCGTTAAATCCCTCAATTTCATCCATATTGGCTTTCATAAAGAAGATACTATCATCTGCAAATAGTAGGTGTGTAACTGGAGGGGCCATTCTAGCAATTTTTATACCTTTCATAATATCTAATTCTTTTTTATTATTTATGAGAATAGAGAGCATTTGAGTGATAATACAGAAAAGGAAGGGAGAGAGGGGGTCTCCCTGTCTTAAACCTCTTTGGGTTTTATCTATTTTAATAGGGAAACCATTAAGTAAGTATGAGTATGTAACTGAATTTACACATCTCATGATCTTACTTATCCATTTTATATCAAAACCCATTTTTTTCATAATTTCCTCCAAAAAATCCCACTCCACATTTTCATAGGCCTTTTGAATATCGGCTTTGATTATCAAGTAGTGAGTTTTAGTTTTTCTTTGTTCTTTAATATAAGAGATGATTTCATGCGCCAACATTGTGTTATCTTGTATATGCCTTCCTGGGACAAACGCAGATTGATTTTCATCAATGATTGCATTCATCACCGGTTGCATTCTATTTACAAGAATCTTGGCAATGATTTTATAAATAAAATTCGAACAACTTATGGGTCTGAATTGTTTTATATTAATAGGTATTGGGATTTTAGGTATAAGGGAAATGTAAGTGTGGTTTATTTCTTCTAGTGATCCCCCATTATACCAAAAATTGTTGATAAGCTTTATTACATCTCCTTTTATATATTCCCAATATTTCTTAAAGAATATGCCAGGAAATCCATCAGGGCCTAGTGCCTTGTTTAAGCCCAAGCCATTTATAGCTCTCGTAATTTCCTCTATACTAAGAGGAAGGTTCAAATTGTTGTTCATATTTTTAGTAATCAAAGGGGATATAAGGTTTGTAATAAAGGTAAAATCCCTTTGTCCTATAGTTTTGAATATATTATTAAAGTAAGAAGTAATTTCTTCTTGAATATCATTAAAGTTGTCTACCCAAGAGCCATCCTCGTTTGTAATTCTTTTTATCTTATTAATTTTTCTTCTTTCTTTTGTAGAGGCATGAAAAAAGGAGCTATTTTTATCTCCTTTTTTTAACCAGCAGATTCTTGATCTACTGGCCCAAAAATCTTCTTCTCTTTTCCATAAAATTTCAATATCTTTTACTAAGGAATGATATTCATCCCCATTAGTAGTGTTTGGATCATTATAAATCATTTCCAATTTCACCATTTTATTTTTTATTTGCTTTTTATTGTTTTTGAATTTCTTTTTACTCCAGTAGGTCAAGATTCTACTACATTTCCTCATTTTATTATTCATTGTTTCCTTAAATATACCCTTACCAAAATTTTTACTAGCCCACACTTTTTTGATAATTTCTAAACATTCATTTTCTTCCATCCAATGGTTTTCAAAATAGAATCTTCTATCTTTGTTAATATGATTTTCTTGCATTATTAGTACTTGAGGAGAATGGTCAGACCCTACTGCTGGAAGAAGAGCTATCTAGGCAGTAGGATAAAGTAATCCCCATTTCTCATTACAAAAACCCCTATCTATAAGTGTTTTAATCATCTCTCCATTGCTTCTTTTATTAGTCCTAGAGTATTTACACCCTTTATGTACTATCTCCTCAAGTTTCAGATGTTTAATAAATCCATTGAACTGTTTCATATTCTTAGTAATATGTTTTTCCCCTCCTTTTTTATCCGAGATTGTTCTAGTATTATTGAAATTCCCTAGAAGATTCCATGGTTCATTATTCTTTGGTTTACCGCTGATATATAATTTAAGGCAATCTTCTTTATTTTTGTCTATTGGGGCACCATATACAAAAGTAGTGTAAATAGTAGTATTGCCATCTATTAACTTACAATGTATATGGTTTTGATTCTTACTAATGATTTCAATGCTTATATCATCTTTAATAAATATTGCAAGACCTCCACTTAAACCTACTGGTTCCACAGTATCCACTAGCTTCATATTGATAATTTTTTCTAATTTCTTAACATAAACAAATTTATTTTTAGTTTCAGACAGAAAAAGTACATGTGTCTGATATTTTCTAATGATATCAGATAGGGTCTGGACTGTCAAGGAGTTGCCAATTCCTTGACAGTTCCAGGCTGTTTGTATCATTGATCACGTTGGGGTTGAATTGGGTCAACCCCGCAAACCGCTGTAGCTTCTTCAAATTCACCTTCTTCACGACCTTCATCTGCTTCCGAGTTGTTATCTATCTCACTTATCCCCATACTATCATTCATCACTTCCTCAACTTCTCTTATTACATTTACCATTTCTCCTTTTTCCTTCTTAGTCTTTTCATCTTTACTCTCCAGTCTAAAGTTCCAAAGGGTCTTCTGCCTTTTCAGATTAACCTCCGTAGCTAAGTAATTTCTACATTTGGCACTCTTTGCCTTGATTGAACTTCTAACCGATGTTTCTTCATACTCCCTTTTAAGCGATTTGTTCTTGTTAAATTGTTCCATCGAGTAGCAATTTTTGAAAAGATTTTGGGCTTCATTTGCGTTGAATATGGTTTTATAATAAGGTTGTGGGGTTTTGTAGTTGTCAGTAGAGGCATTGGATGAAGAACCAATATGGTTTTCGATCGGAGATGAAGGTGTGTTAGGGATTTTTGTTATTTGGGAATTTCCGATTTGATCTGATGAGTTATATGTTTGTGTTGTTTTTGTTATGTTTGGGTTAATAGAAAGCGGGCTATTGTTTGTGATTTTCGGAGCGAAAATCACATTTGGACTTTTAACTTTGTTTGGGCTTTTGTAAGACCCAAATTGAATCTCTTTATTTTGGGCCGGTGGGGTGTTGAATTTTGTTAACATATTATTAGCCATCTAGGCTAATTTGTTTTCTTTTTCATAACAAACCGACAAAGCTTTGTCTTTACCCTTACTCGTCTTCTCTCTCCCATTACCAACCCCTCATCTCGCACCATCGTCCTTGAGGTTACCCTTACTCTTCCCACTTACATTATCTTGTCCTATTGGTGTACCACTCATAGTACCAAATTCAAAAATGACGCCGTTACTCTTAACACCGTTATTGTACTCGTTACCGGGTTCACTCATTAACGTTTCAACCGAGTTGGGTTCTTGAGCAGCTTGAGGTAACGATTTTTGTAACTCAGAACGATTCTTCATACCTTCTTTGTTGTTGTTAGTAATTTTAGCATCTGTTGCCTTCGAATTAACTTCTTTGGGGTAGAATTTCCGTGTAGGCCCCCGATTTGATATTTTTATCCAGGCCCCTAATTTGGGTGAAATTTTAGGGTTCTTGCAATTGATTTCATCATGACCAAATAGCCCACATCCATAGCATACTTGTCCTATATTCTCATATTTGAACTTGATCCAGTGAGCTTTGAATTCGTTTTCCCAATAGTTTATCCCCGCTATTAACGGGTTTTTGATACTCCATTCAATCCGTATTCTTGTTACAGAGTGTTCATCGATTTCTATTGATTCTGGTAATTCTACCGAGTATACCTTCCCAAAGTAGCCGAACATATTCTCTATGCATTTTTCTGTTAAGAGATTAACTGGTATTCCTGATAGTTGTACCCATAGTGTAGTGTTTTGTACCTCTTTTTTATCTCCATTTTCATATTCATTGATTGCTAAATGTTTTCCTTGAACAGTCCATGGTCTTTGATTCCAGACCTTGTTCTTGTCTTCTTCAGTACCAAATTTGATGATGTAAGTGTTTTCACCGCATCTTTCAACTTCAGCTTGCTTCTTAAGTTCCCAGTATTTATTAATATGATTTTTGATAAATATGTGATTGAACTTTTCTTTTTGTAACAGTTTAACCAAGAGTTTGTGTTCATTCACCACTCGGTAGATAGGACCTTCATCAGGTGTAACTACAAGGTGGTTATTTTTTGCAAGAGGGTGGGAGGAGGCATAGAAATTCATGGTGAAAATCTATACAAGCTAGGGGAGAAGAGAGAACCGAGAAAGGAGGAGGAAGATTTGATGTTAAGAAAATCTTGTGTTTTTAGAATTTGATAGGATTAAACACTAGATTGATTTAGGTTTTGATTAAAGGTGGCTAATGAATGTGTTTCCTTGAAATATTGATCAATAGCTATATTCAACCCTCACATTCTTTGCATTATCGTTTCGAGTGTTTATTAGTGAATATATTTTGTTATTTGTTTCATACAGTAAAAGATAATAACTTACAAGTAATATATATATGTACCATGAAATTTTATAATATTATGATTGTTTTATATAATATTTTATAAGTTATAGATTTTGGACGAATCTAACTTTTATCTTACATATCAGCTATATATTATATTAATGAATAATTTAAAAATTTATTAATTACTTTATAATTAGAAATAATTCAAAACTAAAAATAACAAATAAGTTGTTATTAAACGTTCATGACCATCAAGTCTCATTGAATTAAACTCCTAACTTTATTATTGGTTCACTTTTTATAAAATTTACACCGACTAAGGGAAAATACTTTCATAATTTTTGTGATATTTTCTTCAGATTTAATAAATATTTTACTAAGAAAAAACTATTTTACAAATTTTACATAGGATCTTCAAATCTACAACTAAATCATATCTCTAACCGTGTCAACTATTAATGTATTTTGTAAACCTTACCTGTTATATTTATATATTTTTTAAATTATACAGATAAAGTAAAATCTGTTACCGGTTTATCAAGTAACGTTTTGTCTATGACAAAATGTATACAAAGAAGGAAATGGAGAAGAAATTTGATCATATGCAATTATATTAGTGGCGTCGTGAGTGTTCATTTTCTATTTTTTTAATTTATATAGCTGTTTTAATTTAATACTTCATTGTTTATGGTTTACATGTAGAAGAAAACATTGATGAGGTGGATGAATGTGGAGATATGTCCCAATCAAACCCTTAACTTCGAAATGTTGAAATAGGAAGAGATTCTTGAAAAAAAAAATAAGATCGATCACATAGTACTCTGTCTAGGGTCATATTGATATGATAATGAATTGAAAATTTTAGATATTTATTAGTCATGATATTTTGATATAATGATAATATTGGATTTGGATATATTTCTTAATGATTTTTATCGTATCTCTTGACTATAGCCTAAAATAACCTTCATTAATTATTATTATTTATTTATTTTGATACATTGGATAGCGTAGTTTAACTATTAGACTAACTATCTATATCTTAATTTTTTTTTTCAAAATCTATATCCCAATTAATTATTTTAACATGGATAATTAGTTGTATATGGTTAACACTATGTTTCGAACCGGGCCGGACCGGTTTTTACCGGACCTAAGCTTTATCGGACCGTTCCGGTCCACCAGTCCTCCCCTTATCGGACCGGTCCGGTCCGGTTCTAAAGGGAATAATTGAAAGCCACGAACCGATAAGAAGAACCGGTTCGACCGGTTCCGTACCCAATATGGTCTCTAAAGGGTTTAAAGAAGAAATAAATATACCCAATATGCCGCTGCTTAATTTTTTATATTATTGCTGGATTTTCATAACCAAAAGCCGAAGACTCCGGCGCTCTCTTTTCTTATCTTCTTCGGCGGCGAAGCGCAACAGAGCCGTCATCTCCGAGCTGTTTTAAATTTCATCAAATCTACTCCAATAGTCTTCCCTCCTCGATCTTCTCCCAGGTTGTGATTCGAAGTGTTGAAAGAGGAAGGGTATTCCTTATCCGAGGAGTAAGGCTAGCCGGAGATATCCAATAAACACCGTGATTATCGCTTAATGAATACGAATTGAGATTTTATGTACTAGCAATAATTGGAACTGTTACTCCAATAATTAGCAAATATCAAATACACCTCTATGGATGATTAGATCTGCTTTGTTTTCTAATCCTTAATGAATACGAGTTAAGATTTTATGTACTATTTTTTTTATGTGATCTTTATGCATCTTATTCTTTACGTACTTGCTTGCATATATTAGCTATAATAAGACGCTTCATTCATAAAATTCTAGTCTATGAAGAGGAATTCTTCACCCTAAGGGTATGTTTGGATTAAAGAGGAATAGTTATAGTAAAGGATAGGAAAGGGAAGTTTAGTAAATGATAGGAAAGGAGAGTATTAAATCTTGTTTGGATTAGATAAAAATAGAGGGAGGAATTTTATTAAAGGATTACAAATATTTGGTGTTTGGATTAGAAGAATAATAAAAGAAAGGGATTCTTTTTATAGCTAAATGACTTTTATATCCTTATTAATATATCTTATATATAAAGAATAGGGAAAATTTAGACATTATGACATAATAAAAGAATTTATCCCTTCTAATGACACCAAATTGGAGGGATTGAATATATAGTATAGTAAGGGATTAGAAGAATCCTTTAATAAACTTGCCCATTTAATTTTTTTTTAATCCAAACAAGGGAAAAGATTGTTATTATCCTTTAATATAATCTCATCCCTTCTAATTTCCCAATCCAAACAAACCCTAAAGGATTTAAGTATGTTATATGACATCCATGTATTTGTGATGATTTAAGATTAGAGAAAACAAATCAATAGCTTGGATCTAAAATTGTGCAATTAACACATTAGCCATTAGAATCTAGTATTTGTATATATATAAATTGTTGCTACATTAGAAGTACTTGTTTTTTATTTCTGTAAAATGCTTCATCGTGCTTTAAAATAACTTAAATGTAAGACTACTTAAGCATTTATGTAAACTTTTTTGTATTGTAAATCATTTGCACTAATATTGTTAGGAGACTCTTTCGGCGGGTCCTGATTACCCTTGTTTCCTGAGGGACAGCCCAGAGGTAGAGAATCTATGCATTTTTGTATTGTAGATTTGTTGTTCGCTTAAATGCATAACTTAAATTTTTGTATTTTAAGTCGAAGAAGCCAATCAACTCAAGGATAAGTCTTTCTCTTTCCCTTCTCATTCCTCAAAAGTTAACCTTGTCGAAAGTTCTGACCAAGGTAACAAAGACATGTTCAAAGGGAAGGGAAAACATTAAGGCTCAAACAAAATCCAAATCTGGAGAAAACAAGAACCGCGACAACTCCAACAAACAAGGTGGAGGGTTCAAAACTTCTTGTAAAATTTAGAAACCTAAGGGCGCTTGTTATTTTTGTGGTAAAGAAGGACACAGAGCTTTCGAATGCAACCTTAGAGCTGGCCAAGGTCCCAAAGCTACCACAAGTCTCACTGAGATCGAAGAAATAATCACCGCGGTAATGGTTGACATAAACTTGGTTGAGAACAAAACCGAGTGGATCCTTGACACTGGAGCTTCCCAATATTTTTGCGTAAACAAAGCCTTGTTCACAAAATTTGAGGATGAAACTGATGGTGAATACGTGTATTTGGGTGACTCTTCTACTGCTGCGATTCTCGAAATAGGACAGGTTCCCCTCACACTCACTTCTGGTAAGATTTTAGAGTTAAATGATGTTCTCTTCGTCACTTCTCTCCGTAGGAACCTTGTTTTCGGAACTCTTCTTGATAAAGTGGGACTAAAACTTGTTTTCGAATGGGAAAAAATTATCATTACAAAAAACGACGAGTTTGTGGGGAAAGGGTATTTAAATTATGGTTTGTTTGTTTTAAACACTGTAACCCTTAATGAGAATGTTTCTAATTCTGCTTATATCGTTGAATCTCTTGATACCTGGCATGGTAGATCAGGTCATTTAAATGTCACTTCTATTAAAAGGCTTAAAAATCTTGGACTAATACCCCTTCACAATGTGGATGACTTTGTAAAATTTTAAATAGGTGTAGAGTCCAAACTTATGAAAAAAACCTTTTAAATCCATAACAACGAGAAAGACTAAACTACTAGAATTAGGACATTTAGACTTAACTGATTTTAAAAACTCCACTAGTAGAGGAGGAAAACTTTACTATATAACCTTTGTAGACGACTACTCTAGGTTCACTAAAGTATACCTTCTTAAAACTAAAGATGAGGCAGAATCTACGTTTTTTAAATATAAGGGCAAAGTTGAAGCCAACTAGACTGTAAAATCAAAAGGTTTAGGTCAGATAGAAGAGGTGAATATAGTTCTAATTCACAAACTTAGTGCCCCTTATACACCCCAACTAAATGACATAGTGGTGGGTCCTGGTGTGTTATAAAATTAAGAACTGAAAATAAAGGAACCACAATACCGCAAGTGTACGGTTGTCCAAGTAATATCCGATAAATCGGGTTTCGTTCTCAGGGACGGATTAGGTATAACTCTAGTATTAATCAGATAGTAGAAATAATTGTTTGACAGAAAAATAAAATAAAGACTTTATTTGGGTTTTCTAAATTAAAGATACAAGAAAATAAATTACTAAAATAAACTAAAGCAAATAAATAAGAATTAAACTTCAGAAGAGAATGAGGACTTGATCCTCGCAAGGGTTTCACCTAGCCTATCTAATTTATGCTTCTGTTTAAGGGCTAAACTGGTATTATTGTGCTAGTCGGGACTCTAATATCTCCTAACCCTCGTCAGGGTGGACTTAGGAGCTATCCTACGGTATTACAAACCCCGTCAGGGTGATTATAAGCTACTTTCAGATGAATAATAATTTACCTCATTTGTTGCATGGTTAGTTAAGCTCGTCAGGGTCAATAACGAATACTACGCGTCTATTATCTAAGTCTGTAATTAAACCCACCGTCAAGGCGATCACTTCCCACCAAAGTGAATAGCTTAATTACTATGAGCTAAGTTTGATTCATGACTTCAAAATTAGTGATTAAAACAAAATAAAAGTCAACAAAAAATACCTAGTCTAATTTAAACCATTAAATCCCAAATTCAGAAAACATAAATTAAATAGTTTTGGGTTCAACCCATATAGCGATTCTCAAGTACTAAAGAAATTAGTTCATAACGGAATTAAATACTGAAATAAAATAAAAGGAATACATAATTCTCAATACAGAAAAGAAATAGGATAACCTAATGGTTAGGTTGGCTGTTATTGGAAGAACATAATTCCTCCAGCGCTAGCTTCTCCTCTGCCTTCTTGCTCTGACTTGAAAATATGAAGCCTCTGATGTAATTCTATGAAGTGTGTGAAAAGAGGAGGCTAAGGGGTGTATTTATAGGTGCTAGGAAGCCCTAATTCGTTTTTACTTGGATTGGAAGACAAGTTAAGAACTCTTTAATTCGCAGCCCTAAAATATAGGAAAGGTAAGATTCTTTTGCTGATTTGTTTTGATCATATCTCCTTCAATACTTATCCGTTTGACGCGTTCTTTATATCAAAATCACTTGTATCGGAAAGATATATCCATTGGTCCAGACCATTCTCCCAAATTCCTAGCCAATCTTGAGTTGTGAGCTCGTCTTTGAACGTGGCTAGAATTTACGATTTATTTGGCAGCTTTATCTTTTCGTTCTTTGCATATTTCCTTCCTTAATCTTCCAATTTCCATGTATATCTCTTTCCTTTACTTATTAGACTTGACTTGGTCTCTAATTAATTACCATATATCTTTAAAACTTCACAATAAATAAATAATTAAACCGCATATGATTTAAAAATTAATAAATCATTAAATCAAGACTAGAAATAAGAAAGTGCACTCTAAAATTAGAAACTCGAATAAAATCTTCCTAACATACTAAAAATAATCTAAGACTTTAATTCTCACTTCTCCTCCTTGTATTGGTTTTCCATGAAATTCAAGAACCTACTAACTTTGCACTAAAAATAACCAAATTAACGCACAAAAGCTCTAAAAATGCAAATAGTCTAATTCCAATGGGAGAAAGTGAAATATGACGAAATAAGCATAAAATTCTATCTAATAAGTCAAATATTCACCTAAAATAATGTCTCCTAAGGGATAATATTTAGAACAAATAAGGAGACATCAAGACCCCCAACTCAAACCTTTGTCGTCCCGACAAAGTAAAATAAAAACAAAGGCCATTTAGGTAAACGCAGAAGGTAGAATCTAGAATATACACCCAAAGCACAACTTCAAACAAATATCATATAGTATGATCTAGGAGTTAATATACATATACACATATCATGCAATATCAAACACAAAATAATATCAATCCAAAATAAATTTCACAATGCTAGAAGGTTACGCTTAGTACTTATCTCAAGATGGTGGCTATAGGGTGTTCATCGATCCTTACTTGCTTTGAACGCTCCACTTAGCATACTCCCTATTAGCTGAATCACAGACTCACTATGTATTTAGGAATCACGAGGTCTTTACGATTTTAATATAGGCTGAGGGACGGTATGGTATGTATATTTGGTAAATTTGAATTGAGATTTTGGCTCTCTCCTCACTTACGATCAACAAACTGTCCAAGAGCTTGAGTTTACACTCGAATATGTTCTAACTCAACCCATTTGACGCGCTAATTTAGCATCCCCAGATTAACCCAATAAGCACTAAAGATGATTCACATAAAAACTCCTCTTTGCAGGTCCAAATATATATTCTTATTATATGAAATTTCTCTTTTCTTTTGTATAGTCATGACTCTCTTTTTGATGTTGAGATATCATGCTATTTTTCTCATTTTTTTTCTTTTCGTAACTTTTCATATATTTTTTTTTGTTTCATTTACTCTTACCCCGGCAAAGGGTTACAATATAATCATTGTGAATCATCATAAAAATAGAACAGAGCATAATTGATAAGCTCAAAAATCCCAACCCAATGTAAATTCCCATAATTGTTGACCCATGATGTCTCCTTAATTGTTCGTATTTTCGACCCTTAGGAGACATCATTTTTGGTGTTTATTTAATCAATTTGATAGACTTTTGGACTAAATATGCAATAATATGATTTTCCTCTTTTATTTCTAGCATTTTTGATTTATTAAGCTTTTGCGCGTAATATTGGTATTTTTAGTGTAAAGTTTACAGGTTTTAGATGTTAGCTAGAAGAGGAATCTGAGGAGAAAGTCAAAGATCAAGAGATAGAGTCAAGACTTGAAGATAAATCCCGAAGATATTATTTTTAGAGCTGAAAATCCAT
Source organism: Nemophila menziesii (assembly GCA_029959085.1). Classification (NCBI taxonomy): domain Eukaryota; kingdom Viridiplantae; phylum Streptophyta; class Magnoliopsida; order Boraginales; family Hydrophyllaceae; genus Nemophila; species Nemophila menziesii. The sequence goes on from JARWIR010000005.1 coordinate 32,136,951, forward strand.
TTTCCAGGCCATAGATTGCTGATTTCGAGGTGCTTAAGCGATGATTTAGCCGCTGACCTTTGAAGAGAAAACGCTCCCTATCGAGTTACGGAACTTTAGCAACTGGAATGAGGTCAATCGGAGTCATAACGTATCGGGAAAAGCCGTTTTAGTGAAGGTGTATCAGCAGTTACGGGATTTTGGGCTTAGAAATTGGGCTTGGGCATTTAATTATTGATTTATTCCTAAGTCCAAGCCCTAATCCGTTTTTAACATTATAAAAGGGCTTTAGACTTCTATTTTCACACAACTTTTGGAGAATACAACATACGCTTAAGAGTCAGACACCAGAGAAGAAGCTAGAGGCAGGAAGAGAAGAAGTAAGAGCTGGAGACGGTCTATATCTCCACTTCTCAGCCAATTCAATTCCGTACTTAGGTTCTTCTATTTTATTCTGTAAAACATGATGAACCTATCTGTTTCTTTAGTTTTTGTCTTTTCAATTATTATGAGCTAAACTAAATTAGTGCTTGAGAACGCATAATGGGTTAATCCCAATTTGATTTCATTCTATACATTTGAATTTGGGATAATTATTATTTAAATCAAATTGGGTAAATTGTATTTTTCTTTAATTTTCATTTTAATTACTATTTTTGACCTGATCAATCAATGATAGGACTTAGTATCTAAGCTATTCCAATTAGTGGCGATTGGATCACCTTGACGGGGGGTTTAGGTACCGAACTAGTTAATGAATGTAGGATAGAAGTTATTTGACTCTGACGAGCTTAATTAATCCTATGGTCTATTGGGTAATTTGAACTTAATCACTTGAGAGTGGACTATAATCACCCTGACGGGGTTTGTAACATTTGAGAATTGCTCCTTAGTCCACCCTGACGGGGGTAAGGAGAATATAGAGTCCCGACCAATACAAATTTACCGATTTGTCCCTTAAACAATGTATGAAATGAATGATAGTTAGGAAAACCCTTGCGTCTCTCAAGTACTCCCTGCTCATACTTGCATTTACTTGCGTCTTCGTTATTTATTTACATTTTCGCATTAGTCTTTCATACTTAGGATTAATATAAACCAATCAATCAATCATATTTCTTTTATTTGCTTTCATAAGTGCAACCAATCATTAATAGATAAGCATTGTAGTTAACCAACCGTCCTTGGAACGAATCTGTTTTATCAACTATATTACTTGGGACAACCGTACACTTGCGGTTGTGGTTCTCTTTACTTATTGCATTTATTTTAAAACACACAAAGGACCACCAACCCACCACCCCAAACTCAAGCTCAAGACAGGAAGCCTCAGGATCGTGATTCAAGTGCGGGTCATATGGTAATGCCTAACAAACTAAAGGGATATTGGCTTATAATATGGCGACAAAAGAAAGGCTTAAAGGCTAAAAATTTGTCTACGAAGGATATAATTAAATTCAGGGATAGAAGTCCAAAAAGGATATAAAGGGATAACAAAGAACTGCCCCTATCATCTTCCTTTTACATAGCTTGACTCTAGTTTATACCTAAGTGGGTTCTCTACTCATTCAGATCTCACGTTCTACAAATCACTCATTATCCTTAAGCACAAGTTTACTTCTTTTGCATTGTTCATTAATTCTTCCTATCAATTACCTCATATTTGCATGCAATCTAAGTGCATTTTACACTAACTCCTAAAGTCAACTATTTTCTATCATAAATTCATAAAAAGCATGCTTGATGGGGACATTTAAAATACTCTACAGTCAATGCAACCCTTAGATTAATTTTATTGAAAGCATGTAAAACATAAAAAATTGGGATGAGGCAACGAACCCCACCCCAAACTCAAAAATGAGTCATGTCCCCACGACTCGAAAAAGTCTCAATAAAGCAAATAACAGATAAAACAAATGAGAAAAGGTTAGGAAAACGTATTTGAACCATCACAAAGCTGGTTTTCGTGGTTGCGTGTAGGTTGAGCTTATCTTGTAGTGTCGGTGGCATATTGAACATTACTCACTCCACGTAATATATCTTGCATCAACTCTTGTGTGAATTTTCCTATGGTCGGTAACACCTCTTCATGATTATCCTCTAAAATTTCCATTCTTTAAACTACATCTTTCAACACCAAAAGTAATAAGAGGTTCTCTAACTTCTTCTTCCTCTTTATGGTATTCTTGACTTCCCAATCTTCGTCATCTCAATGAACCCCAAACTCAAAACTTCAAATAATCAAAAACTAGAGAAGAGATTTGAAATTTGAGGTTTTGAGGTTTTGAGGATTTGTAATGAAGGATTATGGTGTTATATGAGATGGGTAATGATTATGTAGTGGATTGGGGAAGGTTTAATGAATAGGATTGAAGCTTTGATAAAGAGACTTAAGGTTGAAGGAGAAGATTTCTTGATTTTCTTGAAGGATTGTGGTGTTGGATATGTGTTTGGAATGGAATAGGAGGAAGGATTTAACGTTCTTGGGTGTTTTAGTAGTGTGGTGCAGGTATATAAAGGGTTAGGGTCTGAAAAATTCATTTTGGAGAGGCTAGGGTTTCTTCTTGATAAGGTAAGGAGTGGAATTGGAAATAACCTCTTCAAAACTGTCATCGGACCGGCATACCGGTGGAATCGCCGGCATACCGGTTGTGAAGATCTTCCTTTTTGCTACTCTCAGAAATAAACCCGAATCAGCTACCTGAGGTCTCGTGTTCTTGGGCACCGGCGTACCGGGTGGTGTCACCGGCATACCGGTGCGTTGGTTTTTGAAAAATCTTGCTTCGTCAAAATACACGAGTCATGAACCCGAGGGCTCGTGTTTCCTTCTGGCCGGCATACTGTTAGTCTAGGCGGCATACCAATGCGGCACTTGAATTTTTTTCTCCCTCTCGGCAAACAACACGAGTCATAGACCCGAGGGCTCGTGTTTCCTCCACCGGCATGCCGGTCATACGACCGGCTAGCCGCCCGTGCTGCAGATTTTTCTTTTTCCTTCCATAGCACCCCAAACTCAATTCCTGCACCATTAACACACTACCTTTCTCATTTCTTTTCAAAGTATACACTAAGACTCGACAATTACTTAGAATTATACACTAGGAATTGAAAAACATAAAGCAATAAACTAATATACAATTGAAATGGCTTTTGTTTAACGTCGTTAAGCTTGACGGGTTACCTCTCGCGTTTATTTTTTCACATAACCTCCCCAGCACTGAGTGAGGTTGTCAACGCTTGCTACATGGAATTTGCATCCCTTAGCTTTTATTACCACCAATTGATCCGAGATAACCTTTGTGACCATAAAAGGTCCTTGCCAAGAACTCTTGGCTTCACACGCTTTCTGAGGAGGATCAGGCTTTTTCATTGCGACTTCGTCGCCCACTCTGAACTTCTTCTTCTTTCTTTCTTAGGTTCTTTTAGATCCTTCATAGCACGTGTCTTTTCTTTCTTCTTAGCATGGTCAAGATGTGGATTTTCCTTAGGATATGGAGGATCTTTATTAGGTGGTTTCTTTCTGAGCTCTCTTTCCTCCATTCCTAAGGTTGCCACAACCTTAGTTGGCCTTTTTTCTTCTTGTTCAATCACATCTATCTGGAAGCAATCCTCCTTGGAATCTGGAATTTTTATTGGCCTAAACACATCAAACTTCACCTCCTCGTCTTGGATACGCATAATCATTTCTCCATTCTCTATATCGATAAGAGTACGCCCCGTGGCTAGGAATGGTCTTCCCAAAATAATGGGGACATTCCTATCCGCGTCGTAATCAAGTATAACAAAATCAACAGGAAAAATTAGAGTACCTGCCTTGACGAGGACATCTTTTATTCTTCCCTCCGGATGCACGAGGGATCTGTCAGCCATTTGCAAGACCATAGAGGTTGGTTTTGCGTTTCCTGTCTTCAACTTTTCAAAAATTGATTTGGGCATAAGATTAATACTTGCTCCCAAATCGTATAAAGCTTTCCCTTGCCACTCATTACCAATAGAAATAGAAATAGTAAAACTCCCAGGATCAAGTAACTTCGGTGGCAACATTGGCATATCGCAATGCACTCATCTGGCATACCTATCATTTTGTTCTCGAGGTACCGATATTTGTTAGTGAGAGCTCTTTTCAGGAATTTCAAATATTTTGGTACCCCCTTGATATCTTCTAAGAAAGGTATATTAATATTGAGCTTGCTCACCATATTCATGAATCTTTCATATTCAGTCGTATCTCCTTTCTTCTGAACTCTAGAAGGGAATGGTGAAGGAGGAAGGTTCACTTCCACCACAACATCTTTCTTCTTTGGCTTCTTTGGAATTTTTTCAACGTCCACCTCCTCTACTTCCGGTTCACTCTATTTCTCGACCACATCTGCCACTGTTTTCTCCTTCACTGTTGTTTCTTTCTCTTTCATAACCAGAAAAAAGGTGGTGGTTGCAATTGCTTACCACTTCTGAGCGAGATAACGTTACATCCTCGTATCGTTTTGGTTCTTTAATGTTACTTGGGAGTTGTCCTTGACCTCTAACATTCAAGCTATTGGCGATCTTTGATATTTGACTCTCTAAGATTTTTAATGAAGCGGAATGTGAATGTAACGTTTCTTCCATCTTGTTCTCTTTAACAGTTGTGGTGTCTATGAATCGAGATAACTTATCCCCAAGTTGGGTTGACTTACTTTGGGAAGCGGATATGTATTGCGTCAAGGTAAGAGCTAAATCTTCTACGGTGATTGCACCTTCTTGAGGTCGAGCAGGAAGTGCCTTTTGAGCTAGCGTACCGGAATAGGCGTCATAATCGGCTCTAGGTTGATTCTCTTGGTATTGGTTTTGCGACTTAAACTGGTAATTGTTCCCCTGGGGCCTTTGTTGATAGGTTCCTGGATTGGCTTCCCCATGTGGATTCGAATACTTAAAGCCTGGATAATTTCTATTTTGATTTCCATACCCTTGACCACCTGAATAATTATTACCTCGCTGATTAACGAAACAAACAGATTCTGGGTTGTTAGCACATTCTTCTCAGCTATGATCATCTGCTCCACAACTAGAACATATCTCTGGTTTGTTAACCACATTTACCACAGCTTTACTCGACATAGTTATCTGTTTCAGCTTGTTCTCAAGTGCGGCAATCTTAGCGTTCAATGCTGTTTCTGTGTATAGATTCAAAGTACCTCTCTCAGAAACTCTAACCGATGATTTCGACGTTTGCCAACTCATTTCATTCTTCACAATTCTATCCATAATAGCTAGAGCTTGATTAGTTGTGACCATCATGAGGCCACCCTGACACATTGTATCTATCTTTTTTTTCGCGGCTTCACCTAAACTTTGATAAAATATCCCAAGCTGTAATTCAAGAGAGTACCCATGTAATGGGCATTTGCGTAATAAAGATTGAAAACGAGTCCACACAACACCTACAGTTTCTCCTTGCTCTTAACGAAAACTGATAATATCTAATTGACCACTAAGTCGAACACTTTGAGGGTAGTACCTGTCAAAAAATGTTGTCTAAAGTTGATCCCAAGTCAAGATCTCATCGTGTGGTTGCTGATCATACCACTCACTAGCTCCTCCGGTGAGAAAGAATGGAAACATATGAAAGTACAGTTGTTCTTGGGTTGCTCCAGTGGTGACATATGCATCACAAATTTGCATGAACTTATACATAGCTCGAATATGATCTTCACGAGCTACACCACTATACTGTCCGATAGTTGTAAACTGATTAATCATACCCGCATCTGGTCTAAATCGAATTCCTTGAATTGCGGGAGGACGGAGTCCTAGTAGTGGTAAACGGAAAGGTCTATAGTTATTCGGTTGGAAGAGACACGACCCATCATCTTGAAGTTCCACACCATTATTGTTAAGTGGTTGTTGTCCTCCCGGAGGAATTGGTAATTGAACATTTTGGACTCCTACCGGTGGAACTGGTAATACTGGTGGAACTATCGGAAGACCGTTTCATCCAACTGAATTCCGGGATCTTGAACATTATGAGCGTTTAAATCTGCCATTGCTTCTTCTAACCTTGCTTTTTCTTTTGCTTCCCTGTCTCTCTTGTTCTTAGTTCGGATTAGTCTCTCGGGATCCGAGAGCATGCACCAAACCTGTAATAACCTGAGACGAAACTAGACAAAGAAAAGCGTAAAACCAAAAAATAAAGTAACAATTAAACTACTAAAGATTAACATCGGGGTCACACGCTACCGTCCCCGGCAACGGCGCCAAAAACTTGATGGGTCTTGGTGTGTTATAAAATTAAGAACTAAAAATAAAGGAACCACAATACCGCAAGTGCACGGTTGTCCAAGTAATATCCGATAAATCGGGTTTTGTTCTCAAGGACGGATTAGGTATAACTCTAGTATTAATCAGATATTAGAAATAATTGCTTGACAGAAAAATAAAATAAAGACTTTATTTGGTTTTTCTAAATTAAAGATGCAAGAAAATAAATTACTAAAATAAAATAAAGCAAATAAATAAGGATTAAACTTTAGAAGAGAAAGAGGACTTGATCCTCGCAAGGGTTTCACCTATCCTATCTAATTAATGATTCTGTTTAAGGGCTAAATTGGTATTATTATGCTAGTCAAGACTCTAATATCTCCAAACCCCCTTCAGGGTGGACTGAGGAGCTATCTTATGGTATTACAAACCCCGTCAGGGTGATTATAAGCTACTTTCAGATGAATAATAATTTACCTCATTGGCTGCATGGTTAGTTAAGTCCGTCAGGGTTGATAACGAATACTACGCGTCTATTATCTAAGTCTGTAATTAAACCCCCCCCGTCAAGGAGATCGCTTCCCCACCAAAGTGAATAGCTTAATTACTATGAGGTAAGTTTGATTCATGACTTCAAATTTATTGACTAAAACAAAATAATAGTCAACACAAAATACCTAGTCTAATTTAAACCATTTAATCCCAAATTCAGAAAACATAAATTAAATAGAATTGGGTTCAACCCATATAACGATTCTCAAGTACTAAAAAAATTAGTTCATAACGGAATTAAATACCGAAATAAAATAAAAAGAATACATAATTCTCAATACAGAAAATAAATAGGATAACCTAATGGTTGGGTTGGCTGTTGTTGGAAGAATAAAATTCCTCCAGCGCTAGCTTCTCCTCTGCCTTCTTGCTCTGACTTAAAAATATGAAGCCTCTGATGTAATTCTATGAAGTGTTTGAAAAGAGGAGGCTAAGGGATGTATTTATAGGTTCTAGGAAGCCCTAATTCGTTTTTACTTGGAGTGGAAGACGAGTTAAGAACTCTTTAATTCGCAGCCCCAAAATATAGGAAAGGTAAGATTCTTTTGCTAATTATTTTTGATCATATATCTTTCAATACTTATCCGTTTGACGCGTTCTTTATATCGAAATCACTTGTCTCTGAAAGCTCTATCCATTGGTCCAGACAATTATCCAAAATTTCTAGCCTATTTTGAGTTATGAGCTCGTCTTTGAACGTGGCTGGAATTTCAGATTTATTTAGCAGCTTTATCTTTTCCTTCTTCGCATATTTCCTTCCTTAATCTTCCAGTTTCCATGTATATCTCTTTTCTTTACTTCTTAGACTTGAATTGGTCTCTAATTAATTACCATATATCTTTAAAGCTTCACAATACATAAATAATGAAACCGCATATGCTTAAAAAATTAATAAATCATTAAATCAAGACTAGAAATAAGAAAGTGCACTCTAAAATTAGAAACTCGAATAAAATACTTCCTAACACAATAAAAATAATCTAAGACTTTAATTCTCACTTCTCCTCCTTGTATTGGTTTTCCATGAAATTCAAGAACCTACTAACTTTGTACTAAAAATAATCAAATTAACGCACAAAAGCTCTAAAAATGCAAATAGTCTAATTTCAAGGGGAGAAAGTGCAATATGACGAAATAAGTATAAAAGTTTATCTAATAACTCAAATATTCACCTAAAATGATGTCTCCTAAGGGCTAATATTTAGAACAAATAGGGAGACATCACATAGCTGAAAGAAAGAATAGGTCCCTTAAAGAGACTATAATTTCCATGTTAATAAGTTCAGGTTTACCAACCAACGTGTAGGGAAAAGCTGTTTTGTCAGCCTGTTATGTCCTTAATAGGGTGCCCAATAATTCCCTTGATAAGACCCTCTATGAGATGTGGAAAGGCTTTCCACCAAACCTGAAATTTTCAAAAGTGTGGGGGTGCCTGGCCAAAGTCAAATTACCCGATATCAAAATAGTCACCGTTGGACCCAAAACCATAGACTCAAAATTTTCATAGGGTATCCTCAGAATAGTGCGGCATATGGATTCTTGTCTTTCGATGATAACTCGGTTTGTGAATATAGAGATGCTAAGTTCTTTGAACACATTTTTCCTTTGAAACCTTTGAATTCTGTTGATGCTTCTTTACCTACTAATAGCTTATGTATTAATGTTGATGTACCTCTATGTGATGTTTCCCCAGGCCTCTCTACTTCTATGGAGCCTAGTAGTATTCCCAAGGAAGAACCTAGAAGAAGTAAGAGGCGTAGGATCGAGTCCAGCTTTGTACCCGATTTTATCATAACCTTCATGACTGAAGGTTTTCATATTGACCTAATAAGCGAACAGGTAGTCACCTGCCTCCTCATTGAAGAAGACCCAAAAACATATGACGATGCTTTGAAATCGGTAGATGCTAGTTATTGGAAAAAAATCCATTAATAATGAACTTGAGTCCATTAAAAGTAACCATACATGGGAATCGATGGACTTACCTAGGGGTAGTAAACCTATTAATAGCAAATGGATTTAAGAAAAAGTTGACACCTGGTGGTTGGTGGTCCTTTGTGTGTTCTAAAATAAATGCAATAAGGATAAGAGAACCACAACCGCAAGTGTACGGTTGTCCCAAGTAATATATGTGATAAAACAGATTCGTCTTCAAGGACGGAATGATTGACTCTAATGCTTATCAAATAGTGGTTAATTGCACGTGAAAACAAGTAAATGATTTTGAGAATTGTTTGTTTTGGTTTTCTAACGCTAAGACAAATAATTAAAATACTAAATTAATGCAAAGATTAAACTAGACGCAAGTAAATAAAGTGTTTACGCAAGGTAGGAAAGGCCGTACTTGAGAGACGCAAGGGTTTCACCTCATTATCATTCATTTCATGTCATGTTTAAGGGACAAATCGATAAATATGTATTGGTCGAGATTCGGAATTCTCCTTACCCCCGTCAGGGTGGACTAAGGAGCTACTCTCAAGTGCTACAAACCCCGTTAGGGTGATTATAGTCCACTATCAAGTGATTAAGTCTATCCTACCCAACTGGCCATAGGATTAATTAAGCTCGTCAGAGTCTCTAATTTCTATCCTACATTCATTAACTAGTTCTGTACCCAGAACCCCCGTCAAGGTGATCTATTCGCCACTAAATGGAATAGCCTAGATACTAAGTCCTATGATTGGTTAATTACGTCATTCATAGTAAATAAAAGCAAATTAATGAAAAATACAATTTACCCAATTTGATTTCAATTATAAAAATCCCAAATCCAAACACATGAAACGAAATCAAATTGTGATTAACCCATTATGCGTTCTCAAGCACTATTTAGGTTTAGCTCATAATAATTGAAAAGACAAAAACTAAAGAAATAATTGAGTTCATAATGTTTTACAGAATAAAATAGATTAACCTAATTACGGAGTTGAATTGGCTGAGAATTGGAGATATAGACAGTCTCCAGCTCTCGCTTCTTCTCTTCCTTGCTCTAGCTTCTTCTCCGGTGTCTGACTCTTAAGCGTATGTAAAATTATCAAAAAGGTCTGTGAAAATAGAAGTCTAAAACCCTTTTTAAGTTGAAATTCGGATTAGGGCTTTTAATAGGGATTAAATGAAAATTAGAAAAGCCCAAGTCCACTAATTAACCCCAAATCCCGTAACTGCTGCACCACCTTCACTAAATCAGCTCTAAACAGCTCGTTTCAACTCAGATTGACCTCGTTCCAGTTGCTAAAGTTCCGTAACTCAATGGGAAACAATTTCTCTTTAAAAGTCAGAGGCTAAATCCACTCTTAGATGGCTCGGAATCAGCAATCTTTATCAACTTTCCAGATTTGCAGCTTCAAATTATCAATTCTTTCGGGATATTTCTTTTTGCTTTGACTTCATTACACGATTCTTTGACTTTATTTTTGGGGTCCTCTCCTAGCTAGTATTCAAAACCTACAACTTTTCACTCAAACAAACCATATTACGCGCAAAAGTTTAATAAATGAAAAATACTAGAATTAAAAGAGGAAAATCGATTTATTGCATTTTAACACCAAAAGTCTATCTAAATAGTCGAATAAACACAAAAAATGATGTCTCCCAAGGGCATAAAATTAGAACATTTAGGGAGACATCAGTGGTTCAATAGAAAAAATTAAAACTAGGCTTGTTATTAAGGGTTTTACCTAAAAGAAAGGTTTAGATTACTTTGACACTTACTCCCATGTGACCAAAATCACCACCATTAGGACCCTTATCGCCTTAGTCGTTATTCACGAACTAGTTATACATCAAATAGATGTTAAAACCGCGTTTCTGAATGGAGATATGGATAAAAAGATCTACATGGCTCAACTTGAATGGTGTGTGGTTCCTGGTCAAGGGGACAAAGGTTGTAAGCTAAAGAAGTCTTTGTATGGTTTAAAACAGGCACCTAAAATGGTATGAAAAACTAGACAATACTCTTATTATAGGTAGCTTTGTGGCTAACACTTCTGATTCATGTGTTTACTCCAAAGTAACAGGTTCAGAATGTGTTATCATTTGCCTTTATATGTAGATGACATGCTCATCTTTGGTACTTCTATCATAAATGAGACTATATGTTTCTTGTCTTCTAGGTTCGATATGAAAGACATGCGAGAAGAAGATGTGATCCTCAAGGTGAAAATCATTAGAAGCATTAATGGTATTTTCCTGTGTCAGTCTCATTACGTAGAAAGGATGCTGAAGAAATTCGACTCCGTTGAGGTAACGCCTATAAAAATTCCTTATGATTCTACTATTCATTTGTCCAAAAACTGTGGGAATGTTGTATCCCAAAATGAATATACTAAGATCATAGGTAGTGTGATGTTCTTAATGAACTACACTCGACCCGATATTGCCTATGTCGTAAGTAGACTTAGTCGCTATACTCATAACCCGAGTAAGGACATTTGGGTTTCACTCTGTCGCCTATTGAAGTACTTAAGGGTACCATTGATATAGGCTTGCATTATAACAAATTTCCTACGGTCCTTGAGGGATTTTGTGATGCAAACTGGATATCTAACAATGACGAAGTAAACTTCACCAGTGGCTATGCGTTCTCCTTTGGAGGAGGTGTTGTATCGTAGAAATCCTCTAAACAGACTTGTATAACACGCTCCATCATGGAGTTTGAGTTTATAGCACTAGAGCTGGCTGGGAAAGAAGCTGAGAAAAGTCTCTTATCAGATATGCCACTTTGGGAAGGAAGTGTCGCACCTGTGTGTATCCACTGTGATTCACAAGCAGCTATTGGGGTTGCTCATAATAGCGCCTACAATGGATACCTGTGTGTATCCACTGTAATTCACAAGCAGCTATTGGGGTTGAAAAGTCTCCTATCAGATATACCACTTTGGGAAGGAAGTGCCGCACCTGTGTGTATCCACTGTGATTCACAAGCAGCTATTGGGGTTGCTTATAATAGCGCCTACAATGGATACCTGGGTCCATTCGCAACAGAGCCATCACCACCAGGCTGTTTTGAATTTCATCATATCAACTCCGATAGTATTCATTCCTCAATCTTCTCTCAGGTAGCGATTGGAAGTGTTGAAAGAGGAAGAGTATTGCTTATCCGAGGAGTAAGGCTAACCGGAGATTTCTAATAAACACCGTGATTACATCTTATAATGAATACGAATTGATATTTTGTAGTACTAGTAATAATTGGAAGTGTTACTCCAATAATTAGCAAAATCAAATATATCTCTATGGATAGGTAGATATGCTATATTTTATTTAATGGATACGAATTGATATTTTCTGTACTAGTTTTTTTTATGTGATCTTTATGCATCTCATTCCTTTTGCAAAAACCTAAGACTGGCTCAGATTTCAATGGGAAATTCAGATTTACTTGTTGATTTTGGTATTGTATAGTTGATTATTGTTGTACTTGCTTGTAGATATTAGCTTTAATAAGACGCTTCATTCACAAAATTCTAGCATATGAAGATGAATTATTCACCCTATAGGATTTAAGTATGTTATATGACATCCATGTATTTTTGATGATTGAGAAAACAAATTGATAGTCTGGATCCAGAATTGTGCAATCAACACATTAGCCCTTTCGTTAGAATTCAGTATTTGAATATTGCTACTAAATGAGAAGTACTTGTTTTTTATTTCTGTCAAATGCTTCATCTAATACTGGCTTTTACGTGCTTTAAAATAACTTAAAATTATATACGTATTGTAAATCATCTGCATTGATATTTTTAAGATACTCTTTCTGCAGGTCTCTGTTACCCTTATTTCCTGAGGGACATCCCAGAGGTAGTGAATTTGTGCATTCTTGTATTGTAGATTTGTTGAGTATTTCAGTTCCAAGTGGTGCAGTCAAATCCACAAATTTTACAGGTCTACATGTTTATAAGTATTTTCTTTGGTCTATAATTTTTTTCCTTTGATTTTTAAGGTATAACCAAGTCTTTTTTTACAGTCGATGCTTCAAGAGTTGGGGAAACAAAACCCTGATCTAGTAGGACTAATCTAGGAGCACTATCTAGAGTTTCTTCAATTAATAAATGAACCTATTGATGATTCCGGAGAATGAGTTGTATAGTTTTTCTTAAATGTTCAAGAGATATGAACTCTAGTCTCAAGAAGAGTAATATTCCCCGGTTCTTAAGATTAGGATATAAATTGGCTAAATCCTCAGTGACAAATTCAACACTAGTTGGACCTCATGCTCAGGAGATTCTTCCTTTCGAAACAATCTATCACAGTCTTGTGACTTCTGAGTAAACTACTATAACTTCCACTACTGCAATAGGATCTATCCCATCAATTTTATAATATGACAAAACTTAAACCATATTGGACCTGGTATATAATAATGGTTCTCAAATCCGGCCATCAATTCGTCCCATCAATTCCATCTAATTCATACCCCTGGCCCCTGGGCATATATTTTAAAACTAGTTTAATACATAAAAAGTAAATATATTCACATCATTTATTACCTCCTGCTTGTTTTTGAATACATGTCGATTAAAACTGCTCAAAACTATTTTTCTGAAAAATAATAAGAGGTTAGACACAATCTTTTATCACTAATAATAAATTATAAATATATACTAACCTTGGGCGATTTGAATCCATATAGATCGAGAATATTGACGGATCTTCTGGTATGTGGTGCTTGTCTATTGCAAGTGATTTATTGATTTGTTGTACAAGCCATTAAATAAGCTTGCATATATAAATTTAGTTAAAGCATCTCTTCTATCAGTGGCCTATCAGTGGCAGGCCTGGTGCAGTGTTAATGTTTTGACAAATTTATCCTTTCCAGCTTGTAATCTACACGTGTAGATAAAGAGAGTACAAGGTCTTGAGCACTACATCCCTATAAACTAGCCTAACTAATTACAATTGCATACATACATATCATCCTACAATTAGATACATATATACATATATGGCTTACCATAGTCATTGGGGACCTCAATATAATTTTCTCTATTAATGACTTTAAATAAAATGTTCCCCAGCCATAAAACTGCACTATCCATTTCGAAAACTTGCTCTTAATCATCTTTCAGAATTCCAATAATGGTTAACGCTTCCTGATGACAAAATTCAAATTTTAATTAATAAATTACCATAATTTGTGCCAATATTCTACTCAAATTGTTACTTACCACGAGCTTATGAAACTTCTCAGCATCATTTACACCATTAATTGTCAAGCAATTGCTCTGTTTAAGATAGTTGTACTCATGTGCTTCTTTTAACTTTTATCTGAAAATAGAGCATGTACATGTTAATGGCGAAAGGGTAATTTCGTAAACCAAAAGGGCCAAGGTGAAAACTGAAAACTCGGTGATTTATGATTGGTTAGTATAATAGTGAGAAGCATCAATGGTGAAAAATTAATACTTGAATTAACATGAAACTAAAACAAAAAATAGGATTAGTAATGTAAATTGCAACTAATATAATCAATGGCGCAAGAAGAATATCTTTCACAAAGCGAGAGGCATTAACATAGATGGAAAAGAAGCAGAATTGGAACTCTGTGACATTTAAGAGAAGCAAAAATAACGCAAGAAGAAGCAGACCTGTAGATCAATGGCGAGAGCTTAGGGTTTAATGTGAAGTTCTTAATATGAAGTTATGTGAGTATCAGATGTGAATGTGAGTTTTTATTTACTCCTATAGGGGTAGTTTTGTTAAGCATGGTTTACCATGTCAAAACTAAAGTGAGCTTGACATTGTTATAAAATTGCAAGCCTCACATAAAACTAATCGACATTTTTATATCTCGTGATTCTAATCAGGCTAATAATTAACAAATTTGATACATCAAAAACTTTATTCTGGGTTTTCTTATAGATTCCTGAGAAAAAAATATCTCCCAAAAAGTGAAAGAAAACGCGCTCATCATATTAAATTATTTAAATAGTTTAGCAAAAGAACTAATTACCTCTTCAACGTTTTGAGCTGTTTTTGCAAAGGTTTCCTTAAGTATCAAACCATGAACTTTGGCAAACTGTTCACCTTCTTTAGTAGTTACCGCTGTATTATGAGCAACGTCACATTTGTTACCCATCAATATTATTATCATGTTTGCATTTATGTGTTACCTTGCATCCTCTAGCAACCTAACAAGGTGATTAAATGTTTCCCTCCTGTATATTTTAAGAGTAATGATATATACCACCCAAATTCATACCATCCAAATATAGTTTATGATGTGGCGTGAATTAGTTGGTAATAAATCCTTTAATCAGATCAAGAGAATAAATAAATTAAAAATCTATTACCAATCAATTCACACCACGTCATTAAATGGTATTTGGATGGTATGATTTTAGATGGTATATATTATCACTTATAATTTAAAGTTGAGGGACCAAAGTGCTAATTTTAAAAGTTAATGAACAAGTGACTGATGTCTTATGATTAGGGGAATAAATAATTTATGTACAATGTAATGTTTTCATGGAAAAAATAAAAATAGTTCTAGTATATCAAGTGTTAATTTTATTAAGTTTTAAATAGCTTAAGTGTACGTGGAAGCCTTGTAAAAGTGGTTTGCTCATATCCATAAAAAACCCTAAGTCTTATGCTAATATTCTCTTTACTAGTAATCGAACATGAATTTGTTCCTACAAATGTAAGTTGAGAAGAATCCAGTCTTCAACCTCTTGAGCAAACACCACTTTCTTGTGACATATAGCTTTTTTTCTTTTTTTGTCAAAGTAGGAAGTTAATTACAATTATCATGAAAGTGTCTACAAGTACTTATAATCGAAGAATCCTTCCATTCTCTAAATCTAATTCCTTTCCTTGTGCATTTCGCCAATTCGTCCGCAATGTTATTAAACTCCCGATTAACGTAACGAACTTTCCAAGATGGAAATTTTTCCAGCCAGTTCTTCATTTCAGCAATAAACGGATAGATTTGCCAACGAAGACCTGTACTCCTAGCAATACCTTGAACCAATTCAAGGTTATCGGAATAGAAAGAACTGCTCCGAAGATTAAGAGAGGCAGCTTTCCTCATAGAGAAGAGAACTGCCCAACATTCACCTTCTATCGAACTGTTAATTATCTTCGTGTTTGTTAACATATGAGTCACTTGGCCTTTGTTATCAACTGCAATTGACATATAGCTTTTGGAGTCAAGGTTTTATTCATAATCTCATGCTCCTATTCAATCACAGCATACATAGTCTTGGATAATTAATCATGCGAGTGCAAGACGAGGAGGAGGAGAAGTTCAACGTGTTCAAGGCGATGAAGTTCCCTGATTCTCTGGGAGATTATTTTTCCTGGACACGATTGAACATGTAGAGAAAGAGCCAACTAAGCTTGTGGCGGCCTTAGGATTGGAGGAGATAGAGCTCGGAAAGAAACCACCAAATGAAGCTCCTCCAGAAGCCACACCTTGTCGTGTGAAGAAGAAGAACAAGAAATGTGCTACGAAGGTTCCAAGAGAACCCAAGAAAGAAAAAAGAAATGAGGAGTACAGAGTAGGCAAAGATGTAGCATTGAAAAATCCTGATCTTCCATAGAAATCACGTAAGGCCAAGAGTTCTTGGATAGGATCATTCATGTCACGAGGATTATATCTAAGAAGTTTGTGGGATTGAAAGTCAAGAGATGCAAATTCCGCATGGTAAATGTTGATAACCTCACTCACTGCTAGGGAGGTTGTGTTAAGAAATGATCTCGGAGGTAACCCGTCGAGCTCAACGATGTTAAACAAAATCCATTTCATCTGTATATTAGTTTATTGTGTTCGGTCTTTTAGTTTAATAGTGTATAATGGAGTAGTTTGATGTTTATTAGTGTAAAATTTTAAGAAATGAGAAGGGTTTGAGTGTTTTTTATGTTTGCATGTGTTAAAACCCATAGTTTTGGGTTTGAAAGGTGTGAGACAGAGATATAATGCGTCTAAGTGGTCTTTGAAGAAAATACATAACCGGCAACCTGGCCAGCTAACCGGCATGTCGGTCCAGCTCTCGACTTTGCTCTTGGAAAAGACCCACTTAAACGCACGTGTAAAGTGCGTCCTCGAGAATAGACAACGCACAACCGGCAACCCGACCACACAACCAGCATGCTGGTCAATCCGTCATGTTACAACGCTTAGCCCCTGGAGAGATGCCACCTAGACACACTTCAATATTGCGTCAGCGAGGAAAGTCAAAATGCAACCAACAACCCGGTCTGCTAACCGGCCTGATACACAAGCTACAACGCTGAACCCCTGGAATATGGCCACGTGGACGCAGCTCATATGTGCGTCAGCAACAGGTAACCTAGCGACCGACAACCTAGTCATGCTAACTAGAGTCTGGTCCTCCAAATCAAAGTTATTGGTTTCTGTCAACCCACAAGCAACTAATAGTTGCGAATGCGAAAAAGGAAAAAAAGAAGGTGAAAAAGGAAAATTGCAACCAGCAACCCGGTCAGCCAACCGGCATATGCCGGTCGTGTCGGTGCAAATGTGACTTAATCCTTATACGCATCAATTTCTTTCCTTTTTCCCTTAGTCTCTCACACAAGACACCATTGTTGACGAACCCAAGCTCAGAATACCTGCAATCCACCATTAAAACACCATAAAATCACCAAACCTTTCCTCTAAACATCATCCAAACACATAATCATATCACAGATCCCTCCGAAACACCAAGAAATTTATACTTTAATAATTTTAAAAAAAAATCACCAAAGCTTCAAGTTTATTCGTTAAACCTCTCCAAAACCTTTATATATTGATTACCCAGCTCATAAAACACTATAATCCGTATCCATACACCTTCAAGAACACCAAAAGTCATAAATTTCATCCAAAACATTTGGGAATTCTTGAAGCTTTGAGTTTGGGGTCAGTCGAGATGACAAGAAAGTTGGAAAAGTTAAGAATAACATGAAGAGAAAAGATAGTTTGGTGTCGAGGAAGGATTTCCGAGGAGGATGTGATAATTTAGAGGAGAAACATGAGGATATGATTAGATATGGGAAATATGAGTTCAATTTTATGAAATATACTTTAAAGAAAATGAATTCAACGGTGTATGATCTATACATCGTGACTAAGAAGACTTCACAACCTAGACATGATAATTAAAACGATCGACCTAGGGTTGATTAAGATACATTTCCCTAATCTTTCTTATTTATAAGTGTATATTAGTTTAATTTCTTTATCGAGTCTTTTCGAGTCATGGGGACACGACTCATTTTTTAGTTTTGGGGTGGGGTACCCGGATCCTCATTCCCAGTTGATGTGTTAGATGTTTTATTGCTTTTTGAAAAATTTAAAACCAAATAAAGATTAGTTTAAGGAATGATTTGACTGTATAGTTTGTTGAATGTCCCCAAAAGCATACTTTTTGTAAAATAATGATAGAAAATAGCAGACCTTAGAGTTAATGTATAACGCACCTTGAATGCATGCAAACACTATATTGTATAAAGGAAAAATTAATGAACAATGCAAAAGAAGTAAGCTTGTACTTATTGAGAATTAGTGGTGTGTAGAACGTGAGATCTGAATGAGTTGAGAACCCACTTAATTATGAACTAGAGGTGAAACTAGAGGGAAACTACGTAGCTAGGAAAATTATAGAGGTCGTTCTTTGATAGCCCTTTGAGACTTTTAGCTTTCTAACCAAATTTTAATGTTATATCCTTCTTAGCCCCATTTTTAGCCTTTAAGCCTTTCTCTTGCCGCCACGATATGTGACATATCCTCTTAGTTTTATAGGACTTTCCATATGACCCACACTTAAATCGCAACCCTAAGATTTTCTGTATTTAGAGCTTGAGTTTGGGGTGGTGGGTTTCATCATGGGAGATTACATTGGGTGGGAATTCTATTTGTTTGTATTATGTGCATAATTGTTGATGATTTGCTAATTGTAACCCTTTGTCAGGGTCTTTGAAAAAAAAGGAAAGCAAAAATAAGAGACATGACAAGTCACATCAAAACGAGTGTTATGGGTATGTTACAAAAAAATTGAATAAATTGAGAAAAAGAAAATGAAATAAAAGTAACCGGCAAAGTGGAAAGTTTTGGAAATCATCTTAAAGATTTATTGGGTTAATTTGGGGACGCTAAATTAGTGCGTCAAGTGGGCTGAGTAAGAACGTATTTGAGTGTAAACTCAAGCTCTAGGACAATATGTTGATGGTTAGCGAGGAGAGAGCCAAAAGCTTACTTCAAATTTTGCCAAGTATACATATTACATCGTCCCTAAGCCCACGCTAAAACCGTAAAGACCTTGTGATTCTTAGATACATAGTGGAATAACAGTTTTTCTAGTAGGGAGTAATTTAAGTGGTGCGTTCAAAGCAAGTAAAGATCGATGAACGCCCTATAGCCACCATCTCGAGCTAAGTATCAAGGGTAATCTTCTAGCATTGTGGAATTAATTTTGATTGAAATTATCTATGTGTTTGATTTTTTGTAGGATAATTGTATGTGTGCATTAGTTCTTAGGTTTTACTATATGAGACTTATTTTAAGATTTGCTTTGGGTATCATTTTTTTAGATTATGCATTTGCTTCTTACCTTAGACCTCTACTTTTGTTCTTAGTTTGTCGGGACGACAAAGGTTTGAGTTTGGGTTATTGATGTCTCCCTTTTTTGTGAGAGAAAAACACCCTTAAGAGACATCATTTTAGGTTTAAATTGTACTTATTTAGTTGATTTATTGTCATAATTTGATATAATGCACTTTCTTCCTTCAGATATGAATCATTTGTCCTGTAGAGCTTTTGTGCGTTAATTCGTGTGTTTAGTGTAAAGTTCTTATGTATATGAATACTAGGAGGAATTAAGATGAAGAGAATAAGTGAAGTTTAGAGTCCAAGATCAAGGAAAAGCGTTAATAGGGTGAAAGACATCACTTCAGTGAAGGTGGATGAGTTTTATAAACTAGAAAGTCGTCCCTTGTAGCCCTTCTCGAGCCTGAACGGTGCAAATTATGACTTAGTGGTTCAAATTAAAAATATGGACCTTTGAGTTAGAAAAATTTGAGAAGTGGATTCAGTGTATTTGGAATTACAGTGCGAAAGTTATAGCCTTTTTACTAAAACAGATTTGGACCCTTAATCACTTAATTAAACCTAAGGTGGGCTAAATCCGTTTTTAATCATTATAAAAGGCTCCTTAGACCTAATCAAAGTTGATGAATCATGGACCTCGGGCAGAGTTGAACTCCATACCCATGTTGTTGACTTCTTTAAAGATCTCTATTCTGACACAGAGTCTCGTTTGATTGACCCTATCATCAATAAAGTCTATCCCATTATTTCACAATCTCAGAATAATATGCTTCTTGCTCCTATCACTCCTGTGGAAATTAAGAATGCCACCTGGCTACTTGGGGCTTCTAAAGCCCCAGGGCCTGATGGCTTCCCAGGTTCTTTCTTCCGTAAATTCTGGGATCTTCTTAAGGATGATATATTGGCTATTTGTAATGGGGTCCTTGATGGATCTATCTCCCTTGGTCAAATCAGCGAAACTAACATTGTCCTTATCCCTAAATGCAATAACCCACAAAGAATTGGCCAATACAGACCCATCTCGTGCACGAACTTTCTCTACAAAATCCTATCCAAGGTAATTGTTCTTAGGCTGGCTTCAATCATCCCCCAAATCATATCCCCTTGTCAATCAGCCTTTATCAAAGGTAGGCTTATCCAGGATAATATTATTATTGTCCATGAAGTCATTCATAAATTGAAACATCTTAGAAAGAACTCTAAGGATAGCTTCTCGATTATTAAAGCTGATCTTCATAAAGCTTATGATAGAGTTAGCTGGCCCTTTCTTTTCTCCATCCTTCATAGACTTGGATTTAATGAAAATTGGATAGCCCTCATCAAGGAATGTGTCACCTCGGTTACTTTTAATGTGTTAATCAATGGTCAGAAAGCTGGTAGCTTCAAACCATCCCGTGGTCTTCGCCAAGGTGACCCCCTCTCACCTTATCTTTTCACCATTGTCTCCAATGTCTTATCCCTTCTCATTGAAAATGACTTTATCTCTGGTGACATTAAAGGTATCCAGTTAAGTAAGAATGGCCCTCATATTCACCATCTTTTATTCGCAGATGACTCTATATTTTTTCTAAGGAATTCCCCTTTAGAAATCCATGCTTTTAAAGAAACACTCTATAAATTCTGCTTTGCTTCTGGATTATCTATCAACCTTAATAAATCATCTGTTTTCATTAGTCCCAACTGCCCTCCTCTTATGAGGAAGTTAATTTCTGATTCCTTTCGTATGCCTTTAACTGAAGATCTTGGCCTTTATTTGGGTCTACCTACAGCTTGGGGTAACTCTAAGGTCAAAGTCTTTGATTCCTTAATTGCGAAAACTGCATCAAAATTGAGCGGTTGGAAGAAATCACTTCTATCAATGGCTGGGAAAGCCGTCCTGATTTCCTCTGTTATCCATGCATTTCCCACTTATTTTATGTCTGTTTTAGCTCTACCTAAAGGAGTCATTAAAAAAATTAATTCCCTCACGTGTCATTTTCTTTGGGGCAATGAGGATGATCAGGGTATTCACTGGATCAGTTGGAATCGTGTTGCCTCTCCTAAAGAATCTGGAGGCTTAGGTATTAAAAATCTTGAAGCCTTCAATCTTGCTCTCCTTTCTAAACAGGCCTGGTCAATCCTTTCGCGCCCTGAATCTCTTGTCCACCAAATTCTTAAAGGTATCTACTTCTCTGATAAAGACATGTTAGATACATGTGATATTAGGGGAGGATCTTGGATTTGGAACAGTATTCGGAAGGGTTGTTCCTTCCTTAAGTCCCATTTAATTAAACCCATTGGAGATGGCCATTCCACCCTTATCTGGGAGGATAATTGGCTGGGTAAAACTATTGGGAAACCGAGCTTTTACTCCGATGACCCCTTCTTCCCCAAATTTGTAGCTGACTTATTTCATTCATCCTCCAAAACCTGGAAGATGGACATGCTGAATCCTCTTTTTTCTCCTGAAACTGTCGCTACAATTGTTAAAATGAATATCCCTTGGACTAACCAAATTATCAATCCCATCTGGCCTTATACCAAAGATGGTACCTTTTCTTGTAAATCAGGATATCACTTAGCTGTAGAAGGTTTGATCATCCCCCCATCCCATCCTGGTCCCTCATCACAGACTAATTCTGACTTACTTAAACTGTGTTGGAATTCTAATGCTCCTCCCAAATATAAATTCTTCTTTTGGCGAATTATTATGAATGCTCTATCTACAGAACAGAATAGATTCAGTAGGAAATGTTCCACCACTGATCTGTGCCACATTTGCCTAAAAGAAGAAGAATCTTTAGAGCATCTTTTCCTTAAATGTGAATGGACCAGGAGGTTTTGGTTACTCTCCCCTATTCACTGCCACATTCCCCACTATTATTACTTTGGGATTAATTCTTGGATTGGAAATATTGTAGATACAGGATGTAATTCGAAGGAGAAAATGAACTTGCTCTTAACTGTTATCCTTTGTTTCCGGGTTATTTGGTTGACTAGGAATAGCTTTGTGTTTAATGCGTCCCCTATTAACTTTGATTCTTGCTATGAACTTATTAATATTTTTCGCAGGCAAATTTTCTTTGTTGATGAAGCTGATATAGCTGATCCCTATTCTACCCCTGATCAAGTAAGAAATGAATGGCTCTCTACTATCCCCATTTGGTCTCCTCCCCCTCAGCAAGCTTATAAGATGAATGTTGATGCTTCATTTAAAGATGGAAAAGCCACGGCAGCTGCAGTGATCCGTGACTCGAAGGGCGAAATTATTAATGGCTTTGCTATGAACATATCTGCCTCTTCCAGTTTTGAAGCTGAGGCTAAAGCAATCCGAAGTGGCGTTCAGTTTGCGTTAGATCATGCTCCTCTTTGCAACAGTTTAGAGACTGATGCAGAAGCTGTTTTGAAGGCCTTGTATTCCTCAAGCGCGAACTGTCCTTGGAAGGACAGGGCTATCCTTGAAGATATTAAAAACTTGGCTAAGGACCACATCAACCTTCGTATTTGTGGTATTCGAAGAACAGCAAACAAGGTCGCTGACTGGCTCGCTAAGGCTTTTTATAAATCTTTATTATCCCCTTCTTGGGTTTGTAATATTCCTTTGGTTTTAAGAACTATTGCTTGTAATGACGTTATTGACTCTGCTGGTTTTGTGGTGACCGGGGTTGGTTAACTCCTCTCACCTTTATTTTAATATATTAGTCCCTTTGATTAAAAAAAAAAAAAGACCTAATAAATTAGTACCTCTCATTACCTTTCAACTAAGTTTCATATTATATCATATTTTGAGAGAAGAAAAAGGCAAAACGCTTGGAAGCAAAGAGCGGAAGTTGGAGAAACCCATTCTTCCCCCAACAACAGCTCAATCATTCCAGTTAGGTTCTTTTTAGTTTATTTTCTATTATGTTTTTAATTAGTTTTATTTATTTCCTTTATTTAATTATGAACTAACAATTAATACTTGAGAATCACGATATGGGATGAACTAGTTTCCTTAATAAAATGTATTTCTGATTTGTGATTATTTCAATTTAAATTAAATTGTGTATTTGTATATTGACTTTATTCTTGTAATTATTCACTATCAATAATTAGGCGCAAATTAGAGATAGGTTTTAGTAATTAGTCTATTCGTTAGTGGCAACGATCATCCAGAATGGGGGGGTTTTAATTACAGAACTAGGATAGAGATGGGTGGTGTCGGTTAGTGAGCTTGGCGGCCTTAACTAACCACGTAGCCGATTGGGTATAATCTTAATTATTCAAAAGTAGCTTATAGTCACCCTGACAGGGACAGTAATACCGTAGAATACCTTCCTAAGTCTACCCTGACGGGAGTTGGGAAGATATTATAGTCCCGACTAATATCAAATACCCACTTTACCCTTAAAATGAATGCATTAGATTGTGAACTTAGGTGATTCCCTAAAGAGGCTCAAGTATCTCTCTCATATTTGCGTAATCTCCTTAATTTAATTTCTAGTTTAATTTAGTTTTCTCAGTATTCTTGCGTTAGTAGTTATTAATTTAAAAACAAAACAAACATTTTTATATTTTTATATACATTGCAATTAGTTATACTTTATTATTTAGGCATTTAAGTCTAATCTAGCAATCCTTGTGGAGACAAAATCCCCTATTATTTATCTATTACTTGGAACGTCTCGTACACTTGCGGTTAGTCGCTTCTCTTCTTTTGTGTTGATTTTTATCACACTCCAGGAGCGACCAGTAAACCCACTAAAAAGAAAATCGATAGTTCCTCTAGTGGTTAAAGGAATCTGCAGTGACCAAGAAGTATTGGGATCGAATATTACTGGAGTCACAATGGCTCCGAGTCCAAAGTGGCTCTTAGATGTATTAAAAAGAAACACTAAAGGAAGGAATGATTGAATAAATAATATTCCTTAAAAAGATTTCAAGTATATATACACCAAAAATAATACAAGGATAATTTTGAGAAAAAATTAAATTATAGAAAAAATATGGCAAAAAACAAGAAAAATGGAGAAAACAATTTTTTACCTTGAAAACTGTGGTATTTTGAAAAATATATATTTTCATTGATGGTGTAGCAGTGTTGTTGGAAGAAAAGTGGTGTGCTGTGTATGCTTGGGTAAAATAGTAACTGCTAGGTGGGGAACGACGAGTTTCTCAATAAATCGAATGTATTTTTTGTGTTTTTAATTAATGAATGTGTTTTGTTATTTTTTTTCTTTATATAGTAAAGGGTAATGGCTCAAAAGTGAGATGATGTTTCTCCCTCTATATATATAATAAAATTTTATAATATTTTATATAGTATTTTATAAGTTATGAATCTTGAACAAATCTAATTTTTATATTACATGTGAGTGATATGTTAATATCAATGGATAATTTAGAAATTTATCAATTACCCTATAACTAAAAATAATACAAAAATTTAATAAATAACAAATGAGTTGTTATTAACATTCATGAACCTCACGTCTCATTAAATTGAACTCCTAACTTCATTATTATTATTAATTTTTTTATAAATTTGCATGAATAAGCTAAGCGAAAATACTTTCACAATTATGTGATATTTTCTTTAGATTTAATAAATATTTTACTAAGAAAAAATCACTTTAGAATTTTTACATAGGACCTTCAAATGTATAACTAAATCATCTCTTGTCAACTAAATCTTAAAATATGAATCTGGAGTATAAAATCTACCACTAGGAGTGTGATCACTGACTATTTACCATCCTATTCCCTTGTCATCGTGTTATTAGTATTACTACCTATGTAGATTATGTCAGATTTTGTGGAACTATTGTCAAGAGCATAAATGTTAATGAAACATTCAAGTACCTCCGAACAAGTGTAACATGTATGATAACCTTTTATTTTTATAAATCTGTCAATTTTAGGTTTAATTGTCGTATCCCTATATTATGTAAACCTTGCATATTATACTTATATATATTTTTAAATCATACAGAGAAGAACATACACAATGAACCAAGATCCCCGGCTTAGCAAGTACCCTTTTGTCTATTGACAAAACGTATACGAAAGAAGAGATGAAGGAGAATTTTGATTATCTGCCATTATATTGCTGGCGCAAAATATATTTGTCTTGATTTAATACTTCATCAAGTACTATTTACTTGCATAAGAAAATATGGGATGCGTATAATTTCATGAGGTGGATGAATATGGAGGTATATCTCCATAAAGGCTTTGACTTCAAAACGTTGAGACAGAGGAATTCTTGGAAAAAATGAAGATGATCGATCACATAGTCCTTTGCCTAGGTTCATGTTGATATGTGATAATAAATTGAAAATGTTAAATATTTTGATGTAATGATAATATTGGATTTAGGTATAATCTATAATGAATTTTTATCATTTATGGTCTATAATAACCTTAATTAATTCTTCTAACATGGATACTTAGTTGTATATTGTCTATAAAAGGTTTAAAGAAAAATATATATACCCAATATGCCCCTGTTTAATTTTCAATATCATTGTTGGATTTCCATAACCAAATGCCCACGACTGCGACACTCTCTTTCCTTATCTTCTTCGGATGCAAAACGCAGCAGAGTCATCATCACCGGGCTGTTTTAAATTTTACCAGATCTACTCTAATGGTAATCAATCCTCGATCTTCACCCAGGTTGTGATTGGAAGTGTTGAAAGAGGAAGGGTATTCGTATCCGAGGAGTAAGGCTAGCCGGAGATTTCCAATAACACCGTGATTTCATTGCTTAATGAATACGAATTGAGATTTTCTATACTAGTAATAATTGGAAGTGTTACTCCAAATAATTAGCAAATATCAAATACACCTCTATGGATGGGTAGATATGCTATGTTTTTTAATTGCTTAATGAATACGAATTGAGATTTTCCGTACTAGTTTTTTTATGTGATCGTTTTGCATCCTATTTGATGTCTCCCCATTGTGATGATTTAATCTTAGCTGGAGACATCCCTTTTTAGGATTAGTGTGTTCTAAAATAAATGCAAATGATAATCGAACCACAACCGCAAGTGTACGGTTGTCCCAAGTAATATAGTTGATAAAACAGATTCGTTCCAAGGACGGGATGGTTGACTACAATGCTTATCTATTAATGATTGATGCACTTATGAAAACAAATAAAGATAATATGTTTGTTTGGTTTTGTATTAATCCTAAGGAATGAAAGACTAATGCGAAAATGTAAATAAATAACTAAGACGCAAGTAAATAAAAGTGATACGCAAGTAAGAGCAGGTAGTACTTGAGAGGCGCAAGGGTTTACCTAACTATCATTCATTTCATACATTGTTTAAGGGACAAATTGGTAAATTTGTATTGGTCGGGATTCTATAATCTCCTTACCCCCGTCAGGGTGGACTAAGGAGCAACTCTCAAATGCTACAAACCCCGTCAGGGTGATTATAGTCCACTCTCAAGTGTTTAAGTTCAAATTACCCAATAGGCCATAGGTTTAATTAAGCTCGTCAGAGTCAATAATTTATAACCTACATTCATTAACTAGTTCGGTACCTAAACCCCCCGTCAAGGTGATCCAATCGCCACTAATTGGAATAGCTTAGATACTAAGTCCTATCATTGATTGATCAGGTCAAAAATAGTAGATAAAGTGCAAATTAAAGAAAAATACAATTCACCCAATTTGATTTAAATAATAATAATCCCAAATCCAATTGTATAAAACGAAATCAAATTGGGATTAACCCATTATGCGTTCTCAAGCACTAATTTAGTTTAGTTCATAATAATTGAAAAGACAAAAACTAAAGAAACAAATAGGTTCATCATGTTTTACAGAATAAAATAGAAGAACCTAATTACGGAATTGAATTGGCTGAGAAGTGGAGATATAGACCGTCTCCAGCTCTTGCTTCTTCTCTTCCTGCCTCTAGCTTCTTCTCTGGTGTCTGACTCTTAAGCGTATGTTGTATTATGAAAAAGATATGAAGAGTCTGTGAAAATAGAGGTCTAAAGCCCTTTTATAATGTTAAAAACGGATTAGGGCTTGGACTTAAGAATAAATCAATAATTAAATGTCCAAGCCCAATTTCTAAGCCCAAAATCCCGTAACTGCTGATACACCTTCACTAAAACGGCTTTTCCCGCTTCGTTATGACTCCGATTGACCTCATTCCAGTTGCTAAAGTTCCGTAACTCGATAAGGAATGTTTTCTCTTCAAAGGTAAGCGGCTAAATCATCTCTTAAGCACCTCGAAATCAGCAATCTATAGTCTGGAAAATGGATTTTCAGCTCTAAAAATAATATCTTCGGGATTTATCTTTAAGTCTTGACTCTATATCACGATCTTTGACTTTCTTCTCGGATTCCTCTTCTAGCTAACATCTAAAACCTGTAAACTTTACACTAAAAATACCAATATTACGCGCAAAAGTTTAATAAATCAAAATTACTAGAAATAAAAGAGGAAAATCATATTATTGCATATTAGCACCAAAAGTCTATCTAAATAGTCAAATAAACACAAAAAATGATGTCTCCTAAGGGTCGAAAATAAGAACAATTAAGGAGACATCAGCTGGAGACATCCCTTTTTAGGATTATTGGAAGTCATTTACGCGATTTTTATATGAATTATAATATTTTCTTATTTCTTATCTTGATTTGATGATTTATTATTTTTAGAGCATATTTGGTTTAATTGTTTGTCAATTGTAAAGTTTTAAAGATATATGGTAATTAATTAGATACCAAATCAATTCAAAGAGATAAAGGAAAGAAGATAAGGATGAAAATTGGAGATAAAGAAAGGAAAAGATAAGTATGGAAAGATAAAGTTGCCAAATAAAATTTGAATTTAACCTGCTACGTCCATAAAAGTGATCATAACTCAAGATTGGCTGAGAATTTGGAAGAATGATCTGAAACAAAAGTGTAGATCTTTCCGAGACGATCAGTTTCGATATACAAAACGCGTCAATCGGAACCGTATTGGAGGAGTTACGGCTAAAACAAAACAACATTAGTTTATTACATTTTCTATATTTTAGGGTCATGAATTAGAGTTGGGCTAGAAATCCAATTACTTGTCTCCCACTCCAAGAAAACGTGTTAGGGCTTCCTAAACCCCTATAAATATACCCTTTAACCTTTGTAAACACGTCCTTGCTTAGTTCTAAGCCATAGTATAGTATTTGCTTGAATATTAATCCTCAGTATCAAGTTATCATCCAAGAAGCAAGCTGGCCTGTAGAGGATGACAAGAAGCAAGAAGTTAGAGAGTGACAAAGTCCTCTTCTACATCTCTCATTCTCTATATTTAGGGTAATTAGCTATAGATTTGTGGCTCCACCATATTTCTGAGCTTTTATTCAATAAGTTTTACTATTGAATGTCGAGTTATTATTTTGTTTTAAATATCATAATACTATTTTTTATTTTAATTGATTTGAGTTTGGCGTATATTGGTATTGTGTGCTTTGATTTATTGTTCCAGCCCTAGATTTGGCCAATCTTAGGACTATCCATAGTAATTGAGTTAACATCTGGAAGGGGGATTCAATTATTGACAACACCACATAATCGTCTAGTGTGCGGTAGTGATCCTGACGGGCTTGCCTAACTAGATAGCCATAAAGGTTTGATTTAACCACCGACCATGACTCAGGTTCCCCTTACCCAAGTCCCCTGTTAGTGGAGAGGTTGCTCCTAAGTCCACCTGATGGGGGTTAGGTAGAATTTAGAATCCCGATTAATATATATTGCTCAATTCACCCTTAAGGTTAGAATAACAACTTAGTAAGATAGGCTCATATTAGTAACCCTGATTTATCTGACTTACATTCATATTTATTTATATGTTTTCATTATTTATTTATTTGTGTTAGATAATTATTCATCTTATCCTATTTTTATCTAAACATCTAAATTCGTCTACGTTTACTTAATACAAGTAGATCTAACAGATTAAATCCCTGCGAACGAACTTTTCTCATCAACTAAACTTGCAAACGATTTGTAATACTTGCAGCGAGTTTATCGTGGTAGTCAAGGGTGTATGTCCATCTATTCATTTATCACACCTTTGCCCCCACCATAATTCTTTTTGCAAAAACCTAAGTCTGTCTCGAAGTTCAATGGAAAATCTTGCTTTACTTGTTGATTTTGGTATCGCATAGTGCAAAATTCTTCCATACACGGGTGTAGGTGAGCCCATATAGGATGATGCCAAGTGGCATGTGAAAGGACGCGTGTCAACACTATAGAGGATCTCATGTATAGTGTTATTTTAATAGTGAATTGCTTTTACCAAGTTACCCCCAACAAGGTCATCATTACATGTCATTCGTTGAATAGTGTACACATAAAGTAGCTTTATGTGTATTGTCTTATCATGAATAGTAATGTGTTTAGTTTCCAAAGCTGATGAATTTATTTTCGAATTGTTTGGGTCTGTTAAAATGCATGGCGGCTAGGGTAGAGCAAACTAAGGTCCAACCCGCCCAACCCGGGTAAAACCAATCCGGGAAAGTCATTTTTAATATTTTTTTTAATTTGGTTGGACCTCATATTATGTATACTCAACCGCTAATAACCCATGTGGGATTAAGATTTTACCTAATAGTTATCGGATTAACACGTACACCCGACCATTTTATTTATAAACAAGTTTTTTCAATTTTCTCTGTCAAAATTTCGATGTGGGATAAACACAATAGCATTATGTGCAATGGATGCGAGATGTCTCGGCATCATTATCAATTCTTGGCATCATGCGAACTTTCTCGGCAGCAGCAGCTGTGGGTTTTTTTAACCCTTTCTTCTTCCACGTCGTTAGATTACAAAAAGTTTTCCAAAACTTCCTATTAATACTAAGCTCCAAAGCAAAATGTAAATTGTCTTCTATCAACACTTCCTCACCTATGTATGTATATGATGGGTTTGAGGATATTGAAGTTAAATATTTTATTACAATTTGATCCTTTATCTAATTATTGGATATATTGGACTAAAACTTTTTAATATATATAATTCGACCATTTTGTGTTGAATATGTGTATATTAATAATTTTATCCTTTTAGGGTAGAATTGAGTAATAATTATTTATAATCTGACCATATGGTTAGATTATTTTAGTATATAAGTTGACCCGTGTTTCTAAACCGGTAATCTGGTGGTAACCCGATTAACCTGGTATGTACAGTTATTGTTGGGAATACTGGGGTTGGTTTGTTAATTTTTACACCCGATATTAATAGAGTCGGATTAAAAGAACCCTTAAACCCGGTCTAATCAGGGTCATGCTCTATTCTAATGGCGGTCATGTGTAATATGTCGTTTGAATATTTCAAACGTACAAAATGGCACAATTTTAAAATTTTGCCATATGTCATCACGGGGATTATTTGGACTATTATATTAAATGTCTAATCTAAGTTTATTTTTATCTTTGTGGTATTTTTGATGGAGTGTAATGTTTCGTAATAAAACTGTTCTTAGTAACACAAAATATTGTTGTTGACTATAGATAACTATTAGTTTGTCTTATATGATGATTATTGTTATATGCCATGTGTCATCCCGTGGACATTTCGAATTAATAGGTATAGTATATTATTTCGAATTAATAAGATTAAGGTTAAGGTTATTTTTTAATATATTAACACATACATCAAACAATTTTTAATTATGGTTCATGATTTTTAACACCTTGTAAATATTTATTTAATACTTATAATAAAGCTGTTGTAATTAGTTTGAATACATTTTTTTAAACAGATTAGTTCATAATTTAAATAGTAAGATTTAAATTTTATGGTTCGTGGTTCAAGATTCAAAATTTAAAATTCATGGTTTAGGGTACATGAAAAAATAAAAATAAAAGTTTTATTAAGGAAATCGAACTCAGGTCCATAGGTGAGCATTTAATAAAAGTTTTGTTTTATTGACGTAGATCAAATACATATCTTTTGGGTGAAAGTTATATTATCTAAACCGTTGGGACAGTAAAAATTTAAAGGATTGCGGTGAGTGGGATAAGAGAAAACTAAATTTTTGTATTAGTCAATTATATATATGTAAAGCGTAATTTTTTTAAATGATATTTTTAACCTTAAAATTTATTTTAATCATTTTTTAAGATAGTATCCCTAAATAAAAGAAAAGGGTAAATTTGTAAATTTGTTTATCACCACCTCATCTTAGATATAAAACTGGCGTATATCTTCTACTCTTTATTTAAATTTTAATTGTCTTTGGCTTACACCGACAATTAAGTGGAACCTGATTAGGCTGGGGTTAGTAATTAGAAAGAGCAAATTGAGTGGAGTGTTGGATTCACATTTCATTGTAATCTCAAAGTAGCAGAATCAACTCTACTTCTCAATCCTCCCTCTCTTTATCAACTAGGTTTCTGTATATTTGTGTTCTTATAACTTGATTATACGAAATGATTTTTCTACATAATTACTTTAAATTGCATTACGTTTGTGTTTGATTATTATTGTAGCAGATGTAATTGTGGCTTTCAATTCTCTTCTATTCTCTCAAGATAGTCACCTTGCAAAGTTTTACAAACGTGTTTGATAAAACTTCTCACTAAGTATCCGATCATTTCTAGGTGTTCTTAAGGTTAATTGCACATTGTGTCCCCTCTGTTATGGAAATAACCAAATATACCCCTGTGTTTCGTAAGTTGCAAGTATAGGAGATCGACCTCCAGCTTATAAGCCCAAGGTCCATGTAATTTAGTTATTATGAGACAAATCTATGTCATAGTCATAAACTAAGAGTCATATCTACTTCATTTGATACATTAGGAATTAATTTACCTTCCTGAAGGAATTAATTTATGCATTAAGCACTTTTTACTTTCTATATAAATTTAGTTTTGGTAAATTATATATTTAGAACATATTCTTGCATTATCTTGCAATTTAGTTGGTAGTGTCTATGCATAATATAAGGTCTTATAGTGCAATTAACTCAAATATTGAATATACAGACCTATAGTATATTTTTTTTATGATATAGGACCTACAGTACAATTTTGCATATATAGGGAGTTAGGGACCTATCATGTAATTTTAGTATATGATTTAATTATAAATGGAAGTTCGTATCATGTAGCCCAAGTGGGCTTTAAGCCCCTTTAACAACCTTTAAATCCGGCCCAAGAAAAAAATATATATAAATCAGCAAATTAACCCTGTCTTTATATTTTTAAGCCAAATCAGCGTTTCTTTTATCACATATACTTCAACTCTGCGAGACACTCTCCAAAACACAATGGGTAATCTACTTATATTCCTTATTTGTCATTCTTTTTTCAATTTCTTTTTTATGGTATTGTGATATGGTTAATTAGTTAATAACAAGTAGGTTAATTGTGAACTGTAACAGTTATGGCTGAAGAAAATACTAAGAGACATGTGAATATGATTATAATCGGTCATGTAGGTAAGGATAATTCTCATGAACTATGTATCTTCTTTTTAGTCTTATTTATTGGTCATATATATGGTTTTAGATGCTGGAAAATCTACAATTCGAGGTCAAATATTGTTCCTGAGTGGTCAAATTGATGATCAAACAATTCAAAAATATGAAAATAGAGAAAGCTGGTCAGTCTAAAATTCACTACTTCTACTTTATATAATGTTTATATATCTGACAAACTTGTTCAATTACATTTAAACTTAGGTACAAGGCTTATATCATGGACACAAATAAAGAAGAGAAAACAAATGTAAAGAGTTTATTAGTCTGTGATTCAGTTTTAGTTTAAATTAGTAACATTTTCTTTATTTCATCTTATTTTTATAGGGAATAACAGTTGATTTCGAAACAGAAACCACAAGATTTACTATTCTAGATTACCCGGTAAAAATGTTTTCCAACTACTAGTTTACTCTTGTACAATGTGCATATATTTACTGTTGTGTAAATTGATTTCAGGGTCACAAAAGATATGTTCAAAACATGATTAGTGGAGCATCTCAAACTCAAACTGATACAGGTGTACTGGTAAGTTAAGTTTAATGTCACTTTTTAGGGGTTTTGTTAGAATTATTTTGTCCTTAATTTTTGTAATTTTGTAGGTAATATCTGCTAGAAAAGGAGAATTCGAAACATGGTATGAAGGAGGTGCCAACATATTTGAATATGTTCATCTTTTAAAGACAATTGGAGTGAATAAACTCCTTGTTGCTGTTAATAAAATGGATGATCACACTGTTAATTGGTCAAAAGAAAGGTATAATTAGTAAATTCTGAATGAGAAATTGAATAATTAAAGGTGTAATTTATAATCTTCTGATAGGTACGATGAAATTGAATCAAAGATGGGACCCATTTTAAAGACTGCAGGTTATAATGTCAGGAAAGGTATGTAAAAGTAAAACCTTAAACATGGTAAATTTTAGTTTTTTTAACTCGGTTTTGGGTACAGATGTGAAGTTTATTCCAATATCTGGGCTTATTGGTGCAAATATGAAGACAAAAGTTGATAAGAGTATATGTTCATGGTGGGATGGTCCATGCTTATTTGAATCTCTTGATTCTATAGAAATTTCATCATCTGATCCTAATGCACCGTTTAGGTATAAATGATTAATTTAGCTTTTTAAAAGTGTCTGAATTATTTATTATATGTATGTTTGTGTTTGTAGAATGCCTATAATTGACAGATTTAATGACAAGGGAACTATAGTGATGGGAAAAGTGGAATCTGGGACTATTCATGAAGGTGATAATTTAGTGGTCATGCCAAATCAGGTACTTTTTTTCTTGATGTTTTTTTTTTGGATTTATTAATGTTGAAAAAGTTGTGATGGGGTCCACAGGATGTAGTGAGAGTAGTTGCGATATATAGAGATGAAGAAGATAAAGTTAAATTTGCTAAAGCTGGTGAAAATATACGAGTCAGATTATCTGGGATTGAGGAAGATGAAATATTATCCGGTTTTGTATTGAGTTGTGGTGGTAGGTTTTCTATAATGTTTTTTTTTTTTAAATCGGAAATAATTTGTTACTTACTATGCAGGAAATGTGATCCCAAGTGTATCTAAGTTTGATGCTCAGTTACAAATCTTGGAGTTGCCGAATAATGTAATACAGTATTTAATTTTATGATTTTTAATTTTTTATTGTTTAATTTAATGAATGTATAAATGTATCAGGTAATTTTAACAGAGGGATATAAGGCTGTGTTGCACATTCATGGTGTTGTTGAGGAGTGTGAGATTGTTAAGTTGTATGGAGAGATGGATTTAATGACAAGACAAGTTAAGAAAGAAGTGTGTCGATTTGTGAAAAGGGGTGGTTTTGTTTTTTGTTGTATTGAGGTGGTGAATAATAAGTTGATTTGTATTGAGAAGTTTGATGATTTTGCACAACTTGGAAGGTTTACACTTAGAAGTGAAGGTAAAATTGTTGGATTGGGTAGGGTTACTGGGTTTGGGGTTGATAATAATATTGTAAATGCATGAACTTGTGAGGTAGGAGTATGTATGAATTAACTTGCTCTCTGTCAAGTGTGCCAGCTGGCAGCCACTCCTTGTGGCGCTCTATGATTCTCTACCGACATTTGATTGATTTTGTTTCTTTGGTGTTAATATGCTTTCTCATTGCTTTAATTTTCTTGTTTCAGTTAACTTTTTCTTTTTGATTCTAAATGCTTTTTTTTTGTTCATTTAACTACTTTCTCGTTATGGAGAGAATTATTGTTAATTTTTCTTTTCTTTAAATTTTCATTAATGTTTGCTTGGGTTTATAACTGAATTATAGCTCATAATTAGAATCAAGATGCTAGGCGAGAATTATCCCATGTATTAACTAAATCAAAGAATTGTATGATTATCTTAGCATGAGTTTGATCCTGAAACCTTAATATATAATTCTTCCCAAGATGATAAACTCTATACTAGAGAGTTAAACTATTAAGAGTAATTCATATTTCCACCTGGGACCCCTAATATTACTCAGAGCCCTTACCACATCAATGAGGACAGACACAATTAGTCATTTTCTAGAACATCCAACAATTGACATACCCAGTAGCTCAAAACATGCATAAACTTTCGAGAACAAATATAAAAATGTTGAAAGAAGCATATAACGTATTCAGGGGATATATAGTGGTGCTAGTGCAGGGATCAACTACCCTAAACTTGAAGAACAATTAACATTTGCTCCCAATTGAAGTTGGGATAAAGAAACCAAGTAGCTCTAGTTCAAAAGTATTTAAATTAAACTTTTTTAGTTTATGAGGAAGTATGACCACATATACAAAGCCCCATGTACTATAAAAACCAGTTCATCAAATAAGACTAAAAACTCTAAAATGAAAGATGGTGACACAGTATATAAATTATTAGAGTAGAAGAAACTAATTAGTTCATAACTTGAAAGAAATCTTTAAATAAAGGCCGCCCTCATCTAATTCAGACCATTGTTAGATTTTGAGATATCTGCACAAACACAAATTTCGTTATTAGTCATCGGACTTTAGCTTCTACATTTGTCATAAAAATAAGAAAAGGGGAACACTGAGACTAGCAAGTTACAAGAAACAATGTGAGGGGAAAGTTTATACCTCTCATTAAATAAATTTAAGCATTATCAGCCGCAGTTACAAGGCTAGTAACCCAACCCACTGCAACAGTTTTACCTGTAGAGTATTAACAATCATTGTGAGCCAATTAATGCATCGTTTAGACAATGTAATAGAGGTTCTCACCTTGAGTTTCAAGTGTGAAGCTTCCAAGTTGTGGAAAATCAGCAAACTTCTCAATGCATATCAAATTATTCACCTGGAAAAACACATGCTAAATAAATATTCCAGTATAAAAAATTTATTATCACAATCTTAGACAAACAAGCAAACTAACCTGAAAGCGGCATAAAACAACACCACCATTTTTAACAAATAAAACAGGTTGATTTTTCTTAGGTTTTTTTGTCTTTAGATCAATCTCCTGATGCAGCTTAACAATTTCACACTCTATAACAACAGCATGAATGTGCAACACAGCCTTGTACCCCTCTGTTAAAATTGCCTGATTGACATGATAATGTAAATAATTGGAAATGAAAGGGAACCATAACACACATTTAATCAGTAGGCTTACATTATCCAGCAACTCCAAAATCTGTAACTGAGCATCAAACTCATATACGGCTGGGATTACCTTTGCTGCATATACATATATCTGTTAATTTGGTTCTATAATAATCAAGAATAACAGTAATAATAGACGTACCAGTACAACTCAATACAAAACCCGATGATAAGTCCACTTCCTCAATCCCAGATAAAATGACTAATATGTTATCACCAGGTTTGGCAAATTCAACTATATCTTCATCACGGTATATTGCTAGTACTTTCACCACATCCTGTGGTCAATTTTTAATCTAAATCAGCAAATAGTATAATAAATCAAGATAATATATAGACAAAAACAAACATCTTGAGAAAGCACCTCATTTGGCATGACTAACAAATTATCACCTACAGATATAGTGCCAGATTCCACTATTCCAATGACAGCAGTTTCCATGTCTTTGGATACATCAATTATAGTCATTCTACAAAGATAAAGATAGCCAACTTTAGGTGGAAGATAAAATAAAATAAGTGTTGTATATACTAACTAAGAGATTCAAGACAGAAAAGCTCAATCATACCTAAATGGTCCATCAGGATCACGTGATGGAATTTCTGCAGCATCAAGAGATTCAAAATAACATGGACATATACTCTTATCAACTCTTGTCTTCATCTTTTTGCACCAAGATGTCCAGATATTGGACTGCACCTCAAAGCATGAAAAACGTCATATCAGAAAGGAGTAAAACTAAAATCTATTACCAAAGCCAAGTCTCAAGAATACAGAACAAATCAAACAAAATCATAGATTGTGATATGCTAAAACAACGGTGTACTATTTAGACATTGTTCGTTTTAACCTTAACCTTACAATGGCTAAAACCTTAACCATTAAACATCAACCGAGCCCAACCACCGCTTGGGACCATGGCTAGGGCAGGCCCTGGGGTAAATAGTAAATACATATAACGAAACACACGCAAAAATAATTGATCAACCTCTAATCTAATCACACATAAACTACTCAATTTATCTGTAGAATATTCTACATCAAAAAAAAAAAATAGTTCATAAAGATTAAAAGTACACCTGCTGAATCGAGTTGCAAGGGTGTGGTATTCTCCTCAATATCTAATTTGAACAAAATAAAATTAGAAAATAAATATCCATCGATAACAACAAAATATAATTAAGAGTGGAGATCGATTTATTTGTGTATTAATTACCTTAAACACTATGTCGGCGTTTAGTTAGATGGACTATTGTCAGGTGCGGAGCCAAGAGGGTTGAGGGGGTCCTTTGCCCCCTAATTTTCTAAAAAAAAAAATATAACTAAACATTAAAAAAAAAAATTATAAGTAAATAATCCTGAAATATTTGTAAAATTTTCATTTGGGCTCTTCTAATTTTTAAAATTTATTTTTAAAAAAATGACCTAAAAAATCAAACTAACTTTTTATGCCCAATTAAATCAAGATAAAAAAATTTGCCCAATATATAGAGTCAATTGTTGATTGATGCATATTGAAAAACTTATTTAGAAAAAGGTGCCTGAAAAAAAATATTTATTGAAAACAGCCCCATCCCAAATTACCCTTATAATTAACAATTAAAAAATAAGAAAAAAACTAATAAACACGCGCGCGTCCGTGAATTTTTTTTTAAAATCGTCATAACTAATTCAAAAAAAAATATATTTGGATAAATCAAATTAATATTTACGTCTATGAGTTTTTTCGGAATTTTTTGATTTTTTTTTATTTTTTTAATTTTTTTTTCGCAGACACGGAATTTCATGTTTATTTCACGGTTTAAAACATGGAATTCCGTGTCTGCGAAAGAAAAAATTCAAAAATTCAAAAAAAATCAAAAAAATTCATAGACGTAAATATTAATTAGATTTATTCAAAAATATTTTTTTTTTAATTTTCTGATTTTTTTTGAATTAGTTATGATGATTTTAAAAAAAATTCACGGACGCGCGCATGTGATGGAATTAGTAAAGGTATAGAAAAGATAGGGGATGTTTTCTATAAATAATTACTTCATTAGGGCATTTTTTTATAAATAAGATTATTGAAGGCATAAAAAAACAATTAGAGAGTTTAATGAGAATGTTTTCAACAATAACCCCATAAAATTATTAACTTAATTACTTTATAAATTATTTGACTAAACTATCCCTACTTATTTTATATATTACAAACTACTTAATATATATATATACCTTAATTATTAAAACAATTCATTTTCTTTATTTCTCTTTTCCTATCTCCGATCAGACCTACACTTTCTCTCAAAATCAAAATACCAACATCATTTCTCCCTCATCGTTTTTCTTTATTTTTTTTGTTCAAATCCACTTCTCCTCTTCGATTATCTGATTCAAATCTTCTTTACATGCTCTCACCTTCTAAGTTTTCCTTCTTAAACGATCCCTTGCATTTGAAGTGGCGTCGGTTTGATCCGAGAACTGAAAATTAGTCTGATTTGGTGTATTTGTATAACGCAGCTGCGATGGAAGAGGTAGTGGTTGGGGAAGTGGTGGTGGACGGTGGAGGCGGATGGAGGTGGTGGAGTGTGACGAACGAAGCAGTAAGTGATCGGAGAGGTGAACTTAAGAAATCGTCAAGCACTTGGTGACATCGGAAATTTGGTAACTGTTCGTGGAATCGACGGGAAGCCATTACCTAAAGTTTCAAGGCCTGTCAGAAGAAGTTTTTGTGCACAATTGCTTGCTAATGCACAAGCAGTAGCAGATAACAATGTTAGTTTCTTTAAAATTAATTCAACTTTACTAATTTATATTGATTTTTTATTAATTTTTTCTTGATTTTCAGATACGTTTAGGAGTTAACGTTAACGTGGATGCTGATGGAGCGGGTAAAGTGAGGAAACCTCAACCTTTGAAGAAGAAAGCTGCAATAAGACTAAAGCCCACCGTCGCACCAAAGAAGCCCGAACCCGAGACCGAGAAGGTGACTGTAGAAGAAATCGCGAAAAGAGTTTCAGCCAAAAAGCAAGGCCCAACACTTACTGCTACTCTAACTGCTAAAAAGCAAGGTAAATCTTGATCTATCTAAAAAACACAATCATGATAAAGGATAGTTTCGTAATTTATTCCTTTCTAATATATAAATGTTGTATAAATAGGCTGCGTGTGGTTTAACTAAGAAACCAAAAGCCCAGATATTCGAAGCAGGTGATGGGATTGTAGCTGAACTTAAAGGAGAGGTTTGTTACATTTGTGCTGAGAAACAGAGTAGTAATTAAGCCTTGACGGGATTCGTCGAGGTGACAGGATTCTTCGAGGTGACGGGATTTTTGTTCTCCCATCTGAAGTTGCTTAGCTGCTTCCAAAGAATCGTCTCCTAACTGAAGTAATTATTTCCCCCCCTTTTCTACTGATTTTTTTCGATCTTATTAGTTTTCTGAGGAATTTAGAAACAAAACATGTCAATTCTATTCATTATGATCTTATTGCGTTCTATTTCCTATTAATATTACTTCAAATTAACTGTTGGATCGATTTTATAGCTTATTAGTTTGAGAAAATAGCTGTGATGAAATGTCTTGTTTGCTTAGTTTTCAGTCAAAACTTGATTTAAATGTTTTTCATAGTGTCTTGTTAACTTAGTATTGGTGTACACCATCATCACATAAAGATTTAGCTGGTTTTGTGGGTTTGGAATCTAATGTTCTTGTTATTGATGATTTTCCCAAAGTTTGGCATTTTAATAGCATGAATAATCACTGACGACAGGTATTTAGTTAGTTAGTTTGATCACTGTTAAAGATATGTAATTAATTAATTTAATTTAGTTTGATGGCGGTGACGGGATTCGTCGCGTGACGGGATTTCGTCACGGTGACGGGATTTCGCTATCTCAGTTACAATTATCATAGATCTGATTGCATGCAATTTTTTGTTATTTCAAAAATTTAAAGTTTTTCCCTCAGTATCTAAAGCAATACATTTTACAATTAAATAAGAAATTAGCATCTGGGTTAACATATTTTGGTGTAATAATTTTTTTTTATCATGTTTGCATTTCAGATCTGTAAATTCCAATGGGATTTTTAAGCGTTATTACTTCATGTTCTTATCATCGTTTCTCTTAATTAATATGTTACTGCTTTGAACTTTAAAGGCATTATTAAAATCATGTTATGGATCAGCAGTCTGGTAAAGGGTCGGATCTAATCTGCCCGATTTCATTTTCAACCAAATGTATAACTATATCTTTCAAATAGAGTAAATTGTAGTATGGTCCTTGTTTTTGTACCATTTATTAATTGATGTATTGCAATTTAGATTTGTTTTAACTAAAGGTTATTCTGTAAATATAGCTGAAGAAAGATGGGAGGTGGCTTTAGGGTTTTACACCTAGTACGACCATTTCTTGCATTTTTACACGAAGTTCAAAGTGCAGACAGGAAAATCCCTTTCAGAGAAAAAGTTATTTACACCGTAATCTCTCTTTTCATCTTCCTCGTATGCTCTCAGTTACCATTATATGGCATACCCTCCACAACAGGCGCAGATCCATTCTATTGGATGCGTGTAATTCTCGCCTCAAATCGTGGAACAGTTATGTGTTGGCATATAGCCTCCCTTATTAGGTTGTTTTAATATGACAAATCCTCTTGTGTTTAGTGTGCAAATTTCTATTGTTATTTACATTCCTTCTTGCACTCTATTTTCATCAAAAAGCTCCTTCTTTATCATGTTGTTCAACTTGATTGTTTTATCTTAAGAATTTCATTCTCATACAAATGCTATTAACCTTATCTTTATGTTTATTGAGAATTAGCCTTAGTGTTCAACTTCAAAGATTCTTAGAATAATGTTTTCAACAACTTTCGTAAAGAAGATTTATTGATCCAAGTCATTTTCCTTCAAAGATTACTTGGCGCGGTACACCGGTGCGGTACACCGGACCAAGGTTGCGGACCCGAGTTGCGGTACATTGATCAGTCCGAACAATAAGTTCAAAGTTTAGTCGAATGGCTCTGCGGTGCACCGGACCATATCCGCGGTACACCGCACAAAAGGGTTTCATGCACAAAAGACAAGCCATAAGGAATATATCCGTTGGGAGATTAATAGATCCGTTGGACTCAAGGATTATGACCGTTGGAAGCCATTTTCTACTATAAATTGAAGCTCTTTGAAGGCTACAACTACACCAACTAATTACAAACATTAAGGGGCTTAATTACTATCATTCAAGAAGGTGTCAAGAGCTATACATAGTCAAATTCAATCTTAGTGAGCTTATAAATCCTTTCAAGGAGTTAATCAATTAAGCCACAAGGTTCTATCCACTCAAGAAGGAGTATACAAGCTTATAGTCATATCCACTCTATTAGGAGTTTGAGTTACAAGCTTTAATTAGCAAACCTCTAAACACTTTATTGCTATCCTCTTAAGTCTAGGTCTTGTAATAGATAGATTAAGAGAGAATTCAAGTATAGGGAGTATACTTGGTATCCTTGTGTTGTGATTACGCAAGTGGTGTGTCCTTCGTGTTATCGAAGAGTTTGTAAAGGTTATTGTGTTCTCGACCCGGTTAAGAGAGACACGGGAGCTTAGTGAAAAGCTTGAAATCCTAAGGAGGCTTCCTTAGGTAGTGGATGTAGGGAAACCGAACAACTATAAATCGTGTGTATCTTTCTATCCCTACTCTTTTTACTTTCCGCACTCTATATGTTTGATTATATGCTTGCATGAACTCTATGATATTGTTTATCTAGGATATCTAAACATATAGTTTTCTAGAGTAGATTAAGATATTGGATTAGCTTTTTACTAGTCATACTTTTATATCAAACCTTACTCTTTTCATTGCATGATCCTATAAGAGTTTG
Organism: Nemophila menziesii; assembly: GCA_029959085.1. NCBI lineage: Eukaryota > Viridiplantae > Streptophyta > Magnoliopsida > Boraginales > Hydrophyllaceae > Nemophila > Nemophila menziesii. The sequence continues at coordinate 32,179,219 of JARWIR010000005.1, forward strand.
ATTTACTTAGTTGACTTAGAAGTTTTCTCTCAAACTTATTATTATCCAAAAGATTTTAATTAGGCATTATCTTTTTAGTAATCCTATTCACCCCCCCTCTAGGACTTTCAATTGGTATCAGAGCCTAACTCTACGTGAATAGCTTAATCGTTAGTAGAGTAAACGATATGGAATTTAATCTTTTGGAAAGTTCGTGTTCTACTCGACCTCCACTTTTTGTAGGAACTTACTATTTTGCTTGGAGAACAAAAATGGAGGAATTTATAAAAACCGAAGATCCCGATCAATGGAGAATCATAAAGGAAGGTCCATTTGTCCCTTATAAAGAAGAGTTAAATGAAGAGGGAGTTCTTAAGCTAAATCAAGAAGAAAAAGATTTTGATGAACTCACCATAGAAGAAAAGGCTAAGCTCACTCAAAATGCAAAACCAATGTACACTCTCATTCGTGGAATTTCCGAAGAAATTTTCTCACAAATGTTAGATTGTAAATCCGCAAAAGAGCTTTGGGATCGTTTGGAGTTTTTATATGGAAGTGTCGAAAATGACGAAGAAGAAGAAGTCTCTATCCATGATGAATCTCACAACGATATTAAACCTAATCATGAGGTAGCACTTTATCCAAACTCTTTATCTCTTCCTTACAATTATTGTGATATTAGGCAAATTTCATCTCTTCTCAAAATTCTTGATTCTCAAATCCATTTGAATAATCTTATGTTAAAAAAGGGTAATATTGTGCTAAAAAATTGTTTTAAATGTTGTATCACTTTGGATGATATTCTTGGCAATACTAAAAACCCGTGTTTTGAAAACATTTTTATTTTAAATAAATGGAAACATCCTTTGAAGAAAAGCACAGAAGGTTTTAAAAAATTGGATGAAGCGTTTTCCCTCGCTCTTGATACTTTAAAAAATCATCCTTTCTCAAATGTCACTCCTTTTGATCCAAATGACTTTTTCAAAGAAAAATTATATGTTAGTGATAATTTGGATGTTGGAAAGAATGTGGAAACTTCTTGTTCAAAACCTTTACATGGTTACTCTATTCAAAAAAGAAGTTATTGCAACTATTGTGGTAAACCCGGTCATCATGCTTCTACGTGCCATTACCATGAACAACTTATTAGTGGATCATTGATACCTTCATGGGAAAAACCAATATGGATCGTGACAAATGCTAACAACATTTCCGGATCCATTCCACCTCGGTTACCATAGTAATTTGCATTGAAGGTGTTGAGCGTCAAGAAAATGGAATTTTATGCAAAAGGACGTTCAAACCTCATAAAAGGAAAATACGGTGAAATTCTTCCTCTCTTGTTTTTGTGTTTATGTTTTTATATTGTGTTTTTATGTGCTATCTTGTTGTTCTTAACCTTTTACATGCTTAAGTGTTGCTTTGTTCTTGCATTGGGTCTTTTTGCACTTTTAGAAAACTTAGGTTTTTTTGTGAAATTAACTGTTATATGAGTTTTTAGGTTCTCCTTGGCTTTTCTTCTTAAATCAAAAATGCTCAAAATTATTTTATATCATTCCGAGTCATTTGGGGTAGTTTCGATTGTGTTTCGGGTGTTTTTAAAAGAATCAAAAATTTTATTTTTATTGTCCAAACCGAGCACTCGTGCGGTGCACCGGACGATTCCCGCGGTACACCGCACGTAAGGGTTTTAACAGATTAAGAGCCCGTTTTTTCATTCCTTTCTCCTCATTCTATCATTAAAACCTCTCCTCTCCTCCTCCTTGGCGATTTCCGGCCACCTACACTCCATCTCCACCACCAAAACACCCTCCTTCTCCGATTTAATCACTCCTCCTTCTCCTTCCTTCATTGCCCATCTTATCTTTCACCATGGTTAGAACCAAGTCCATTGCTAACAAGAAGAAAGCTTCCACCGGAGCCTCCTCCAGCCGCCACCGTGAACCATCTCCGGCGAGGTCACCAACACCACCTCCACTCCGGCCATTCGATGCTCTCCCGGGTAGAACGATTTGCCCTTCGGCTTTTCCATCCGGTGAAAATTCTCTCTTTAGACTTTTTTCAATTCAAAAATTTCATAAAATCTTTGCTTTTTCGGGTAGTCATTTGGCAATCGGGTTAATCGAAGAGTTTTATAATAATTTTGAATTTAATCATGCTACTACTTCGATTAAATCAACCGTTTCGGGTACCGTCTTACGTTTAAAATCGAATACTTTGTGCTCTAAATTTGATATTCCTTCGGATGGTTTTAGCGGATTTTGGTCTAGTGGTTGGGATAATTCGAATATTGATATAGTTGCTCAAAATGAAGTTAATGAGTTTGTTGTTAGTAGAATGATTGTTCCCGATGGAAATTGGAATATTCGTAACTTTGATCCGGAATTTATCGTGGCTCATAAATTTCTTATCTCGGCCGTGATTCCGAAAGATAAGCATGATGCAAAACTTATCCCATATGAAGCTTATCTTTTATTTTTGATCTTCTCCAAACAACCGATAAACATTATTGCGATAATGTTCAAATGGATGAATCACGCTCGTGCCTCTCGGGATAAAGTCCCTTACGGTATTTTTCTATCCAAAATCTTTGAAGCTAATGATATTTCTTTTGGAGGGACTAATGTGAAACCAATCAATAAATCTTGGAATTTCGATTATCTCACAATTCTAAGAATGAAATTTGTTATTTATAACAACACCTATGTTTCGGTCTCCACTATTAATCGTATCTCGGATACCACTATTCGTAGTCGCATCCTTGAAGCAAAAAGTAGCACCGATGGTCCGGAGCTTGAGACTCTTCATTTATTAGATAACCCGGCCCAACAAAACCCAAATCCTAATGAGCCCACTCCAAGCCAACCCACCAATACAAACCCTCCTACTTCATCCGGTTTTGAAAGCGCTATGTCTCGTTTCATGGATTATATAGGAAGTAAATTTGTGGCTTTGGAAGACAAAATAGAAAAGAAATTTGGAGTTTTGGAAGATAAGATAGGGCATCTTGCGAATGAGCTTTCGTGTATGAAAAATGATGTTTCGTGTATTCGCGATGATATTGGAAATGGAAGAAGGTCTAGGAGCCGCTCTCCTCTTGATAATCGCTAATCCTTCTTGCTTTGGTGTTTGGTGTTTAAAATCATCTCTTTTCGTTCTTGGTGGTTTATGGGTTTTTATGCTTATGTGGTTATTTTAGAACTTGTTAAGTGGTGTGTTTATGCGTTTAAGTATTTATGGGTCCGTGTTTTGGACATCTAGGATATTACTACTTTGGTTTATTTGGTTTTCTATGTTAGGATGCTAAATGTTTTATTTGGATAATTGGTTAACTTGGTTTGTTTTTATCGTGATTGTTAGTTCTTATCATATTTGATTTGGTTTTTATGTTGCTAACATATTCTTTGATGATATAGGTACTTCTTGATATTGCTCCTTATAGTTTGTTCCTTAAATAGTTTGATATTTGCATTTCGGTCCCAAATAGATCTTTTCAAAATTACGTTTAGCCCCCAAACTTTTGAAAAATACATCTTGACCCCTTGCTTTTCAACAAATTACAGTTTTACCCATAAATCTCTTCAAAATGATTTCAAGTGTTCTTATTAGGGAAAATTGTCAATCAAACAAACTATATGCATTTTGTAAGGGGGAGTCTTTGCTAAATCATATTTTTAAGACTCAAATGCTTGGACTAATCATTTATTTCATATTGTGCAACTAATCGTTTGTGTCATTAGAAAGCATATGAAATCAAAATCTATCAAGAAGTTGGTAAACATCTCTATCCTTAGCTCTTGCTTTACAAATATCTAAACTCTTGCAATCATTGTTTAAAAATCTATTCACTAGAGTTTTTGCTCTTCTATTTTTAGTTGTTTTTACCCCGTCTTTTTGATGAAGACAAAGGGGGAGAAATATTATGTGCACTAAAACTTTCAAAACTTGCACGTTTTAAACACTCACAAATGCATCTCAAAACTTATGCTTATTGTGAGGGGGAGCTTTATTTTATTTGTACTTAAACTTTCATATCATTCCTAAGGTGTTTTAGTAAAGGATTTGTCATCATCAAAAAGGGGGAGATTGTTGGCATATAGCCTCCCTTATTAGGTTGTTTTAATATGACAAATCCTCTTGTGTTTAGTGTGCAAATTTCTATTGTTATTTACATTCCTTCTTGCACTCTATTTTCATCAAAAAGCTCCTTCTTTATCATGTTGTTCAACTTGATTGTTTTATCTTAAGAATTTCATTCTCATACAAATGCTATTAACCTTATCTTTATGTTTATTGAGAATTAGCCTTAGTGTTCAACTTCAAAGATTCTTAGAATAATGTTTTCAACAACTTTCGTAAAGAAGATTTATTGATCCAAGTCATTTTCCTTCAAAGATTACTTGGCGCGGTACACCGGACCAAGGTTGCGGACCCGAGTTGCGGTACATTGATCAGTCCGAACAATAAGTTCAAAGTTTAGTCGAATGGCTCTGCGGTGCACCGGACCATATCCGCGGTACACCGCACAAAAGGGTTTCATGCACAAAAGACAAGCCATAAGGAATATATCCGTTGGGAGATTAATAGATCCGTTGGACTCAAGGATTATGACCGTTGGAAGCCATTTTCTACTATAAATTGAAGCTCTTTGAAGGCTACAACTACACCAACTAATTACAAACATTAAGGGGCTTAATTACTATCATTCAAGAAGGTGTCAAGAGCTATACATAGTCAAATTCAATCTTAGTGAGCTTATAAATCCTTTCAAGGAGTTAATCAATTAAGCCACAAGGTTCTATCCACTCAAGAAGGAGTATACAAGCTTATAGTCATATCCACTCTATTAGGAGTTTGAGTTACAAGCTTTAATTAGAAAACCTCTAAACACTTTATTGCTATCCTCTTAAGTCTAGGTCTTGTAATAGATAGATTAAGAGAGAATTCAAGTATAGGGAGTATACTTGGTATCCTTGTGTTGTGATTACGCAAGTGGTGTGTCCTTCGTGTTATCGAAGAGTTTGTAAAGGTTATTGTGTTCTCGACCCGGTTAAGAGAGACACGGGAGCTTAGTGAAAAGCTTGAAATCCTAAGGAGGCTTCCTTAGGTAGTGGATGTAGGGAAACCGAACCACTATAAATCGTGTGTATCTTTCTATCCCTACTCTTTTTACTTTCCGCACTCTATATGTTTGATTATATGCTTGCATGAACTCTATGATATTGTTTATCTAGGATATCTAAACATATAGTTTTCTAGAGTAGATTAAGATATTGGATTAGCTTTTTACTAGTCATACTTTTATATCAAACCTTACTCTTTTCATTGCATGATCCTATAAGAGTTTGATTTACTTAGTTGACCTAGAAGTTTTCTCTCAAACTTATTATTATCCAAAAGATTTTAATTAGGCATTATCTTTTTAGTAATCCTATTCACCCCCCCCTCTAGGACTTTCATTATGGAACTTGGAATCACTCCCATCGTGACATCTGGACTTGTCATGCAACTCTTAGCCGGCTCCAAAATTATCGAAGTTGTTAACAATGTTCGCGAAGATCGTGCCTTACTGTAAGTAAGATACCTCATACTTTATCTTAATCAATCACCAAAAACTCATCTAAAATTCTAAATAGCTTCGTTTTATATTCAGAAATGGCGAACAAAAGCTACTAGGTATCTTAATAGCTGATGGAGAAGCAGTTGCTTATGTTTTATCAGGTATGTACGGAAGTGTGGGCCAGCTTGGAGTAGGAAATGCAATTCTTATTATTATCCAACTTTGCTTTGCTGGAATAATCGTTATTTGCCTCGATGAGCTTCTTCAAAAAGGATATGGACTCGGTTCCAGAATTTCACTTTTTATTGCAACAAATATTTGGTAAGTTATAATATCAGAATATCAGAATCTCCGTATTTTCTTATTAATAATTTTGTTTTTATTTCGAAACAGTGAAAATATAATTTGGAAAGCGTTTAGTCCAACTACTATAAATAGTGGACGAGGAGCTGAATTTGAAGGAGCTGTAATTGCGTTATTCCATTTATTAATTACACGTACAGATAAAGTTAGAGCACTTCATGAAGCATTTTATCGACAAAATCTTCCGAATATTACGAATTTACTTGCGACTGTTTTAGTGTTCTTGATTGTTATATACTTTCAAGGCTTTCGAGTTGTTTTACCCGTTCGATCTAAAAATGCTCGTGGACAACAAGGTTCATATCCGATTAAGCTTTTTTACACTTCAAACATGCCAATTATTCTACAATCAGCTCTTGTCTCAAATCTTTACTTCATTTCCCAGGTACTGTAAATTTAGATGATATTATTTATTTTTTACACAACTTGATGTTACTTGTATATTGTGTAGTTACTTTATCGGAAGTACAGTACAAGTTTTCTAGTGAACCTTCTCGGAAAATGGAAGGAATCTGAATATTCCGGTCAATCTATTCCTGTTGGTGGTCTTGCTTATCATATAAATGCCCTTTCCAGGTAATGGATAATTCTTTTGTGATTTTTACGTTTTTTTATGGAAAAACTAAAAGTAATGGATAATTGTTTCGTGATTTTTACAGCTTAGCAGATGTGATTGCTCATCCATTTCACGCGTTATTTTATATCGTATTTATGTTATCAGCTTGTGCTTTATTTTCGAAAACATGGATTGAAGTTTCGGGATCATCAGGTAGGGATGTGTCTAAACAGCTTAAGGTATGATAATCTGATGATTTATATAATTAATATTTAAATTTAGATGTAAATTGTTTATATATAGGAGCACAAATGGTGATGCCTGGGCATAGAGAATCAAATTTACAGAAGGAGTTGAATCGTTATATACCAACAGCAGCAGTGTTTGGAGGAATGTGTATCGGTGCGTTAACAGTTTTGGCAGATTTAATGGGAGCCATTGGATCTGGGACTGGGATTTTACTTGCTGTTACGATTATTTATCAGTATTTCGAGACTTTTGAGAAAGAGAATCTAGTGAGCTTGGTTTCTTTGGATTTTAATTTGTCTGTCTTTTGTAACAGGGTTGATTAATTATCTTAGACATTTTTTGTGATGAGCTATCTTTTTGATCTCAGAATATGTAGGTTTTACCTAGTAAAAGAAATCCAACTGTTTTGGTTTATTAGTAGATTTTCGTGCTCTTTTCTGAGGCAATTGCATTATATCATGGGAGCTTTATGTTTGTATCTCGATTTTTAAAAACTGACCTAAGGATTTCGTCATCTTTTATCTTCTATTCTAATCTTACATATTAATTTTTGTTTATTTTAAATTTATGAAAATTAAAAATGGAAGACATTTTAAGATGTGGTTTGAGTAATTTAGTTATATTTGAAACATTTCTAATGCTATGTCCAATTGTTTAGTTATAATTGGAGGTAAATGTAATCTCTCTTCCAAATAATAAACTCTAGAACAATAAATTCCTTTAACGTTATAGCTTCCCATTTCTAATGCGATAGAGTCCTATCAGCGCGATAGAGTCCCATCAGCACGATTGAGTCCCATCAGCGCGATTGATAACCATCAGCGCGATAGAGTCCAATCAACGCAATTGATTCCCATCAGCGCGATAGAGTCCCATCAGCACGATTGAGTCCCATCAGTGCGATAGAGTCCCATCAGCACGATTGAGTCCCATCAGCGCGATTGATTCCTATCAGCGCGATAAAGTTCCATCAACGCAATTGATTCCCATCAGCGCGATAGGGTCCCATCAGCGCGATTGAGTCCCATCAGCGCGATTGAGTCCCATCAACGCAATTGATTCCCATCAGCGCGATAGAGTCCCATCAGCACGATTGAGTCCCATCAGCGCGATTGAGTCCCATCGGCGCGATTGAGTCCCATCAGCGCGATTGATTCCTATCAGCGCGATAGAGTTCCATCAACGCGATTGATTCCCATCAGCGCGATAGGGTCCCATCAGCGCGATTGAGTCCCATCAGCGCGATAGGGTCCCATCAGCGCGATTGAGTCCCATCAGCGCGATTGATTCCCATCAGCGCGATTGATTCCCATCAGCGCGATTGATTCCCATCAGCGCGATTGAGTCCCATCAGCGCGATGAGTCTCATCAGCGCGATTGAGTCCCATCGGCGCGATAGAGTCCCATCGGCGCGATAGAGTCCCATCAGCACGATTGAGTCCCATCAGCGCGATAGAGTCCCATCAGCACGATTTAGTCCCATCAGCGCGATTGAGTCCCATCAACGCGATTGATTCCCATCAGCGAGTGCTATCAGCGAGATAGAGTCCCATCAGCGCGATAGAGTCTCATTAGCACGATTGAATCCCATCAGCACGATTGAGTCCCATCAGCGCAATTGAGTCCCATCAGCGAGTCATATCAGCGCGATAGAGCCTCATTAGCACGATTGAATCCCATCAGCGCGATAGAGTCCCATCAGCACGATTGAGTCCCATCAGCGCGATAGAGTCCCATCAGCACGATTGAGTCCCATCAGCGCGATTGAGTCCCATCAACGAGTCCTATCAGCGCGATAAAGTCCCATCAGCGTGATAGAGTCCCATCAGCAGCGTGGTGAGTCCCATCAGCGCGACGAGTCCCATCAGCGCGTTGAAGTCCCATCAGCGCGTTGAAGTCCCATCAGCGCGTTGAGTCCCATCAGCGTGGTGAGTCCCATCAGCGCAGTGAGTCTCATCAGCGCGGTGAGTCCCATCAGCGCGGTGAGTCCCATCAGCGTGTTGAAGTCCCATCAGCGCGACGAATCCCATTACGCGGTGAAGTCCCATCATCGCGACGAATCCAATCAGAGCGACGAGTCTCATCAGCGCAATGAAGTCCCATCAGCGTGTTGAAGTCCCATCAGGCAATGAATCCCATCAGCGCGATGAATCCTATCACAACGATGAATCCCATCACTGCGATAATTTCTATCACCGCGATGAATCCCATCAGCGCAATGAATCCTATTGGCCGAATGAATCCCATCACCTCGATAAATCCCATCAATGCGATGAATCCCATCAGCCGGATGAATTCCATCAGCGCTGATTAGTAATAAAGAGTTTCTTCAAGGGCCACCCCGAAATTCTCTTGATGAAGAGGATTATGTTTATGAGTAGTTGTGATATAAATCTTGAGTTTAATTAACCATTCCATCTCTACAATGTCTGTTTCAACCAGTGTTAAAAACAAGGCCGCCTAGCCGCCTAGGCGCTCCGACTAGGCGTTCTAAAGTGCATTCCGCCTAGAATTTCTCTCGCAGGTGGCTCGAAGGTTCGTCTACGAATAATATAGTTAATAAACTACCCAATCGGATTAACGAGACCCCCAAACCGAATAGTACCTAACATGCTAGCCAATAAATAACTACTTCAATCTAATCCAACTCAACGCATACACAAAAAGTAAAGAAAAAACTACTTAGTTTAAAGTTTGAACGCGCGAGAAAAAAAGAAGGTGTGATTTTTCAAATTTCAAGTCTAATCTCTCGAATTGGTAATTTTTTTAGGTTAAAAATATTAAATTATTATAATTATAAAATTAAATATATATTATTTATGTTAACTTGATCTACTTTAAGTATATTGGAATGTAAATAATAGTCAATTCAATGTATTAATTATATATATTTAATGTAAAATAATATAAAAACCGCCTAGGCGGAAACCGCCTAAATTCCGATTAATAGGCCGCCTAGCCATCTAGGCGCTCGAAGGTGGTCGGCCGCCCTAGTAACGCCTAGCGCCTTTTAGAACCATGGTTTCAACAAATAACTGAAAAGAAGAAGCTATAATATCCTTTGTAGATTTGTTTAGATCATCAGTATGTATTTTTCTTTTTAGTCCTTTTTCCTTGTTTATTTACTAATTTACTTTTTTTTTATTTAACTTTACATGTGTATCTTTTTCTAGGCAGCTTGCATTTGTTTCCGATAGGGAGAATCAGTGTCGGCATATTATATTACTTTGTTGGGCACAAAATGATGAGAATAACGAAGCTGTAGCCATAGAGATTATAAATGATAGTTGGAACCCCTGGTTTGAAAGTGAAGGTGCTCTTATTATATCCAAATTTTTCTTATACCATGTTTTGTTGATGGTTTTTATTGACTATATTTTCATTTTTGGTTTATATATAGGCAATGGTACATTTGAAATTTCTCAATCTGAATCCGTAAAACAAAATCTTTTCAAGAAAGACAATTCAGCTACTTTTGAAACTAAATCTAGCACTGGGCTCTTTAATAACACCCAATAAGCAATACACCACCTAAGTCCTGGTCAATTGGACCAGCCAATTCTTCGAAAACTTCTATTTGTAGAGAAGCATTCCTAAAGCCATACCAATCATTGTTGCAATTGTCTCTTCTCTTGACTTCCTTCCTAACAAAGATAAAAATATACCTTAATAATCATAGTGGATGCAGATATATATATAAACACCTTTTGTAGCTTTAAATTTCAATGCAAATTCTGTTATCATATCTATCGTAACAAGCAACACTGCCAGCCCTGTTCACAGTTTATACATGTACGATTAGTTACTATCAAATCAATAATTGTTTTTTTTTTCTTTTGCATTTTCCATCCCTGTGATTTACAGTAAATACAAGCTAGCCCAAAAATCTTACCTTACACTAAGATTTACAATTTGATCATTACTCGAAAGTTTCCACTTTCCAACTTCACTCGATGGCTTAACCTGCACCCTTTTCTCACAAGCCTATTTCACCTCGGTCTAGCAAAATAAAAATGATAAAACGAAATAAATATATGTTTTTAACATGTTCAACTAGAAAAAATAAAAAAATGGTACAAGTCACTTACAAGAGATAGCGAGAATGTATAAACACCAGCCTTTTCAAATAGATGTGGTAAAAGCTCAAGTGAAAATATGTATAACCCATGAAGGAGCCACTTTAGCAGAAAAAATGTTTTTTAAAGGAGATTTTCCCTGATCTTTAGTTTCCAACTTAATCGATATATGCATTTCACAATTTTCTTTACCTTTGCCAGAATCAAAAGCAGCAGGACGAATAACTGCAATAATTTCCTTGGGTGGGCCATACCCAACTTCAATGATGTCCTCAGGTAAACCCTAGAGTAGAGTATAAAATCAAAATTCAAGAGTTTTCTATATAATAAGAGTTTACAGAATTAACCTCTCCAAATTGTAATTCTTCGCACTGTTGAGAACTAAATAAGTCAATTGAGGAGGCAACTTTCTGAAGTTTCGCATTCCATTCATCATCTCGGACAGTAATACACTAAAAAGAAAACAATAAATAGCATAGCATATCTTTCCAGAAAAAATGAAACGTAAAAATAGAAAAATAAAATTATCTTACCTTTCCAGAATCAATCACACTTATAGGCAATGATATGGAGTTAACGAATCTCAATAGTGACATTTTCAGCTTTAGTACCAAAATGGCAAGCTTTCTCGGGAGGGACATTTATTGGACTATATAGTTCAATGTTAGTAATTATAACTTCATTTTGTGTAGAGTTAAAAGGAAATAGAAAGAAGGTTTAAAAAAAAAAAAAAAAAAAAAACTTACCACCAGCATCTCCTCGGTTTAATCATGTGGCAGTAAATAATTTCATATTTATTCAATGCTTCAGCAAGATACATAACCAAAGCATTTGGATCTGAGTTCCCCCTGATTATATAATCAGCTTTCGATTTCCCACCCATAATTTCTTTAAACTTTTCAAGCCTCGCAAGCACCTAATAATAATACCAGCCATTAAATTAATTAATAAATATGTAATTCCTTCTAATACATCGTGACTACTTTTTATTTTAATATTCCTTTTCCTCTTCTTCTGCTTCTTCTCCAATATTTTTAAGTGACCATCTCTATCACTTGTAAATCTAAGGACTGTTGATTTTTAAAAGTTTACATGTGTTGAATCATATAAAGAAACTTAGGATGTTCATGTATGATTCTATAAGTAGTTGCATCTACTGAGAAACCATGTTTTCTCATTTCCTTCACTGATTCAATTGCCTCTTCATACTCTTTTTTCTTCATAAACCCTCGAATAATAATGTTGTACGTCACACTATTGGGAGAGAAACCATGTTCCTTCATACTTGAAACCCACTCTTTTGCATCTTCCAACATTCCTCTTTGACAAAGTCCGCCTATAATAGTAGTATGAGTATATAAATCAGGCTTCAAACCTTTGTTTGATAGCTTGTAAAAAACATCTAATGCAGCATCAACTTGGCCATATTTACATAATCCATGAATAATAGTATTATATGTCACAATGTTAGGAGTTATGTTGCTACTTTCCATGGAGGCTAATAAAGACATAGCCTCGGTAAAACGTCTATTATTGCACAATCCGTTTAACATTGTATTATATGTCACAATGTTAGGATATATGCCCTTATCTTTCATCTCAGAAAATAATTTAAGAGCATCATCAACCATGAGATCCTTGCATAGACAATCAACAATGGTGCTATAAGATTGGATGCCAGGTTTAGAAATCTCCCTTTTTTCAAATACTCTTAGCAATTCGAGAGCCTTGAGAGTATGTCCAAGTTTACACAGCCCATTTAGCACCACCCCAAAAGTAACTTCATCACACGGCTCACAAAGTTTTTCCCTCATTAACCTTTGAAACAACTCTACAGCTTCTTTACCTCTATCTTCACCAAAGAGGCCCTTAATCAGGGTGGTATACGTAACCACATCAGGAACATGACCGCTTTTGAAGAGACACCCAAATACCGCAAAACCCATATTGCTTTTTTTTAAAGAGCAGTAACAATTTATAGCTATAGTCATTGTGTAATTATCTACCGGAGCCCCCAAAATAAGCATTTCTCTGAATAGAGAAAGAGCATAAGAATAATTTTTCATCTTCACAACAGTTCCCAATAGCTTAGTGTAGTCTATAAGAGTAAGCTTGGGTCGCGTACGGATCATTTGATTCACAGTAAAACGAGCATCTTTGACACAATTGATATCATCAAAAGATGAAATTGAAGAATAAAAGAAGAGGGGAAAAGGGTTACAGATTGTGTTGATGGAAGAAAGAGAAGATCTAAAGCAAAACAAAGAAGAACCAACCAGCTTCATGATGTTAATGTTGACTAGAGAAGGAAATGGTTGTTGCTAATATTGTTAAATGATTGTGAATCTGTGATGTTAGGTGAAGAGGGCGACTTGAGATGCTCTTTTGTGAACTGGTTACAAAATCAGATCGCAGATGTAGGGTTTTTTTTCGGTAGAATTTTTTTTTTTTTAAGTCAAATGTCATTAAAAAAATACTGTACGAAATGGTAAAGGGTTAAAAATGATTTTCTACTTATAAAATTCGTAAATCATGATTTAGTCCCTCACAAGTTTTAAATAGATATATTAGTCCCTATCTTTTAATGATCAACTATTAAATCTATAATATAAAACTTACCCGTTTACATTAGATGTATTAGAAATGCCGTAATGATTTCCCACTTATAAATTATTTTTTCATAATCTAGAGACCTTCAGTGCAATTTTTGCATAACATAGGGACCTTTAGTGCGAGACTTTCATAACATAGGGACCTTTAGTGCGAATCTTTCATAATATAGGGACCTTTAGTGCGAGACTTTCATAATATAGGGACCTATACTGCAATTAAGTCCAAAAAAAATATTCGCAGCAGTGGCAAAAAAAAGATAAGGGTCTGGGATATGTAAATTTTTAAAAATTGGGGGATGTCGATGAAAATAGACGAAATATGAGGGTCCTGTTAAGGCAAATTTAATTCTAATCTAATCTAATTTAAACTGTTCAGGTATTGAAAGAAGTGGGAGAGAATATTGATGATGTATTAATATTCTCTTCGGATTCTTCATGGAAGGTTATAATGGGAATTGAACATTCAAAAGACAATGTTCAGGATGATGATTTTTGGTCAAGTTTATATGTGGGGCCCACTCAAGAAAGTGGATCATCATCGTTTCTTGAAAATTCTTCAGTTAATAGGTATTTAAGTGTTCCACCACCAGTTTCAAGGAATGCAGTTGAGGCCCTTCCAGTGCAAAGTCCAGAGGGACTTAGTTTGCAAATTTCGAGAAATCATTCTCATCAGGTGCCAGGCTCGTCTTTGTCACAACAATATCAATAGGTAAGTTACAGTTTTACCCCTTACAACCCCGTTTGCTTCGATTTGTGTAAACTGAGTAATTGACGATTATACGCTTTGTATTAACAGGCTGTTGTTGGGTCCTTTCGGCCACCACCACCACCACCACCTAGCCTGGCACGGATTGATAACCACCAGGGTAGTAGTAGTAGTAGTGGTGGTGGTCCGGCAATGAGAAAAAGATCTGTTCAGCGGACCCCACAACCACCACCACCCGAAGATCCGAATTGGAGACCCAGGGGACAGATGCGTGGGTCCCTAACAGGAAGAGAATATGAGGAAGCATTACAACAAGCTCATGGTCGTGGTGGGTTCCACATACGCCGCTTTCAACAAACACCTCCACACCACCAGGGATAGATAGATAGACAATTACTATAACTTCTATAACTTTGTTATTATTTTTCTGGAAATTTCTAAATACTTAAGATATTTTTGGTTTGTTGATTACCTTCCCTTTTAAGTAGTTGATACATTTTCATGTTTTTCATTTGTAGCCTTGTTAGGCAAACAAGTTTCTTCTTTACATACAAATACTCTTATGAAATATTTGACCTACTTGTATTTTAGTGGATAATATATCATGTCACTTTTCGCCTTTGTGTGTTTATGAAATGTTGAGTTTGGGGTTTAAACCGATAATTTTTACTTATAATGCTCTTATACAAGGTTTATGTAAAATTGGTGAAGGGAATGGTGCTGAAAAATTAATGAAATTCAAGGGATAGGTGTGGATGCTATTTTGAAAAAAAGGAATAATTCTGTTGATGATGATGAATTTGTAGAATTTACCCAAATTTTAGGCAAGGATTTGATTGGTTGATTCATATTAATAAGTTCAATTTGTTATTGAGTGATTACTTATGATTATCTTTAAAAAGAAAAATTGAAACAAACTAACCCTTTTTTATATTTTTATATAGTCGAATCAATTCCATTCTGAAGAGAGCGTGAGAATTAATTGATGACAAAATTGATCATAGCCCGTCCAAAAAAATTAAAAACATTGATCAAATGAAACCTCATTCTTATATAAAATATGTTTTAAGAATGAGATATACTTTAAATATTTAAATATATAAATATACCAGCATAAAGATGTTGATTATTTATACCAACACATGCTCCCTTCAAAAAAATTATCTTTTGACCTAATCTCCACATTGTTCCTTTTCTTTCAAATGTTTTATGCATCCTCAAAAATAGATTTCTTAAAGCAAACTTCAAATACTATGTATATATTATAGACAAAACCCGTTTACATTAGATGTATTAGAAGTGCCGTAAGGATCTGGATCAGGTTTTATATGGAATAAAAATGGTCATATATTTGTCCTTATATTAAGACCAGATAATGATGTGTTAATTGCATAATATATTAAGACTAATAAAGCTTTATACTCAATAAAAATTCACTATTTGTCTCAAAATAGTACATGTTTATAATTGACAAAATCACAATGAACTTCTTCACCTACATCTTCACCTTCAAGCTCCTCTTTACGTTCAATATCATAATTAGGCTATATTATAAGATTATCAACTCCACATGTAAACCCATGTGTCTGTAAACATATATAAACATAAAACATAAGCAAAAACACATCAAAAGAGAACTCTAAGGTTATAATAATAACTAACCTGCAAGAACCAAGGGTTTTATGCTTTTTTGCATTTAATAGAACCAACCCTCTAATTACAACCAAATTAGACCATAACAAGAAGCACAATTCATCTTAAAAGTACGAATGTTTCAAGAAATCACTATTTGCATTTGATCGAGCACTTTAAGGAAATCAAGACTATTAAGGAAAACATTAAGCTTAATAGAATCGATATATATACCTGTCTCCGAGTGGCTTATTAAAGATCTGAAGAAGAGTCCCTTAATCATCCCTGTCAACTAAAATCCCCAATTCCTCACATTCCTTAATCTGATCATCGCTCAAAACATCACCTACCCTACTTTTTAGATTCTTTTAATAAGTAGGAGGTGGTGCAGGCATGAAATCAAACCCACCAACAAAGAAATGAAGGAGAGATGAAATCCCATCAACTGTTGAGAGGGACAAAAATATAGCGTGTATTATTTCAGGGTCCCTTGGGAATGAAGCAAGCTATGGACCTTTGCTTGGAGACATGTTAGAATTTATACCAACAACTCAAAACGCTAAACTTTAGTTCTTCAGTTTGTTAATCAAATTCTTCATCTTCTTCCATAAATTGATCCAATATTGCTCTCTTTCCATTAGGTAATGCAACTTCAATTCTCTTGTATTTATAATTCATTTTCACTAGTTGATTTTTATGAATTTCTTATGAAAATCTAATATATTTGACCAATATTTTTGTGTTTTTCGGTAGATAGATCGTGAAAATCAAAGAGAGAAAGAGTATTGTGTGAAAAAAGTGTAGTGAGTGAAAAATGTGTGAAAAATGAAATGTAAGTTTAAACGTTATGTTTTTTTTCTTTTGTTTTGTTAATTGTAATGTAGGGGTAAATAGGTAATCTAAACCTAATAAGTTAAATGATGATTTTTTGAGACAAATATAATATTATTATGATTTTTTGGGGCATTGACCCTTTATTTTATTAGGTTATAAATTATTTTTGTTATATGATTTTTAATTTTTTTATATATAATATATATTATTTTTTATAAAAAATAAAGAACTTATAGAGTAATTAATTAAAAAATAATAATAACGAGACTTATATATCAAGATTACAAAATATAAGGACCTATAGTGCAATTTTGCATGATATAAGGACCTATTTTGCAATTTTACATAATACATTGACTTATAAAGAAATTTAAGGTAAAAAAAAAATTGTGCAACAAGTGTTAAATGAAACTTTGAACTTAAAGAAAGCATAAAATCAAATTTTTGTTTTGTTTCAGATAGAAATAATACCTTTAAATGATGAGTCTTGATCATATCAACCAAGCTCAGCTCTGTCAAGACTGTGCCAATGCCTTGACAGTTCCAGGCTTGTATCACTGAAGGTCTTTGGGTTGATTTAGGACAACCCCGCAAACCTTATCAGCATCCATCACTTCTACTAGCCCATCTTCATACCATTTTTCAATTCCTTCATCAGTAACATTATTATCATCGTCATGAATTTCAGCCATCTCATCATAATCTCCTAAAGAGTTGACAAGAGTTGCTGGATCTTGAGATTGCATATCATCCTCAAGTGGAAGGCCTACCTCTCGCACTTGTTAAGTTCTACTTTTGTTCTTTTCTAAAGACCCAAAACATATATTATCACTAGAATTCCGAGTTATAGTTGGATCAATTGTAAACTTTATTTCCAAGTCAGTAATAGGACCCAACTTTGGATTATCCTCATTAGAACCACACAATTTCAGAACCTCATAAGAGTTGAGAGGTCTAATTTCAGTTTTAAATGCTACTCCTTCAACCACTTCATCACCATGTTTAACAGTAGGAATAAGTAAAGAGTTCTGAACTTTGTTCAAGTTTTGAACATTAGTCTTGCTATTTCTCTTATCAAAAGTGTCAATTTCACCTTCCTCCAATACATTAATCTTTTTCTTATACTTACTTTTCAAAGGTTTCTTAATCCTCTGAGACTGGTTACCATCTTTCATAGCTTTAAAAACAAATTCTTTATCCCTTTTTTTGTTCAGATAACTTAATCCAATTCCCCAATCTGATAGCAAGTTTATTGGGATTATCATAGTTTCTTTCATCATGAGAGACTAAACCACATTTAAAGAAGTCAAACAATTTCTCATACTTAAAAGAGATCCAAACAGATTGACCTTGCGAAATCTTAAAATTAAATCAAGCAGTAAGAGGTTTCAAGACTGAAACCTCAACTCTAGCCTTAACACAAGGGTTTTCCTTAAATTTCAAAGGGTCAGGAAGAGAAACATCAGAAACCTTACCAACTTTTGAAGCAATTTTGAACATGTTAGATTCCTTAATAAACAGTGGTGGAATACCTGAAATACGAATCCAAAAAGATGTTTCCTCAAGTAAAGAAGGATTCTTAATAGTTTCTTCATATTTCTGAACCAAAACATGAAAGCCAAAAATATGATACGATCTATTAGCCCACACAATTTCTAGGTCTTTTTCTTTTTCAAAATGAATAGTACACATATTGTCTCCTCGCTTTTAAATAGTTATACGGCCTGAAATGCCCCAATATTGAATAATAATCTTCTTTAGATAGTTTAAGTTAACAATACCTGAAGCTAAGATTCGAACCAAATGTTTTGGCTCGTCAAATTTCGAGTAAATAGCATCTCTATCTGGTGAAAGACAAAAGTCATCTTCCGAATCCTCTGCCTTATCATCTTTTTTACCAACAATAAAAGCCATTAACCTTAAAAGATAAACGTAAAGGAGAACTCGATAAAGCACTCAAAAGTGACTTTTAGATAATGAATCGACGCTAAAGAGAAGTAGATAATGTTCAGTTTCATAGATCTAGTCAAGATCTTAAGATGAACCGTTAATAAGAGAAGCAGATGTGGAGAAGACAGTGGAGGAAAGGCGGGGAGAAGAGGGGGGTCGGGATTCATACGAGGGGGAGGGTTTTCTCGAGAGTCGTGCCTGAGAGCATTTTTTATTTTTAAGAGAGGCTTAATTTTTTAGTAACTTAACAGGTACATAATTGGTTGATGTATGGATATTATTGTTTAACTTATTTATATTCAATTTAATGTTTGGAAAAAAAAACTAATAAAGAAACTCAAATTAGATGAATTCCACCTTACCATAAATTTTTGGCCAAAAAAAAAAACCTTACCATAAATTTGGAGTTTCCTTACCAACTCTTTTTCTTTTCTTTTCTTTTCTCGTTTGTTGTCTCCTAAGTACAACGCTAATCTATATTTCCAATGTCTTCTTTCTAGACTTTCACACCTCACACTAGCTTAGCTCAACACCTCACTTTACCTTTCTCCAAGACACACCACATCACTCCTCACTGTCAAACCTTTCACACTTTATCAAACTTCTCCATTTGCATCTCTTCATTTTCTTCCTTCACAAAGGTAAAGCCTTCTTTATTTACCTTTTAGGTCCTTCGATTTCCCTTTTCTCGAAAATGTTATACTTAATTTTATGTGTTTTATCCCTATATCATCCTCATACTCTAGTCAATTCATTAAATGATGAAGGGTTTGCACTTATATCATTCAAGAATGCAATTAAAGACGACCCTGAAGGGTCACTAAACAACTGGAACTACTCTGATGCAACCCCTTGTTTATGGAATGGAATTACATGCAAAGAGCTTAAAGTTGTCTCTCTTAGTATACCAAGGAAGAGACTCTCTGGGTTTCTTTCTTCTTCACTTGGGTCTTTATCTGAGCTTAGACATATTAATTTAAGGAGTAATAAGCTTTTCGGAAGCTTACCCGTCAATCTTTTTCAAGTTCCTGGTCTTCAAAGTTTGGTTCTTTATGGTAATGAGTTCTCAGGGTCTATTCCATCTGAGATTGGAAACCTTAACTACCTTCAAAATCTGGATTTGTCACAGAATTTCTTTAATGGGTCATTGCCTAGTACATTAGTTCAGTGTAAAAGATTAAGACATCTCGATTTCAGTCAGAATAATTTTACAGGTATTTTACCAACTGGTATTGGGAGTAATTTAGTTTTATTGGAAAAACTTGACCTTTCATATAATAATTTCATTGGCTCAGTTCCTAGCGATTTAGGAAATTTATCTAATCTGCAAGGAACCGTTGATTTGTCTCATAACACATTCAACGGTTCAATTCCATCTAGCCTGGGAAATCTTCCCGAGAAGGTGTATATTGATCTAACATACAACAATTTAACCGGTCCGATTCCACAAAACGGCGCTTTAATAAACAGAGGACCAACTGCTTTCATAGGAAATCCGCTACTTTGTGGTCCACCATTAAAGAACACTTGCACAGATAATGAATCAAATCCTCCCTCTTATCCTTTTCTACCAAGTAATGATCCTCCACATGCGAGACACCTCAGCAAAAGCGCGGTCACAGCTATAGTAATAGGCGATATTATCGGAATTTGCGTTATAGCTTTGCTCTTCTCGTATTGTTACTCGAGAATATGTGCTAAAAGGAAAGATAATTTCGAGAAAGATCGAGCAAAAACGAGAAAAGAGTGTTTATGTTTCGGAATAGACGTATCCGAGACTTTATCAGAACATATCGAACAACACGATCTGGTAATATTGGATGGAGAAACCGGATTTGATTTAGACGAACTTTTAAAAGCTTCGGCTTTTGTGCTTGGTAAAAGTGGTATAGGTATAGTTTATAAAGTAGTACTCGAAGATGGGATTAATTTAGCCGTTAGAAGATTAGGTGAAGGTGGTTCACAAAGGTTTAAAGAGTTTCAAACAGAAGTTGAAGCCATTGGAAAATTAAAACACAAGAATATCGTTACTCTCAAAGCTTATTATTGGTCGGTTGATGAAAAACTACTTATATACGAGTTTTTATCTAACGGAAACCTTGCAACAGCTATTCATGGTAAGTAAGCAATTTGTTCCCATGTTATTGTATGTATTTGTTAATGTACTAACGTGTGAAAATGATGTCAGGAAAACCGGGGATGATGTCATTTACGCCACTTTCATGGTTTATACGGTTGAACATAGTGAAAGGTGTTGCGAAAGGGTTGGTTTATTTGCATGAAACTAGCCCGAAAAAATATGTTCATGGTGATCTTAAGCCGTCTAATATATTACTTGGTAATAATATGGAGCCGAAAATAGCTGATTTTGGTCTTGGACGGCTTGCTAATATAGCTGGAGCTACTCCTATGGTTCAGTCTACTCGAATGGGTTTGGAGAATCCACAGTTAAGGAAACAGAGTAGTGTTAGTGTTAGTGTTAGTTCAGTTTCGAATATAGGGTGTTATTATGAAGCTCCTGAGGCGATGAAAATGATAAAACCTTCGCAGAAATGGGATGTGTATTCTTATGGAGTGATATTGTTGGAAATTATAACTGGTAAATTACCTGTAGTGCAAGTGGGGAATTTGGAAATGGATTTGCCACGTTGGATTAATTTGTCGATTGAAGAGAAGAAGCCGCTTTTAGATGTGTTAGATCCGTATTTAGCTGAAGGTGATGATTATAAAGAAGAGGAGATAATTGGTGTGTTAAAGATTGCGATGGCGTGTATTCAAACTAGCCCTGAAAAGAGACCTACTATGAGACATGTCTGTGATGTACTAGAAAGACTGTAAATTTGGATGTATGATCTGATCTAACAATGGGGATTTCTTGTTGTTATCGAAGAAAAAGGGTGAATGCAGAATAGTTGTTGGCTGAAAAGCAAAAGATGCATTGTCCTCTCTTCTTTTTGTTTTTGTTCATGTTTTTGTTCAGTAGCTTTTGTTTGTGTATTACTACTTGCTTGGACTGTATATTCTTTTCTCTTTTTGCTTGGACTGCATATAATCGGTTGGTACTTGTTAATTTCCTTGTCGTTTCTATATTCTAAGAGTAATGCTGGGTATCACCCAAAAAGGTATCACCTAAATATCACCCATGATGTGGCGGTTAGGTGTACCAATCATGGAGGTGAGAGAAAAAAGTAAATCTGGAAAGAGAAAATTCATGATTGGTACACCTAACCGCCACATCATGGGTGATATTTAGGTGATACCTTTTTGGGTGATACCCAGCATTACTCATATTCTAATGATCACTACAATTACTTCTACTAGTGTTATAAAAAAACATTAGCCGTTGATGCTGGAAAATAATCAATTATGTGGTTGACCATTTTGTAAATAAACAGTTGTATTAAAAACACGCGAAACAAATAAAAACAGGCAAAGGTTAACCGATGCTAAAACGGTTACCAAAATTTACCAACACCCTAGTCAAATCGTGGAAGGAAACGAAAATAAAAATATGCTTAATAGAAATAGAAGGTCTACTAAGAATAAACTCTAATAAGAGGTCTAACTCTCTAATTGGATATAGATGCAACTCTCCAGTTGAATACAGTGCTGCTGAGATCAGGTTTTGGGGAATACTAAGACAATCTGTGTAAATCATGACTAATCTATCACTGAAGCGGTCTGTCGCAACACAACCTTTGAGAACGGTTATCGTCTCCCCTTCTATTGGGTCACTACTCCAGAATAGCTTCCCCATCACAGAATAGTAGTACCCCCTCGTCTTTACCAACAATTGCAATTCCTGTAGGTTCATATCCAAAAGAGAACGAGACATCGCAATAGATATTAAGATTTGAATGAGAAGGAGGTGGGCTAAGAGGCCTAGTGTCCCCTAACCCTACTTTATCATAGTCAAGTGGGTTAGCCTTTCAGAACATATCCCAATCTGTTCTAATATTTTTTTCATCGAAGTATCCACTAATTAATTATAATCTAGGTATAATTAGTTTTATATTATTTTATATAATTATGTATAATTGATACTAATTTACTCAAAATTGACTAATTTAACATAAATGTTAAGGGTCAATACCCAATAAACCCCTCCAGTCATGTGTATTATCTCGTAAAAGGCATAATCTTTTCTACCCTCCTTAATAGATCTTGGGTTCAAATACAGTTGGCGGTAACAAATTAGTTTAACTTATACCTCAAGAAATTAAACAAAAATATAATAAATCATTAATAGTATTAAATACAAAACAATGAAATGATATACATAAAAAAAAAAAAAAAGACAGTTTGAATAATGGGAAAAATTCCCAATACTTAAAAAATTGAGTATGGGAAAAAAGTCTTAAAACTCGAAAAAATTGAGCTATAGGTAAATTTCCATAACTGATAAGAAAAAAGTAATAAGTTGAGTTATGCATCATAAGCGTTTTATCCTTTACTTGATAAACAAATATGGGTTTTGAGAAAATATCATTCAAATTAAATGTAAAAAATATAAAAAATATGATGTATGTATATCATATTATTTATAATACATTCTAATTTTTTGTTACAAGCAATGAAAAAGAACTAAAATATATTAACAATATAAAAATACAATTAAAAACAAAAAAACAATTTAAATTATAAGAAAATTCTCAAAACACACAACATATACTTATTTCTAAGTGTTTCAAGTTTAGCAGCAAACTACAAATACCCAAAATATTTTAATTCAAAGCAAAAGTTAAATTATAAATAATCATAATATATTAATCTCTAGCAAAAATATCTCACATTTTTCACTAGATCATTCTGAAATTATAATAAGCCTTCTTAAAAGCAGTCATATCCGTGAGTGAATTAAATTAAAACATCTACACTAAAATAGATGTGTTTCACCTTCTTAAATAATTTGTTACCTATATCTTATTACAAGAGTAAGTAAATACACATCATGCTCTATTACTTTGAGTTTTAATTACTAATTTTTTTTTTTTAGAAAAATGTATATAATTGATTTGTTTAATGGATACCTCTACTGCATTACATAAAATAAATAAATACCAAGCTCTATTACTTTGAGTTATAATTACTAATCCTTATTTTAAAAAATAAAAAATATTTGCTTACTTCGAAAAGGCTTTTTTTTTTTGTTACAGAAGAGGCCATAGGCCAGGAACTAAGTTCCTAATAATTATTCACTACACAAAGTCTAGGCGTAGTCCAACCACACCTATCCTTCGTTAACAAACGCCATAATCCATCCGGAGGGTCTCTAATCGCAATCGGGCCATCCACGATACCCAATCCATGTTTCGCCAACCAATCCGCGCAATTATTGGTTTCCCGAAAACTCCACTCCAATATAAAACTCGGGTGTGAACGCAAGATATCACAACACTCTCGCACCATATCATTACCAGCATCTCCTGAGTTCGCACCGCCCTTCGCTAGCGCATGCAACTCACGCGAATCTGTTTCAATACTAAGATTCGAGTAGCCTTCTCTGACCGCCATTCGAAGTCCAAAGTGTAGCGCAAAAAGTTCCGCTTCAAATGCCGAATGAGCCCCACTCCTTTCCACGAAAACTCCTACAAAATCACCTTTAAAATTGCGGAAAAGACCTCCAACTCCGGCCATGTCTCTATCATTACTATAAGCCCCATCAACGTTGAGCTTGATCTTCCCCTCTTCCGGCTTAACCCACTTGACTAACACACTCTTTGCCAAGGTAACTAACCCTCCATCGCGCTCAACTCCCCACGCGCGGATATAATCACTCACCAAATTACGGATTATAGCCTTTAATTCCGAGGCAGTCTTCTCTCTAGCCGATGGTTCGAATACTCGTTTATTCCGATCAAGCCATAGACACCAAACCATTGCCGCACCTAACATTCGAGCCTCCACACCGCCAATTAATTGAAGGTATATATATCCATCCTCATATGGACCGATGTGTCAACTCTCATTCATTCATTACTTTCTTTTTTCCGTTTTAAATTTTCATCCATGTCTTAACACACATCATATTATTATTTTTGTTTATTTAGAAATGCTTTTGCGTGTTTATGAAAGTAAAAGTTTTAGAAAAAAGTCATATATTTTTTATTGCGTGAGGTGGGGTCGTTGGTAATAAAGCCGGGATAACGTTGTTGAATTTGTAGATGAAATTTCAATTTTAAAGCAAAATATCAAATTCAGGTTATAAAAGTTGTGGTTCCACCACAACCTTTGTTGCGGTGAAACGGATCAAGGATGTAAGCGGAACTACGGGAGAACCTCAATTCAAACGGAACTGGAGCTAATCAGTTTAGTCGTTCGCCGAAATATTTTCCGGCTAATAGGATATTGTGCGACCCCACATGAAAATATTTACAAGTACTAGAAGGAAATAAAACAGAACATATGTTATCAAGGAGTAAAATGCAAAATGCAAATCCCGAAACAATTTTCCATAGATGCGTTTTATTGATCTGCTTCATCATAGAGTGGCTGGTGTGTGAACATGCGTCTGCATCAATTTAAACATCAAGCATAGCATTAACTTGTGAAAAAGAAGTCATAAACAAAATATATACTAACCTTTGGAGGCAAACAACCTAAAACAAATTCCGAGTTGCCCAAATTCTGCCCTTATATTTTCTCTTGAGTAGAATTTTGATTTAGATATCTGATTTTACTTGGATGTCCAGGTGTCATAACTAAGGACAAATTGTTCATCGGAACCAAGCTGTCTACGTGATTATAACAGTGGTAGAGTTCCATATTAAGCTCTTCCGGTTTATGGAATTCTCCAGTTTTAACATTGTAAACTATGTCTCGTTTGCAAACATCTACTCCTTGCGCACCTAAGACCAATAGCTTTCCGCTTTGTAGCCATCCACAAGGAGTAAAATATTGATTTTTTAATTTTAATTAAATTTTAATTGGTTAAATTTGTGTGAAGAATACATAATACTATATAGGTACCTAGGTTTTGAAAAGAGATTTTCAAGATTTGTGGGAAAAAATCTCATATCAAATTTATCAAAGTCCAAGACTGACATAAAGAGAAGATTGGGTGAGATCCTATATGCTTTGTTCTTGATAACACTAAGCCCCAAAATAACATTGGACAAGAAATCTAAAATTATATAAGCGAATGTGCCAATTTTGCCATTCATAAATATATTACTTCCTAAGCAAGCCGCTAATCACACAAAATCTATCAACTATCACAAAAAATAGAAAAAGCAGCTAGCAAAACCAACTTCCCATGATGCCTTAGATGTGCTAAACGGTCCAGAAAATAGCAACTGGACCTACAAAAGACAGTCCTCATACGGCTACCAGTAAAGAGCAGCAGACTGCTAAAAGGAAGATTCGAGCCGGTTATCAACACCCGATGACACAATGCCTCACCTCACGGAATAAAGTTCTCAAAAATCGAAAACATAAAAGCTGAAAACTTGTCTTCCACTCCCAAAAACACACTTCTTGCAAAACCAATCAAAATTACAAAACAACACCCAAATATTCATATGCAACCACTACATGGAAAATGCAGAAAAAACAAGAGAAGTATTGGAATATACCTTAATTTAGATTTCCTTTATCATGACATTCTATATTAGATTAAAATAAATTATTCCCCAAGTTTTTTCCTCACACAGAAACTTGCTTAAAGAGATGCTAAAAAACTTCCAGGAGACGAAGAAGTGAGGTGATTGAAAGGAGGATTGCTTGGGATAATTCGAAGGTACAAATGGATCAAACACAAAAAAAATTAGAGATGGAATATTTTGAATACAAAGGAGAAAAAAAAAACTAGAGAGAAGGCTCTAGGCAGAGCCTTCTCTCTAGAAGGGCAGTAAAGCACTAAAAGTTGTAACTAAACAATGTTCACTACAATAACAAAATGGTCAATATGGTAGGGACTACCCTGACTACACTCAGTAGACATGGCAGTTAACATATTTCTATAAAGCCGTGTTGAAAGCTCACGCAAATCCTTGTGTTTTAAATCTTCATATCAATCATATCGACTCAGAAATTCAACCACACATGGATATAACTCTTCCACAGCCTGTAATTAAACACATATAAAAACCAAGCATCACACAATAATTAATTAACCATCAAAGGCATAACATAACATAACATACCATACGTCCGCCCACCAAATCATAATGAGCATAATGAGGACCATCATCTTTTCCAAATACTTTATACGTAACCAAATCTTCACGAAATAGCTTCACAGTTTCTGTTTCATTCACCAATAACCAATTATCCAAAAAAACAATTTTTTTTTATATCTAAAACTCATCTAATTTATATATTACCATATACAGCTTCAGGTGGACAAATAAGGTCACGATCACCCGCAAGAGCTAACACAGGTACCTTACTCTTATGTAAATGGTCCTTATAATAAAATTTACCACTTCTATCACGCAATCCACCTTCACGAAAAGCTGTTGTCAATTGTAATAAAAGTTTAGCCGGTATTGTACCTGTTTCAATTAAAATAAGTTAAATAATTATGAGATAGTTAAAAAGAGAGAGTTTTAGGGAGGGGTATATTTGTCTTACAGAAATTATTAAGAACAAGCTTTTTTAATAACTCAGGATGCATCATATCTTGTGCTGATATCATATCATTAAGCCATGCGAAAACATAAGGTGGACGAGATGTAAAAGGATAAGCTGCTGCTAACATTGCTCCTAAAGGAACTACTGGTACACTTAATGCTTGTGCTGGATCAGCCTATAATTGTTTTATAATATTATTATATTAATTAATTATTTATTAACTAATTTTTATATAACTTACAAGAGGTATAAGGAGCTTCAAAGCTGATTTTGATGATCTGTAATCAAGTGATGACGCTAAAGTAACAATACCTGCTAATCCTGGATCTTTTCCTTCGTTACCTAAGTAAAATTAATCAAAATTTATTTAATTTTTTTTATTAATTTATAATTATAAAACCTTACCGAATCGTGATAACATTGCATATAGTAAAATTCCTCCCATAGAATGTCCGATTGCAAGTAATTTACCATCTTTCGGTTTAGTTACGGACCTTATATATTCCATCTATGAGAAAAGAAGAACATCGCAAATTCATTAACTATTTCGAGTTTACTAAAATATGTGTGTATGTGTGTGTAATGTCACCTCACCGCAGCAGGAACATCTTCTTCAAGGTAATGATCGAAATCCCAATTATATTTAACGATTAAATCGAGTTGTTTCTGGAAATCCATTATAGTTGTGGTTAAACGCTCTTGAAGATCGAATAATGGAGGTGAAACTGATTTTTGACCTTCTTCAACTATATTTACCAGCTTTTTGCTTAGATCTTTTACTTGTCCTGTAACAGGAGAATTCTGTCTTGATTCTAGTAAACTTATTAATTTTTTCTTTATTATATTGAAACGTTCGAATAGAAAAGAATCTTCAATAAATTTTGATATTAAATCAAATAATTTAGCTGACATGATTTTAGATTGACCTTCGTTAAGGAAGCCGGAGACTCGTTCTGATAAGCGCATAAATGTTTCGCTTAATTTTGTTACTAGCTGTGATTCATCCCATACAGTGGTGGGCCCTTTCACTATAGCTGAGTCGGTTTCTACTGAGTCAGACTCGGAGTCTGAGTCGCTGAAATATGTCAGTTCTGTAGAGAGAGCCTTATCAGATGTAGTTTCAACAATATTTTCCATCTGATTGGATAATTCATGGGCTGACTTTTCAATGTCTTTTGAGTCTGCTCCATGTATACTTAACCCAGCACCTCGAACTTCAAGAACCCATGTGTCAAAGCCTTGCCCAGACATGTAACGAGCAAAAGAACACTGAAACGTCGATTTGTTAAATTAATCCATATAAAAATGTTAAGACTTTGTGCAATTTGGTGAGAAATAACTATGTGCTCACTTGAACTACTCCATCTAATCACTATATACACCCTATTCCAACAATTACCTTTTCAAAAAATTTAATCAAATATTTGGCAAATTAACAAATGACTTGAGTGTTATAAGCAGTGAAACTACTTTATACGAGAAAAGTGAAGCAATATTGAAAACTAACCCCAGGGGAGAGATCATATCCAATAGCGTTAGTGCCCACGCCTGATAACAGTAACAGCGGATGATTCCTCTTCGGAGCCTAAAATTATGAACATTAGTATATTTGTATTAAGAAATTTTATTAATTAGTACATATACATACATGCATAGATTTATATAGGATGAAGATATACTTGAGGAGGAGGATTATAGCGCCAGAGAGCGAGACGCCAGTCAGAGTTATTGGGTGAGACGTAGTGAAGCTCATCGGCGGTGCATAACGACGGTTTATTGGAAACAGTATCTGCGCCGGAGACGGTGCTACCACCAGTAGTGGAATCGTTTGTTGAGAAAGCTTTGATACGAATTCCAAAAAATGCCGGCGGTGAGAAACGGACAGTGAAGAAGCGTGGGATCATTAACCGACGGTGGTTGCGGATAGCGGTGGCGACGTGAATCGCCGAGCGAATATCAGATTGAATCATGGCCATTTAAAGTATTTTATTTATAAAAGGTAGTATTTAATAAAAATTATGGTATATATAATTAGAGGTGTTGGTGAATGTTTGAAAATGATTAGAACACACGGGTAGCCTGTAAGGAAAAGAAAAGTGGATAAAGGAGACACGTCACCAATTTGCTTAGCCAGTTTTAGTGTTGGGCGTTATTCGTTCACATATGGTAGTAATTCATTTTCATATTCATCTTGAGGAAACTACTTTTTTTTCATCAAAAACTACTTTCTAAAGCTTCAAATTTAAAAGTGTAATGCACCTTTTTGTAAATTGTCCTCTGAGTAGAACAGTTTGGGCTAACTCCTAATTACAATGCAAAGTCGACACATCTTTCAAAGGGAATATTAGCGACTGGATTAGCCTAATTGTGGGTAATTATTCTAGAAACAGATGAGATAAAAGACTTGTATCGGCTATAGTGTGCATCACAATTTGGAATATCTGGAAAGCGAGAATGGGTGGCTTCTTTGAAAACAAGGCCTGGAATATCATTGAAATAAACGAAAAAACAAAGGAACTCTTAAAACATCTATTTATTGATGTTAACAGCACTGGCGACAAAAGGAACAGAGTTAATTCAGATGATGATGATACCACAAACCCGTTTTTAGGAGACGAGGCGAATATCTTATGGATGTGCGATGCATCTTTCAATCATAGCTGGGAACCGGCAGGTATTGTGGCGATTGGAGCGAACAAAGAGGGGAGAATAGAACATAAGGTCGTCAAACGCGTTAGAGTAAACAAAGCTGTAGAAGGAGAAAGTTGGGCGGTGCTGGTAGCCATGAGGGCTGCTGCAAAACACCATTTACAGAATAGTTCTTTCGATTCTGACAACCTTGAATTAATACAAGGTATCACCAAGAGCGGGTGCGTTAGTTGGCAAATACGCCAATGATCAACGAAATACTCGGTTGGGTGGGAAGATTCCCAAACTAGAAGGTATTCCACATTAGGAGAGATTTGAACCAGATTGCTGACTTAGCTGCCAAGGCAACTAGGCGGGGAGTCGACATCTCGAATTTACCGTCGAGTTCTATCATCGATTTTTATAATATTTTAACTAGGATTAAGTTGTAATATTTTATTTCTACCTTTGACAAAAAAAAAACTATTAATAAAAAAGTATTTAAAATAAATTTCTTTATAAAAAACCGTCCAAATCCAAAATACTCCTACAAATAGTAATTAAAAATAAATAAAAAAATAAAACAAAAACTAATACACGCTGCGTTTGTGATTTTTTTTAAAAATCATTAAAAATCATCATAACTAATTCTAAAAAAATCAAAAAAATCATAAATTTATATATTTGGATAAAACAAATTAATATTTACGTCTATAGTTTTTTTAAATTTTTTTGAATTTTTGAATTTTTTTCGCAGACACGGAATTTCATGTTTTGAACAGTGAATTTCATGTTTTGAACAATGAATTTCATATTTTGAACAATGAATTTCATGTTTGCGAGAGAAAAAAAACACTATTTCAAACAGTTAATTTTATGTTTTAAACATGAAATTCCGTATCTGCGAAAAAAAATTAAAAAAAAATCATAGACGTATATATTAATTTGTTATATCAAAAAATGCAAATTTTTTATTTTTATGATTTTTTTAGAATTGGTTATGACGATTTAAAAAAAAAAAATCATAGACGCGCACGTGTCTGGTGGAATTAGTAGTAGGTAGTGGTGGTGGTGGTAGGGGTGGTGGTGGTATATTATTTGTTTAGTATTTAAAAATAAATATTGTATAAAAAATAAAATAATATATTTAATAATAAAGGTATTAAAAAATATAAAGGAGATGTTTTCTATAAATAATTATTATGTTAAGCATTTTTTATATAATAAATTATTAAAGGCTTACTTTAACATTTATGTACTTTTATTAGACTTCTTTTAGCAAATACCCAATTTAAATATATTATTCTAAAAGCCTAAGACAAAAAAATACTATAAAAGTCCCAAATCTAATTTTTTTTACAATCCCAAATCTTTTTTTTTGTCAAATAAAATATATTAATCACGAGCGTTTATACAAAGACTTAAGGAAAATATAAAAATCGCTTAAAGATCCATTCTTCCATGCGGAGAAATCGATATTACGTCTAGCACTTTTTGCTGCGAGGTCCGTAACGTTATTAAGTTTCCTGTTAACATAATGAACCTTCCAAGATGGAAATTTCAGAAGCCAGCTCCTCATTTCGGCAATGAAAGGGTAAATTTGCCATCGAAGACCTGTGCATTTCGAAATACCTTGAACAAGTTCAAGGTTATCGGAGTAAAAGGAAACACTCCGTAAATTACAATCAGCGGCCTTTCTCAAATCTAATCTGGTTTGTTTTTTACCTTTATATATTTTTTTCTGATTTGGCATTGGGTACATAGCCAAGTAATTTATGTACTGTTTTTTATAATTTTAATCTGTTGGGTACGTACCCAACGACTGTTAAATCCAATTCATTATACAACACGTACAACCAGTTCGGTAGCCATACCCGTTTATTATGATAATAAAGTCATGTTATAAGGTTTACTTGGTACGTGCCTAGATGGGTACGTAACTAACTCGGAACAGTAGTAAGGGAGTGCATTATAGGTCCCTACATTTGGGTATAAGTCCATGTCAAGATCCAATTCAAAGTATAGGTAGGGAGTGTAGATGTAAAAAAGAACAAGAACCAATTCAAATTATGCCTGTGGATACGTACCCAACTCACAACAACAACAGGGGTGTGCATTATAGGTCCCTACATTTAGGTATAAGTCCATGTCAAGATCAAATTCAAAGTATAGGTTGGGAGTGTAGATGTAAAAAATGACAAGATTCAATTCAAATTGTGCATGTGGGTACGTACCCGGATGGATACGTACCCAACTCGAAGCAACAACAGGGGTATGCATTGTAGATCCCTACATTTGAGTATAAGTTCACGTCAAGATCAAATTCAAAGTATATGTAGAGAGTGTAGATGTAAAAAAGAACAAGATTCAACTCAAAGTGTGCCATCTCCAACAGTTGTTGTGTACCAGGCGGATATGGGTACGTACCCATGTGGGTACGTTCCCAATTCAAACTATAGAGACCATCTCCAGTAGTTGTGGCAAACTAATATTTTCTGGAAAACAATAAAACATGATAATATCTCTTCACAATGCTGCATTGGAACAAAAAACAAATAAAGATCTCTTCACACTCGGTGGAACAAAAAACAAATAGAAACCTCTTTACACTCGTATTGAAAAAAAAAACCTCTTCACACTCGGTGGAACAAAAAAACAAAAAACAAAAAACCTCTTCACAGCCGGTGAACAAAAAACAAACAGAAACCTCTTCATACTCGTTGGAACAAAAAACAAATAGAAATCTCTTCACACTAGCATTGGAAAAAAACAAAAAGAAAACCTCTTCACATTCGCTGGAACAAAAAAACAAAAAGAAATCTCTTCATACTCGGCGAACAAAATAGAAATCTATTCACACTCGCTGGAACAAAAAACAAATTGAAATCTCTTCACACTCGCCGGAACAGAAAACAAATAGAAATCTCTTCACACTCGCTTGAAGAATAAACATATAGAAATATCTTTACACCCGGTGGAACAAAATACAAATAGAATTCTCTTCACACGCGGTGATTAAAAATAAATCAATTTTTACCTTAATTTGGGTTATTTGCGCTAGCCGGTGTAATGATATTGGAGAATCGTCCAGTCAGTAGTTTTCTTATGCAGGAGAGCGGCGAAGGCGGGAAGGTGAGTTTTGAATAGATTTCTTTTTGTTTTCTGTTCCAATCTGAGTGTGAACAATGGTCCACTAATAGCGACGGTTTTCTTGAGAAACGAGCGGCGAGGTAAAGAGATGGTGGAGAATGGACCACGATGGCGGCTGTTTTCTTATCCAGGAGAGATGTTGTGTGACTAGGAAGGCCTGAGTGTTACGCCGATTATCTTGTGCATTGTTCACTAAAGATGATGGTTTTTTTTTTGCAGGGGAGGTTCACTAGGGCGGTGGTTTTCTTATGAAAAAAGAGAAGAGAGAGGTAGAAGTTCAAGAGAGGAGAAATAACAGATTGGGAGAAGTGGAAGAGATTTTGGTTTTTTTTGTCCCTATAGGATTTGTGCTTTGATTTCATTTATTCACTGTGAATAAGAGGGGAAAGGAGGATTTTTTGGATAATTTACTTTTTCGAGTTGGGTTTTAAATGGGTAGTCAGGGGTAGGGCTTTTGTGTGTAATTGTGGGTGGCCTAGGGCCGTTAAAAATGAATGCCTCTTTTATCTTTATTGTATTACTTGGGTGACCACGACGTATCTAAATTTGACAGCAATTTCATCATGTTACAAAATATTAATACAAGTAGACATACACCAACAAATTCAACGCTTGCACAATCAGCTGTTTACGAAACTTTATAAATATAGCAGTTAAATTATTATATAATGTACGAATTCTCAGTAATAAGACAAGAATACTTTTGATTTCTCTGCTATTATTATTTAGTTTTACAACACATTATCAGCATGAATATCTACCGGTTAAATAATTCGACATATTTTTCAAGTTTAATTTTTTATCCTAATTGTTATTATTATTATTTCCTGTTATTGGTTATTACTTGAATCCAGTAATGCATAAACATAACTAGTTGGGTTATCTTAATTAGCTAGAACCTTGTTACTTATTCAGCACTTAACGAGGAAGTCTAGAGTTCGAATCCTCTCCCTAAACATGGGTAACCTAATTATGATTTACCTGGAAATATACATGGGAAGGCGTGTATATCCCGTTATCATGTAGACGTGGAGGATATATCTGTTTTTGGTAATAATATGATGCATATTTCATCTTATGACTCATGTTTACTTTCTTTTACAGAATTTGAACAAATAGGTGGCTTGACTTAATTCTGATTTTTTTACTATATATAACTTACCTTATGTTAGTATTTAATAATAAAAACAAGGAAAACAAGTTTCACGATTGGAAACTTACTAATAATACATATACTTTACATTTTTTTTTTGTCGATATACATATACTTTACATAATGCGACACGTTATTTTTTTCATATAAAAAAATATCGAAAGAGTTATAGCACTAATAAAGAATCACTAATTTTGTTTTGGGTTGTTATTTTTTCTTTAGAAAAATAAATAATATTTTAAATCGCGAGTTTATTGTTTTGACATAATTGAAAAAAATTATTCGTCTTGTATATTAGATGCTGAAAATACACTTTGAAACTAATAATTTAAGAAAGACTATCAAAATAAATAATAAAGCGTATATGCAAGACTGCGCAAAATTTATGATATTTTTATGATACCACATCTACGATGGATTAAAAACAGAGTATCTCATGTTTTTTTTTTGTCTACAAGTTACCCAAATAGTTATTACCTACCACTATTACACATATTAACTAAAAACATATTAGATGCAATAAGTTAATGATCTTTCCAGTTAGATAAATTCTCGTGCACTTTGCCAGAGCATCCACAGTAGAATTAAACCCTTGATCAATATGGGTAACATTCCATAAGAAACCTTGACCTAACCATTTTCTAACTTCCGAAAGAATATGTTTAAGACTCCAATGGAGCCGGTCTTACCCAAAATTCCTTGAACTAACTCAAGGTTGTCAGAGTAAAACGAAATTCTCTAACTAATGATGTCCTTAGTTAACCTCATGGCCATAATTAAAGCCCAAGCTTCTCCTTCGATAACTTTATTAATTTTACAGCGAATATTAACTTTTCTAGAGATTGTTCCATCGTTGTCAATACCAATTGCGGCAATAGCAGCAGGTTCTGTATTCTTCGTGAATGAAGCATCACACATCCATATTAAATCAGCAGCGTCATCAATTGTTTGGTTGCTGACTTGATTATTCTCAACATAATTAATTTTCATATTGCTTCCATTCTAGTATCTCATGTTGGGAAAATAAGAAAATCAATGGTTTATAAAAAACAGAAAAAGAAATCTGAAAAACAATATTTCGATTAAAACCAATCTATTACTATAATTGAAATAATATGAAACTTACAAGTAATAGAAAAAAAGTATTACAGTAATTTCTAACGTTAAAAAGATATTCTGGTCGTGTCGGTTATCTCTAACAGAATTTCTGCTACGAAAAAATATTGCTAGAAATTTTTTAGATAGAAAGTAGAAGATTTCCTTTTCTAGATTCAGTTTCATAGCTTTGGCAAATTAGAGAAAACTTGTATTTATAGGAGAGGAGAGACCCTTTCAGAATCGTCAGAACTAATGGTATTCAATGGCTTTATTATTGCTGACGTTTAGATTGTTACATCTTTTCAAATTCCAGCCATGAACCTAGACACTTTGTTGACTTCTGTTTCATTCCCGTATTAACCAAGTCCTGTAACAGCTGAATCTTGAATGGGGAAATGGTGAATACTCTGGTTTAATGTGTCTTTAATTTGTGGACTTTTTATCTTATGGTTGAAAGTTTTGAGCTGCCGCTGACTACTATAAGTACCAGCCATCTTCTACCAAAATCTCTTCAGAAAACTTGTTTCATTTTTCATTTTTTGACTCCCAAAACTCCCGAACTACCCCACGACCCACACCGTCACGAGGCAGGGTGGTGGTGGTGGTAGTGCGCTCGTGTGGGGCTTTGTCTTTTCCTTTTTGGCTTTCATAGTCTTTAGTTCTTTTGAAAGAAATATATAGGTAAGATATTATATTCTAATATTTTTTCTACTTCACTCCCTATGTGGAACATTTTCTTCTAAAATGTCTTTTCCACTTCTCCCATAAGAACATGAATGGAATTAATTAAAACCTTGTATTAAAATGATTTAAATACATTATATTAACAAGTTATGAACAAGTTTCCATAACTGCCAGTATTTTGGTGAATTGTACATAAGTGGCAATATCTTTCGATTTAAATTGACACATAGTGAAGTGAGACTACCACTAAATTCGGTTTAAGTGAACTTACTCTTGAATTTAACAATTTTTGATCGAGACCCTCACATCACATACTCTACCCTACTGAAAGTTATAGTTCCCTCAAATATCACCCTCTTGTTTGGTCATCAAGTCCTTCTCTAAGGACCACCCCTTGCGGGCTATGAATTTTGTGGACTTATCAATATGATATTATTAATGATGTCTCCATAACATTCTATCATGAATGTTGAGTCTCACTTTCAACCGTGAATTCATCTAGTCCTTATCGAAAAAACCACCACAATGATTATGAATTCACTATAAGTTAAACACTCATCCTTGTGTTCTTCCGAGAATGGTACGCCTTATGAATAAATTCATCAAGTCCTTTTCAATAGGACCACCACGAGCGGCTATGAATTCATTAAGACAATTTATACATTCATGACATATCCCATGAAGACTGAGTCTATGGTCTTAAGTCCAACTGTGACTGTTTTTTTACTCAGGCAATTTTTGCTAGACACCCCCACGGTTATCTTGGTGGGCCTGAACTGATTATCATAGCCTTTAGCTATGTCATTCCGTAAGGGTGTGTAAGGTACTAAGTTTGTGGATAATTCCATTAATATCACAAAGATATTTTAAGGAATTTAGAACAATATTTGCGCCTTTAATATTTTGATTTAGCAAACTAGTTGAGTTTCAACCTCGGACTTATACTTTGTAAACACATGTTCCGTTTCATCTTTAGTTTTTTAGGATATATACTCTTATAAACCTAAAATAGTCACCTATGTAGGTTATATAGTATTGGGTTTCTCCTCTACTTGTGGAATTTATTACAAACAGTTAAGTCCAAACACACTTATTCTAGACGTTTAGCATTTCTCGTGATTACAGATTGAAAGGTAGTTTTTTACCACAAGTTTGGACTCTACATATAACTAATATTTTATAAAGTCACCGACCTTATTAGTCAAGAGATTTAAGCCTTTTAATAGAATAGAAAATATAAATAGCCTAATCTTCCATTCCACACATTTAAACATTCAAAGAGATAAACATAATTAGAAACATCCTTATTAAAAGGTTACAGTGTTCTAACAAAACAAACCATTATTTGAAAACTCCTTCCACACAAAAACATCATTTTGGTACTAGTCATGGGTTATCATATTTAAAACAAACAAATCATTATGTAAATACCAATTCCCCACAAGCTCATCATTTTTCGTAATATTTATTTTCCCCCACCCCCATCTAAAACTAGTTTGAGTCCCACTTTATTAAGAAGAGCCCCAGAAACCAAGTTCCTATAGAGCGAAGAGACGAAGAGAACATTGTTTAACTCAAAGATCTTACCAGAAGTGAGTTAGAGGGTAACTTATCCTTTTCGGAGGACCGTAGCAGTGGATGAGTCACCCAAGTACACGCATTCACTATTGGTACTTCATCGAATTTTTTGAACAGGGTTTTGCTTGCACAGAACTATCGTGAATCCCCATTGTCAAGGTTCCACTCGCTTTTGTTTTCCACCATGTAAGCCTCAACCAATACCGTAAAGATTATTTCTTTGGTTTCGGTTAGGTTTGCACCAGGTTTTGGATCAGGAACTTCTATAAGCGTACACCCAAAAGCTTTGTGTCCTTCTTTACCACAACAATAATAGGCACCCTTAGGTTTTTGAATCTTACCAGAAGTTTTAAACCTTCCGCCTTGTTTGTTGGAGTTGTTTTGGTTCTTGTTTCCCCCAGATCTGGAATTGTTAGTGCCTTGTTGTTTTACATTTCTTTCGAACCTGTCCTTGTTACCTTGCCTAAAACTTTCAACAAGGTTAGCCTTCGAGAAATGGGGAGGGAAAGAGAGAGACTTATCCTTGAGTCAATTGGCTTCTTCGACTTGCATGTGCATGATGAGTTCTTGGAGAGTCATTTCCTTCATTTTGTGTTTGAGGTGGTTATGGTATTCACTCCAAGATGGGAGAAATCTCTCAAGTAGAATATTAGCTTGAAAAACTTTGCATATCTTGGTGTTTACCTCCGCGTATAGGTTTTCATACACATGAAGTTGTTCAGTCACGGGTTTCCGATCATCAAGAATGAAATTATACCAGTTACGATTGACGTATTTCTTTTTACTAGAGTCATCAGCCCCATATTTCTTCTCGAGAGTTTCCCATATGACCTTTGCCAACTTTTCTTTGGCAATGAGATAAAAAATGGAATTCAAAACATTGTTCAACATCCAACCCCAAGCCATTGTATTCGCTCTTTTGAACTTTATTATGAGGGCAAGATATCTAGACTTTTCTTCTTCAGTAGGAAGTCCGTTTCCACCATAAGTGGAAGATCTCCGAATATAGTGAAGCCGAGTTCGTACTGTTCAAGACATATCAAGATCTTTTGGTGCCCAACGCTTGTAGTTGGGACCATTAAAGGGCTCCAACTTATTCATGCCGGGAAAGGCCTCTGCGTTCAAGGATGAAACAACTAGTGAGATTGGAAATGCCATTTCAAAACAAAAACGGTGATATACAATACTATCTTTTTAAATTGTTGGGAAAATAAGAAAATCTCCATTTTTAAAACAACAAAAAAGGAAATCTGAAAAAACAGTATTTCGATTAAAGTAAGACTAATATATTACAATAATTGAAATAATACAAAACTTACACAGATAAGAAAGAAAAGAATTACACAGTACTTTCTGACGTTATAAAGATATTTCGGTCATACCAGTTATCTCTAACAAAGTTTCTATTATGGGAAAATATTGCTAGAATAATTTTAGAGAGAAAGTAAAAGTTTTTCTTTTCTGATTCAGTTTCGTAGCTTAGGCGAATAGGAGAAGACTTGTACTTATACGAGAGGAGAGGCCCTTTTAGAATCGTCAGAATTAATGGTCTTCAATGGCTCCCTTCGTGTTGACGTTTTGATTGTTACATATGTCACATCTTTTCAAATTCCAGCCATGAACCTGGACAAATTGGTGACTTCTGGTTCGTTCCCGTATTGACCAAGTCATGCAACAACTGAGTCTTGAATGAGGAATATTCTGCTTTAATGTGTCTTTAATTTGTGGACGTTTTGTCTTCTAGCTGAAAGGTTTTGAATTGCCACTGAATACTATAAGTACCAGCCATCTTCCACCAGAATCTATTTAAAAAACTTGTTTCATTTTCACTTTTTGACTCCCTAACGCCCCCACAAGCCCACGACCTACGCAGGGACGGGCGGGTGGTGGTGGTGGTGCGTGGGGCTTTGTCTTTTCCTTTTTGGATTTCATATCCTTTAGTTCTTTTGGAAGAAACGTGGTGTCACCTAAGGTGTGATAAAATAATGGATAAAATAAGTGCAAATAAACACCCTAGACTGAGCACAGTTCTGAAAGAGTATACAGGACGTATGCAAGTTTTACTGATAAATAAGATTCGTTCCTCAGAAACTACTAAAGTTAGGAAGAACTTATGCAAATTATCAAGTGCAGATAAGAAAGCTAGATCAGGTTATACGCAGGAAAATAAAAGACTAAAGAGATTTTTGTTTGATTTTTAGAAAATAGAAAATTTAACTAGTAAATTAAAGACGGGGAATTAAATAAGCAAAGAACAGATAGTATGAGAGTTTAGCTCGAGAAATTAGCAAGTAATCCCCACTAGTCTTGTTTATTCTAAACATGTAAGGGTGAATCATGTAGTATTGCAATAATCAAGATTCTAAATTCCTACCTACACCCGAAGAGCGAATAGGTAGGCTACGGTACAACCACGAGGTAGTTTAAAATAGGGTTGTCCTGCACCACAAGGTTCCTAAGCAAACTTTTCCTTCAATTGGTGATATGGTGATTAAAACAAACCCTAATTACTATCTAGTTAGGCTGGTGTTGTTAGGACCAAATCCTTATTCTAGACGTTATGTGGTGTTTCAATATTTAAACACCCCTTCCGGGCGACCATCTAACTACTATTAAGGTAATCCTATACGTTGAGCACCGCAAGGAAAACATACAATGAATCAAAACACATAAACAGAGAATAAAACATGAATTCAAATTAAGTACGATGGTATCCCAAATTAGATAGAAAGAAGTAGGGTTCATACTAGAAGAAAGAAGAGAAAACAATTACAAATTCGAAGGTTGAAGAAGACATAATACTGTGTTCAGCTCCTTCCAGACTTCTCTTCTCTTATTGTAAGCTTCTTCCTGGCTTAAGGTTTGCCAATGATATGTTTCTTCTGATTAAAGGGTGTATTTATAGGGTATAGGAAACCCTAAAACATTTTCTTGGAGTGGAAGACAAGTAACTTGGACTCTAGCCCAACTCAAATTCGTAACTCTAAAATATAGAAAAGGTAAGATTCTGGTGCTGTTTTGTTTTGGCCGTAACTCCTTCAATACTTATCTGTTTGACGCGTTCCAATAGTCTAAACTTATCGTCTCGGAAATCTCTATAACTTTGATTTGGACCATTCTTCCAAATTCCTAGCCAATCTTGAGTTATGATCACTTTTATGGTCGTAGGTGCTGAAATTCAGATTTTTTGGCAAATTTATCGTTTCCTTTTTCATATTTCATTCCTTTATCTCCAATTTCCATGTTTATCTTCTTTACCTTATCTCTTAGAATTGACTTGGCATCTAATTAGTTACCATATATCTTTAAATCTTCACAATTAACAAACAATTAAACCAAATATGCTCTAAAAATAATAAATAATTAAATCAAGACACGAAATAGGAAAGTGTACTAAATCATGAGAAAATCGACCTATATCCTAATAAATACACTTAAAATGATGTCTCCAACTAATATTAAATCATCACAAATGGGGATACATCAAGACCCCCAACTCAAAGTTGTATCGTCCCGATACAATAAAGATAAAGAACAGTAAGGTAGTCAAATAACAGAGAAGAAGAAGTAGGAGGAGGAGAAGAATATAACACAATGAATGATCCTAGAGCATAATATCTAAAAAGTCTCATGTAGTAATGCTAAAGAAATAATGCACATGTATGCTTAATATACACATAATCAACAATCCATAAATTCAAGTCCAGATTAGTTTCGCAATGCCAGACGGAGAGGTCTCAACTCAATTCATGCTAATGGTTATAGGTTGTTCATAGGTCCTAA
The DNA here is from genome assembly GCA_029959085.1 of Nemophila menziesii. Taxonomy (NCBI): domain Eukaryota; kingdom Viridiplantae; phylum Streptophyta; class Magnoliopsida; order Boraginales; family Hydrophyllaceae; genus Nemophila; species Nemophila menziesii. The sequence continues at coordinate 32,220,384 of JARWIR010000005.1, forward strand.
TATAGAATATAATGGTCCACTTACCTACAACCTAATAGCTCAATTGTTTATCCATCAAGTAGCTAGAAATCCTAAGGTCTTTACGGTTATAACTTGGCTTAGGGGCGGTGTGGTATATTTGGATTATGAAAAGTGAGCTTTTGTCTCTCTCCTCACATTCCATCAACGAATCGCCCTAGAGCTTGAGTTTTCACTCGAAGATGTTCTCACTCAACCCAGTTTTTGATGCCTTGATGTGCATCCCCAAAGATGAGCCGAAAATCTGTACCTCGAGATTCTTAAGTTGAGCTGAAATATCCCTCATCTGTATGATGTGCCCACGCACACCTCTAACACTTGTGAGCCTAAGTGAAGAGAGCTTTATTATTATAGTGCTTGCTAAAGCCTTGTCGGAAGTGACGAACTGGCCATCAATGGCTTTAAGTAATTTTTGGACATTATCGTGATGGTTTACTGAACCACGAATGCTTGCTACTAATTTTGTCATAATAAACAGCACACTGAGGTGATTGGATCGCTCCCATTTTTTATAAAGTGCAATATCTGTTGGAGTACTTTTATCTGTAAGAACAGGTGGTTCACTTTACCTAATAGCATCATCTATGTACATCCACCCCAAGTGAAGGAGAGCTCTTTCTTTCCATGACTTATAATTATCCCCATTAAGTTCAGGAATATCACTACAGATATCAGAAAAATTAACAGGTTGTGATGCTGCAAATAAAGATTACATGTTTATTAACAAATACACTATTAATAAATATCATGTTTCGCCAATGCAAATCATCATCAAATAAATCTAAGACATAAAAATTGTCTGTGGGCTAAATTTTTAATTCAATAAGATTTATAGTCATATGATTGAATATATAAAAAAATATTTTACCATAACTAAATAATAAAACTATCAAATAATTATTAAGTCATAATTCCTTTGGGTAAATTACGAATAATTTAATATTATATCCTAATTAATTATTTAAATATAATAATATTCTTGTGGGATAAAAGTATTATAATAAATAAATAATTACAATTTATGTCTAATTTCATTATGTGATCTTATACCATAATACATATTTCATTTAGTTAAGATGTTGTGGCTATTCTTTGATTAAATAAAGTATGTTGATCACTTAGACAATTCAATATACCATACTAAAATTGTATGAGTATATAAAACTATAAATAGAATAAAATGAACCATATATTTTACATTTTGTGTACCTAATTATACTCATAAAATAAATAAAATACATAAAGTATGAAGATAAAAATAAAAATAAAAATAAATACTTGGAGGTCGAAGTAAAACTTAAGAAAAAAATTCAAAAGTATCATAAGACTAAATGAATAATAAAATGTCTCATAGATTTTAATCATCTTCAACTGTAGGACATGTTAGATTCAACACAAGAAAACCCGTTTTACAAAATCATTTCGGCCATAAACTAAGTAAAAAATATAAAAGTTTAACATAATCAAAGCAGAGGCATGCTTTAGGCTCTGATACAAATTACCAAATGTTAGAATAATCGATCAAAAATAAAATACAGAATAAATAAATAGATCGAAAAATAGAGTAATGATACCTCCAGCCATTGATGTCTTTAGAAAAAAATTCTTACGTTTTGTTCTTCCAAACTCTCAAGCATTCAATTATAGATGGTGTATTTTTTTTAATTTTTTTTGTGAATGAATTGAGTTTAGGGACCAAAACACTAGTTTATATAGTCAAGCTCCCCATCAAACTTTTTAATGACAATAAATTAGTTGTTACAACCTTTCACTTGTAAATGGTTAATTGAAAAGTGTTGCAACTTTTCATTTGCATAAGATTAATAGAAAAATCATTAAGATAAAATTAGTTGATGGATTAATGTTGGATCATAAAAAACCAAAATTCATAAGTTTATTTTATTCATTAATTTAAAATAAAGACTAATGAAATAAAATAAGATTTATATTAATAAAAAATGACTTATATGTATACGTATATATATATATATATCCATTGTGCAGCAACACTGGAGCTCTGACTCCATATGCACTCCATTTCTCGAAACATGCCCAGAGATCTTTCAGATAATAATAGTCTCTTGGAGCCTTCCCACCGGTATACAAGGTGCTTTATGTTCCATAGTCAACACTGGAGCTCCGAATCCATACGCACTCCATTTCTCGAAGCTTGACCAGAGATCTTTCAGATAGTAATAGTCTATTGGAGCCTTCCCACCGGTAATGTTTCCATAGTCATCTGTATTCGTATACATTCAAAAAAATTCAAAATTAAAACTAAATAAACAAGCAACACAAATTATAGGAGTTTTGAAGAGGTTCAGTTCAAGTAGAAAGTTTCATATATTCAATATTTATATTGTTGGCATGAGTTTTAGCACATTTATCAAAAGAAAAATCCTAACTTGGACTCAGATTTTCAACTCGAGTTATTTGATGTGATTGAAATTTATATATATCTACACACACACACATATATATATATATATATATATATATATATATATATATATATATATATATATATATATATATATATATATATATATATATATATATATATATATATATATATATATAATTAAGACTTGGGAGACAATTAGATTTACTATAATTGGGTGACCATTAGATTTACAATTAATTATTATACTAAAACATTGTTTGCTTTTGCTAGTTGTACATCTATTCCTCTCTTAACATTTTTAACGAATATTATGGAGAAAATTCCCATGGCCTTTAGATATAGCAGTGTTCGCTAACAAACCCATACAAACCTAGATTGGAGCCATCCTCTCACCTCATGACATTCTGGCCATTCCATACGACCAGATATTTTTTAGCTTGATTGCTAAGAAGCGCTAAGACTTGATAGAGACGAGACTGTTAAGACCCTGACGGGTTGAGACAAAGTGTTTTTTTTGGGATGGGGGTGGGTATATGACCTATTCGAAAGTTGAGGATGTAATGTGTTTCCAATATTTGTTTTAACAAGGACACTCAGCTTGCAAAGCCAAAAAAGGGATGTCGAGTTTGAGGTTTAATGTTTTAAATTATATTTTAATTTGGAGTGGGATGTCGTGAGTTTGTAGGGATTTTGATTTGCTTAGGAGAGATGTTATGAGTTTGAGTTTTACTTTTTACCTTATATACACAAGATAAATCTTTTCAATGGTGGAGAATGATCTCTTTGTTGATAATGGAGAATGATCTCCTTCGCATTATTTTTATCTTTTTTTTATTATTTGCAGGAATGTTGGTGAAAAAGATAAGTTCGAGTTTTAGTTTGTGAAAAAGATGATGAAGATGAGTTTTTGTTTTTTAATGTTTGTTGTATGAAGAAGATGAGTTTGGCATGTGAAGAAGATGAGTTCAATGGAGAATGAGGAGTTAGGGGAATTAGTTTAAAGAATAAATTAAGGGTACATGGATAAACACAAACCTTAAAAAGTTAAAATTTGCTTACAAAATTCATCCTACACTCTCCATCTAAATTTTGATAGAAGGGTGAAAATAGGTGAAAAATAATTGTTTCTGGCACGTCAATAGGTAATACTTGATTTCCGTAGATAAAGTGTTTTAAAAAATTAAGGAAAGAGTTAGTAAATGTCTCTTTTATATAATCTCAAAATCTATTATTTCAATTGGTTTTTAACAAAATATTTTTTTAACATTTATAATTATAGAAATAATAGTTAAGGTATTTTTTAACTTCGAGATTTTACATGTGATTTATTAAATGAGTTTATTTTAAATATTATATACTAGTCACATTCGGTAAACTATAATATGTATATAATATAACATAGTATTATATATTAACAGATAAGAATGTCTTACCATACTTAATTGAAATGGCATGGCCACCGTTCCATCGATCACAACCTTGACAAGATAATAAATTTATATAAGATAAATAAAATTGAGCACTCTTGATTCATTTATTTTATATATATATATATATAATATTAAATTTCATGTATAGATCAATTAACCGCCTCAAAGGTAAAAAAAAACCAAAAAAAGGCCTAGAAGAAAAACTAAAAAAAAAAAATTACAAATTGATGATTTTTTTTTTAAAAAACTTTACTTTGGGGTTAGATTATTCAAAATAAAGCAAAAATATTTATAATTTTTAGATCTAAATATATATGAGTATAAAAGATTTGTATATCTCATATATGTAATTTAGATCTTACATTTATCTATTTCTAATTCATATATAATTAATTTTTAGATCTGTTCATTTTTGTATGATTTTTGTAAACAGATTAATAAAATTCGTTATAATGAATCTATGAAATTGTATAACTGATATAAAAATCACAAATCTTAAATCTATAATTTTTATAAGAACGAAATCACAAATCGAACGAAAAATTCTCATATTTACAATATATATCACTAAATAAAACATATTTCACAGAAAACCATAAACAATGCATAATATAATAAATTAACGCTCAACATCTCAATTACTTACCAAAAGAGTGCATAATTTTTTTTTCTTCAATTTTTTCTTCATAATCATAAATATATCCTTCTATAGTGATCTGGCTGTTATGTTTCAAAGCAAAGAAAAAAAAGTTGAAAAGAAAAAATTCCAGAAGAAAGGCGGATGAGGAAGATATAGGGGAAAGGTATTGTAAGCGAGATATATGAAATGAAATAAGGTATCAAATATGCTTATATAATAGGTTATTGGTTGAATCGGGTTAGGCGATAAGAACTAAGTAAACTTTTGGTCAAAAATTTGGGCCGACCAAAATTAAACAAAAAGAATATAACCTATAAGACAAATCATGGGCCTTGTTGAGAAAGATATACAAAATTGGGCAAGATTAATTCGGTTGGGTAGGTCCGTTCGCTTTCCCGATTACATATACAAACACTTTCTCTTATCTTTTCAAGTTGATAAATTGTATTTCACCCAAAGTTCATTAATAATCTCAGAAATTATATTTTTGAGTTCCTAACGTCTTACATATCATTATTTATATTTTATATTTGTTAATTTGGATAAATATATCAATTAATTTTTTTTAATATATATCTCTTCATGTTTAGAATGTTAAAAAAATATTTATTAAGATTTCCAAACGACAAGACGCGAGAACAAAGTAAGTATAGACAAGAGAGAGGTACTATTTCCAACTTTGACTAGTCACATAACGTGGAGTATTTAACGAGGGATGGTACCACCCCCAATCACTCAACCACTCGTCATCACTCCCACCGAAGTTGAAGAAGCAGCTCTGTCAGGACCAGACAAAGTAGTTCTACCAATATTGGTGGAAACAGCAGTGCCGGTTGGTGTCGCCTAGGGTGTGATAAAAATAAGATAAAATAAGCCAGAAAACAATGCACTAATCACCCTAGATAGGCACGGTAGTGCAAGTATTACAGGACGTATGCAAGTTTTAATGATAAGTTAGATTCATTCTTAGGGACTTAGTGTGTTACACGAATGAGAAAATAATTAGAATTAGCAATAATTAATTAAAAGAAACAGAAACTTAAGATGAATAATTAAACTAAGTAAAATTAAAGACAAATAAATAAATACGAGAGAATATGAGATGAGAGAGTATAGCTTAGGTTTTGCTAGTATGCACTAATCCTTCTAATTCATTCTATCAATTTCGGTTCATATGGGAGATAATAGCTCTTAGATAGTTAGTTAGGATTCTAAATTCCCATTTCTTAGACCTTGAGAGTGACTAAGGGGGCTACGACACAACCACGAGGCAGTTTCAAATAGGGTTTTCAAGCGCTATCAAGGCCCTAAGCAAACAATTCCTTCAATTGGTGATATGGTGATTAAAACAAACCTTAATGACTATCTAGTTAGGCTGGTGTTGTCAGGACCAATTCCTTATTCTAGACGTTTATGTGGTGGTTCAATAATTAGACACCCCTTCCGGGCGACCATCTAACTACTATTAGCACATCCCTGATTTGATCAGGTTTAAGACATACAATAATTATAAACACATAAATAAAATATATGGTTAAGAAGCTAATATCAGATTAAAACATATAATTCCCAAAGAAATTTAGATAGAAAGAAAATAGAATTCATAGATTATACATGATGCAAAACCCAAGCTATGGGAATATTAATTCATACCTGAAGGAAATAAACTAAAAGATTGATACAAAGATGTCATCTTTCTCTCTTGAATGAATAAGAATTAATATAAGGTTTAGAACTGAGCAAGGATGATTTTACAAAGGTTTAAGGGTGTATTTATAGGTGTTTAGAAGACCTAATTCGTTTTCTTGGAGTGGAAGACAAGTAACTAGTGGGTCCTTGCGTGTTATAAAATAATGCGGATTAAGTAGAGGAACCACTAACTGCAAGTGTACAGTTGTCCCAAGTAATATAAGGTTGGTGAAAAACCCTTCCTTCACTTTCGTTTGCTCTGCTCTTGAAAACCGTGTAGAATGAGTAGTTTATGAGTTGTGTGTGTTTTTGGAGTTGATATAAGACTTATATACTAACTAAAAATGTCTGAGCCCACAAGTTTGCTTAATTATGTTAGATATGGCTCAACCCGTTTTTAGTTAATGCTAGTCTGGTTCGAACCACGGTGGAAGAATATAGCATAACTTTCTCGTTTCCGTCACTTCCCACGCGACACTGGCTTCAAGCTCTATGAATCAAAAAGAATTTCTTCAAAATCTCTTACCAATTTTCTCGTGGTGACATAAACAATATGACATTAAGACAATTTCAATAAACGCTTCAACTTCCCAAAGTGACTTTGATCTTATCTTGCACCTTGACTTGGGGTTTGAATTGACTTTTTGGCTTCTCCCATTCATCTTGGAACCTTGTATTAACTATGTACCTAAAAACTATACACTTAACACACTATTAAAGCACATAAACTTTATAATAGCAATAAGTCTCAAAGATAGAGAGAAAAGTACAATACGTAAAATAGTAGGGAAAAACCTATCACTTAGGCCCAATAAACTCCTAAAAATATGTCTCGTGAGTTATTTAATACATCAAAATAAAAAAAAACAATGGCCCATTCTGGTGCCTCATATCCTAACACATGTAGAAGGTTATGGTGTGAACTAAATATACTCCCCTGGTGCATACTTGGCCATGAGACATGAAGATTATCATTGAACATCGCTTGAAGGTTTGAACTTAAACAATTGTTTAATGAAATATTTGCAACAAAAAATCAGGATTTTTTTATTTCTTATGCTAACCCCTTTATTCCCATGATGTTGTGACTCATTGGCAGTCCTTTAAATAATAATATACAATACTTGCTGGTCCCTAAATGAGGCCAATCTCTTTTCCAAATAACCATTTACTTACCCACCTTTTTCATAAACCATATAAGTATCCATGAAGTATGCCTCTCTTCGTAGGGCCCCTTTGATCTCTCCTTTAACACAACCCCACATATTTTTAGCCTTAACACAATCCCTGAATAAATGAACTGCATTCTCCTTATACGATCCACATAAATGACAACTACTTGAGACGTCCATACCTCGCTTGAATTCAGCCTCGTTCCCAATCTATCTTGGACCACACACCACAAAAGAGAACTCTACTTTTTTAGGACTACACAACTTCCAAATCTTTTCACGTTCGATTTCCTTGTCATCACCACTTGAAATAGGTGCAAATAGGTGCCGAGAAGTCTGACTTAACCGAGAAGTTTCCATGAGTCCTATTGAGCCATGATAAAATGTCACTGAAGTCATTATCAGTATATATCTTCATCGACGTAATTTCAAGAAGTTTAGAAGTAGGAAGCATGTGTTGGAAGCGATTCCAATCCCACGACTCATCTTCCCTCACATAATCTTTAACCTTATTAAGATGGATTTCAATGTCAGTCAATCCTATAACACAATCAACTAAAAGTGTATCTCTTATCCAAATATCTAATTAAAAAGTAATACTCTCACCATTATGTAGCCCCATATGCATTCCTATCTAACTACGACAATACCTTATACGATAATTCTACATATTTGTGAGTCGGTGATCTTTAGCATTTATTGGAGGAGACTTTTTCTAAAATACTTTGGCCACAATACTATGGTCTATGAAATCGATTTATTATGAAGAGAAAATTACTTTGTAAAGCCTCAAATTCAAAAAATTTATATTATACATCCCAACTAAAAAATAATTCTATATACATCCACTTTTCCAATTAGCTAGTTAGATTTTTTACTATACAACCCCCGTTCGTAATGGGTACGGATCCACCAAGTTTTGTACAATGTTTCTGTGCATTCCATTCTCTCTCGATGGGTACAGACCTGCAAATTGTTCTATAATTTTGCTTTACTTGGTTCTTGCATTTTATAAATTCATTAGTCTTAAAGCCCGTAAGGCATAGACCCATATGGTTTGTTTTTTAACAAGTCTTTTCTTAAAGGCCTAAAAAGCATTCAAAGTTTTAATGGGGCTGAACCCTTATTGCCCAAATCTTTACAACACTCCTACTGGGCCTGGCCCCAACAAAAACAAAAAATCTTTTTGGGCTGGCCCCTCCATGACCAAACAATAAAGTCCAACGGGATTTTTAGATTGGATAAATAAACACAACAACAAATTTGGGCAGACACCAATTCGAACTATATTCAACGAACCCACCTAATCACTAAACCAGATCAACAATTAAAGAACAACAATCGAGGTACAACCGAGAATGTTTCATATACAAGAATTGAAGATCAAAAATCGCGTTTTGAATTAAGTAAAACAATGACAAAAATAAAAACATTTCCAAAATTCCAAATCACCGATGGTGGGGATTGGACCCATCACGGGATGAGAGGCCTCAACGATTGGACCCATCAACAAAATCGGCTTCAAAGGTATGGACCCATGGTGGTATTGCCGATGGGGGAAAGCGGTTATTCTCTGTGGCGATGGTGGTGAGCGGTGGTACATCTGTGTTTTTCAAATAGGATAGGGACCAACGATGAAATTAATTCCAAATTGGATTCAGGTGGAGGTGAACAGTTGGGTCTGGGTTTCGAATGGTGGTGGCTGGTGGTGGATTGGATGTGGTCGTGGGTTGGTGGTGGGTTGATTCTGGTAGGGATGAGAGGTGGTGGCTGGTGGTGGATTGGATGTGGTCGTGGGTTGGTGGTGGGTTGATTCTGGTAGGGATGGGAGGTGGTGGCTGCTGATGGATGGGATGTGGTCGTGGGTTGGTGGTGGGTTGATTCTGGTGGTGATGGGAGGTGGTGGTAGGTTGCTTCCGAGAGGGAAGGAGAGGTGGGGTTTCGAATGGTGGTGGCTGCTGGTGGGAGGTGGTGGTGGGTCTGATTGTAGGGGGGCGGTGGTGGGTTGCTTGGTTGGGGTTGGGTAGGTCTGATTGTAGGGGCGGTGGTGGGTTGCTTGGGTGGGTCTGATTGTAGGTGGGCCGGTGGTGGGTTGCTTGGTTGGGGTTGGGGTTGGGTGGGTCTGATTGTAGGGGGCCGGTGGTGGGTTGCTTGGTTGGGGTTGGGTGGATCTGATTGTAGGGGGTGGCGGTGGTGCTTGCTGGTTGCTCAATATCACAGATAAGAGAAAGGGGAGCTGACGGGAGGGGGAGGTGGGTTGGGTTAATGAGAGAGAAAAAGGGGATGGAGGGATTATATAATGGTGTTTGCAAGGGTTTTTTGGGCTTTTTATCCATGAGTTGGATTCGGGTTGGATTCCCATAGGAAATATACACGCCTCCTCATGCATAGGGACTCGAACCTTGCACCTCTTGCTTACCCCCCTAGATGAGAGACATGCATCCTGGCCATTGAGCTAGTCCCAATGGTTGGGTTGGATGTTTTTTTTTTTTCGATGTATGGGTGTCCGGGCCAGCATACGCGCACCACGACTAATCCATAGGAAATATACACGCCTCCTCATGCATACTCCCACTTAATCAGAACTAGGTTACCCATGTTCAGGGAGGAGACTCGAATCATGCACCCCTTGCTTACCCCCTTTAAGGGCTCAAGAAATAACACGGCTGAGGGGATTCGAACCCTGTACCTCCTAGTTGAGAGACAGGGTCCTGGCCACTGAGCTAGTCCCAATGGTTTGGTTGGATGTTTTTTTTTTTTCGATGTATGGGTGTCCGGGCCAGCTTACGCGCATCACGACTAATCCCATAGGAAATATACACGCCTCCACATGCATACTCCCACTTAATCAGAACTAGGTTACCCATGTTCAGGGAGGAGACTCAAACCATGCACCCCTTGCTCTTACCCCCTTTAAGGGCTCAAGAAATAACACGACTGAGAGGATTCGAACCCTGTACCTCCTAGTTGAGAGACAAGGTCCTGGCCACTGAGCTAGTCCCAGTGGTTGGTTGGATGTTTTTTTTTTTTTCGATGTATGGGTGTCCGGGCCAGCTTACGCGTACCACGACTAATCCCATAGGAAATATACACACCTCCTCATCCATACTCCCACTTAATCAGAACTAGGTTACCCATGTTCAGGGAGGAGACTCGAACCATGCACCTCTTGCTTACCCCCTTTAAGGGCTCAAGAAATAACACGACTGAGGGGATTCGAACCCTATACCTCCTAGATGAGAGACAGGGTCCTGGCCACTAAGCTAGTCCCAGTGGCCCTATGAACCACTTTGCAATCAAACTTTTTAAGAAAAACACAATTTCATGATATTCTTTGTTAAACTTATATATTTCATAACCAGGTTCCTCCTTAATGTACAATGTCTTCTTATGATAGGCCCAAGGGGTAAAAATCCATAAGAAATTAATAAATCCTTTGGATTCGCTTTATTTATGGGCTTTTACCTCATTGACCAGCCCAAACACAACTCTTCACCCTCACTAGCCCAAATACAACTAATCGATTCCTGAGCATCGCCCCTCTCCATTTTCATAAACACTTGAAACAGAGAAGGCAAACAAAAATGGCTACTGAGAGTAAAGATAGTGAATTGATTGTGGAAGCAAATAGATTGTTCATAGGAACAGGCTGCAACAGAATAGTGAACAACGTTTCATGGGGTGCTTCTGATTTAATCTCTTTTGGTGCTCAAAACGCCGTTGCCATTTTTTGCCCCAAGGTCCCTCTTTTTCTTCCTTCTACATATATCTTTATTTCCTCAATACCCAAAAATTAAATTCATAATTTCTATTTAATTTGCAGACAGCACAAATATTAACTACACTTCCAGGTCACAAGGCTTCTGTAAATTGCACGCAGTGGCTACCAAGTGCAAAATTTGCATTCAAAGGTACACAATCTTCTATAATTGTAGTTTTCACCCAGAATACATTAGTTAAGGTTTCCATTGAATTGATATAATTATGGTCTTATGATTTAACAGCTACAAATTTAGAAAGGCATTACTTGCTATCTGGAGATGCTGAAGGGGTTATTATCTTATGGGAGTATAATCTTGTTCAGAAGAAAGTAATGTCTTACACATTTTCTTTCTTGTTCCTATATATATATATACACGCTAATTGAATAATTATTTACAGTGGAAACATGTTTTACAAGTACCAAAAGCACACAAAAAAGGTGTCACGTGTATTACTTCACTTATATTATCAAACCAAGAAGCAATTCTTGCATCTACATCTTCTGATGGAATAGTAAACGTGTGGGAAGTAATTTTTCCTTCTAGTAATGAAGGTTCGTTATAATACCATGTTTAAATTCCCTGAATCAATTTACTTATTAATTATTTAACTCTTTATTATAGATGAGTGTAAATTATCTTGTTTGGAATCTCTTTTTATTGGTTCAAAACCAATGGTTGCTCTTTCACTCATGGTTTTACCCGGAGATTCAGGGCATTTAGTCCTAGCTATGGGAGGATTAGATAATAAAATTCATCTCTATTCTGGTGATAAAACAGGAAACGTATGTAACTATGTATATTTATTCATTTCGTAAAACCATTTTCCTTTACTAAATTGTTTTTTTTAATATAGTTTAAACACGCGTGTGACTTAAAAGGACATACAGATTGGATCAGAAGTCTAGATTTTTCTTTACCAATACATACAAATGAAGACTCATCAAGTATTCAACTTGTGAGTTCATCTCAAGATAAAGGAATACGTATATGGAAAATCGTGTTATCTAATTCTTTAGCTAACGAAAATAAAGATATAATAATAAGTTTAGCTTCTTACATCAAAGGTCCTATATTTACAATCGGTGTTTTATCGTATCAAGTATCGATGGAATCTTTACTTATCGGACACGAAGATTGGGTTTATTCTGTAGAATGGGAACCTTCAGTGGGTCCCACAAACGAATCGTTTCAACCACAAAGTATACTTTCAGCATCTATGGATAAAACTATGATGATCTGGCAACCTGAAAAGAGTAGTGGTATATGGATGAATATAGTTACTGTTGGTGAATTAAGTCATTGTGCTTTAGGTTTTTACGGTGGACATTGGAGCCCTAATGGTGATTCTATATTAGCTCATGGTTATGGTGGGTCCTTTCATTTATGGAGAAATATTAATTTCGAAAATTGGATACCACAAAAAGTCCCTTCTGGTCATTTTTCTTCAGTTTCAGACATTGCTTGGGCTAGATCTGGTGAATATATACTTTCTGTTAGTCACGATCAGGTATATTTTCATATTCAGATTCATATTAATAATTAATCAATTATTTGTCATTATAATTTTATTTTTTTTAACAGACAAGTAGAATATTTGGTCCGTGGAAAAATAAAACTTCGTTAAAAAATGAAGAAGCTTGGCATGAAATAGCGAGACCTCAAGTTCATGGTCATGATATAAATTGTGTAACGATTATTAAAGGAAAAGGGAATCATAGATTTGTATGTGGAGCTGATGAAAAAGTTGCGAGAGTTTTTGAAGCTACTTTATCTTTTTTAAAGACATTAAATCATGCTTCTTCAAAATCATCGATTTTTTTAGATGATCTTCAAGTTGATGTTCAGATTTTGGGTGCTAATATGTCTGCTTTAGGGTTATCTCAGAAACCTATTTATGTACAAGGTAAAGGTTAAATGTTAATTTAAGTTTTTACGTAATTAATAGACAATTGAATGTGTATTTGTATTTTGTAGCTTCTAATGAGGTGAAAAGAGAGAATATTGAAGGTATTGATACATTAGAAACTATACCAGAAGCTGTACCAGTTGTATTAACTGAACCACCTATTGAAGAACAATTAGCTTGGAATACACTTTGGCCTGAATCTCATAAGCTTTATGGTCATGGTAATGAGCTTTTTTCGTTATGTTGTAACCATGAAGGAAATCTTGTAGCTTCATCTTGTAAGGTATGTTATATAATGAAATAATGAACGTTTTATATATCTGCATTGAATGTGTTTGATGAAATGTTTGAATGAAATACTTTCAGGCTCAATCAGCATCTGTGGCTGAAATATGGTTATGGGAAGTGGGAACTTGGAAATCTTTAGCTCGGTTAAATTCTCATAGTTTGACTGTTACACAAATGGAGTTTTCTCATGATGATAATTTTCTTTTAACTGTTTCGAGAGATCGTAACTTTTCTGTATTTAAAATTAATCAAATGGGAAATGATGGGATAAGTCATGAATTAGTGACTAGGCAAGAAGGACATAAGAGGATAATATGGGCGTGTTGTTGGAATCCATTTGGGCATGAATTTGCGACAGGTTCTAGGGATAAAAGTGTAAAGATATGGGGTGTTATGGAAAATGGATCTTCGGTTAAACAGATTTTGAATTTGCCTGTTTTTAAAAGTAGTGTAACTGCTTTATCTTGGGTAGGGATTGATCGTGTGCAAAATCATGGGGTTTTAAGTGTGGGAATGGAGAATGGGTTAATTGAATTATGGAGTATAAAATTACCAAATAGTGCTTGTGTGGCTCGTTTTGATCCGTTTATGTGTCATGTTTCGGCTGTTAATCGATTAGCATGGAGAAAATCGGAGAAAGGTGATGATTCTAATACTATGGAGCTTGCATCTTGTGGAGCGGATAATTGTGTTAGGGTTTTTGAGATTAATTTTGTTTAATATTTTAATGTATTATTGCTTTTTAATTAAATGAAATTACTATGAATTATTTTGGATAGTGATGCTTTACCAGCAGAATCTGTTGTTTGATTTAGTAAGTGAAGTGAAGTTTTGTTGATTTAATACCAACCGTTTGATTAACCATCAATGTGATGCTGATTATGACTGGATATTTTTGTTGTGTAGTTGAACTAGGGTCTTTATCAAGAACTGGTCGTTGATTATAATGTGCCTTTGATAGCTTGTTGTGTTCCTTTTCTTTATGATATGTACTGTTTGCTTTAAGGTGGTAGGCCCGTCTCATATATGAGTTTACTGGGTGGGTTGTGCGAGTTTACTTGGTATTAGGGCTGTACACGGGTCGGTTACCCAACCCTAGGGGTTTTACCTTAAACCCAACCCTAAGGGTTTTACCTTAAACCCAACCCTAAGGGTTTGGATTTAACAACTTAAAACCCTAAACCCAATTCTAAGAGACTAAAACTGTTTGCTTGGGTTAGTGTGATTTGGATCGGTTTTGGGTCGGATTTGGTTTTGGTAAATTACAAAAATAACTGTATTACTTGACAAAATAATCTCAAAATAGAACTACAAGTCTGAATTTACCAAATAAATGCACAAATAACTTATCTTTAAAAAAAACGATTTTATAATTACAAGTCTAAAGCACAAGTTTAAAATATATAAAACTACATATAAGGCAACATTAAATGTGTAAAATAACTTTTTAAATGTGTATGAGAGGTTATATTTGCCTAATTGCTTCTAAAATGTATTTGATAGATCTCAAATTTCTGCAATTACACACTAAAAAAAGAGAAAAAATGGTTTAATAAATTGACTCAGATTTTGTTTTCATTGTTGGTATAAAAATGAATAGGCCTTAGATTTAACATTTTCATTGACTCTACATAGTTAGAGACAAAGGACAACTTGGGACAAGCGACTCCCTAAGGACAACAGATAGTTTTTGAAATATACAAGTATTTTGAGAACTAAGAATTCAATCATAATATATTGCCAACTCAACAAATATTTCCTCATATAGTAACAAGTATTATTAACTTAAGTAATCATGATGAGAACAGGAGATGCAAATATATAGTACATGAGCCTAGGTAGTATGAATTTTACTTGTAAGTAATAAGAGGTGATATAATATCTTGGTTATTGACTACAAATTTGTTATCCAAACCATAATAACATGTCCAAGTAAACAAATAAAAAAGAAAGAAAGTAATCGAAAAGCAAAACCAAAATAAAGTGTTAAGTATTAACTTAAACATCAATGATTGTTTAAATGTCAAACACTAAACACTCTAGTTGAATGTGAGTTGATTTCACTTAAGTTATAAAGTGTTTCACTTCTGAACAATCAAACCTTGTTTCATCAAGTGTTAAACAATATATACTTGAATGAAATCTCCACTGATTTCATGAAAGTGTTAAAAAAGATTAGTGTTTAACAAAAACAATTTACCTGAAAAGGGGGGTTTGAATCTTTTAATAATTAAAAACCTTAGTCGTGCCATTTATAGACATTCTCGAACCAATTCAACCGCGAAACCAAGCCTTTAACAGCCTTTAACCTTTTCTTTAGTGTTATGCAACCTTTTATTCGACATTTAAACTACTTAGTCTTTTTTATTTTTAGTAATATATAACCAAAACTAATCTATTACACATTATACGCCAAAAAGCACCATGATTTCATTTAAAAAACTCAATAATACACTTAAATCATTTCAACAATTACTTGTAAATCTCAGAAAAAAATTTACAAATTCAAAATACAAGTTCAAATAAACCACATTTACACATGCATAATTAAAAATAGAATTCGGATAAAAAAAGATTAGGGTTTACACAAAATTTACCTGAAAATGGGGTTTTGATAATTAAAAACCTTAGTCGTTCCTTTTATGGGCACTTTCAAACCCATTCAACCCCTTAACCAAACTTTAAACACCCTTAACCATGGTAAGAATGCTTAACCAAACCACAAATGTCGGAGCTCAAGAGAGTAATAAACGCAGACCACAAAAATAGGTGAAGGGTGTTTAATACGATGTACTCTCCCTCCCATTTTAACGGTGTTAACACAAAAAGATTGGACGGGGGGAAGGTGATTCGACTTGTTAAGGCTATGGTTGTATGAGTAACGAAAGAGATATAGAGATGAAAAGATAAGATAGTGGTCACTCCTAGTGTGTGATAAAATTCAACATAAGAGAAGAGAAGCAACTAATCGCAAGTGTACGGGTCATTCCCATTAACATATAAGTAAAATACGGGAAATTCGTCTCCACAAGGATTACTAGGTCATGACGAAGTGCTTAATACGAATAGTAGAAGTAATTGAAATTATAATAAAAATAGATATTTTTTTTGCTTTTGGTATATAATCTACTAGCACAAGAATGGAAATTAAACTAATGACTAAAACTAACTTAAACTAGAAATAAGTAAAGAAGATTACGCAGATGAGAGGTATACTTGAGTCTCGCTAATGAAACACAAAAGTTCATTAATTCACAGTTTATTGCTTAAGGGTCAAATTGGTATTTTGCATTAGCCGGGATTCTAATATCTTCCTCAATCCCGTCAGGGTAGAAAGGATGCTAATCTACGGTACTAATGACCTCATCAGAGTGACATTACAATACTTTCAACTGATTGCTAGCATAAACCCTAATACCTATGTGGTTAGTTAAGACCACCAGGTTCAATAACGCACACCACACGTCTATGTCCTAGTTCTGTATTTAGACCCCTCTTCCGGATGATCGCACCACTACGAATAGCCAAAATACTAAATCCTATATCTAATTGATCAGAGAAGACATAGTAATTAATGCAAGAACACAGTCAATGGAAAATAGTATGACTTAATTTAAATTAAAGTAATCCCAAATTTAACAAACTTTGAATTAAAAACCAGGGTTCATTCCTTACATAGTGATTCTCAAGTATAAAAAAATTAGCTCATAATGAAAAGATTAAAACTAATTGAATTAAATGAAATCATCATTCCTAAAACACAAAAGAAACTAAAAAATTAACCTATGGAGTGGAATGATTTGAGCTTGGGTTGAGGAAGAATGGTGTTAGCCTTCTTCTCCAGGTTCTGCTCCTTGGCTTCCAAGCGTATAACTTTTTCGCTCTTTCAAAATAATGATATGAATTGATGTGTACTGATTAATTAGGTGAAATAAGCCGTATATAGTGGTCTAAAATGGATTAGGCCCATATGGGCATAATTAGGTGATTAAAAGGCCCAAATCCGTTTGAATTCATTTGTAACTACACTGCACCACTTCAGTAAATAGGCCGTAACTTTTGCATTGTAAGTCCAAATCCACTGATTCCACTTCTCAATTTTCACTAACTCTAGGCCCATATTTTTCATTTGAACCACAAAGTCTGAATCCTAACCGATTGGGCTCGAGAAGGGAAACAAGTGACGACTTGACTCAGTCTAAAACTCCTCCACCTTTACCAAAGTGATTTCTTTTGCTCCTTGAGCGCTCTTTCTTGGTATTGGACTTGAATATTCACTTATTATCTTCATCTTGATGTCTAGCATCCATATACCTAAGAACTTCACACCAAACAAACAAATCAAAGCACAAAAGCTCTAAAAGTAACAATAAGTGTAAAACAAAGAAAGAAAATGCATTATCACAAAATACAACTATTAATATAGTAACTAATTCCAATTTACACCTAAAATGATGTCTCACTAAGGGATTTTTTTATCACAAAATGGGAGAAATCAAATAGTAGGTGTGATTTGAGACGTGCTAAATATATTAGTGATTAGGTTACCCAAAGTCCCCAAACAACAAACAAAGTGATGGGCCGAAGCTTTGCATAATAAAGAAACAAAGTTATTGGACAAGTTTATGAATGGACTAAAGAATAAAAATAACGCATATATGTCCACTTCTCGGTCCGGGTTGGGTACCCACGGTTTCGGCTGGACCAAACCATGGTCCGGCCCAAACCTAAAAGAAAATTAATTTTGAACCTTATTGGGCTATCGGGTGTGTGTGTTCGGTTTTATATAGGTCGGTTAGGGTTGGTTTTTGCGTGTCGACCGGTTCCAGTGAATATTCCTACTTGGTATAATGTAGAACTATGGAAACCCCCTTCTTTTTAGTCTTTAATTGCAAAGAGAAAAATTGGTGACAAATAATATTTTTAAATAAATGTTTTTATGGGAATCAAGGTGTGATTGTTTGATAGTAATTTTTTTACTAGAATATCTAATCCTATAAAGAAAATAAATTAAAAAAGATGCAAGGGAGGGAGGAAAGAGGAAAAGATGTGGAAAGTAGAATAGAGTATTATAATCCTGGATAACTAATTCGAGTGGGGAAAATTGTATTAATAACTTTAGGGTAATTTTCAAAATGTTAGAATTTAGGTTAGTGCCGGTTTACTTCGAAGTTGGTCGGGTTAACCTTGGCTAAACTAGTTAAAATTGGTAAAAGATAATTTTTTTTAATATTAAAAAAGAGATTTAAACTTAATAATGTTTTTTTAGTTTTGATCCATAACATTTTCAAATTGAAGTATTGTAAGAACATAACGTTAATCTATACTAAATAGATAGATACCTTAAAAAACTATTACAACTCGAGTATACGACAAAAATCGACACGTCATAATCCTTAAGTTGAATATAATACAATTTGAATAAAAGATGAATCTAACTATTAAAAAATCTTCAATCTTTAAGTTATCACTTAAAAAATCATCAGTAATCAATCCCGAGTCTCGTAAAGTTTGTTTGACAAAATACAACGTGTTTCAATCTATATTTAGATATCTACAATATGGTTAAACATTTGAATATAACACAATAGTGTAAATGTGTAATCCATAGTTTTGAAGCGATTAGTCATCATCGACCTCAGTTATTAACATCATACATCTCGATCATATTGTACTCGATGCATGGAGACAACAACTAAGAACTACTTTACCATGTTATACTTGAACAACTCAAAACACACAAATTACAACTCAAATTATACTAATTACCATACTTCAAACTTCAAGAGTAGATAGTTTGTGTATTTATAATCATCATCGGGCCCAATTTCTAACATCATAGGACTTATATTAGATGGTTAATCATCCCAGGACTCCCGGTAGCCAACTCAAAAATCATTAGTTGTTCGATACATGGTGGAAACTACTAAGGGATGCCTTTGCCATGTAAAATCAAACTAATTATATGGAGTGTTTATCAATATTAAGCCGCATTGATTATCATCTATGATTTGGGTTGAGTTCATGTCTAAATTACTTAACAAAGCAATATGAACAATGATAGTTAGTAATAATATAAGAATAATCTGAGTTGTTTAAAGTATAATATGAATAAATCCAAGTATTAAAAATGATCATATACTAAACTCTCCTTCAAGTTATTCAATGTGATCCATTAAAACTTGAAGAGAGATAGACATTTAGTATATAACCACTTTTGCTTGTAAACTAGCACCTCAACTAAGTATATTGGGATTCAAACAACCATATAATGGATCAAGTACTCTGCCCCTATACTAAATATTGATTCCGATGCAACTGTAAAAAATGGGATGGTCAATAAATCTCTAGAGAGTAAGGACAACACCACAAACCTCTCATCATTACCCTCCACCATCTAAAACATTAAACCCCTTAATGCCACCCTCAATATCCTCTACAAAGGAACTTATCCAACTTAGGATTTACCCGTAGTGGTTGTTGTCCATCAAAGAATGATTTGAATTGGGTAGCCATGAACTTATGGGGATCAAACACAACAGTATGATCATCAAATATTGATGAGAGGACCCTTCCACTATTTATGTCCAGATAACAATAACGTGGGCTAATAAATCGTATTTTGTAAATATGTTGCAATACGCCTGATATTTTGTTTTGCAACCTGATGGACGGAGAAAAGCCAAACATATGCATTAATGATATGCTAGATAAGATATCTTCCATCTCGGGTCAAACACAAATGCAATATAAAGAACCAAGTCCATACTCCAGGTAAACCCCTAATACTTTTTGA
The DNA here is from genome assembly GCA_029959085.1 of Nemophila menziesii. Taxonomy (NCBI): domain Eukaryota; kingdom Viridiplantae; phylum Streptophyta; class Magnoliopsida; order Boraginales; family Hydrophyllaceae; genus Nemophila; species Nemophila menziesii. The sequence goes on from JARWIR010000005.1 coordinate 32,240,491, forward strand.
ATTTAAGTTTCATCTACTTCACCATTTTATCTATCACTGAATCATTTCCCTGGATTAGTGCATGAATGCCAGTATCAATATCAATATCTCATCAAAATACTTGTTAGGTGTGACAAATAAAGAACCGGGGAAACAAAGAGTGGCATCATATAAAAGCTTAAGAAACTGAACTATGACGAACATTACTCCAATCAGAGGCAGTCAGCATGCACATGCCTTCTTCTATAATATAGTTTCAAAACCTCTTATTCTCCTCGGACGTCGCTTTAAATGCGTGCTCATATATGTCGATCCCTTCTAGCATCAAATGGGTTGAACTACTCATAGTTTCAACAATCAAGACTCATAATACTCTTCGTAACAACGTTAGATCTATCCATGTATCATTTAAAAATTAAATAACGACTAGGATATAATTGAACATAACGTACAATATCACAAATTCTAGTAGTAACCACATTTACATGAACCAAAACATCTTTCACAATCATATTAAGAATATGTGTACAACACTTAATATGTAAGAATTCGTATGTCACATATGATAGTTTAAGGATTAATATTGGCTTCTTGCCAATATATTTTATCGCTAATCTATTAAACTAGCATTATTTATAGTTAGGGTAAAAATACAACCGATTTCCCAATCTTTTATAATATATTATATCTTTTTCTTGACTGTTGCACCTTTATGGTCTTCATCCATGGAAAAAATTATCATTGTATTTTGTAGAACCGATGCATCATCAACAAAACTATAATCTACAAACATATAGGTTATGCTCTATACCGATGTCCAAGTGTCAATAATTAAGTTAATTCCTTTACCTTTAATATTTTTGTCAAAAGTTTTTTATTCTCATCTTGGATTTTCTAACATCCCTAGCAAACGTAAATCTTGAAGGGGTTATAAAAAATGGTGCATAGTAAATCAAAACATCTTGAAAACTACAACATCAACTACTCTAAAGGATACCTCATCAACAATCACCATTTCAGTCATGTCATTCCTATCTTTCTCAATAGAAAATAGTTAGTCCTAAAGGGAGGGGGTGGTGTGAATAGGAATCTAATCTAATCCATGGCTAATTAAAATTAATTAGTCTTAATCTGAAACAAATACTTACACAATATAGTCAATGACTTAGCTAGTTATGAGACTATCTTAAAAGGACAAAAGAGACTAAGTGGACAACTATAAAAATAGAGGAAACAACCCATGCTAATGATCCTAAAAAAAGGATCCACTTAGACAAAATATCAAATACTTAAAGAATCATGCAATGACGATTAGGTTTTACTAATTATCCCAAGCTAGATAAATTTTATATGTAAAGAGATAAGGGATAGAGATTACACAATCATATTATAGTGGCTCGGTTTCCCTACGCCCACTACCTAGAATATTCCCCTTAGGATTTTCAAGATCTTCCACTAAGCTTCTCGTTTCCTTAAAGGTGAAAAATAAAATATTTAAGAAGAGGTTTCTAGGCTTAATTACATCCGATAATTGTGACTTTTTAGGATTATTCACAACCAATAACTGTGACTTTTCCCATCTTAATAACAACCTATAATCCGAGACTTTTATCGACTAAGTCACAACCAGAGAAAGATTTTTATTAGGATCGATATCAACCTTTACAACCGCCTCTTATCTAATATATATAAAGAGTAATAACCCATACTATTTGAAATAATATTAGAATAAGTGGATACACTCCTTAATTAGCAAATAATACAATTATAATTGTCTCCTTAATGAGTGGATATGAAAGTGATAGCGTGAATACTTGACTCCTTTGAATGGATGATTTAGTAATGCCTTGATGATGATATTCTATGGTTGGACTACAATGATCCTTGAATGAGACTTCTCTTGAGTAGATAATAAAATGATAGTTGAGTAAACTTCTTCTTGAGTTGATTATTACAATTAATGATCAAGCTTGTAAAGAGAAAATTGAATTTTGAAGTTAAAAACCTTAAGACCTCTTAAATCATAAAATAAAGATTAGGGTAATTGTTGTTGTAGAAGAGGTGTCTAATTGCTCCTTTGGATCACATATTTATAGCACATTTAGACCCCAACGGATATGTCTAAGTGGCAAGTATTTTATGCTAAAACTACTCTAGATCAGTATACCGGACTTTTGATCAGTATACCAGCATTCATTTTCAATGGGCAGAATACGACATGGCCTTTCGACTGTTGACTAGTGACTATCTTCACTATATCAGACCTAAGATGTAGTATACTGATCCTTTTCCTTAGGAGCCCATTTTTCTAAAAAGCGGGCTATATTATGAAACAGACATTTCTAGAATCTGGATGACGACTTAATAATTCAAAATGCCTAAAAACATATTGTATTGCGGTGACATATTTCTGGCTAAACCGGGATCCTATTTTTGCTACTTTGAGTACAGCTTACCTAATGAGAAAATATCTACACCAAAGTTGTTATAAATGATGTTCAAGCATAAGCGAAGAAAAATTAAAGATCTAAAACACAATGTATGCAAAGATATTACAAGATCTATTTGTACACACATAACTTCAAATATATTCAAATAAGTTTATGTTGTGATGCACAAAAGAGAATGATTAAAACATAGAAAACGTTTAAAAAGTGTTTTTGAGCAATTTTGTAGTTAAGCACAAAATCTTGTTAACAACACATACTAATATATGACCTCTAGACGTGTAAGATAATTTTAAAGTTTTGAGGATCAAGATAGTAAAAAGATATTTTCAAAGGAGTTGGCTAAAGAGTGATGCATGATATGATGAGTACGGAGAGATTGCATGAACACTTAGTTAGCACTTAACAACCTAAGGTTTAAATATAATAAAAGGTTTAAATCTAAATTCCGCTTAATTCAAAAGGTGTTATTAATAATATGGTGGCAACTTAGGTGAAGTTGACTATGTGTTGACTAACTATTTAGGTAATATAATACTAAAAATGAGTAGAAGTTGTTCCAAACTTAAAATAAGGAGGAAAGTGTAAAATTTGGAAATAAAAGACATATATATCCTTCTTGAGTTCATAAAATACACATAGTTAGTATTTGTCTATTTTAAAATCAATTCTTTTCTTGTAATACCAATTTTTTATAGGGATGTGCCATCTTGGATTGGCTCATAAGATGGAATTGTTATTGTTAAAAAATGTACCAAATTCTCAAAGAAACCCAAAAAATAATTTATTGGCCCTTAATTATAATCGCTAGGGTCGTCTCTCTCAGGATTCCTCTAAGAATCTGTCTAAAATACTCAAGTCCTTAAGAACCCCCCAAAATTCAGAATTCTTTGGGAAAAACTTGTAAGAATGCTTTGTCTACTGAAGAAAATAAATTTAAAAGACAACGCATCCTAAGTTCTACTTGTAAACTCTGCATGAATGAAAAAGAGCATGATCCTATGCCATGGCAACTTGGCTTGCTTGTCCTATCCAGTTCTTATCCCGTAATATCGTTACCAACAGAGTCAATGCCTGCATCTGGCACCTTACAATCATTCAGGTAAAACATAAAAGAAACAAACCTAGGTGAATTGGCGGCTCATTAGCCTGACAACTCTGGAAACAAGAAACGAGTTTATCTTTAATGGGACCTTTTTGTATCCTATGGTATCAGTAGCAAAGGCTATCAAATCTAACAATGGATATCTTATCGCTCCCTTTGTAGAAGAAATTTGTTTTGTCCCTGTTAGTCACTCGAATAATTGTAATATGATAACGATTGATACACATGTTCCTCCAGCCCATAAGTGCGATGATCTCCACACTAGTATACTAATTCAGACTACTTGGCTACATATGTGGCGAACACCCCCCCCCCCCACCTGACTATTATAAGATTAAATATGATGTTTCTTGGTTAAATGTTTCTAATGAAGGTTCTATTGCATGTGTTATCAAGAATGAAGAGGGATGATTGACGGAGTAGTAGTTGAGTTAGTAGTTTCATATTAGATGGCGTGCATGACTACAACATATTTTCCATCTGCTAGAGTTATTATAGAAAATGTTTATTCAGAGATTATAACCCACCTACCTTGAGATAACTTCTCATTCTCTGTCTTTTTATCTAATATTATTAAATATATTACTCATTATTCCCTTATTTGTAAGTTGTGGTTTTCATATTTTAGAAGAAATTATAACCGTGTTGTTGGTTAGGTAGCGAAACAAAAAGAATTCATGGTATTCTATTTATCTTTTGACATAATTTTCCACCTCCCAGAGTAGCTCATCATTTGTATGATGATTTACCATCCTTAGGGATTGGTTTAATTTTCATTTTAATATATTAATCAATTATGAATATTTAACAATAAACTAAACCTTGCAATTTTTTTATAAAAACTAAACCATATGGTAAAGGAGAGAATTACAAGTGCAAGTTTAATCCAAAGAACTCTGCAAATGAAATACATGATTGCTAAGGAGGTGTCATAGAGTTATGAAATTCTCCCTCTATACCTCTCCCTCTCCAACCCATCTTCTCCACCTCCTTCGATTATTATTCTGCAAATTTCACCATTTTTTTCACTTCCTTCTCCTAATATCATCACATACTCAGTTCTAAGATAATTTCCATACTAAAGCTTCCTATATCAAAATTTCAAACCTTCTCTCTTCCAAAGTATTTAATCTTCGTCCTTTATCCTCTGTTTTCCTCTTTCATTCTTCACCATGAACTTCAACTCTACAAATGACCCTCTTGTTATAGAGAGAGACCTTATTATCATACCATAAACAAACACAATATAAAAAGTAATTAGCGTACCAAAACTAGTAGCAAAGCTTCTTTATCAAGAGCAAGTAAATTTCATCTTTATTAAAAACCATATCAACAAACACTGGGCATTAAGTGAGCCGGTAGAAACGGAAAGGTTGGGAAATAACTTGGTCATCATCAAGTTAAAAAACAAAGAAGATAATTACATAGTTTTGGCTCAACGACCTTGGACAATCATGGGTAAGCATTTTGCCATTAACCTGCACAAAAATTCAGGTAAAAATGAAATTACTTACACTACTTTGTGTATTCAAATGTCAGGAATCCAAATTAATCTACTCACTAAGAAGTGTATTGAAAAATTAGCAAGTTATTTTGGTAAAGTGCATAGTGTTGAATCACCTGAAACACATCGAGATAGATGAGAACACCATAACTCGAATACATGTTGATTGGATCTTGACTAGACCAATTATAGCCGGTATAAAGTTCTGGGATGATGTAAAAACCCAGGTATAGATCAAATTACGAGATACAAATATGGGTCAGGTGTGTTATGGCTAAGGGTTCTTCGATCACGAGGAGTCCAGACGTAAGAATGAAAAACTGAATCCCAAACTACATAGTTGGGTTAAGCTCTCTACAAAGGTCCTTTACAATCATATCTATATATAAAGCCAAAAATGAATTCAAATCTAGAAGATTCATCAATGGCGGCAAGAAAATCTTTAAGCCGAGTTGGAACTATAAAATCACCAAACTCAACTCGGTTTAAACAAATCGTCTTCTAACATCGATGGTACTGAATCAGGTACTAAAGGTAATAGTACCACCATGAGAGAGGAAAAAAAATGATTTATTTATTTATGGGTATGAGAGATAATTGTGAGAGTGATGAAAAAAGGTAACTAAAACATGTGTTATGGTAGTGGGTGCACCACCTCTCTTAGAAGAGAATAAGTAAAAGAAGAAAGAAAAGTATAAAGAAAAAGAAAAATGTTTTACTGACTTAGTTGCTAGACGGTTTTAAAAAATTAGTACCCCACCGCCACGTATTGAAGATATTATTTTCAGTATGATTCCTAGCCCAAACTAGATCAAACACACCCACCCATTCACCTAACCCTAATTTCATTCCCCCTTCTCCTCAAACAAATCTCTCTTTGTTAGCCTCGTCGGAAAAATATTCAAATCCTAAACCATCCCTCTCCACCCAAGCCTCATCCCTTCCATCTATCCAAACTAAATAACACCCTACTCGTCTTTACACCCTGGTTAAACCCACTACAACATCAAGTCTACCTAAACATATTTCTGTAAATTTAGACACACCTAATAGCCTCTTCCAAATACCCAAAACCAAATCGATTGCTTCTAAACCAAATGAAGATGGTGATATGGATAGTGGGAGACAATAGATTAGGAAGAATAACAAAACAAAATCAATAATCAGATTACCTCAAGTGTAGCTTAATAGAAGTGGGAAAAAATATGGCAATTAAGAAGTTCATTTAAAAAGAGGTTCAAATCTGAAGGAAGTGTGATGAATGAAGTCTCTTAGTGATGGATTATGTGATGAAGGAAAGAGGCCGATGAGCTTAAGGTTTGCAGGATTTTCCAGATTCAATCCCTCAACGGGATATGATACAAGTATCCTTGAATTGTCAGGGATTGGAAACTGTTCGCCCCTCGGGTGTGATATATAATCAATACCTAGATTGGGGGTAACTTCACGCAAGTGCACATGTCGTTGTCAGGTAATAAAATAAGTCCAAGGATAGATCATCTCCTCAGGGACGTCGTTATCTCAAGGTGTTTCGTAATGTAATATTGAATAGTTTGTAAATAAGAATAAAAAAGACAAAGTAAATGAAGAAATGTTTTTGGGTTTTAATAATGTAAAAGATAAATGACAATTAATTAAATTAACTACAAGAGATAAATATCCTTTTTGAATAAAATCAAAGTATGTGATGAGTTCGGATAAGCGAGAGGTTTTTATAGTATGGTTGAAGGCTCAAAGTTTCCCGATGGTTTCACGCCGAGTTTGAGAAATAATATTGTGATTTAGTCTGGGAAGATTATCAAAATGAATTCCTATTTTTGTCACGTAATGATGCAATTCTTGTTTGATGCTAGTGTGTTGGGATTTCTTGAGCATAAAACAGATAGTGATGCCATCATGGGTTTGCGTTTAGTTTTTAAACAAAAATTGAATATCCTTGAATTAGAAAGAGGGGTAACAGATGTTATTATTCAGATGTGTCAACTGGAAATAATATTTCCACCAGCTTTTTGAACATCATGATTCATCTAGTCGTACACTTGTATGACGAAGTAATACTTGGTGTAAAAGTCCATATGCGTTGGAGGTACCTGTTCGAGCGTTATTTGAAAAAGTTAAAGGAGTACATACAAAATATGGCAAGGTTTAATAGTTGATGGTATGTTATAGATGAAACTTCTACTTTCATATCATTTATCTCAAAGAGGAAAAAACCAATTTTAAGTATCCTGGAAAATATCAGGTCCATTACCAAAACCAAGAGACATACTGATTTATCAAAAGTAAATCTTACTCGGTGGGAAGAAAGATTTTCTTTTATCCTCCCCAAGTTGACCATGACAAGCTTGTTTGGCGCATCTACGATCTTGTGAAGGAATTAAAGTTTATATAGCATACTTTGTTATCCATATTCATTGTTACTTTATTATTCTTATTAATTTTGTAACCAAAATTTTTGTTTTCAGGAACCTAAGTCAATGTTGGCTGCCGACGGTATTGCAGATGTGAAAAAAGTCATCGAAGTAGATTTTACAATTAGTTCTTGTAGAAAGTAAAATATATTTCAAAATCAAAGATACAATCAAGATAGTGAAACTCACTATTTTTTCCATTATAGTTGTTTTACATAAAGGAATCACGTGATCCTGTTGTAACCGTAGAATTCAGTTATGTGGCTAACATTCCCACCCGTATCGAGTGGAAAAATGATTCATGTGAGATAAATGGGATGAAGTGGGTCTCACGTAAGAAAGGTAAAAAATGTGTCTGATGTATCTATTTATGTGAGAGATTAATCTGGTCACGAGACATCATTTTAGGGTTATATTGTGCTTAGGTGAGGGATTTTCCCTATATATTGATAGTTGCTCGATTCTCGTCTATTTTGGAGAACTGTCACTTTTAGAGTTATTTGGCATAATTTGTGTGTTAAGTGTGCATATCTTTGGTACTTGGATGCTATTAGACACCAAAAAATGGTCAAGAAGTCGAGAAAATAAGGTCAAACCCAAGTCAAGAAGGAAAAGAACCAAGACCACTTTAAGAAAATGAAAGCAGTTTTCGGCCATATTTAGAAAGCAATTTATTTGAGCAACCACGTGCAATTGATGAAAATTCTGGAGGAGGCTTAGTTTTCCAGCTAGTACTAGGAGTTAGGAGCACGTAGGAACTGGAGGTTCGTGATTTGGAGCTGAATTGAAGAAGTTTTAAAGTTACAACTATCGTGGCTCGAACTAGTCCACTCTACATGAAAAATTCTAGGTTGGATAATGTCACTTAAAGGAGGCCCATAACCCATAAAACGTATTTGGACCTTTGAATATCATATTTTAACATTATAGAAGGGTGCTTATTCAATTTTTAGAAAAATTAGAAGACCAGAGGGCAACAAAAGCTGGAGCCCTTCTGCACCACTTCTGCACATTTCACCTCTATCATTAGGGAAAACTGTATTAAGATCTTTTCTTAAACATGATTCTAAACTTTTTACTAATTAGTTTATTTCTTTAGCTATGCACTAAATTTCTTAGCTTGATTTGCATTAATGTATAAACCTAGATTATTGTTTTGATAATCTATGTTGTTTAGGAATTACATTTAATTGAATTGGGCATCTAATTATAGATGAATATGAGTTGTATTAAATTATGCTTTCTATGATTAGATCACTTATAGATTGACCTAAGTACTTAAACTATCACCCTGTCGGGGGGTTTAGGAACATAACTGACAAGTTTGCCTAGCCGAATGATCACGTAGGGTTATTGTATATTGCAAAGTTTTTGCGTAGAATAATCTTATCGAAGGACTTTAGTAATTGTAAGGAAACCTTCTAAGCTACTCTGGCGGAAGTTAGAAAGAAGTTAGAATCCCAATTATTTATCATGACCCAGTTCGCCCTTATAATAGGAATTATCGATGTAGTGTGATAGGGGATACTAGAAAACTCGAGCTAATCTTTCATCTATTCTTTATAACCTATTTATTTTAATTCTTAGTTTAATTTCATTAATATTTTCATGTTAGTTCTTTAATCAAAAATCAAATAAAAAATCTATATCTAAAAGTTTTGTTTTAGTTATAACATCTAGTTTTAGTTATAACATCTAAATCCTCTACACGAATACAAGTTTGAAGTTAATGACTTAAGTTCATGTGGAGACTATACTCTTATACTTACTTTATTATTTGTCAATGATCTGCACACTTGCAGTAAGTTAGATCTTTTGAGGTGTGTATTTTGTTACATTATTCTATCACACCTAGGGAGACGAAAGTGTCACTGCATATTAGTTTTTTTTTTGTTTTTTCGAGTTTGTTCATTGGTATGGTGAATTGATTAAAATATTCAAGGTGGATATCGGAAAAGAATATTTAGTAATGGTTTTCGAGTACAAGTGATATAACTCAGGAAAAGACAAATTCAAAACAAACACGGTGTGACCAGAATTGACACTAGTTTATATTAGCGCAAAGTAAACTATACATTCTAAAAAATCAAGAAAATAAGGTGTTCTACATTGATATTTTAGTGCACACCAAGGGATCGCGATGCAGTGTGTAGAACTTTTTTGGGAAGTAAGCAATCGTCACAACTAGAGTGCAAATATTTGGGGTGTCGTATCGACAGTTGATTTATTTGAGTCGATACCTATTGTGTATGACACCGTAGAGTTAGATGGATTACACATGAATAATGGAGAATACATCAACATCAACCAAGAGAGATTAGAGCACGACCCAACTATAGTGATGATAAGAAAGTGTCAAACAATACTTGAGATGGGTACACAGATGAGATTGATAGCCATCAGACTATACATATCGATAGTGATGACGAGTTTGTTGACGTTGAGAGGGATATATACGAGATAAATTAGTAGTATAAGCTGATTATTATAATTTTGTATAACAATATAACTTATATGTGGTAATTATTCATTTTTGTTGTTTTTTGTTGATTATTCCAGGTTTAATATGTTTGTGGTGTAATTTGGTTTAGAGGGTGTGATTATGAAAATATGTCATTAAATAAATATTTTTTTTGCGTCTAGCAACCACTATGTGGTCGCAAAAAGTATTGTAGTACTACCGAACAAGGAGTGGTTGCGAAAGGTATAAGAGTACTAGCGACCACCTAGTAGTTGCTAGAGGTATATGATATTTAGCGACTAGCAAGGTACCCGGTATTGATGACCCATATATCCGAGAAAACACGTGGTCGGGAGTAGGACCAGACAAAAAGTTATAATATCCTTAGTTACCTAAAGAAAAAAAATTTAGGCCTTTTGTGACTATAAAAAATTGTTTAAAAAAATTGGGGTCCTTTTTTTGAAACAAAAACAGAGGCTAAATGAACCACTTTGGTGGTTTGCCGGAAAGTCCGGCCTTGATCAGTAGAGTGTAACCTTTACTGACGACATTGGTGGTTGCTAAAAGTGTCTCCTTCTGGCGACTATGCTGCTCGGTAATGGGAACCTTTAACGAGGATAAACTAGCGACTAATAGCGGTCGTTTAAGGTATAAATGATTTTTAACAACCGTTTTTTATGCCACTAGTTACCACGCTTTCGTCGCTAGTGGTAATTACCACGGTTAGCTTAAGATAATAAAATATGAACTGGAATTACATTTAATTCTAAAGTGAAGAGCATGCCCCATAGCTAGGTATTTTATAAATAAACTTTTAAACAAGATCACCCACAGAAAAAAATATCTATATAATAAAGCAGAATGAAACCTAACTCTTCCTATTTATTCTCAAACTTCCCCATTCATCTCATAATTTCCCCATATATCTCATAATTCCCTCATTCATCTCATAATTTCCTCATTCTTCTCCTTTATTTTCATTTTACATATCCTATAACCGTTTAAAAAAAAATTTACCCATAAATCCCCAATCAAAATGTAGCATCATAGAACAAAAATATATTCTTAAATTTTACATTTTAAAATATATTTAAATTTTTTTCATTTGTACAAGAATACGTTATACATTTCTGTTGGATTTAATAAAAAAATATAAAACAAATGGAATTTACGTGGGTTTAAGAAAAAAGTTGTAAAAAAATGAAAATACAAATAATTTAATAAACAATAAAATATTTTCTATATTTATATTTTGATATAAAAATATTAAAATAATTGATAATTAAATAATTAAAATACTACTAAAATTAATAATTACTATTTGTGGCATTCAGTATATCTATATTTTTATTATAAAATCGTAAAATCATATTTATTTTTTGTTAATAAACTAAAAAAAGAATATGAATATTTTAATTAGTAATCGTATTACTATTTGAGTAGTTTGTAGATAATATTATCCATTTCGAATACTCACTTTTAAAAAATATAACATACAAATATTTACATATAATTTTTTCTATTCATAGTTAATTTTTGCAGGCTAAAACAAAAAATACAATGGACACACTCGAAATGCTAACTATGACTATAACAAATTCATACGATGAATATGGTGAAATCGATAATATAACCCTTTTATGGACTGAATTCACTGACAAACCAATGAATTCAACTAAATCTGTGCTTGATCACATTAAACGAAAGGAAGAAAGTTATTGTTCCTTTAGGAGTAGTACAAACGTTCATTTAGATCTGCTCCCTTGCTATATGTCATAGTTGCCACGCTTCCTCAAGATTGGCCAATATCAAATATTCTACCTTTACTAAAAAATATGGATAAACTAGAAGATTTGAAAGTTTTACTTGATGATATTGAGTTTACAATGCTAGCAGATTTAACCCTTGCTAACATGGAGCAGGGTACCTTATATTCGAATGGTCGTTATTTATCAATGTAATAGATTTTTGGGAGTGAATTTTAATAAATTAGTCAAGATTCGACAATAAATTTATGGTATTGATTTGCTACTTTTTCATGAATAATCGTTTTTAGGGAGTCATTTGTAATAAATTGTTCTTGATTCGATAATAATTGTATTGTATTGGAGAACTAATTTTTTATGTATTTAAATAAATTGTTGAACTTATTAAAATTACACTTAACCTTAAACTTTACCTTAAAACTTTATGTTTTAAACCGTAAACTAACATTAACCTTAACGTTAACCTTAACCGTAACCTTACCATTAAAATTAACCTTAAACTAAACCTTAACCTTAACCCTCAATCCATTATCATGTTGCCAGCAAAACTCGCTCATGGAGAACTCTTATGTTCAGGAATATCTCAAGTTCCTCACTTCTACTAGCAAGTGAGTATTAGTACATTTTTTATTCTTTTACTTTTGTCTTTTTCCTCACTAATTAAACGTGAAATCAACATGGAAGAGTTGAAAGGATTTAAGGGTATTAAAGTGAAGAGAGCTACTTATATTCTTGAATTACGTGAAGATTCTCCCAATCCATTCAAGTCTGTAAGGTCTATTTTTTCTTTTGTATTGTGATGGATCATGGATGATAGCTTTTGTTGTTTGTTTTTAATAGCTTGACGATTTGGAAAAAATTGGTAAATCTGCGAAGTAGGTATTATTTTAAACTTAGGTAGTTACTTTTTAACGTTGTTAGTATCAGAAATGTTTATTTTTTGAGTGATGTTAAGAAAAGAATATATTAATGGTTACAAATGAAAATTATGATGAAAATGATAGTTGGAGATCTTTTCAGTTTTTTGTAATAATTTCATATGTCTTTTGTAACCAGGGATATATGAAGTAAGGACAGCCGCAGATCTTTTACTTTTTTGTAATCACTTCATATGTTTTTTGTAACCAAGGATATATGAAGTAAGGACAACTAGAAATATTTTCAGATTTTTGTAATAGCTTAACCTTAACTTTAACCTTAACCTTAAGAATAACCTTAACCTTGACGTTAAGACTTAACCTTAACCTTGAGCCTTAAACCTTAAACCTTAACCTTAACTTTAACCATGACCTTAACCTTAACACTTAACCTTAAACTTTACCTTAAAACTTTATCTTTTAAACCATAAACTAACATTAACCTTAACGTTAACCTTAACCGTAACCTTACCATTAAACTTAACCTTAAACTAAACCTTACCTTAAACCTCAATCCATTATCATTTTGCCAGCAAAGCTCGCGCATGGAGAACTCTTATGTTCAGGAATATCTCAAGTTCCTCACTTCTACTAGCAAGTGAGTATTAGTACATTTTTTATTCTTTTGCTTTCGTCTTTTTCCTCACTAATTAAACGTGAAATCAACATGGAAGAGTTGAAAGGATTTAAGGGTATTAAAGTGAAGAGAGCTACTTATATTCTTGAATTACGTGAAGATTCTCCTAATCCATTCAAGTCAGTAAGGTCTACATTTTTCTTTTGTATTGTGATGGATCATGGATGATAGTTTTTGTTGTTTGTTTTCAATAGCTTGACAATTTGGAAAAAGTTGGTAAATCTGCGAAGTAGGTATTATTTTAATCTTAGGTAGTTACTTTTTAACGTTGTTAGTATCAGAAATGTTTATTTTTTGAGTGATGTTAAAAAAAGAATCTTTTAATTGTTACAGATGAAAATTATGATGAAAATGATAGTTGGAGATCTTTTAAGTTTTTTGTAATAATTTCATATGTTTTTTGTAACCAGGGATATATGAAGTAAGGACAGCCGGAGATCTTTTACTTTTTTGTAATCACTTCATATGTTTTTTGTAACCAAGGATATATGTAGTAAGGACAACTAGAAATCTTTTCAGATTTTTGTAATAGCTTCATATGTTTTTTGTACACAAGGATATATGAAGTGTTATTGTGATTAATTCACAAAATCACTTCATATATCTGAAGTTTATCCCACAAAGGCCGAAGTGTATGATATGAATGTCATGTAAATCTTTAATATTGCCTTTGGGAGGAAAATGCTTTCAATAAAAAAAATTGTATTGTATATGTCTCAAAAGTTTTGATTCAAGTATACACGCGGAAGAATTGTTCATCTCAACTGTAAAGAGATAGATAAAAACTGAAATTTGCACTAAACTGTATCAGTTGAATGTTAATATTATGATGATAATTTGCAGAAAGGAAAAGATGTAAATGCAGAGGATCATACAAGTCAAACTAGAGGTGGAAATCGGAAGGAACGGATCGGAAAAAGGGTCTTTCGGAAAAATTCCAATTTTTTTCGGAATAGATCTTTTCCGTTCCAATTCCTATCCAATTTTTCGGAACTGGGAAAAACAATTCTGAGTTCGGAATTTCGGAATTTCGGAATTTACCAGAAATTCGGAAATTTCGGCACGGAAAATTCGGAATTTTTGGTTCGAAACTTTCGGTTCGGAAATTGCGGAACTAAGGGTTATAAATCAGAATAGTGATTTAAAACTTACACGAAGAGTAACAGTAGTAAAAAACTAAACTTATAAAACTTACACGAAGAGTAACCGTAGTTAAAAACTAAACTTAAAATTTACATGGAATAACAAATTAACATTAGTTAAAAAAAAACAATGCTAAACCACGGTTCTTTTCCAATTACATGAAAGAACAAATATTTCAAAAAAGTCTCATAAAGTAATCCTCCAATTTTGTTACAAATAAGTCTTGCCTTCGAGTCTCAGAATGCTCCTACAATTTTCTATAAGTTGTTAGAAAAAGTGCGAAAAGAATATTGTATAAGGTATTAGAGAAAATGCAAAAACATTGCTCCAACATTCTGAAAAGAAGATCACACTAGGCATTGCTGGATTGTCTTTGTTTCGACCATAAGTATCATTGAAACGGTTAAGGATGTTGAAATAGTTAACAACCTTAACAGGTTTACGGGTATTTTTAGTGATAGGCATGAATCTGTTCCTCTTTTAAAGGTTTTTCGTACATAAATAATTAATAATACAAGGAAGGTAGAAGCTAATAAACTTAAGTTTTTTCTGGATTAACCAAGTCTTGAGTTGATTTATAAGTATACTTTGAAAAAGTTTTGGAAATATAACAGTGGATACGGAAACAAAGTTGATTTTCAAGTTCCAAATTTTTTCAAGGACCAAAGAAACATGCCATTAATTTTCATGCTTAAAATACTCCATGCAATATAATTTATATTTTGGCAATATAATTCGGAAATAAATTCGGATTGGAAAACAAATTCGGAAATAAAATCGGATCGGATAACCCGGAAATTTCGAAAATTTATATGTAGTTCCAATTCCGATCCGATTTTTTCGGAAAAATCGGAAATCGGAATTTCGAAATTTCGGAACCTTAAAAATTTGTTCCTAAATCGGAATTTTCAGATCGGAAAAGTCGGAAATCGGAAATTTCGGATCCGATTTCCACCCCTAAGTCAAACAATACACTGGCGTGCAGTTTGAGGTTTAGTTCAAGTTGTTGAGATTTTAGTACAAGAAGGTGGCACGTAAGATTTGGGTTTGATTGATCAGTATTTATAATTTCTTTCTAATTTTGGGTGAAACGCTTCATTGGTACATGTATTATGAGAAATGACCAAATATATTGCATCGTTGGTCCCCGTATTCATATTCTTATTGTTGAAATGTGATAAACCGTTTTAACTGTCCCGGTTTTTAAATTGGAAAATCTACAGGGATTAGTGGTACAACATAAATTGAATAATGTATTTCATGTAGCACTACTTGAAGAATCAGGTTTCATTGGAATGATAACGGATGTTCAAGTGGAGGCAAAATGGGGTTGCGGTTTCATCGTATTGTATTAAGAATGAGGTGAACCGAGGAGCAGTTAAGTGCCAGATGAGATGGAGAATTCATAATTGAAAATTATGCTAGGTTTTTCAGTTGGTCATAGTTAATAAGTGATATATTTTTCAGTTGGTCATTCCACAATAAAAAATTCATAATGTTTCATTAAGTTAGGGATGACTTATGTTTCACTTTTTTTTTAATTCATAGTAACTCTATGGGAAATTTTGTGGATGTTTTTTTTCTAAGGTGGAATTGGGTGGAAACTCACTAGAGAAAACACAAAAAAGGTCCTCTTTTGATTTTTTTGGTTTTTCTTCTTAATTTCTAATTTTACTGTGCTTCTAGACATATTTCATGTTATTTAAAATAGAAAATTATATACATTTTGTAAAATGTCACATATATTCGTGGATTTTTTAAAAAGATTCTTAAATAAAATCTGAAAAAATGTAGGATCAAAGGTAAAATACGGTGGTTAAAGAGAATTTTCATGTTCTTCATATATCACTTAAGGATTTGAGAATCGTCAATATTTTTTGTTTTATATGCTATGCTGTAGATCTCGGTTACGCAGCCTAAGCGGTCGACCGGGGCCTAGCGCCTAGGAGGGATTATACGGGGCCTAGGCGGAATTATACGGTTTTGAATCCCGCTGTGTAATTTTGTATATTTAGTAATATATATAATAATTATAGCAATTTTAACCATTTAAGTCATAAAATTCATCTAACAACACTATAGTAAATTTAAAAATACTAAATATTGAGTTATAATATCAATTAAAGAATTCTCGAGAATAAGAAAAATAACAAGAAGGTCTATGCTAGCATGTTTTGCCATTAATTCGGCGCCTAGGCGGCCATTTTTTGCCATTAATCGGCCCCTAGACGGGCTAGGCGCCTATTCTACGGTGCCTAAGGCGCTAGGCAAAATTGCTTAGAGTTTCAACTAGGCGTAAGCGGCTGAGGGGGGAGTTGACGCCTAAGCAGGGAGATCTACAACATGTTTATATGTAAATTTTTTAGCTCAATTCAATCATCGACCTTTCTTATTATTGCATAACTTTTTTTAATCATCGAAGTGCCTTAAGGCACGAGTAATACCTAGTATATATATAAACCATGATTATATAACGCCATATTTTTAGTGGCCATCCATGGGAAACACAAAATCCTCAAGAATCTAGAAAAAGACAAGGTTAGGAAATAAGTATATATATAATAAAATAAGAAATTATTTAATACTAATTTTCTGAAAATAAAATAAAATCGCTAACATGGCGTGTAAACAAAAAGACTATGAAACGAGTTTTTAATCGATGTAAAACCACTTAAAAGAATTTGTCATAACTTTTCTTGAATTTCTCAGGTTAGCAAATATTAGGGTTTTTTGAATCTTAGCATAATTTCATACAATTCATCAACAGAACATAGTTCAAGTGTTGTGTTGTTCCAAGATTTTCGCAGGCAATGATTTTTGTTATGACATCGCTCGCATATTTATATACTTATAATGAAATAAAGATGTTATACCATTCTAATATTGAAAGGGAAAACACGAGCGCACTGTAAATTTATTACACGAAAAGATCTCATAAATTCGTGGTTTTATAATCGTGTATATTTTCACAATTTACCTTAAGATATCTGCATCTGAAAATTTGAGTTTTCTTCATTAACCTTTAAAGGGTTTTTCCTTTTCTTTGTCTTCTTCTTGTATGGAATGCCTCTAGCCTTACCTTGTGAATCCCTTATCTCGCGTAAATAGACTCGTATAGCTACGCTAGCGAAAGGGTTTCTCTCAGGTAAGCCACCGTTCTCTTCATAAGCAGCACGAAGGCGTCCAATGAGTGCATCTAAGCTTCCCCAAGCCTGCTTGAGAGGACAAGTGCAAGGCCCTGGTGGTTCAGGTTGTCCAAAGAAGACACAGCCTTGTAAGTGAACCTTAGTCTTTCCAAACTGGTCGAGATATCGAAGGAAATCAAGTACATAGTTGTATGTACACTGTGACATAGGAAGTGAAGGTCTTTGATTCTTCAAAAACTGGCCGAAAGTGTTCCAATCACGTCGTTTTTGTGATTCATAGCGACTCAACTGAGCTGGTTGAGTAACCGATGATCTTGACGACCCTTCTCCCAATTCGCTTACTAGATCACTTGACATAATTTTATTTGACAGATGGGTTTTTCTGGCAGCAGATGATTTTAAAAGGAAGAAATATGAATCATGGGGCTATCTAGGAGACATGGTATGGGTCCAAATGAGAGTGCTTTAGCTCTTTTTCTTCCTTCATTCACATTATTTTCTTCCTTTGATGGTACTATTAGCTTGAGTATGATTGTTTTATCTTATTCATTATATTCATGATTGCTATCATAATCTAAGCAATCATTATCAAGCATATTAACAAAACTTGGCATTATGTATAAACAGAATAAATTAAATCTTGCTGACTAGCTAGGCAGCTATAATGCAAGTCCAATATTGTTGTCCTTGTAAAAAAAAAAAAAAAGGAGTCGAGGACTAAACATACAATTTAATTATTTAAATTTAAAATTTAAGTTAGCAAAATTCAAATATATATTGAATATAAAGTTTAATCTTAGTCCATATTATATACTCTCCACCAATATATTTTTAAGTCAAACTGGAGTTATATAATGGGATATATATATGAATAAAAACGATTTGATTTATAATACTAGGCGTATGCGTTATCATTGGAAATCTTTAGGAATAATTGATGTTTAATAAAGTGGGTAAAATTAGGGTTTAAGAAAGATAAACTGAAAAACTTACCGTCCTGAAAAATCGCAAAAATCCAACAGTAAAAACCAAATATCAAGAAAGCCGTTCGGTTAGTATATAGATTTTTTCAAAAAACCGAAAAAATTCGGTCCGATTTGACCGTACTGAAAAACCGAGGTGAACCACGTTTTTTGAATAATATAGTTTTATATAAATATTAAAATTAACTCTAACGTAAATGTTAAACATTTATACATAAAAATAAAGCTCTTCTATTCTTTGCACGGTACCATTCTGCCTATACCAAGTACCACCCCGTGACACCGTACAACCACTAGACCAACTATCGATCTTAAGCATTTTTTATTCCAATAAGATCGATAGTTTGGTCTAGTGGTTAGACTACTCCACGGAGACTAAGAGGTCTTGGGATTGAATCTTATTGGAATAAAAAATGATTCCGAGTCCAAAGTGGCTCTCATATGTATTCCAAAAAAAGAGAAAGAAAGCTTAGAGACTACATTATGAATATGAGTTGTTCTAATACAATAGAATGAGATCCTATTTATAGGACCAATAATTTTGTGAACAAGAAAGGTAAGACTAAACTAACTAGGAAATACATATGATATGAAAACAAACTAATCTAATATGGTAATCATATATTATGGTATAATATATTTAACACCCCCGCCCTCAAATTCAAGTAGGCCGGATAGAGAGCAACTTGAGTTTGAAATTTGAATCGTTGATAATGTGTCTTGATCCTTGTTGATTAAGAAGAGACGTGGTGGCATTGTTGTTATGGTGGCACGAAGATGAGGTGGAGCGATGTGTCGAGCATTGAGAACAGTGAACCAAAAAATTGAGTGTTGAGCAAATTATCGAGATGAGACCACTGGATGGCTTGACGAGATTTCAAATCTTATGAGAGGATTAATTTTGAATTCTACAAGAGGATTAAGATTTTGATTATTACGAGAGAAATACGATTTCTAATCCTACGAGAGGATTAATTTTGATTCCTACGAGAGGAATAAGATTTTGAATACTACTAGAGGATTAATTTTGATTCCTACGAGAGGAATAAGATTTCGATTCCTACAAAAGGAATAAGATTTCGAATCCTACGAGAGGATTGAAATTTCGAGTCCTACGAGAGGAAACACAGAAAATAGATTTTTTTTGATTGTGCGGAAGCGATTGAGACGATAATGCATTGTTTGAATTCAGATTATCAAAGGAAATTAAATGATAGGAATACAAAAATATTAAAGTAATATAAAGTAAAACGATAACCGTGTTTGGATTCTAAAAATATTAATAAAGGAAAAGAAAGTAATTCATTATGGACTCACTTGTTTAGAACATTACTAAAGGAAATGACATGATTATTTTACATAAAAATACTTTTAGACATTTTTTATGTTATGTAAAATGTTATTATACTAAAAATATTAGTTTAGTTGTGATATTTTAAAAAGTAATTATTTTCTTTCGTTTATATAAGTGACATTTCTAAAGGAAAACATAGGATTGTGTAATCCATTAAATGAATTTTATTTCATTATAAACCGAATTCAAACAAAGGAAATAGAAATTTATTCCTATCGTTTTCTTGCAGTTCCTTTAAAAATCTTGATCCAGACAATACATAAGGGAAAACGTATTATGGATGGTGGAGATTAACGCCTTGCGGAAGCAAACGAAACGATAACGAGAAACCACTTTGGATTGTGGCTCTGATACCATGTGAGATATTTGAATAAATGGGAGAGAGAAAATCAAAAAAATGGAATAATATATTATAATATAAAAACCATAAAGGTTAGAGAGGAAGAAAGTTTAGAGACTACATTGTGAATATGAGTTGTTCTAATACAATCAAATGGTCACCTATTAATAGGTCTAATAACTTGGTAAACAAGAATCGAAAGACTAAACTAACTAGAAAATAAATACGATATAAAAACAAACTAATATAATAAGATTATAATATATTATAGTATATTATATATAACAATTTTACTGTTACTTACATCTAGTTCCAGTTTGGGATTGATCATTTTAGAGGCAAAAGCGTTTTTCAATTAAAATTTTAATACTTGTAAAAAATATTAAAAAATATTTTGACACCCAAATCACTTGAAGTGATTTTTTTAATAATCACCTACCTAGTGCTTTTTCTAAAAGTGATTTTAAAAATGTAGAGTATTATTAGGAATCTAAAATCATTTCAAGTGATTATTTTAAAAAAGAAATCCCAAACAGTCTCCTAATTTTTGTTTTTTTACATATAATGGCATTCACCCGCACATAATATTTTTCAATTTTGACCTATTTTTTACAACCCTTAACTTTTCTAGAATGATAATTTAAAGGAAAACACTACAATCGTATTAATGTTTCACCAATTTTGATCAAATCTTTAATTGTATCCAATTTTAAATTGAATGGTAAATTATCCATTTAATACATTATATTGCAATGTTCGTGATTTAATACACATCTTCAATTTTCCATTGCAAATATAACACATCGATTGACTAATTCACCCATGAATTCGGTCAAAAATGACAAAAATGGTCACAATTGAAAGATGTGATCAAAACTACTGAATCATATATAGGATACTAGTGCTGAGTAGGACTTTACTCTAAAGAAGTTATGGAGAATAATTTCATTAGCAATAATATGATACAAGATGCAAAGAAACCAACCAAGAGTATAATCCCGCGAGTGAGACTTAGATGATGTTAAACTCAACCAAAAAAATGGAAGAGGGTTAAAAATTAAATTTTGGATTTTGACCTAATAGATCTTGCGAATTGACTTACTCGCCAATAAGGATGGAAGAAAATAATCGTTACTACTAAAGGCCACATAACGCTATACATTTTTGGCCAATTACTGAAATACCTGCAATAAAAAAACAAAATCCACATAAAGACAACTAATAAATGGCAGAATAAACATTTAACATGTTTAGGGTGCGTTGAGCACCAACAACTGTTCACGACAAGTCACCGATCACTGACCATCATTGTCGGTGAGCCACCTCCTACACCACCGCCAGAGACGGTACTAAGCCTACGAATATTTGAGCATGATCGACATTTTACTAAACGTGATTTTTTTATTCAGTATGCACATTGTTTGTACATTAATGAAATTAAAAAGTAACACAAATTTAAATGTTCGTAGAGTGAACTTTATAAAATAATCACATTATTTTGATTTTTTATATTACAAAAATTTATATTTATGATTTACAAAATTGTACAACCTGCATACTTGAGCCTAGAAGAAGAAAAAAAATTATAGAACTACACAAGGCTGATTTCAACAATGACGGAAATGTTATCTTCTTAGAACTTCGAACCTAAACTTCGTCCTACAGAGGCTGATGTAGCTTCCACATGCTCCCAACAGCTGATTCCCAAGCTCCACCACCATTGTTGCTAAGACCTTCCCTTCCACAAACCACGCTCTCCACCGCTATCATCTACGAAGCGCGACTCTTCCACCTTGCAACCATGAAGCACGACTATGTCACCTCCTTAAACTAGCATTGACCACGAACCATAGCGACACCGCTACAAAAACTCTAGCACCACCATTTCCCCCGAACGTCGTCGTTGCTCCAAACATATTTTATCTAATATACCACCTACCTCGAGCCACAACTCGACCGTTGAGAGCCACCCCAAACCACCACACACCTCCGGAAGCCATTACGAAGCCACCATAACTGTCGGCCATCACCACCGCTTCACCACTGGCAAACTGTCTCCGTCTTCGAACCACGAAAAAGTTAAGAGAGTTTTCAGACAATGAGGGTTGTGTTATTTGATTTTAGGGTTTTCGGATTATCATATATATATATATATATATATATATATATTAGGTAAATAGAATATAAATATATTTTAATTTAATTTATATTTGTCTAATTAACCTCTAAATAGGATAGAGGTGTCAATTTAGGTTTTAAGGAGGTTTTTCTAAGTCTTAAAGAATAATCTTAATATTTTTTTTTAAATTTTATAGAATAAATTATCAAAATAGTTTAAAGAAATTAAATATATTTAACTCGATATAGAAAAATCAATAATTATTTTAATAGTTAGAGTACTCTGCAGTTTTTAAAAGATTTTGAAATTAATTTTATTAAAATCAAAATAGTTGTCAATCTAAAATGATTCTAGTTGGAATTTCAATGTTTTTAGCTACGGGTTGTAAACTTTGTACTCCTGTCTCTTTTGAAAGAATTTTTTTTACTCCAATGTGTACGATATCCGAGGACCGGGATGCCACTCTCAGATCCACCCTGGTTATTCTCCAAAGTTACATTTGCCACCCTACAAACATAAGAACATTAAGATTATTCTTAGTGTTTAAAGTGATTGAGAGAAAAGAATGTTGTCTCCTTTGAATTAATTAGAAACCTGGCTTTATAAGCAAATAACGAGGCTTAGTACAATGCCCTTTTACTTTTATAAAATATTATGTGCATCTTACCTTAGCTCAATTAATAGTTTTTCAATTACAAACAATATAAATATCCCATTTAAATTCTAAACCCAGCTTTTTAATTACAATGCGCTTTTATTTTCATGTCAAACCCGCCCCGGTTCCAAGAGTATCCAATTTTCTAGTTAATTGCATTATAAATTTCAACATTTTTAAATAAAAATATTACAGATCTATATATTATACAAAATTAATATAGTTTTGAATTATTACACTATAAGTTCATATATTATGTAAAATAACATATTTTTTCTTTTTTAAAACATATAGCATATGATACTATAAGAAACAACAAAGTTAATCGATTCTCAAAGGAGAAAAATCGGAGTATAAAACGGAACGAAG
Source organism: Nemophila menziesii (assembly GCA_029959085.1). NCBI lineage: Eukaryota > Viridiplantae > Streptophyta > Magnoliopsida > Boraginales > Hydrophyllaceae > Nemophila > Nemophila menziesii. The sequence goes on from JARWIR010000005.1 coordinate 32,263,827, forward strand.
TTCAAAAGTAAAAAAAATATTCGATCAAAAGGCAAACTAAATGCATCAACACTCTTAACAACCTAATCAATGACACGATTTGCTGATCTCCTGACCCACCAAATAGAAATCTGAGAGATTTTGTCGGCTAGCAATCTGATATCTCTAAATATCGGTAGAGATCTCCAGTCTGCTGCGCTGGTGGAAAACTTGATGACTTGGATCACAGGTAAAGCATCACTTTCGATAGTGATGCGAACAAAAAATGATTGCCTGGCATTCAAAATAACACACTTGATAGCCAAACACTTTGTAGTAAAAACAGTGCAAGGGGTTACACGGTTAATTTGCCCACATACAATAGTCGCATCATGATCTCTACCAATGAAACATGTAACACCTGCATGAGGGCCCAACTCTTCATCTGTGTTGAGTTTAATGGTTCATGCAAGGGAAATGTTCAATAAGAGATGTCAGTTAAAACCAAAGTATCAGGGGAATAAACGAAAAGGGGGGGGGGGGGTGGAGAGGGGAGCTTGCAAAACATGAGCAAAAAAATCATCTCGATTATTATTCAATTGAATGGGGACATTAGTCACATGTATACCTTTTTGTTCCGTAAAAATTTATTTCTTGCCTGCTAGATAGACCAACATGTATAGTATATCTAAAGTATTAGTTACTTTGTCTTAACATCATTCTTTGCGCAGTTGGAAGTAAGGTTCACGAACCACCAGTCAAACCGACACTCCTTAGGGAAAGGCACACTGATAGGTAGATGTTGGTCAAATGGGGTGATGTCTCCCGCTTTGTTCTAAATATTAGCCCTTAGGAGACATCATTTTAGGTAAACATTGGACTTATTTGATAGACTTTTATGCTTAATTTGTTATATTACAATTTCTTCCCTTGGAATTATGTTATTTCATTTTTAGAGCTTTTGTATGTTAATTTGTTTGTTCTTAGTGCAAAGTTCTTAGGTCCATAGATTCTAAGGAGCACCAATACAAGGAGGTGACGTGGGAATTAAAGTCCATGATCAAGTGGAGAGGTAAAAAGGAAGAAAAGAATATTCGAAGAGTTGACTTATAGAGAGGAAAATCTGGAAGACTGTTGCTAATTGCTGATTTCGAGCCACTTAGACACTGATTCAGCCTTTGAGCTCTGAAATAAGAAAGTCGCACCTTTGAGTTAGGAAGATTATGGGACTAGAATCATGTGATTTGGAGTTGAGACGCAAAAGTTACGGCCGTTTTACCAACAGGTGTACAGTAGTTACGGGATTCTCAATATGGATTTCAGCTTTTTATTATTTAAATTAGAATCCTTAAGTAAAAAGCCCAGTCCTTATTCTCTATTATAAATAGGCTTCAAGACCTCCTTTTTACACACACATCAGACACTCCAGAGAATTACATTCTACGCTTCATATTTTCAAGTTAGAGTAAGAAGGCAGAGGAAAAGCTAGAGCTGGAAGAATACCTTTCTTCCAGCAACAGTCAATCCAACGCCCCAATTAGGTTCCTTATTTTATTTCAGTTTTTAATTCGAACATGAGTTAATTTCATTAGACTTGAGAATCGCATTATGGGTTAATCCCTAATTTCTTTAATTAATGTTTTTCTGAATTTGGGATTTAGTTATTTAATTTAGACTCGGTATTTTGTGTTGACTATTATTTTAATTTTCTTTACTATTTTTGAAGTCATCAATCAAACATAGGTTATAGTAATTAGGCTATTCACTTTAGTGGCAGAGTGATCACCTTGACGGGGAGTTTAATTACGGCCTAGGTAATAGACACGTAGTATTTGCCAGTGACCCTGACGGTCTTGACTAACCACGTGGCCAATGAGGTAAGAGACTTGACTAATCACCCTGACAAGGTTTATAGTATTTTACTAATCACCTTGACTAACCACGGTCTTGACTAATCACCCTGACAGGGTTTATAGTACCGTAGAAGAGCTCCTAAGTCCACCCTCACGGGGGTTAGGAGATATTAGAGTCCTGACTAACACATTTATACCAGTTTAGCCCTTAAACAAAAGCATTGATTATAGAAGTTTAGGTGAAACCCTTGCGAGACTCAAGTACCCTTCTCATTCTTACGTCCACACTTGTTCACTTGTATTATTTCTTTTCAGTTAATTAATTAGTATTTTTCTTTATTGCATCTTTAGTTATTATTAAAAACCAAACAAAAATCTATCATTTTACTTTCTTGTTAGCAATTAATTCTACTATTCCGATTATTACTAGCGTCATAACTAGTCGTCCCTAAGAACGAAATCTGTATTATTTACACATTACTTGGAACGACCCGTACACTTGCGGGTAGTGTCCCTCTCAAAAGGGGTGGTGATTTTGTCACACACCAGGAGACACTATGGGGTTTTACCCAAGTTTTGATTGGGTTGATGATGACTTGATTAATACGTTTATCTAATTGTATAGACTAAGTGCTCGTTTGAGATTGCTTTTTGAAATAATCACTTGAAATGATTTTAGATTCATAAAAAAAAATTAGATTCCAAAAATCACTTATAGGAAAATCACTAGAGAAGTTATTATTACAATAATCACTTAAAGTGATTTTAGATGTAAAGATATTTTTAGATAATTTTTATAAGTATTTTAATTTTAATCGAAAAGCGCTTTTACCTTTAAAATAATCAATTCCAAACGGGCTCTAAAGTAATATATTCACTTGGTTAAAAATCATTGAAGTTGAATGAGAAATTGAGTCATGAAATTTTGGAATAAAAAAATAAATAATTCTATTTCTTTATTTATATGTTTATATAAAGTAAAGGTGAAAGAAAAAGGAAAATTTAAATTGTAAACTATTTGACCAGGCCCAATAGTTGTTTAGATTTTTTTTTCATATGACATGCTTTAGAATTACCATTGGGTCAAGCCCAATAGTTAATATGTTATAAATACTGAGTTATGTCTTTTACTAACTAACATGTTTTTTATTTGAAAGACACAACTCTAAATTCTTAAAGTCACAACTCTTTCAAATGGATACCTAGTTGGTGTCGGTTAGGGCGTGATAAAAATAAGATAATAAGCGATGCGACTAAACACCCTAATCGAGCACGGTACTCACAACAAGTATCACAGGCTATGCTGTAGATCTCCCCGCCTAGGCGCGTCTAGGCGCCGCTTAGGCGTCAACTCCCCCCTCAGGCGCTTACGCCTAGTTAAAACTCTAGGCGTTTTTGGCTAGCGCCTTAGTTGCTGTGGAATAGGCGCCTAACCCGTCTAGGCACCGATTAATGACAAAAATTGGCCGCCTAGGCGCCGGTTAATGGCAAAACATTCCCGTATAGGCCTTCTTGTTATGTTTCTTATTCTCGAGAATTTTTTAATTGATATTATAACTCAATTTTTAGTATTTTTATATATACTATAGTGTTGTTAAATTAATTTTATTACTCAAATAGTTAAAATTGCTATAATTACTACATATATATTACTAAATATACAAAATTACATAGCAAAATTCAAAACCGTATAATTCCGCCTAGGCCCCGTGTAATCTCGCCTAGGCGCTAGGCCCGGGTCGACCGCCTAGGCCTTAAAACCGAGATCTACAACATAGATCACAGGTCGTACGCAAGTCTTAATGATAAGTAAAGATTCGTTCTCAGGGACTTAGTGTGTTATACGAATGGGTTAATAGAAAAGCGTAGTAATAAATAGTTCAGTGAATTTAAGACAAGAAAAGTAAATAATAATGATTGGAGAGAGGAAATAATGATTAATTAAACTAAAGACAAAATAGTAAATAAAAGATGTAAGAACAAGATGAGAGAGTATAGCTCAGGTTTTGCTAGTATGCACTAATCCTTCTATTTCTTCTACTAGTTAATAACGGCGATTAAAGCTCTTAGATAAGTAGCCAGGATTCTATATTCCTCCTAAAACCCTTCCAGGTGGACTTAGGTGGCGACCTAACAATTACCAGGGGAATTGGGTAAGGAGATCCTGCGCAATGATCGGTTATTAAATCTCAAACCCTAATGACTATCTAGTTAGGCAAGCCCTTCCGGGTCACTACCGCACACTAGACGCTTATGTGATGTTTCAATAATTAGACACCCCTTCCTGGTGACCATTTAACTACTATTGAGACAATCCTAACGTGATCAAGATTAAAAATAGGCAATAAATCAAAGCACATACAATATATGGTTAAGAAACTAGAATCAATTTAAAAGGGTTTTTCCAAACAAACTTAGATAAAAGAAAATAGAATTCAAAGATTATACATATGCAAAACCCAAGCTATGGTAAAATTAGTTCATGGTAACAAGAAATAAACTAAAATAAAGATACATACTGTCAACTTGCTTCTCGTGAATGACTTCTATGATGAATAATACTTAAGGACTAATTGTGGAGAGGCAAGGACCTGTTTACAATGATTAACTGGTGTATTTTGTAGGTCTATTCCCAGCCAATTTTAACTTATCTTCACTTTATTGTACGTGGCTGCAAAATTTCAGATATACTTGGCAGTTTTTACCTTTCTATTTTATCTATACTTCATTTTATCTCTTGATTCCTTCCATATCTTCTTTCCTTATCTCTTTAGAATTGATTTGACATCTAATTAATTTCCATATATCTTTAAAGCTTCACAGTAACATACAAATCAAACCAAATATGCTCTAAAAATAATAATTCATCAAATCAAGACAAGAAAGAATTTATCAAAATACAAATAAAAATTTATAATTTATTGACCATAAACGCCTAAAATGATGTCTCCAACCTAGATTATTATATCACAAATAGAGAGACATCACTAGTCAACTAATCATTTTCTATAAATAGTTGACCAACTTAAACATTTGATTGTTTTAGTTTTTTAAAGCATCAAGCATTAAAATTATAAGAAATATTTGGAGATCGAAAAGAATCAACATTGTTAATTTTATTGAAGTTCTGAAGAATTCGTGTGTCTGTTTCTTCTGAATAGTTCTGTTGTTGTATCCTGGAGGTTGAAACCAATAAACATAAGACATCGGTACGTGGCCTAAATACATTAAAGATATCAAATCAATTATGAGTCTCGACAAGTAAAGTTATTTATATAATTTTATATTTTGTAGTTTATTTTTGCATTACTATTTATATTGGTTTAGTGGGTTATATAGATAAAACACAACAAGTTAAGGTATTTATGATTTTCACGTTGTATAAACCAAAAATATATTTATTTGTTTTATAAACTTTACTTTTGCAAAATTTCTGGGTTTGTGTATACACAACATGAATATTACATTCTGCTGCTTTTTCTCTGATTATGATTTCTATACTTGTGTATACATACTAGAAAATTACTTGCTTACCAGCAACAAATTTATCCTCCATATAGAATATGGGGAAAGATACTGAACAAAGTGAAAAGCAACCTAAGACGGGTAACACCTCAAGAAAAAAAGTTCATGTATCCGCACCAACACCCATTGGACCAGCCGATAGGCTAAAAAGGTTCAATGGTTTCGACTTTAAGAGGTGGAAACAAAATATATAGTTCAAGCTGACCACTCTAAACTTGGAAAAATTTCTGAAGAAAGATCCACCAAAAATGGATCTAATCCAGACAGTGAGACATACAACGCAGTAGATGTGGAATCATGTTGATTTCCTATGTAAGAGTTACATTCTGATCGATTGGAGAATTTCTTACATAATATGTACTGCACCATGACAACTGCTAAGCAACTATGAGATTATCTTGAGAAGAAATACAAGATCGAAGATTCCTGCACAAATAAATTTTTGATTCGTAGTTTCCTTGATGTGAAGATGGTGGATTCAAGAACATTAATGTTGCAAGTACAACAGTACCAGTTTATTATTCATGACTTGAATGCTGAGGGTATGAATCTAGTAAAGCCTTTCCAAGTTGGTTATCTTGTGAAAAACCTACTCCCGTTGTAGAAGGATTTCAAGAACTACCTTAACCACAAACTTAAACAGATAAGTCTTGAAGATATAATTTTAAGGTTAAGAATCAAGGAAGACAATTGAGTTTCTGAAAAGGTAAGTAACCCTCGATCATATGAAGCTAAGGGAGATGTTTTGTAACAAGGGGTACCAACCAAAACAATAAACTCAAGAGGAAAGGACAGTCAAATACTGACAAGAAGTTAAAATTCAACGGTGATTGTCACAATTGTGGAAACATGGAATTTGTGCAAAGGGTTGTTGAAACAAAAAGGCACAAGGAAAATAAAATAAATGTAAGGGAGATTAGTCATATATGACTAAGATATCCAATGGAATTGATGAATTGAACCTGGCGGTAACAGTCTCAGAAGTTAATCTCATCAACAATCCAAGGACATGGTTGATAGATATTGGAGCAACCTAACATGTGTGCTCGAATAAATATTTGTTCAAAACCTACAATAAAGCTACAAATGAAGAAATTTTATATATGATAAATTCTGTCACCTTAAAGGTTCAAGGTATTCGAAAGATTGTGTTGAAGATGACCTCCGAGGAAGAGATGACCTTGAACAATGCCCTCCATGTCCAAACATTGCAAAACCTTAGTTTATGGTTCCATGCTTAGTAAGGATGGTTTTAAACTTGTATCTGTAGATGATAAGTTTGTATTAACTAAGAACAAAATGTATGTAGGGAAGGGGTACCTGTACGACAGTCTGTTTAAAATGAATGTAATGACCATGGTACCAACCAAACATGTAACCCAAGAAAGAAATGAATGAAAATATTGATTGTGTATATATGCTTGACTCGCCTAATATATGGCACGATAGATTAGGACATGTTAATTTTAGTTCATTAAATAAGTTAGTAAGCATCGGGTTATTACCTAATGTGAACTTCAATTATCAAAAGGGAATGCAAAACATGTTGTGAGTACAAAAAAACAAAACCCCGTTTAGATCTATAGAAAGGATTTTGGTAACTTTAAATTTAATTCACAGTGAAGTTTGTGACTTAAAATTTGAGCAAACTAGAAGTGGAACAAAGTATTTCATAACTTTAATTGACGATTGCACAAGGTATTGTCAAATATACTTGCTTCAAAGTAATGATGAGGACTTAAAACCCTTTTGAGAAATACAAAACTGAAGTTGAGAATCAACCAAATAAAAATATTAAGAACCTCAAAACAAATAGGAGTTGAGAATATGTGTCTCCTTTGAGGAGTTTGGCGCTAAACATGAAATCATCCATCAAAGCACGACCCCTATTCGCCTCAACGAAATGGGATTGATGAACACAAGAACCGTACATTGAGGAAATGATAAAAGTCTTGCTGATTAACTCTGAGTTACCTTGAAACTTACGGGAAGAGGTTTTGCTCACCGCAAACCATATTACTACACAAGAATGTAGATAGAACTCCTTATGAATTATGGAAAGGAAAAACACCTTCCCTCAAATACTGAAAAGTATGGGGATGCTTGGCAAAAAGGTAGCAATCCCTACTCCCAAAATGGTCAAGATATGACCAAATACAATCAATTGCATCTTTATTGGATATACTCACACCAATGATGCATATAGGTTCCTGGTACACAAACCGTGTCACGTTGACATTCACGTGAATAAGGTGATTGAATCAAGAAATGCATATTTCTTTGAAACAACCTTTTCGAGCAATATCACACCAAAATCTAGTTCCTTAAAAAGCAAACACAATGCAATTTAAGAAGAGAAAGATCAATAATCATTCGAAACCAACAAGAAAGATCAATAATCATTACTAAATGAAGAAGAACCACGAAGAATTAAGAGGATGCGAACCTCTGCATCTTTTGGTCTTTCTATCTTGCATGCTATATGATGAACCACAAGCATTTAAGGAGGCTATGTCAAACCTTGACGTCCCTTACCAGAAAGAAACGGTAAATAGCACGATAGGTCCCATTATGCAAAACCACACACAGGAACTAGTGGAACTCCCTCCTGGGAATAACCCATTCAGATATCAATGGATATTTAAGAAGAAACTAAAGACTGTTGGGTCCACTGAAAATTACAAGGTTCACCTTGTTGTAAAAGGTTATAGTTAAAAAGAAGGACTTGACTATTTTGATACCTATTCTCCAGTCACAAGAATATTATCCATTTGAACGTTAATTTCTATAGCTTCAGTATACAAGATCAAATTCATCGAATGTATGTTAAAAACAACATTCCTAAATGGAGAAATAAAATAAAGAGATATACATGGAACAACTTGAGGGTTACGTAGTTCCAGATAAGGAGAAACAAGTATGTAAGCTTTTTACCTTATATGGTTTAAAACAGGAACCAAAGCAATGTCATGACAAATTTGACAAATTCATGATCTCGAATGATTTCAGGATAAATGAATGTGACAAATGTGCTTATGTAAAACAAAATGAGAAAGGATATGCAATCGTCTGTTTATATGTGGATGATATGTTAATCATTGGAAGTAACAATGATGTGATTACATCCACCAAAAGAATGCTTTCAAGTAAGTTTGAAATATAAGATCTAGGTCTTGCGGATGTTATTCTGGGCATCAAGATTCTTCGAACATTTAAAGGTATTGTACTATCTCAGTCACACTATATTTAGAAAGTACTACACAAATTTAGTAATGGCGGCAAAAATATGGCCAAGAAATATGTTGATGTAAATTTAAATCTTGCTAAGAACAATGGTGATTCAATCAACCAATTGGAGTACTCTCGGGTTATTGGGAGTCTCATGTACTTAATAAGTTATGGTAGGCCAGATATAGCACATGCAGTAAGCAAGCTAAGTAGGTTTACATATAATCCGGGTAAGAACAACTGGATTATTGTTGTAAGAGTTATGAGGTATCTCAAATATACTATGAACAAATGTTTACTGTATATATCAGATCCATCAGTACTAGAATGATACAGTGATGCAAAATGGATATCAGACTCCACAGACTCAAGATCCACAAGAGGATTAGTCTACATTTAGCTGGAGCAACTGTGTCTTAGAAATCCACTAATGAAACGTGCATAGCCATATCCACCATGAAATCTGAATTTTTAGCTTTAGACAAAGTTGTCGATGAAGTTGAGTGGTTTTAAAACTTGTTAGAGCATATTCCTAATTGGCCAAACCATGTGCCAGCTATCTGCATACATTGCGATAGCCAGAGTGACATTGGTAGGGCACTGAACGAGATGTATAACGGTAAGTCTAGACACATAAGTCGTAGACATAATACACTTTGGACAACTACTCTCAAACGAAATTATCATAACTGATTATGTTTGATCAAAGGATAACATATCGGGTTCACTGACCAGAGGTATACAAAGAAAGCAAGTACGAGTATTGTCAAAGAGAATCGGTTAAGCCTATACAAGATTAGTTTCCATGCTGGGAACTATGTTGTAGATCTCGGTTCCGCGGCCTAGGCGGTCGACTGGGGCCTAGCGCCTAGGAGGGACTACGCGGGGCCTAGGCGGGATTACGCGGTTTTGAATCATGCTATGTAATTTTATATATTTAGTAATACACGTGTATAATTATGATAATTTTATCTATTTAAGTCATAAAGTTCATCTAACACCACTTTATTGAATATGAAAAATACTAAAATTAGAGTTATAATATCAATTCAAGAATTTTCGAGAGTAAAATATATTTAATGGAGGGCCTAGGCGGCAAGTTTTTGCCATTAATCGGTGCCTAGGCGGGCTAGGCGCCTCTTCCACGGCGACTAAGGCGTTGGGAAAAAATGCCTAGCATTTTTACTAGGCGTAAGCGCTTGAGGGGGGAGTTGACGCCTAGACGGCGCCAAGGCGCGCCTAGGCGGCGATATCTACAGCATAGGCTGGGAACCCTACCTAACAAAGTGGATATCCTACAATCTAGGTTTAGAGGGAAAACTGAATCATTGAACTGCATCTCGGTGTGACACATTGTGGATAGACCTCCCCAAACCATTCCTAAGACAAAAGTAGACGTTTCTACATGTAAAAGTGAAGGATAAACTAAGCTTTTAATGGTTTTTGTATCTACGATAACATAAGATAGAGTAATACCCTCGATAAAAGACCACCTATATGAATAACATGGGTTGGGCCGCCCTACGAGAATATTTTTAAAGGCAAAATATTCTACGGTTATTCATGAAACACCAGGAGTAATCTAGGGCCATAAATGGATACAACTGTGAGAACCAGATAGTGTTTAGGAGGATACTATGTAAGCTCTATTGACTTGTCTTACATAAACGCTGAACAGTTCAAGATCGCGTTCACTAGTTAGCAAGTAAATTCGATAGCCCTTACTATAAAAGGTTCAAGGCCAAAAGCTACCTTTCTCGACAAAGTATTTCTCTACGTTTCTCTCTCACTCACTCTCGTATTTAGCATTCTCTTTCATATTTTGATGTTGGTTAGTTAATTTCATTTATGCGGAAATTATTGGTCAAATGGGTTTTACCCAACTATTGATCGGATTGATAATGACTTGGTCAATACATTTATCTAATTGTAAAGACTAGTGTAATAATTCACTTGGTTAAAAATCAATTGAAGTTGAATGAGAAATTAAATTATAAATTTTTGGAGAAAATAAATATATAAATAAATAAATTGTTTTATTTATTTATATGTTTATATATATAATTAAGGTGAAAGAAATAATTTTTTTTTAAATTTTTTTTACTATTGGGTCAGGTCCAATAGTTGTTTAATTTTTTTCTATCTACAAGTCTTTAGCATTACCATTAGGTCAGGCCCAATAGTTAACGTGTAATAAATACTAAACATCCATAAATGTTGGGTTAGACCCAATAGTATTATCTTTTACTAACTAAGCCAACTCCAAATTCTTAAAGTCACAACCCTTTATAATGTACGCCTAGTCAACTATTCATTTTCTATAAATAGTCTACCAACTTAAACATTTGATTGATTCAATTTTTTAGAGCATTAAGAATCAAAGAGAGAGAGAGAGAGAGAGAGAGAGAGAGAGAGAGAGAGAGAGAGAGAGAGAGAGAGAGAGAGAGAGAGAGAGAGAGAGAGAGAGAGAGAGGAAGAAGAAGAAGAAGAAACATTATTAAATTCGTTGAAATTCTGAAGCATTTGTGCGTCTGTTTCTTTTGAATAGTTTTGTCATTGTATCTTGGAGATTGAAGCCAACAAACGTAAGACACTCATACGTGGCCTAAATATCTTAAAGACATTAGATCCAATCTGAGTCTCGACATGTAAAGTTATTTATTTATTTTTGTATATCTACTTTATTTTTATATTACTGTTTATATCAATTTATTGGTTTATACAATAAAACACAATAGTGGAGAGATCTTATGTCATAGATCACTGGTCCAAGTACATTGAAATAACATACATTCGACTGATTCGTCGGGGATGAGACATATGCTACGGGTAGGGGATATCATACACTTCCTGCTAAATCTATTATTTTGTGTAAGGAAAGTATTGGAGAATGTTTTACATAGGATTGGATTTTAGTTTCATAGGCAATGTTCCATTTCATATCTTATCCCAAGTCTTTGGGACAAAGGTAGGAAGGGTTATAACTAGACCATTTGGCGAAGTTAAGAATTTTAGCGCTTGGTTATACCTAGTCTTAGACGAATATCTCTCGTTCCGAGAATGGGGCCAATCATCCTATCAGAACACGATAGGTAGGGGAGAATGGTATCTTGTACTAATTGAGCACTCTCCGCGTCCATGACTTGGACGATTAACTGGGAGTTATATTAGTTACTGGGTTAATGAGTTCAAAGACTTTCATAGAAAGAATTTACTGCTGAAGAAGGGGTTGGAGATTGACCTTGGATCCATGGGTCTTACCAAATGGATATTCTAGATCCATCCCTTATAAAGCAAATTACAGAACCTTAAAGGAACCAAACCTATTAGGTATAATTTTTCATTGACATGTTTTAAAGAATTTCTCAAAAAATAAATCCCTTTCAAGGTTTGGGATACCAGTAAGACTGATTTTTTAGGATTTTTCAGACTTGCTTAGTCACTAGGACCAGGTTATAGGCCTGGAAATTCTTAAGGTCTAGTCTCTTTTCGGATATAGGAATATAAAAGATTGTTTCGTTGCACAAATGGATTCCATTACCTCCGAATAACCTTATTAAAATTCTATCAATAAGAATAATTATGAATTAAATGTGAAAAATTATTTTACAAAATCGTAAAACTTGAGGATCGGAACCAATTTATGTCAAAAAAAAAGGATCGGAACCAATTGAAATTCTTAGCTTTTAAAAGATATTTACGGCCTCCGCCATCTATTGCTTGTCGATCGGCCTTTTCCTTCTACCATATAATTTTTTTAGCTTTTATCGAAACATATATTTGTACCAATGAAATGTCATGTCCTAGCTTTCCATAGTGTTTCCTAAATTTTGGCTAAATGCCAATTTTGTAATCGAGTGCAAAGCATGGGTTCCATTCGTCCAATATATAAATTTTGAAACAAAAATTATGACTATATTTATTTTCGAAGAAACAAAAATTATGACTCCAATTCATGTCAACATAGTATTTTGAACCGAGCCAATGTTTTTAGCTCTTTTTTCTCTCTCTAGAAATACGCTCTCTCGCCTCTCTCTTCGTGTGTACGATTCTCTCGCCGAAAAATTTTCTTGCTTCTTGTACACCATCATTTTGGTGGTGATCTGCACTCGCGTGGGTTGGTTCTCCTCACGCATCTCTCTCCTATTTCTCTTGGAATGGGGGCCTCATCAGATGGAGATTTAGGGAAATTATTAGGTTTCAGTGAGATTAATTTGGGGAAAAGGGTTTTTAATCGGAAACAAAGACCTTCTATTGGCCAATACTTCAGCAGCTGGTTTATTGAGGAGATCGAAGCTTGTAATGATGATAATGGGAAAGATCTGAAGCTTTTAAATGGACTCCTCGATATCCAACTTCTGGCAGATCAAGATACTTTGATTACCGAGGTTAAGCATGCTTTAACCTCTTTATTTTTTCTTGTGGAATTTCTTTCCGTGCAGGTTTCAATTTGGACAAGTAAGCAAAGGATACAGGGGAGACGAAGAGACGAGTTTAGGCGTGTTAACTTAACACGAGGTAGACGGCCAACCAAAGAGAGCTGCTGCAGGTTGGGAGTTCCAAAAATAATTATGAGGTTAGGTAATTATTTAATAGAGGAAAGAAGAGAAAATAGCTGCAAGATAGACCTTCCCAATAACCAAGGCACTCGAAGATACTACCCAGCTAGAATTCTCAATCTCAAGAAGGTTATCAGGGAAGTTTTCAATCTTGATCTATTTAAGTTAGGCAATGTGAATTGGTTTACCACTTTCTATCGCATCTTTATCCTTCATCTTCACCTGTCTTTTATTTTCTCCCGCACTGTGTTTTCCTTACTTCACTCATCCATTTTCACACCCTCATTTCTCAGTTTTAAACTCATCATCTGGAAAGTAGCTACTTTCGCTGTTTGTGCAGGTTTTGAAATGGCAACTAGAGAACATCATGCGCTTCCAATTATACCACTGAATGATCACAAAGCCCGAAAGCTGGGGGTCATCAATATTGGTTCGAAGGCTAGACTCTCAGAAAGCATGAAAGAAGAGAAAGCTATCTTGATCAAGGCAATTGGAACTGCTCCCATTTACGCTGTTCAGCTTAGGAACTTCATTGAGGATAGATGGGGCATTCAAGGACATTATCGACTAACAGATGTCAAGGATAATATGTTCAAACTTGAAATATTTAACGAGAAGGAGTTCAAGAGAGTGTGGGAGTTGAGGCCGGGTCTTTATCAAAAGCTACACCTGAGTATGACTATTTGGCCTTTGGTTGTGGATTTCAATGAGCTTGCTACAGACTATTCCTCTATTTGGGTTCAAGTTAGAGGTCTGGCTTTCAAACAAAACAACTTGGATACAGTTAAGGCGCTTGAAGTCTGCTTTATCAAGATTGAAGCTGTAGATTTTCCCACTTCACAAAACTGTGATGTCAAAGTTTTGAGGTTTCGAGTTAAGATCAACACTAAATACCCCCTTCCCCCTGGAACATATCTTTATCAAGAGGAAGGAGCAGCATGGGTGGTATTTCAATACGAGAATACAGGACTCTTATGCTTTAGGTGTGGGAGAATAGGCCATCAATACGGGGATTGTCCAGTCAAGAGTATAAAACAGGTGGAAGACATAGACGAGCGTAGGAAGGTTTCTTGGAGTATTGATAATGTGGCGAAATTTCCTCCATTTAATCCTATATATGGACTTCATATAAAAACAAATGGCGAATTCACTAACTATTTATATAATGATAAATGTATTAGGAATGCAGGTCCAAGTGCTAGGAGCAATAATCCCATCAGAAGCATTCAAATTAGTTCAGAGGATGGGGACATTCTAAGCAAGTTCAACTATACAAAAAAAGGAGGCACTAGCAATACAAAACGTCAAATCCATGAAGAAGAGGAAAGAGAGAAAGAAGATCAGGAATGGGAGAACTGGAATAAACAGATCCACGACCTTCGAAACGAATTACATGAACAAACTTTGAAAATGGAGGCTTTCAAAAGGAACCATGGGATCACTGCTGAAGAAGAAGATGGTAATGAGGGGAATGTTCGTGCAGCTCTATTAGCGTTTGAAGAAGAAATGAGGAAACTAAGAGGCAAATACGTGGCAAACCAAAGCAACACCTCAGACCCAAACATGGATACCTCTTCAAACACACAACAGACAATTAAAAGGAGAAGAGAGGGAAAGGGTATTCGTATTGAAGCTAGCAGTGGGGAAGTCAGCTAAAAAATGGCTGGCAACTTTAAGAAGTTAAGAGTTATTGATCCTATTGAAGATTTCGTTAACAAAAACCAGTTCAGCTTGCTGGAAAATGAGAAAGAGGGAGAGGAAGGATACAAATTTCAAAAAAGGAAAGGCAAAGAGATGGATAACAACACAAAACTGATCGATGAAGAAGACTCACAATTCGAACCTGAAGAAGATGATGAAGGAAAGTTCGAGAGCAGTGAGAACTATTTTGAGAAGGATTACGAGGGAGGTTGAGATGATCATGATATGAATTTCCAATACGCTGACGCCTTTGAAGACGAGGAGGGGTTTTTTGACAACACTAAAGGAGGCGGCAACTCCAAAAAAGCCGCGAAAGCAATATGACGACCTTGTTTTGGAATGTTCAGGGTTTACGAGCGCCCTTAACATTATCCAGAGCAAGCTCGTTGGTGGCTCAATTTCGTCCTAGTGTGGTTGCCTTTTGTGAAACAATGTTGAGAGAGGAGGACTCTCGGGGTGTGTTGGTTCGGTTTGGTTTCGAAAATTCCTTTTTTGTGGAACCCTCTGGGAAAGCATTTCATTCTGGAGGGTTCTTGATCATGTGGCACTCTAATGTGCATTTGCAAGTCGTGTTTAGTTGTAATTCCTTTGTTATCGTTTTTATTAACGAATTATCTTTTGCTTATTACATTGTCTTTATCCATGCCCCTAATGACTTTAAGTTGAGACTTGATACTTGGAATGAGATTACAAAATGGAGTGAAGGGGTTAAGGAACCTTGGATAATATTAGGAGATTTTAACGAGATACTTAATACTACGGAAAAACAAAGCAAGAATAAGGCCAATATGGATCACATTAATGCTTTTATCGATTTTACTAACTATAATTCATTAGCGGAAATTAACTCTAATGGATGTTTTTTTACTTGGTCTAACATGATGGAAGGTGGAAAAAACGTAAAGACGAGAATTGATCGGGGACTTGCAACGTATGATTGGATGAAAAGATATCCAAGATCACAAATTTATATTCCTCCGGCTATAGGGTCGGATCACTCACCCTTACTCCTTCAATTTGATATTAACATGAAATTAGCTAAAAAATATTTCAAATTTGAATCAAGATGGCTTGATGATGAAAACTGTAAGAAAATTATAGAAGATAGTTGGAACGTACCTAGAGATAGAGTCCCTATACCTAATTATGTTAAGAAAAGAGAATACACCAAAAAAGAACTCAACAAATGGAGCTTAAAAAACTTCAAAAACCACGAAAAAACTATCAAAAAACTCCAAGATAAACTGATTGAGTTGAATAAAAGTAAAATAGATAACAATACTAATAACGAAGAACAGGAAATCAAAGAAAAAATTAAGAAAGAATATGAGAAAGAAGAGAAATATTGGAGCGATAGGGCTAGACAGAATTGGCTTATCTATGGTGACAAAAACACAAAATTCTTTCATTTAGCTACTATTAAAAGAAGGAAACTTAATCGAATTACTAGAATTAGGAATAAAGAAGGAAATTGGACTGATAACTCAGAAAATATTAAAGATTGTTTCCAAAACTACTATAGAGATCTTTTCAAAGAAATCAACGGGGAAGAGGAATCGATGATAAAAGCCATAGAATTTATTAAACCACGAATAACAGATAATATGAACGAGGAGCTAACAAAGATACCAAACATTGAAGAGATCGAAAGAGCAGTCAGAGAATTATCAGCGTCTAAAGCACCGGGACCCGATGGACTAAATGGTAAGTTCTATAAAGAATTCTGGGATATTATTAAAAATGATGTTGTACAGGTAGTCATGGACTTCTTTGAAAATAACTGCTCGGTTGAAACAATCAATGATACTCTGATAACACTCATTCCAAAAGGCTTAATCCAAGAAGATCTTGGTGATTTTCGCCCAATTTCCTGTGTTAACTTCATATATAAAATAATTACAAAAATTCTCTCGAACAGATTAAGAGATATTATGAACAATATAATTTCGCCTACACAATCAGCATTTATTAAAGGTCGCTCAATACAAGACAACATTATCATTGCGCAAGAGATATCTTTCTTTATGAATAAGAAGCGGAAAAATAAAAAATACTTGGCTGCCATTAAGATTGACATGGCTAAGGCTTATGATCAGGTAAGATGGTATTTTCTTCTTCTGGTTTTGGATAAATTAGGATTTTGCAAAAAATGGATAAAATGGATAGAAAATTGTATCACTTCGGTTTCATTTCACATCAACATCAATGGAGAGAGACTCGAGAACTTTAAACCAGGTAGAGGGCTCAGACAAGGTGACCCTCTATCACCTTTTCTTTTTTCTATCCTTACTGAATCCCTCATTAGTATTGTTGATCACTTTATATCTTGTAAATTGATTAATGGTATAAAAATTAATAGGAATTGTCCGATGATATCCCACTTATTATTCGCAGACGATTCTCTTTTCTTTATTGACCTGGAAGGAACAGATATAGGAAAATTTAAAGAATGTTTGGATATTTATTGTAATGGCTCAGGACAACGAATCAATTTCTATAAATCAGCTATTATCTTCGGTAAAGAAACCCCTAATGACATTAAAAATGAGATATCTGATGAAATGAATATCAAAGAAACAGAGGACCTGGGATACTACTTGGGGATCCCACTATGTCATAAGAGGTCATAAGTGGAATCCCTAGAGTGGATAGCAAAGAAAGTTTTTAAAAACACAGAAGGATGGAAAGCTAAGCTACTATCGGAAGGGGGCAAAGAAGTTCTCATCAAAGCTATCCTCCAGGCCATACCAAATTATTACATGTCTATTTTTTCTTTTCCGATCTCCTTTTGTAATAAACTTATTTCAGTTATTTCTAATTTCTGGTGGAACTCAGGTGAAAAGAACAGGATACATTGGGTAGCATGGGAGAAAGTTACAGTTAACAAGCTAATTGGAGGTCTAGGGTTTAAAGATTTCAAGAGAATGAATACTGTCCTATTAGCTGCTCAGGCTTGGAGATTAATACATAACCCGGAGAACTTAGCAGCGAGACTTCTTAAAGGTATTTATTTTAATAAATCAAATTTACTCTCATGTAAACTTAGACAAAGCAGGACTTGGAGTTGGGCAAGTATAATAGAAGGAAGAAATTTTATTAAAAAATACGGAATAAAAATGATAGGAGACGGGAAGGATACGAATATTTGGAATGAAAGATGGATAGATACTAATTGGGAATTAGAAAAGCCGACAGGATCTTGTATCATGAAAGTTCATGAACTTATGAAACAAGACAAAGATGAATGGGATTCAGAAAAACTTGATAACCTTTTTCCGTCACCTATAATTCAACTTATAAAGAAGACCAAGATTAAAGAACATGGTATACAGGACAAATTTATATGGCCTTTTTCCAAAGATGGAAACTACGATACGAAAACAGGTTACAAGGTACTGACGGGGGAAAAGAATAATAACAAAGCAACGACAATAGAAACAAGAGCAATGCAAGAATCAAAGATATGGAAAACTATATGGAATTCAAACATCCCAAAAAAAATAAAGCTGTTCATGTGGCGAATTATTAATAATGCAATTCCAACCAGAGTTAACTTATATAAAAGAAAATGCGCGGACGATAAGAGGTGCCTTTGGTGCAATCACGAAAAAGAAGATATAGAGCATTTACTACTACATTGTACGATGTGTAAAGATATATGGGCTGGATCCTTTCTACAGATCAAGATAAAGGAAGGGCAAGACGATAAAATTGAAGATTGGTTTCTGAAAATCATCAAATCATACACAAAAGGGGGATGGGATAAGAACGTAGTACGAGACTATTTAATGATAAACATGTGGAACATATGGAAAGCAAAAATGAAGGCAGTACATGAAGAAATTGAGGTCGATGGTATGGGAATTAATGTGGCATCTAAAAAGCTTATGCAGGAAATTCATGGAATTAACTGGATTAGAGATGGGTACAAAGGTCTCAATTATAGAGAAGAACAAAATACGAACATAAGTAATGGAGAACATGAACAAGATTTAACATTATATTGTGATGCATCCTTTTCTAACAAATGGGAACCTACAGGATTAGCGATTGTGGGAATCGACAAGGAACAACGGATACCCATCAAACAAAGTACTACAGTCGATTGTAATTCGGCACTGGAAGGAGAGGCGGAAGCGGTCCTTAGAGCAACACAAATAGGAGCTCTCTTTCCAGGGAAAGAAATAACCATCTACTCAGATAACCTTGAGGTTATTCAAGGTATTAAGCAGGTGTCAGCAGCTCGTTGGATCATCCAACCCATCCTACAAAAAATTCTCCACAATGCTGAAGAGCTTGGGCAGGTTTCTTTCAAACACATCAAGAGAAAGCTCAACAGGAATGCGGATAAATTGGCGAAGGAGGCTAGGCACGCAGCAACTTTTGTTAATCGAAATACATTATGTATTCTCGATTTATCATCGGCTTTTAGCAAGTTAGGGATAGGCTAATTTCTTGTGTTTTTCCTTTGGGTGCGTAGGCACCCTCCCACCGTCCAAAAAAAAAAAAAAAAACCGAGCCAATGGTCACGATTTGTTTCTTCTTTTGAGTTTAAACTTTTTCAATATATTTAAAACGAATATTATTCTCACAAGTCATGGTCTTGGTTATCCAATCTAGTGGTGCAGGTTCGAATCGAGCCAATGACTCTGAATCCAAGTGGCTCTCCTATGTAACAAAAAAAAATATTATTGAATATTACCCTAAATCATATTACATATCGCCTCTTATGTAAACCAATTAGGGGTAGAAATTGGAAGGAACAAATCGAAAAAAGGGTCTTTCGAAAAAATTTCAATTTTTTCGAATAGATTTTTTTCATTCTAATTCCTATCAAATTCTTCGGAACTGGAAAAAACAATTCCGTATTCGGAATTTACCGGAAATTTGGAAATTTCGGCACTGAAATTCGGAAATTTCGGCACGGAAATTCGGAAATTTCGAAACTTTTGGTTCGGATTGTGGAACTAAGGATTATAAATCGGAACAGTACAAAAAGTATCAGTAGTTAAAAACTAAACTTAAAAAACTTACAAAGAAAAGTAACTGTAGTTAAAATCTAAACTTAAAACTTACATTAAATAAAAAAGTAACAATAGTTAAATAAACAATGCTAAACCACTGTTACTTTTCCAATTACATGAAAAAACAAATATTGCCAAAAGGTCTCGGAAAATGATCCTGCGATTTTGTTCCAAAGAAGACTCGCCTCCGAGCCTCAAAATGATCCTGCAATTTCGTATAAGTTGTTAGTTAAAATGCGAAAACAATGTTGTATAAGTTACTAAAAAGAAAATGCAAAAATATTGTTTCAATATTCTAAAAAGAAGATCACACTAGACATTGCTGGATTGTCTTTGTTTTGACCATAAGTATCATTGAAACGGTTAAGGATGTTAAAGTAGTTAACAACTTTAACAGGTTTACGGGCATTTTCAGTGATATGAAATCTGTTGGCAAAGGCATGAATCTGTTCATCTGTTGAAGGTTTTCTTACAGACATTATCAATAATACATGGAAGAGAGATACTAATTGTTGAACCTATTCAAAAGAAACTTAAATTTTTCTTTTGGATTAACCAAGTCTTGAGTTGATTTATAAGTTTATTTAAAAAAAAAAATTGGAAATATAACTGAAAAGTGGATATGAAAGCCAAGTTGATTATCAAGTTCCAAAACTTTTCAAGGACCAAAGAAACAGACCATTAATTTTCATGTTTCAAATACTCCATGCAATATTATTTTGAAATATAATTTATAATTCGGAAAATAAAATCGGATCGGAAATATAATTCGGAAATAAAATCGGATCGGAAAAAACGGAAATTTCGGAAATTTTATATGTAGTTCCAATTTCGATCCGATTTTTTGGAAAAAATTAGAAATCGAAATTTCTGAACCTTAAAAATCTGTTCCAAAATTGGAATTTCCGGATCAGAAAAGTCGGAAATCAGAAATTTAGGATCTAATTTCCACCCCTAAGACAAATTACAAAAGAAAGAGAAAATAATGTTTATGAAAGACAAATCATATGATTGGTCCATTTAAAATCTAACTAGGAGAGGATAAAAAGATGATGTGATTTGAGGTGAAATTCAGCATTACTCTGCTCATTAGGGATGATATTAATTGTTTCTTTAGTATCGTGTTTTGGCTGCTAATGACCTAACTTGGCCTTAAGTTCAATTGTTTCTAAAGGTTCGTCGCTACAATTGGTCGTTAAAAACAATATTTTTTGAAAAAAAAAACTAAAATTGGTCTGTATTGCACAGTTACCTTTAGCAAGGAAATTCAATGATCTTTCATAACGACATGCTAATGATTTTTCCTTTTAAAAACTTATAATTCAATTATTAATTTAAAAACTAATATTTTGTTATTTCTATGTTATAATATAGTTTACTTTGATACAGTGCTTATATGCATAATATAGAGGCCTATAAAATTAGGTAAGCCAAGTATATTTAGTATAATTTTGTATGGTTAGGAATGGTCTTCCCAAAATGAAGGGGACATTTCTATCTGCATTGTAATCAAGTATAATGACTATCTGCGTCGTAGTCAAGTATAATGAAATCGCATGGAAAAATAAAAATACCTGCCTTGACCAGGACATTTCCACTTTTCCTCAAGATGAGCGAGGGATCTATCAGCCATTTGCAAGACCATAGTGGTTGGGCTTGCTCTTTCTATCTTTGACTTCTCAAAAACTGTTCTAAGCATGAGATTAATACTTTCACACAGATCACACAAAGCTCTCCCATGCCACTCCTCACCAATCAAAATGGAATATTGAAACTCCCAGGATCAACCAATTTAGGTGGCAACTTACTCTGGCAAATCGCGCTACACTCTTATGGGAAACCTACCATTTCTCTCTCAAACTATTTTTGCTTATTGGATAGCACATCTTTTAGGAATTTTGGATACTTATTCATCTTCTTAATGGAATCAAAAAATGGTAAAGTTGATGTCGATCTTACGAACTGCATTCATGAATTTCTGAAAGTCTTTATATCTTTCTTTTGATCCCGTGAGGGGAATGGCGAAGGAGAGAGGTTCTCTTTAACCACTGTATCTTTCTTCTTTTCTGAAAATTTCTCAATTTCATCCTCAACTACCGCCTTCGTTTTGACTGTTGTCTCTTTTTCTTTCATGGCTGGAAAAGGTGGTGGTAATTGCTTCCCACTCCTTAAGGCAACAACATTACATGATCCATTACCTTCAAGATTTTCTATACTGCTTGGGAGTTGTCCTTGTCCTTGAACATTTAGATTGTTGGCAATTTTAGATATCTGATTCTCCAAAATTTTCAAAGACGTAGAATGTGAATTCAATGTCTCTTCAATTTTGGTTGACTTATCGGTTGACACCGCCATGAATTGGTTCAAAGTGATAGCTAAATCGGCTGCAGTAAGCGCACCTTCTTGTTTACGGGAGTGAAGTTCTTTCTGAGCCAAAGTATCTGTGTAAGCATCATACCTGGATTTTTGAGGAGCCTAGCCTCCTTGATATTGATTTTGAGGTCTCAAATGGTAATTGATGCCTTGGGGCCTTGGTTGATAGGTTCCTGGATTAGCAGCCCCTTGCGGATTTGAGTATTGGAAACCTAGATGGTTTCTGTTTTGATTACCATAGCCTTGAACACTCGAGTAATGGTCACCTCGATTATTGAGGAAGCATACAGATTTTGGATTGTGAGGATAATCTTCCCAAATATGATTAATTTCCCCACATCTGGAACATATTTTTGGTTCTTGTACCACATGAACATTAGCTTTCTTGTTGGAAACGGATAACTGTTTAATCTTGTTCTCTAGAGAGGCGATCTTTGCATTTAAAGTTGTTTTTGCTTCTACATTCAAGGTGCCTTTTCCAGAAAATCGAACTGGTGATCTTGATATTTTCCAACTCATTCCATTCTTTACGAATTGATCCATGATAGCTAACGTATGATTCATAGTTACCATCATAAAACCTCCTTCACACATCGTTTCAGCTTTCTATTTGGAGGCTTTGTCTAAATTGCGATAAAAAAATTCCTAACTGTAACTCCAATTAATACCCGTATAGTGGACACTTCCTTAACAATGATTGAAAACGAGACCACACAACTCCTACAGCTTCTCCTTGTTCTTGTTGGAAACCTGCTAAATCAAGTTGTCCACTTAGTCTGACACTCTGAGGATAATACCTATCGAAAAATACAGTTTGCAATTGATCCCAGGTAGTGATTTCTTTGTGTTGTTGCTGATCATACCATTCACTGGGTCCTCCAGTGAGGAAAATGGAAACATAGCAAAGTACATTTTTTCTAGAGTAACTCCTAAAGTGACATATGCATCCCAAATCTGTTGTAGATAGCTCGAATAGGATCTTCGCGAGCGGTCCCTCTATATTGGCCAATATTGATGAACTAACTGATCATTCCCGCATCAGGCTTGAATCTCACGGCTTGAATTGCGGGTGGGCGAAGTCCCATGGGTGGCAAACGGAATTGCTTGTTTTTGTTAGGCTGGATGCGCCAAGGTATAGCTTCAGGTGGGACTTGAGCACCTTGATGGTTGTTAAGTGGCAGTTGTTCTCTAGAAGGATCTGAAACTCGATTATTAGCATTATCTCCTAGAGGAACAACTGCGTTTTATGGAATTATCGGGTCACCGTTTTCATCTACATCTACCCGAACATTGTTATTAATGGCTGCCATCTCTTTTTCAAGCTTAAGTTTTTCTCTTTCTTTTTTCTAATAAGCTTTTAGTATTTCCTCAGGATATGAGATCATACACCAAACTTATAAGATCTGAAAAAGACAAAAACACAAGGAAAGCGTAAAACGGAAAATAACAACTAACTCTACTTAAACGAAATAAACACAAAAAGCACACGTTGCATTCCCCAGCAGCGACGCCAAAAACTTGGTCGCTCCTAGAGTGTGATAAAAATCAACACTAAAAAAGAAAAACGACTACCGCAAGTGTACGGGTCGTCCAAGTAAAAAGTGGGTAAAAAGGGGATTATCGTCTCTACAGGGATTGTGATGTAAGATGAATGTGTTTAGATGAGAAGTAGAACTAATTACAATACAAAATAAAAATAGATATTTGATTTGTTTTTTAATATTGAAAGACTAAACACAAGAATGTTGAGTACAATACATTGAACTAAAACAAGATTAAAGAGATGACTTAAGATGAGAGGAATATACTTGAGTATCACTAGGGAATCACCTAAGTTCGTATATCTAATGCCTTCGTTTAAAGGTAAAGTTGGTATTTCAGTATTATCCAGGACTTTAATATCCTACTAACTCCCGTCAGGGTAGACTTAGTAGGCAATCCTACTGTATTAAAGATCTCGCTAGGGTGACTGTAAGCTACTTTCAGATGATTATGAAACTCAATTGGCTACGCAGTTAGTCAAGGCCGTCAGGCTCAATAACGAATACTACGCATCTATTACCTAGTTTTGTAAGTAGACCCCTCCCCCTTTCCAGAAGATCGTTGTCACTAGCGAATAGCCTAATTACTAAAACCTATCTCCATTTGGACAAAATACTATCTAGTAAATAGCCTCAAAATAATAGTCAATATGAAATACCCAACTTAAATTAAATAATAAATAATCCCAAATTCGAATTACATTGAATAACTAAACTTAGGGTTATTGCGATTCTCAAGTTTATAATATTTAGCTCATAATTAAATACAGAAAAGAAATACAAGTAATGAAATACATAATTACTAAATTAAATTATAACTGAAAAGAACCTAAGGGTTGGAATGACTAGGCTGATTGTGGAGGAAGAAAGACTTCTCCAGCTTCTGCCCTTTCCTTCCAAGTGCAGAATTTCAACGAATTTAATAATGTTTCTTCTTCTTCTTCTTCTTCTTCTTCTTCTTCTTCTTCTTCTTCTTCTTCTTCTTCTTCTTCTTCTTCTTCTTCTTCTTCTTCTTCTTCTTCTTCTTCTTCTTCTTCTTCTTCTCTCTCTCTCTCTCTCTCTCTCTCTCTCTCTCTCTCTCTCTCTCTCAAATTAAGTTGTAACTGAATTAAGAGGTCTAAAATTCTTTATATAGAGTTAAAAAATGGATTAGGCCCACCTTTGGGATTAATTAAGTAATTAAGGGCTCAAATTCATTTTATTATTCCTGCAGTGATGTACACCACTCCAGTAAAATAAGTGTAACTTTCGTTTCGTAAGTCTAAATCATCGGAAATCACTTCTCAAATTTCGCTACCTCGGAGACCCATATTTTTCATTCAATCCACTAAGTCAGATTAGGCACCATTTAGGCTTAGGAAGGGCTAGAAATGACGACTTTCTAGTTTTCATTGCTCTTCTACCCTCACTAAAGTGATGTCTTTTGCTCCTTTAACACTTTCTTTCGATCTTAGACTTTACACTTTCTTTCTCACCTCATATCATAAATCTAATATCATATGAGGGTAACTAATAGGCTACTTGCCATAACCTCGGCTAATAAAGCATACGTTGAGTAACCTCGAGTAATAAAGCATACGTTGAGTGTCTAACAATACCTCTAACATCCTTATTGTATCTTTGTGTATGGATTTTTTACATCCTGACATATCCTTGTATTTCCAACATAATGGATTTATTTCTTGTATTAGTCATGTACAATTTAATTATCAGACTTCATGACCTTAACCAGTTTGGACTGCAACCTTAGAGAATCAGGTGAACGTATGATCAACCACTATTGTCTTAAACTTAGTTAATCCGTCTTTGCGCTGAATCAATCAAACACACGATCTACAACGATCATCAAAAGTGTTATACATTTGTAATTAATTTACCTATATTGAAGCAACGTCTAATGACTATATAATATAATATGTTCACAACCTTGTACATAGTCATCCACTTTATTCCGGTGAAAATAACTTATATCCAACTATTATTTTTCAATCATAAACTTTTATTGACTTGAATATTGGAATAACTTCGATAGTCTTACTACCACTTGTATACATATTCTTATTATATTCATAAGTTTTTGCATAACATGTAACAATCAGACGTTTATCTGACAACCCTCAAATCCTCAAATGCATTGTTAGTTTTCTTTTCCCACTATCAAGAGTGAATTCCAAGTGCATGAAAATACGAAATGATAAGCGTGAGAGCTACAATGTAAGAGCACAACATAGGTGAGATGGATGGACCCTACATGTGTAGGACTCGGTGCCACATGAGGTGTATATATGATATACCTTTGGGAATCCACTTTTAAAGAATATCGTTGAAGTAACAGAACAAGAAAGAAAAAATTGCTAAAATATTCAAGTCAAAAGGAAGGTGATTAAAGTGTAAAAGATGGTATCGCTTTTACCCAAAGTTAAATCAGTAAGGAAAATTGGAGACAGACATGCACAATAAAAAACAATAAAAGAGAAATTTAACGGTATGATAAAATAACCTTAAGCTATAGAAAAAATCTGCATAGTGGAGACCCACAATTATTCTATAGTACACAATACAAGAGAGAGAAAGTCAAATATCTCTATCTTCTCGAACACTTTACAACAGATAATGGATTCATATCACAAAAGGAGAAAGAGAATTAGATTAGAGATTTCAAATAATGGATAACTATTAGTCTATAGAAAATAATGTGATGCTATAAGCAATTCACAGAATGTGATTTTCAGTTCACAACCATTATATTACATCAACTGAACATTAATATTCAAGTTCACATCCAATTAAACTTAAAACACCAACATTCTAGTATATAAAATGACATAAAAGACCAAGAAAAAGATAATATAGACACAACATTCCTTATTCCTTGTTCCTTATTATCACACACTTACATATATATAGATATATATATCACAAATCAATAGAAATAGTAATAGAAATAGAAACAGAAACACACCCACTATACTGGAAATATAAGGATAATAAACGAAACGAAACGAAACCAAACCAATCTTTTTTTTTGCTGCAAAATTGTTTCTATCACACTCACAACTCACTTTTCAGGGCTGTAAAATGCTATTTTGCTGCTTAATACTCTCTGTTGATACCTTAGGAGAAGCTCCAGGTAATACCATACCCGGACCAGATGTCATGGTTTGATATTGTGGGGCCATACGTTGAGCATAATATACTTGTCCATGCATAGGATCAGCATATTCATAACCATAATTCCCACTAGTAACAGAAGATGTAGGGGGTACTGAATAAGTAACATACTGTGGGCCCGGGGCTCCTGTTCTGTACACACCTGAATTTATCTCTGGTTTCGAAACAGTCACGTTCATTGTAGGGTTGTTGTAACTAGGTGGAGGTGGTGTTTGTGTTTGTGTTCGATTAGTAGGTGTTGAACTTGCTGACTCGTTGTAACTACTCTGCTGTTGCAATGGTACGTTGTAAGCTTGGTGTGGTCTAGCTGGAACATAGTAAACATATTGTTGCTCTAATGGAGGAGCATGATGAGGATGACGTGGCTGTGGAGGGTATACAGGGTAATAAGATGGAACTTGAGGTGGATGCATGTATTGTACACTTCCATGAACAAATTGTGGAGGATGTTGATCAAATTGTCCTGTGGATGGTATTATATATTCTGTTTCTTGTACTCTATTGTTTTGATCAATTGGATTAACTAAATTTCTGTTGTTTTGCATTATTTGTTCTTGATAAGCTACTTGTCTTTGCCAAGATAATGGATTTGTGTTACTTCCTTCACTGTTTATATTAAACAATTTACAGATCTCTGTTTAAATAAACAATAATAATAATTAGACAAGGGAAAATGTTGGTACCTTGAAACGGAACCTGGAGATGGTAAATCAACAGCATTAAGTGGTTTCTGCTGCAACTGAACTTGGTGGTGGTGTTGCTGTAGTTGTACCTGAGGCTGTTCTTGTGGTACCTTCTTAAATCCGATTTGTACACCCTGATCTGATCTCTCATCATCTGAAGGCACACGATTCACGTTCTCCCCACCACCAACAACCACCGGCACAACTGTAACCACCGCAGGTGGAGGAGACACCCCAGCTCCACCTCCACCTCCACCTCCACCTCCAGCACTCATTTGCTGAAACGACTCCTCAATTCCTAATCCTCCTCCACCCTTCTGCTCTTGTTTACGCTCCTCCACGTGCACTCTAATTGGCGGCAAGTTCTTCATCGAAGGCAAACTTGTACCCGACCCAAACGATGATGTCGTGTCTAACATCGGTGAACCCGGAACTGAGTGAACATCATGTCCGTTACTAATCCCATTTCCGTTAACGTTACTGTTGATATTACAATTAGCATCATTCTTCACTAGGTTATCTTCATCTTGCTTTGGAACGACGTCGTCTAGTCCTAAAAGGCAATTAACTGAAGTAACCGATTCTCTAATATTACCATTAAGAGCATCGAAAAACCAATCCTCTGATCTTGTCGTGCTTTCAATCAACGATTCTATAGACGACAACTCCGATTTCAAGGAAAAAAGGAAGAGACGAATTCTCCAAGTTTTAGAATTGCTAACGCCGTTACTGTTACTATATTTACTACTACCACTTCCAGAATCAGTAATACTTACAGAGTTTAGAATCCGATCATACTCGTCAATCATATTCTCGAGGTCTTCATCAGTAGTGATTGAGATTAACGAGTCGAGGTCTTCGTTAGGAAGCTGGTATTTAATGGTGAACGGTTTTGCGTTTAAGGTGATTTTAGTAATACGGCTGTTAAGTTCGGAGAGAGTCGTCTGACGATCGATGACTATGATTCGGGTGACACCGCCGACGTAGCATAAGGTTTTATCGTGGGGACGGGGGATTATGTGGCCGCCGTAACTGCACATGAGGCGGATTTTGGTGTTGACGTTTGTGTTTGTGTTAGTGTTTGTGGTAGTGGTAGTGGATGATACGGTAGTAGGAATTGAAGGAGGCTGCGCCGCTGCAGGAATTGGTGGAGTAGTGGAAAGTGGTGGTGGGTCCATTTCCATGGCGGTGTGTGTTTGAGGAGAGAGAGAGAGCTGAAAAAGTAAAAGAGGGATGTTTTGTGATGAGTAGGATATGTTCATATAGTAATCCAGCTGGTTATTAATATTTATTGACCAACAATAAAAATATCCAGCTGGTTGTAACTTATACGTATAGATACTAGTTTTGGGTGTTTACTTAGTAAGAAATTAAACCTTTCCACCCAAAAGACTATAAAAGAAAAATTCACAGTAGGAAAAAGAAATTCGTGTAAGCTAAAAAAAAACAATAATCTTTTATAGGTAAGTTGGATAAAATTTATCTACAAAAATTTATAATAATTAAAAAGCACAGTTATATATTTTTACAAATGTGCACCCAAAAATCAAAATTCACTATATTAATTTCATATGACTACAACTATTATTGAGAAATTATTTAATTTAGGATAAATTTAAAAATAATGATATATACCATTAATGTCGTGGAGTAAAGTGAATGGAAATAAATCGTCATTTATTTATTTACTTGCTTTGATTGACGAGTAAATAAACAAATTAATGATTTTTTTTCAATCAAATTACATCATGACATGAGTGATATTAGGTGGTATGAATTTGGATTTTATATATCATTATTTAAAAATTAAATCTAAAATCTTGTAGAATTTATTTTTATAATAATCTAATTTTTTTTTAAGTCAAACTTGTAGTAATCTAGCTGGTTATTAATATTTATTGACCAAAAATAAAATAAAAATCCAGCTGGTTATTAATATATTATTAAGATTATTCTAATACTCAAATTTCCTTTTTTACCAAAAAAAACTCAAAATCAGTATGATTTAGGGCTCGTTTGGAAATGCTTATTTTAGAGTAAAAAAGCACTTTTTGAATAAAAATTGAAAATTAAAAAAAAATATTAAAAATAATTTTGAAATCTAAAATTATTTTAAGTGCTTTTTTGAAGAAGCGCTAATTTGGTGCTTTTCATAAAAGTGCTTTTCAAAATCAAAAAAAACTCTTAAAATGGTAGAAGCACTTTTAAGTGCTTTTCTAAAAAAACACTTCCAAACGGGCACTTAGTTTTATTTTTAAAACTCAAAATGCTTTTGAACATCTATTTTCTATTTAATATTATTTGGAAATTCATATTTACTTGAGTTGAGCATCTATTTTATAATTGTATTATGAATGGTTTAAGTAAACTTTCTATAGTTTGTATAGCTCTAGTTTGACCTAAGTCATCTATACTATCGCCCTGACTGGGGGTTTAGGGACAATAAATGGTTCATAAGCGTCTAGTATGCTGTAGTGAATCTGACGGTCTTGCCTAACTAGATATTCACAAGGGTTAGAATTAATCGTCGATCATTGTGTAGGGTCCCCTTACCCAAGTCCCCTAGTAGTGTTGAGGTTGCGTTCTGAGCTACCCTGACGGGAGTTAGGAGGATTATAGAATCCTGATTACTTATATTAGCTCAATCACCTTTAAAATTATAATAACAGTTTTGTAGGATAGGTGAATAATTGCAACCCTAAGCTATTATGCTTTTCATTCTTATTGAAGTATTCAGTTATCAAAGGTAGACCTTGACTTCGCTTGGCATATTGCTTCCTCCCTGAGCGTGTACCCCTACAACATAATTTTTGGAAATGGTTAGAGATTAAGGTTTATAAAATCATGTAGGATACATGGTACCTTGTAAGGAATATCATTGGCTATATAATTCATCCCCGTTTCAAAGCCTTTGTCTTTCGGAGTAGCTCGGTCCCCCTTATTGAGGGATTCTCTCTAAAGTCGAGCATCAATTTCTCTTGTCTTGACTATGGTCATCTTAGACTGATGGGATCTCGTGGGAGGAGTCTTGTCTCACCGTGAAGGAGTCTTAGGTCATGAAAATTTTCTCACTATTCAAGCCAGATGTATCATGCGGGGGAGGGGGTGAGGGGTCCCAGGCTTTCAAGATTCTCGATTTTTTTGATGAGAATGTGACGCTTGCTGGTGTTGTGCCTAAAATCTTTATAAAAGTGTCAATATCGAGCTTTGTCTTGTTTTTATGGATCTCTGGGGAGCTTGGCGACCATTGAAGTTTGGGATCTCGTTTGATTTGACATAACATATCTCTTGGATATAACTACTGGTCTGCAGAGTGGTTTTCTCTTTCTCGCTCTAAGAAGTTTCGTGGTTCATCGCGGTAGCCACGAATGGTGTGTTTCTTTGCATTACTCTTGGCCTTGTAGGCGATTTTTCTCCCCCTTTATCTAGGTATGGTTGACGTAAGTGTCACATAGTCGTGCTTTCTCGCGAGAAGCTGCTGCCACATGTTCCACTTCCATGAAAGGCTTGGCTTCCTCAAAGATTTTGAGTTTCACTTCTAGCTGTGTTTCTAACTAAATATGAAAGTACCGACTTCGTACCACATGGTGTATGTCAACCTTATGATTATGTAACAAGGAATTCCACTTTGTAGGCAACATTACTAGATATTTTGAATCGCTTCACAAGCTTTCATTAGTTTCTTGGAATGATTCGAACAAGGTTGAACTATCGCGCTTTGGCTTTTGGCTTCTTTATATATGGTCTTTAGTCTTTTCACGAGTTGGGTAAAACTCATAATAGTAAGTGGCTCGATATTCGAGAACTCCCGTTGTGCCCTTGCCGACCACGTATATGGAAAACCTAGCAATAAACAACATCAATACTAGTTATGAGTTCTATGTGATGCTTATACATATTGATATGTATGGATGCTTATGAGAGTTAACATAAGGTCAAGGCAACCAGTAACGCAACGTCAAATATGGACTAGAACCAACTTGAAACTAGACAAAAGCTAGTGAACTAAAGGGTGTGGTGCCCCTATTTTCTTTTTGACGCTCATTTCAGCAGAGTGTAATTCAAAATATGAATGTGCCTCATGTATAAGATGTTTTTTATCTTACCAGGTATGAGTTTGTAAAAGAATAAATTTGTATCAAATTATATTGTAAGAGATGTAGCAAGTAGGTATTTGTATGAATTGTCAATTTACATTTTTTGTGAGATAAAATATCGATATAGGCACTGGAGATAGGGTAGTTGGAGCAACTGTCGGGTTGTGGGTGAGAAAACATAATTTAATCGTTGGAGGTAACATCTTTCTCCCACGAATTTGACAATTTATTATCGGTTGAGCGTGACACGTGCAAGCCTTAGCTCGCTTCCTTATAACAACCTTGTGCTCTCGTTAATGAAGTCGAACAGATTTTTGGAGTACGTTACCTCTTCACAAAGACATAACTTTTGAAAGAGGGTTTATACCATGTTCTTGCTCGAGACGAAAATCGTCAAGTCCCTCAAATGACTCAAGGATAGTCTTGACATATCAATATCGCTATAATCTGACGTGGTGTGTTTTAATTGGAGGTAAATGTCATTTATTTGACTTTATGTCATTTACCATTATATATATATATATATATATTAAAGTACATGTTATATCCATGTAGTTATTATATAAAAGACGTATTGATTAGGGCTGCACACGGGTCAGGTATCCGACCCGTCGCCCCTTAGTCAAGAACCAACCCGCACTTGCGGGTTTAAGGTTCTGAGAACCGAGAGTCAAACCATATTTGGTTTATGGTTTCGGGTTGGTTCCACTCGGTTTTTCAAGGGTGGGTGCGGATTTGGTTTTGTGCGGGTTGGTTCGAGGTTGGGTTGGTTTCGGGTTGAATATGCCTATTTATTATGTAGTCCCTGAAAATTTAAATAATACAACTTAAACCACAAATTACCCAATTACACTACTATGATCAAATAGAAATACAAATTAACTGAAATAGCCGAATTCCATTGAATAGCATATTACAACTTTGATCTAGAAACATAATGCAATTACAACTTGATCAAAGTAATACATTGAGCTAATACATTAAGCTAGTACAATCCAAAAGTTACTGAATTACATAAGAAATTAAAAATACATCCAAAAACATTTCCAAAAACAAACTACACCCTTGATCAAAGTTTCCAAAAGTTAAGTTTGAAGATACAAACATTCAGTTGCTCAAAACCTGCATTGTTCTTTACTTCTTTTCATTCCTGATTCTTTTCCATCCTGTTTCATAAGAGTTGTTCAAGGCCTCCCTTATTTAGTTCCAATTCGAGTGTTAAATGAAGCTAAATATTCAAATCCTTATCCTCATATTCTAAAGTAAGCATTGGATATCAAATTATTAATGTTCAAGGGACATTTAGAACTCGCAATAAGGTTCAGTGGACTACTTTGCCACCATTCTTAACAACATTAACACCACATTGATATTCTTATCTTGTTATGTCTGGTGACAAAAGTAGTCCACAAACTATTGAAGTTAAGCCTCAGAATTAGCAAAATATTTCATCACAAGCCCTTTATATACCTTAGGGACAAGGGACAATTTTAACTCGCAATTAGCTTCATTTGACTACTTTTCCACCATTCTTAACAACATTAACACCACATTGCTATACTTGTCACCATATTGTTAATGGTGTTGAGAATAGTGGAAAAGTAGTTCAATTACTATTGAAGTTGAGCCTCAGATTTAGCAATGTAAATCATCATAGGCCTTTATAAACCGTAGGGACAAGGGACTTGGTGAGTTTTACAAAATCTTTTAAATCCAATGCCTTCCACAAATCTAAAACTCAATTCATCTATTATGATGATGTCGCCCTAAATATTCTATTTTTATGCCCTTGGGAGACATCATTTTTGGTGTTTATTCGACTATTTAGATAGACTTTTGGTGTTAATATGCAATAAATCGATTTTCCTCTTTTAATTCTAGTATTTTTCATTTATTAAACTTTTGCGTGTAATATGGTTTGTTTTGAGTGAAAAGTTGTAGGTTTCGGATACTAGCTAGGAGAGGAATCCAAGAATAAAGTCAAAGATCGTGTAATGAAGTCAAAGCAAGAAGAAATATCCCGAAAGAATTGATCATTTCAAGCTGCAAATCTAGAAAGTTGATAAAGATGGCTTATTTCGAGCCATCTAAGAGTGGATTTAGCCTCTGACTTGTGAAGAGAATTTGATCCCCACTGAGTTACGGAAATTTAGCAACTAGAATGAGGTCAATCCGAGTTGAAACGAACCGGTTAGAGCTGATTTAGTGAAGGTGGTGCAGCAGTTACGGGATTTAGGTTTAATTATGGACTTGGGATTTTCTAATGTTCATTTAATCTTTAAGAAAAGCCCTAGTCCGAATTTCACATTATAAATAGGCTTTGGACTTTTATTTTTACACACCAATTCATACGCTTAAGAAAAGAGAAGAGTCGGAACACCAGAGAATAAGCTAGAGCAAGGAAGAGAAGAAGCAAGAGCTGGAGACTGTCTACATCTCCAATTCGACTCCGTAATTAGGTTCTTCCATTTTATTCTGTAAAACATGATGAACTTATTTATTTCTTTAGTTTTCGTATTTTTAATTAGTATGAGTTAAACTTAAATAGTGCTTGAGAACGCATAATGGGTTAATCCCAATTTGATTTCTTTTCATGTGTTTGGATTTTGGATTATTATAATTGAAATCAAATTGGGTAAATTGTATTTTTCATTAATTTGCTTCTATCTACTATCATTGACGTAATTAACCAATAATAGGACTTAATACTTAGACTATTCCATTTAGTGGCAAATGGATCCCCTTGACGGGGGGTCTAGGTATGGACCTAATTAATGAATGTAGGATAGAAATTATAGACTTTGACGAGCTTAATTAATCCTATGGCCAATTGGGTAATTAGAACTTAACCACTTGAAGGTGGACTATAATCACCCTGACGGGGTTTGTAGCACCTAAGAGTAGCTACTTAATCCACCCTGACGGGGGTAAGGAGAATTCCAAATCCCGACCATTACATATTTACCGATTTGTCCCTCAAACATTACATGAAATAGATGATAATTAGGTGAAATCTTTGCGTCTCTCAAGTACTGCCTTACCTTGCGTAAACTACTTTACTTTCTCGCGTCTAGTTTAATCTTTGCATTAATTTAGTATTTTAATTTATTGTCTTAGTCATAGAAAACCAAAACAAACAATCTTAAAATCATTTACTCGCTTTTACGTGCAATTAATCACTATTCGATAAGCATTAGAGTCAACCAATCCGTCCCTGAGAACGAATATGTATTATCACATATATTACTTGGGACAATTGTACACTTGCAGTTATGGTTCTCTTATCCTTATTTGCATTTTATTTTAGAACACACAAAGGACCACCATATGACCATTTCTGCGAGGGCCTTAGTGTTAGTCAACTGGATTTTTCCAAGCGTGGACTAACGACGTTGACTCAATTGTTTGATATTCACTTGGTTAAAACCATTGAGAAGTGAATGAGAAATTGAGTATAAAAATTTGGAGAACAAAAAGAAAGAAGCTTAGAAATATATCTGCATATCCCGAGTTTTGAACACGAGACGTGTTACAAGTAAAATCCAAAATAAGATCTGTTTTGGTCACGTGTGTGTAAATAAAACACTAAAGAAAACGTTACCAAAAAATTCTATCTTGTGACCGTTATCTAAGGGCACGTGTAAACTAAAACCTATTGTTACTGAAGCAACGTGTTGTTTCATGTAATGCTTCAATGGTTAAATGTCTCCTAATTTGAACAGTCACGTACCCATTAAATGGTGTTGCATTGCCTCTTATTCATTTCTATAAATAGGGAGGCCTTCCACCATTTTTAAGAAGAAGAATCAGAGAAATAAAATCTAAAATATTTACTAGGTTTTTTTGCGTATCCATATTACAAAGTTTTGAGAGAGAAAGACAATACATTTTTAGTTCGTCGTTGTCAATCTTTGTGTAGTGCTGCTATCGATTGACTTGAGTCCGTTGTATCCTGGGAGATCATCGCTATCAATTGTGAGCAACATAGCAGGGCGAATAGATCTTAAGGACATTGAACCAAGTTCAAGCCTCGGAATTTCTTTTTGCATTCTGTACAGTAAGTTTATCAATTATATTTCTTAATTCCTGCATATATATTTAGTTAAATCTATTTGTTTACATGTTTTAACACACCAGAGACAACACTTAGTACAAGCTTCAATAGAAAACACATAAGGAACAACAACATTCTTTCCTTCATTAGTTTTTTTAAAATTTAACAAAGATTGACCATCTTGTGCTGGAGGATAAAAGGGATATTTTGGGCATCTTCTAAGGTTAATATGATTATTCATATTAGTTGTACCATGTTTTTAAGTATTAGCCGCATATGAATGTTCACAATATTTACAAACTGATCTAATAGTACGGTCTTCATAAGTAACAACTTCAAAGTGTTTCCAACAATCAGAAGTTTCTTTCTTAGCTTTTTTAGGGGCAGGGGGTAAACTACTAGATGTGCGAGTGTTAAGAAGAGTATCAGAAGAGTTATCAACATGTGTTTGATCAACACCTTGAGTGGGTTGTTCTTCTTCTATAGTAAAATCAATGATAAAATCAGAAGAATCATTTTTCATATTCATTAATCTGCAAAACCAAAAAACAAAACAAATAATTAATTGATAATAATAAAAAACTGAAATAATATTGAAATATATTTTCGAAAATCATTTACAATGTTTTAGAACTTCAAATTAATTACAAGATTTGAGGAAGAGAAGAATGGCAGAAGAGAATTAGGGTTCATACCTTTAAAACGGGCTTTGAAGAACACGAACCCTATCTCTACCTTTTATACAAAACCAGAAAACCCCAATACTCATTAACCATAGCAAAATAAGTATTAACCATGGCTTAATCGATTAACCATGGTAAGTGGTAACCTCGTAAATCGAAGGCTAGAAACTCAGAAACATTAAATGCGGATCTCAAAGGTTGGTGTAAACGAGCTAAATAATTAATGCGGAGTACAAAAGATACCATAGAGGGATGGAGAAAAGACGGTGATGGATGATTGTGAAGGGATGGTTTCAGACTCGTAGCGATGAGAGAGGAAGAAGTCTAGGGTTTTTAGCCCCTTTTGGGGTAAGAAAGAGATGAGAGCAAAGTGGCGTGAATGATACGAGTAAAATGGGGTGGATTTTCGTTGACCATCCCATTTATATGGTACTATATAAAAAATATATATAATGGGCTAAATGTGCGGGTTAGGTTGGTTATCCATGGTTTGGGTTTTTCCCAAA
This sequence comes from Nemophila menziesii, assembly GCA_029959085.1. Taxonomy (NCBI): domain Eukaryota; kingdom Viridiplantae; phylum Streptophyta; class Magnoliopsida; order Boraginales; family Hydrophyllaceae; genus Nemophila; species Nemophila menziesii. The sequence continues at coordinate 32,300,783 of JARWIR010000005.1, forward strand.
CCGAGAACCAACCCATATCCAAAAAAAAAAAATTAATTTGGGCCCATAAGAAACCATAGACTGGGCGGGTTGGGTTGGGTTGGTTTTTTCCGATTTTGCGGGTTGGACGGTTTTTTATGCAGCCCTAGTATTGATGGTTAAAGATCTGTAAATATTTCGATCAAACTTTATATGAACCATCTTAACAAGAAAATTAAAATTATTAGTTTTGATCTCGTTGAATTATAATTTTGGAATCAAAGTATAGTGATCGTCCAAAAAAAAAAATGTATAGTGTAACTTGGTGCCAAAGGAGAGAAGCCAGGATATGAAAAAAGAAAAAATAGTGAGAGAGAGAGAAGCCAAGAAGGAAACGGGTGTAAAACCGTGTGAATTGGGTCTAAAAAACCGTGGGAGATTCAATTTTCATTTCATTTATGTGGTGGGTCTAATTTAGATGTGGGGTGTTTCATCACTCATCAGTCATGTGGGATGACAGCTTGTGGGGTGGGGGTGGGGGTGGGGGTGGGGGTGGGAAGGTATCTTCAGGTAAGGTAATGTTGAGCTGGAGTTGCCATATGGGTCAGGTGGTCAACACTGTTTCCGGAGACTATAGAGTATCTAAATTTAAGGACCCTGCAAAATTATTCATGCCACGCTATAATGTTTAACTTGGACTCATGCTTTGTCGATCTCAAGTCTTCGAAAAAAGAAAAAAAAATGGGTAAAAGAGTTATAAAGGCCCAACATAACGTTTGTTTTATAAAGAAAGACTTAAATTAGAAGCCAACCAATTTAGTTGGAATCCAACTAAAAAAAACACATAAAACCCACCCCTCCCAGTGACGGAACCAGGATTTAATATTTGGGGGGGCCAAAAGAAGGGTTTCGGAAAATTGGGGGGCCGAAGCTTAACAATTTTTTTTTTCATTTTTTTATAAGGGTAAAAATAAGGTTTTTGGAAAATTTGGGGGGGCCCAGGCCCCAAATTCCACAACGTGGATCCGTCCCTGCCCCTCCCCCTTCTTTCTCGACAGAAAAAGCCACCCCCTCACCCTCACCCTTCTTTCTTGACAGCTGCACCACGACGAGCTCTACTGCTGCTCTGTTCAAGCAGCAACAACGAGCCCTGCTGCTGCTCCGTTCAAGCAGTGACGACGAGCCCTGCTGCTGCTCCGTTCAAGCAGCGACGACGAGATCCAACAACCACCATCGACCCACGAACCAGATCGAGGTCACTCCAAGGTGCTGCTGTGGATTCGAGGCCACCACGACCACCGTAGCAGCAGATCTGCATCCATAACCGCACCAGCACCACCGCAGCAGCAGATCTGCATCCATAACCGCACCAGCACCACCAGCTCACCACCAGCTCACCACCACCACCACCTATTCGAACCACCACAACCCAGCGCACCACCACCAACCATTCGAACCACCCCAACTATTCGAACCAACAACAACCTTCTTCACTGCGTTTCTTCACTCCGATCTGCTGCTGTGATTTCGAGGCCACCACCATGTTCGAGACCCACCAACCAGATCGAGGCCACCACAATTTTCGAGACCCACCACCACCAAACCCCACCAGCAACACCCCGCACAACCTCCAAACCCCACCACAGCACCACCCAACCCCATCAGCAACACCCCCCAAAACACTCAACACCACCCATCGCATCTATTCCAAAACCCACCAAAACTGCTCTAGGATCTGTTTGTCTCCTTGTATTTTGTTTTTTAATTTTTTTTGCAGGGGTGCTTTTTGCAGATTTAGATATTTAGGGGGTATAAACCCCCTATTTTGCTATTTGAGGGGGTAATCATTTAATTAAAGGGGTAAAACATGAATATTAGGGGGTAAAAATGAAATTTTAGGGGGTATTGTGGTATTTTAGCGGGTAATCAGATACTTTGGGGGGCAAACTGAAAAATTAGGGGGTATATCCCCCTGTTTTGGACTACCCTTAATACTTGGACAATATGGACTTTGAACAATATGGACGTAACTTAAAAAACGGGGGGCGTGGACCCCCCAAAAAGTAAAACTCGAGAAAATCTATCCCGTAAAAAATAAAATAGGGGGATCTAACCCCCAAAAAATTCAAAAAACAGCGGGTGCGAACCCCCTAAAACGTGACCCTAACCAGCCAAAAAATCTAGTTAGGCCCTTAAAAAACATAAAAAGAAACTGGAACCTTAAAATTCTCTTTTTTGAATTTTAGACCTCAAAAGGTATATTCCTCAAAAAAAATCTCAAACCAAACTTTAAACTTTCATTTGCTCCTTCATTTTAATTGTCATGTTACGCCAAACCAGTTTCTGTCCATTATACCAAAACCAGTTTCAGTCCAAAAAAATAAAATAAAATACGAAAGCAGTTAAACTCTATGAAAACCAATTAAACTAAATTATTAAGATCATCTTGAAAAACAATTTCATGTTTAATTAGGACCTTCATTTAATTTATAGTTTTGAAAGGTTGGATTTTATTTAATTTTTAGTTTTTGTTAATTTTACTTTTAATAAAACTCTTATTAAAATGGGAGGAAGAATTAACTCAAAATTTCACCCTTGTTTTAATAAAGTTGAAAAAGAGCATAATTCTATGAGCGAATTTTATTTTAGGCCAAACATTTTAAAAATATAATTTTAAGTCAAATGTATTCAAAAGTATTATTTTTGACAATTTCTCTAATTTCGTGAAATATTTCATACATTTTAAAGACAATTTAAACACTTCAAAAAGAGTTTATAGTTTGTGATGTGACCAAATAGAGATATTAATGATTTAAAATGCTTAAATTACTCTTAAAATTTATAAACATCTCACGAAATTAGTAAAATTAGTAAAATGACCGAAAATAATACTTTTAAATACATTTGGCTTAAAAAAAACACTTTTAAATACTTAAAAAGGATACTTTTGAAAAGTTTTTCGCCTAAAAATAATTTTAAGCCATAACTAATAGCTTAAAAATAGAATTTGCTATAATCCTTGATTTCAAACTTTGAAAGGGTTCATGCACTTATCCTAAATTTTGGAAGGGGTATAATGCAATTTACACTTAATTGTTAGAGTATATATATATTCGAGATATTTAAAATTTTAATTTTTATGATTAAATATAGAGTGTAATAAATTTTAAATATCCTTAAACCATTAAGAACTAGCTCAGTTACGTCTAGAAAAAACAAAGAAGGATCGAAGCCTACAGCTTATCGGAGCTCTACCAAGAGGATGAACGTGATAAAAATGATACCTCCGAAGAGACGCTAAAAGGGTTGAGGAAGTTCTCACCTTCGGACCTTACCAAGAAAAGAAAATGACAAAAATCCATGAAGAGGGTGTTGGGCTCATGATGCCTATAAATTTCCCAAATCCCATCCTTAATAGATGTAATCATTTCTATTATTTATTTATCTTCATAAGCCATCAAATACAAATTTGGCCATCAGAACATGGTACGTAATTCCAGATCTGTGGTGATGAGGTGATTTACATCGCCATATATATAGGATGTGAAACTCTTGCATATGTATATACTAGGTATAACACGTGTCTGAAGACACTAGGAAAAAAATATTTTTACTAATAGGTCAAAAATCTTATTTTCAATTTTATTTGCGTCTAGTAATTACAAATGTGTTTCATATGTGCAAAGAGAGAAAAATAAAATGTATGCATTATACAAATATCTTCAGATTTTGCTGGTTTGGGAGAAGGCTTCGCTGCTAGCGGTGGTGTTCAAAATCGGTATTTTTTGCGTTGTGTTATGAGGAAGATGGCCCAAAAATTATAAGTGTAGAAAAAGTGTCATTAATTTTATATTATGTATACTTTACTCGGTAAATTGTGTCCTTTAAATCGTGTGGATTGTGTTTTTTAGAGTTATTCTTTTTTTCTTGTGTTAAGATGGTATTTTGGAATCCATGGAGAAAAATAATGATGTAATTGATAATTGCTTTGAACTGGGTGCAAAAATATATCTATCGGGAAAAGGTTATATGGGAAACGAATTATTGAATTTGAGATATTTTAAATTTACTCTCCCCTTAAAAAGGGAAAAAACAGAAAAATTGTGAATATATTTATTATCGTAATTGTCATTAAATTATCAACTCAATGTTGTCAAAGTGTATGTTTAGGGACTTATAGTGCAATTAACTCAAAAAAATCAAGATAGTGCCCTGAACCTCAGAATTCTTGGCAATGCCCCTAAACATAAATTCCAAATATATTAATTCAACAAACCAAATTGAAGTACAAAAAGTACCCAAATACTAGCTTTTATAGATTCCCAAAATGACCCATGAAATTCAAAATAAATGTTACAAATGGTCCCTAAAGGCCTAAGCTGCACTCGTTAATCAGGGTTATATGCTTCCTTACTCTCAGGATTCTCATCTTCTCAGGTACATCAAGACTGACATGTTCATTTAAGCTTTCTGATCCTTCTTTTATTAATTCCATGAACTTTGGATAGTGGAATCCTGGTTAGAAGAATAAGATCCTTTGAGTATCAAGAAAAGACGTGGTGCTAAAAAATTCAAAAATCCAAAAAACAATTTAAAATTTAGGCAAATTTTAAATTCTACTATATAAAAGAACTACCAAAGATCAAATTTTGTAGATAAAAATGTAATACATTGTATACGTAAAAGAAAATCCAAGCTTAGAATGAATAACAGAATCAAATCTGAACAAAATTCTAAACCCTAAACATTACATTAATTATTTTTTTCAATTAAACCAAAAATAAACTCAAATTAAACATAATTTCAAAGCTCTGCAACCTTATACAAACCCAAAAACCCAAATTTGAGGTTGCAAATCTACTACACTACCACCTAATAAATGCATCATTTGAAACCCCATATTTCATCTACAAATGTACAAAAATCACAAAATAAAATTCCTAAAAAATAGCTAATTTATGTGAGTAAAGCTATAATATACTAAATTAAATGCAAATTAAAACTTAAAGAAACCAATAGATTTGATTTTGAAAAGAAAAAAGAAATTTTTTGGATATCTTTAATTGAAATGTAATAGATCTGCAATTCAACTCTGAACTTGAAATGTTACAAACTTTACCTGTAAAAGACCTTGTTCACATACTCGAATAATACTTGAAAGCATAACTCCACAAAATCAATTTCAGGTCTGTGAAAAGCCTACTATTACTCTTTTTTCAAATTATGTATCAATACATAATAAAGGAAACAACTTACCTGCCACTCCATCAAGGGTCACAACAGGGTCAGACACCTTGCTTCGAGCTTCTTCTACATCTATTAACTGTTGGTCTGCATCATGAAGTTAAGATTAACAAATAACCTGAGCGGGTTTGATATCTATTAACACGTATATAAATAATAATTGCACTGTTGGTGCCTACAAAAAGAAAAATAACTCGAGTGAGTCTAACCTGAGGTAAATTCTGAAAACATAAAATAATAATTATTGTGTCCAAAAAAAACTGGAAGGAGAATTCCCTGGTGATGTAATTATAGTTCAGGTCCTTATTGATTCCGCCTTACAAACTAAATGATAAATTTGAGGATCTACACTGCAAATTAACAACCAAAAGGCGATCAAGAAAAGATATAATATTCCATTGATCTTCATTTATATGCTAAAATACATGAGTAACTCACCTTACAATTATCAAATACCCAGAATTGTAAATCCGTGCAATAATGTCCTCGATTCTTTTGCAGGAGAGCAACTTGGTGAGTGCAATAATGGTCCTCCATTCTTTTGCAGGAGAGCTAATTAGTTCAAACTAATATTAATATCCCAATAATGGTTATTTTAAAACTAATGAGATATTTTAGAAAAGTAAATTATTTTCGTACTTTTATATAAAAGATAACGAAAATAATTTACATTTTCTAATATAGGCAACAAAATTAATATAAATTATAAATTTACGCAATTTACCTAAATTACTTATTAATTAATCATGTAATTTACGAAATTTACCTTTCCAGAACCAAATTCATTAAAAACCAAATTACTCTCCATCGTTTTAGCCAAATGGATATTTCCTACAAAAACAACTAAAAACCAAATTACTCAATCAATCATTTGCGCAAAATGGATAAAAAAGTGCAGGATAATACCAGATTGCTCACTCCATTACTTCTGCCAAATAGATATTTTCTACAAATAATTAAAAAAATACAGTGTAAGAAAAAATTGCTCACTTACTCCAAAACAATTAAAAAATACAGTGTAAGACCAAATTAGCAAAGACGTCTGAGGACTAAACCAGTAAAATGGGGATAGTCCAGGGACTATTTTGAAAAAAAAAATTAAAAGTTGAAGGACTGGCGGGTGAGGCAAATAATAGAATTAGGACGTGTCTGAACTGAGTTGGTTCGGATTTGGGTATCTAGATGAGTCTACTTGTTGGTGATGTACCTTAAAAAGCTTCGAATTAGCGTGACCAACTAAATCTATACGAACTCCCAGCTCCATTTGAAGTATTTGCATCGGAGGTCTCTACATACTTCGAACCACCAACACTTTGTTTTCAGCTTTAAAATCTAACATAACAGCCTCAAATCTATTATGTAATTGCACTATGGTCCTTGAACAGCTAGGGATCAAATTTGGAATTTTTATGCAAAACAGAAAACACATCAATAAAAGAGACCATACACATTTCTTCAACGCCTATTACATACCAAACTGATTTGTGATTTTTTTTTATACAATTTGATTCTCATCCCAAAATTAATAATAGATGTGCTTCGAATACTCAACGCCGATAGCCTGATCTCATCTGGATAAACATATAATTGCACGATTAGTCCTTATACAATATATATTTGTTATGCCAAAAGAAAAGGAAACATGCCCAAAAGGAGGGGGGGGGGGGGGGGGGGGTATATCTACACTGTTAATGTATACCACATACTTTTTGAAAATTTTCAGGTATATTTGTTACATTTTCAAACACAGGGTATATTTCACTATTCCGCATAACACATGGAGAGACAGGGGCGGAGCCACAGCCAAGGAAGGGGGGGCCATGGACCCCCCTGAGTTTTAAATTTTTTTTTATAACCTTTAAAAAATATATATAACACAATTGGCTTCTAAATTTTTGCTTGGCCCCCCCCTAACTTTTACGAAATACGTAATCTTTCCGTAAAATATCCCACCTTCTTAAATTTTTTCTATAAAACATCTGGTAAGTACCACATTTGCTTAACCATCATCTAATAAACCGATAAAACCAATCATTTATCCACCACAGACTTGTCTATTTAAGCACACTAAGTTAATAATATAGTGTTTTGCAAAGTATAGAGACTTTTAAAGCATTCTTTTAAAAATATAGGGACCTTTACGTACTTTTTTTTAAATATAGGGATGCATAGTGTAATTAACCAAAAAAAAAAAAATTCGGGGGCAACCTTGCCCCCCTCAAACAAAAATCCTGGCTCCGCCATGTGGAGAGAAGTAGTGAAATTTTCCAAAACATTAATTCCATTAATCAGAACTCAGAAGAAGAAAAGTTTAAAACAGATTTAGTTGAAACATAAAAGAAGAGTTAATCGCACCATTTGTCCCTGTGCTATGCAAAATAACCAAATATACCCATGTCATTCAAAACGTAGCACATATATCCATGTTATGCCAGAAATAGCAAATTACTTAAAGGTTTTTATATTATTAAAAAATTGAAGTCTAGGTTCATATATTATGCAAAATAATTAATATAACTGATTCTGTCCAAAAAAAAAAAAAATTAATATAACTGATTTCAAAATTATGAAACCCAAATTGCTTTGAGTTAATTGCACTGTTGGACCTTATATTACTTCTCAATTTTGCTAATGAGTGATTGCACTATTGGACCTTATATTACTTCTCAATTTGCTATCGAGTTAATGTCACTGTTGGTCCTTATATTATGCAAAAATTGCAATCTTGGTCCCTACATTATTTAAAATAATTGCACTATAGGTCTGTATATTATGCAAAATTACAATATCAGACCTTATATTATGCAAAAATTACACTTTTGGTCCTAGTATAATGCAAAAATTACACTACTGGTCCCTTACAGTAAATTGCACTATAGGTCTTTATATTATGCAAAATAGACTATATTACTGAATTAGTTGCAATAAATGTTCTTATATTACGAAAACCCCCCGCTTATATTGAGTTAATTGCAATATTGGTCCCCGTATTATGCAAAATAATTAAATCTTAATATTATAGGTCCATATATTATGCAAAATAAATTATATGATTCTTTAATTATGAAAACCTCAGATTGTTTTGAGCTAATTTCACTATTGGTCCTTGTATAATGCAATAATTGCGCTATTGGTACCTAAGAAAACACGCGCAATACCTCAACTGCTCTCAGAAGGTTTTCTTATATATATATAATATATAAAGCTATTTTTAAAAACCTGTCATTGCCTTCAAATTAATAATCTTAATCCGCCAGCTCATCGATAATACCACTGCTCGACACATCATCTTCACCGCAAAGTGGTGGTCGAGAAGCTTCAAAAGATGGTGCTTTCGATATAACATATTCAATCTTCTCATAAAGCTTCCTGACAAATCAAAATCCTTAAGCTCATCTAATTCGGATTTGGATCCTCTCCTAACTAGCTTCTATACTAACTATCCATCTAATTCACCTATAAGTACCTCATTAAAAATTAACACCTACCAGAACAATAATTATGAGAGAGTATATACCAGGTCATCATTTATCATATACATGGCAGTAGCCTTTTAGAAAATTTCCATGTTTAATTAGGACCTTCATTTAATTTATAGTTTTGAAAGGTTGGATTTTATTTAATTTTTAGTTTTTGTTAATTTTACTTTTAATAAAACTCTTATTAAAATGGGAGGAAGAATTAACTCAAAATTTCACCCTTGTTTTAATAAAATTGAAAAAGGGCATAATTCTATGAGCGAATTTTATTTTAGGCCAAACATTTTAAAAAGAGGCAATTACCAGTACCATCCTAGAGGGAGATGATATTGTCCATAAAAGTCATGTCTAATATAAAAAACATAATTAGACAATAATACCCTTGACTAAATATTCCCACCAAACTAAATTTCCCACAAAAAAAATCCGACTAACCTTTCCAGCCAAATTTTTTTCCGGCCAAATTTTTCCGGCCAATTTTTTTCCCACAAAATTTTTCCGGCCATTTTTTTTCCCACCAAATTTTTCCGGCCATTTTTTCCCACCAATTTTTTATGTTGTTATTTGGTGGGAAAAATGGGACAACGCCCAATTAATTACGCGGAGAAGGTAATTATTCCCTATTAATTACAACTTCAACTTAATTCCCAATTAAGCACAAAATATTACCCAATTACCAAAATATCCTTCCACGTATTATTAATTACTTTAATTATATATTTTATTAATTATAGTTTAATGTTTATTTATTTTTTTCAGATTTTTTTTTAAATATTTTTTTTTTCGAAATTTTTTTTTTCGGAATTTTTTTTTTCGAAATTTTTTTATTCCGATTTTTTTTTCGAATTTTTTTTTTGTCGCTTTTTTTTTAAATTTTTTTTTCCCCCGGAATTTTTTTTCCCGTGATAACATGATGTAAGATCAGTACATATGATAATTGTGTGTTAAAGTAACACAAAATCATATATGTTGTGTGTTGCATGAACACCCAATATGTATAATATTGAGTTGCTTAAACACACATAAATAACAAATTGTGTGATACATGAACACAAAATCAGACAGACACAATATTTGTACACAAAGGTATAGAATAATGTATATGTAGACTGATTATGTGTTCATGCAACACGCAATTGCTGGAAGTATGTGTTACAGTAACACACAACAGTATGGGTTTTGTGTTGGTAAGACACACAATGCGTTTATCATTTACAGTTTTGCGTTGCTTAAACACACACAAATAACAATTGTGTGTTGCAGGAACACGGAATAAGATATACAGAATATTTGTACACAATAATAGATAATAGTGTACAGATAGTCTGACCATCTGATTGTGTGTTAATGTAACACACAATTGCTTGATGTGTGAGTTACAGTAACACAAAACAGTATGGACTTGTGTGTCATTTACAGCTTTGCGTTGCTTAAACACACACAAATAACAATTGTGTGTTGCAGGAACACAGAATAAGATATACAGAATTTTTGTATACAGAAATAGATAATAGTGTACAGATAGTCTGAAAATCTGATTGTGTGTTAATGTAACACACAATCGCTTGATGTATAAGTTACAGTAACACAAAACAGTATGGACTTGTGTGTTAATGAAAAATCTTCGAAAATATTTTTCGAAAAAAAAAAATTCGGGGAAAAAAATATTTTTCAAAAAAAAAAATATTTTCAAAAAAAAATCGAAATAAAAAAAAAAATTCGGAAAAAAAATTCGAAAAAAAAAATATTTAAAAAATGAAAAAATAAATTCAGATATTAAATATAGAAATATAATATAAATATATAATAAAATAAAAAACCATATAAGGGCAATAATGGAAGGTAAATATGACCATGTGCTTATTTGAGAATTAAGTTGAAAATTTGTGAGTAAGTCGGAAGTAATTTCCTCCTTCCTTTTTTTTGAGAATGAAAAGTGAAGAAGTGTAATTAATTGGGAATTATCTCGGGAAAAATCCCACTAAATTATATTTAGAGTTTATGTTGTTTAGTGGAAAAAATCCCATTAAATCCTAATTGTATAATATAAGTCCTTGTATAGAATGATCTATATTTTATTATACAATAAAATAAAATCCTAAGTGTAAATAAACAAGGGTGATTAATTCAAAAGGTCCATAGCCAAAATAACTTTCTTCAACAAGTCCAACCCATTTTAATAATATTTATGGTCCGTAGTACCCCTCATAAATGATAAACTGAAAGTAATAACCCATTTTCTATTAAGCATTAATCAAGGGATTTTTATTCTTTTTAAACTATGCATTGCAAAACATAATACAGTCAACCATCATTAATGCCTAAAAAACCAATAAAAATTCTGCAGAATGAAAATGGCGAAACTCAGTAAGCCCAGTTGGCATTAGCATCGAGCCCAGTTGGCATTAGCAGCGAGCCCAGTAAAATAAATACGACACACGCTAAAATGGAGAAGAAGATGAAGAGTATGACTCCGGCGAGCCAGCCCATCACATCGTTCAAAAGAGACAACCCATTAATCAAGCCCAGTAATTAAATACGACACACACTAAAATGGAGAAGAATATGAAAAGTACGACTCCGGCGAGCCAGCCCATTAACCAAGACCGATAACAACCCATCACTGTCTCGACCTTCTAACCCAATTCAGTGGCAAAAAATCGTTAATTCGAACATGACTCGAACTTTATCGACAAAGAGACATAGAACTCGGCCTTTTAATTGAATAATTCCAGTGGGTCGATTAAATCTCCTTCTAAATTGATCAAGAAGACTTTGTTCTTGAAAAACAGAGATGTGTTGTCGCCCATTAACGAAAGAATTGGGATAAAATAAGAAATGTTCTTGGAAGACAAAGATTAAATCTCCATCTAGAATTCCCATTGAAGAAGAATTGGATAGATGAATTGATTACGAGTTGTTGCAGTTCCTTTTGCAGGTGAGCGACTTGGTTGGGAAGAGATTTCACCATCTGAATCAGATCATCGCCATCACCATGGTGGGCTCTAGGTTTGGTGGGCTCGTGGGCTCTGGGTTTGGTGGGCTCGTGGGCTCGTTGATGGCATAGTCAAGGCTGATTGGAGACAATGGAGAATGGTCCACGAGTGGCGGCGATTTCTTGTGCCAGTTGTTAATGGCATAGCCAAGCCTTGTTGCAGACGCTGGAGAATGGTCGGTATGCGGCAGCGGCCTTTTGTGCAGGTGAGCGGTTTGGTGAGAATAGGTTCCATTGGAGGGCTTTATGTTTAATGGGCTCAATTGTTGAGAATCGAACGATGAAGAGAAGGTCCACAATGAAAATGGTGGAGATAGCGGCAGTTTGTTGTGCAGGTGAGCGGTTTGGTGAGAAGGGATTTTTTGTTTTTTTTTTAAAATGCGATGGTGAAGAGATAAATACAGTAGGGTGAAGAAATTAGTTTGAATAGGTTTTAATGTTTCATTGTTTTGAACGTTTGAAGTTGTATACTTTTTTTAATCTTATTTTTTTTATTATAATTTATAAGGTTATATTAGGTATATCATAAGCCTAAAAAATTATTTTGGACCTTATTCATCCAAACTTTTAACCTGGACTTCTTAAGACAAGATTTGTTGGGATTTGGACTTAATTAGCAATTATCTCAAATAAACAAATGCAGAAGTGTAAAGATATTAATAGCAATAATGTGTCTCATAATATGAGAAGTAATAGTACAAGTGTAATTTCATTCCACTAAGCTTGGCGGTAACTCTATTAAAAATTCAACAAGTGTTTAAATTCCTCAAGTTACAGTTTGTTCAAATTTAGTTTCTAGTTGAGTAAGATAAAAGAGACACAGTCACACAAGCTCTTCCACTTTAATGTATCTTTAAACACCTTAAACATGACCTCTGTTAAGGTTAAATACTCATCAGCACTACTGATTTTACACGCCACTTTTCCTTTTAAAACCACTACATCATCACTTATAATGTATATGCACATGCACAAGAGTAGAAATTGGGAAACAAACCAAAATTAAAGTTTAAATCACCAATAAAAAAAAAATCTTTTTTCCCTAATCATGTGATATTGTTTCTCTCTGCTTTAAGTTCATCTTTGAACAATCAGCACTTCCTTTAAATGTCACGCAACTGTTATAATTTATAGCTTCCATCATTTCTTGCTATGGGAAGATCTTTTCTTTTATCCTCCACTTCAACTAGTCTTGATACATGTACTATTGTTGGGGTAATTTTCTTCATTTCCTCGAGTTTATCCTGTTCAAACAACACACAATGAATGTCATACATATCAATATTTTTCATGATTCGCATAATAATCTAGTATTGAAGCATACCTTTGGCTTTGTACCTTCTTCTAAAATACTACTATTACTAGAGAGAAGCACGCTTTTTGTAGAGTCTAGTGTTGATGACACATTACTTTTATATATTACAACTGTTTCTCGAAGCTCACAAGTATCTTTTCTTTTCTTAATATTTGCTTCTAATGTCATTATTTTACTTGGTTGTGTAGAATCAAAATCAGAATCAGGTTCATTATCAACATAACAAGTATCATCAATCTTCCTGATTTTAGGAGGCCCAACATTATATGGCACTTCTAAACCTGCTTTCAAATACTCAATTTCCCTTCTACGTTTTTCTCCTACAGTTTCGACCTGTAATTGAATAACCCTGTTAATATGTGTTATTGAATCGCAAGATGGGCGGTGAGTGGTGATGGTAACAATGCTAAATAGCGGCGGTGATGCAATTAATAGACCAACAAATGAATATCAACAAAGTCATTTTTGCTTATTACGCAAAACATAAGGACTATTGATGCAATTTACCTGAAAACAGTACTAATTACTATTACCCTATCTTCTCCAATTCACACACCCATATACATACAGATGCTGGACATATACATATATAAATACCTGGAAGTGAGATGGAGGAAAGAGAAGGCGGAGGTGGGCGGAGGCGGACGAAGGCGAAGGCGAAGAGATCCAATAGAAGAATCAATCGGCTTTTGGAGAGAGAAAAAGAATTATAATAGCCAAAATCTCCATCCTAGAAGCCGTCCATTGATGGTGGCCGTCTCGTCGGAGCAAATTGATACATGAATAGTTATGGCAGCAGCGCCGGAGACAATACGGTGGAGGGGAGGTTCAGAAAGAGAGAAGAGAGACGCGGTGAGGAGAGAGAGAAAGAGATCAGAGATTAAAGAAATAAAAAAGGAAATAAAATAATAAAAGGGTAAAAATGGAAATAATGTTTTGGTAGGTGACTTTTATAGACAATTTAAAATAGAAGATGCTGGAGGGCTATTATTATTAAATTGGTGACTTACATGGTAATTATTCCTTTTAAAAATATAATTTTAAGTCAAATGTATTCAAAAGTATTATTTTTGACAATTTCTCTAATTTCGTGAAATATTTCATACATTTTAAAGACAATTTAAACACTTCAAAAAGAGTTTATAGTTTGTGATGTGACCAAATAGAGATATTAATGATTTAAAATGCTTAAATTATTCTTAAAATTTATAAACATCTTACGAAATTAGTAAAATTAGTAAAATGACCGAAAATAATACTTTTAAATACATTTGGCTTAAAAAACACTTTTAAATACTTAAAAGGGATACTTTTGAAAAGTTTTTCGCCTAAAAATAATTTTAAGCCATAACTAATAGCTTAAAAATAGAATTTGCTATAATCCTTGATTTCAAACTTTGAAAGGGTTCATGCACTTATCCTAAATTTTGGAAGGGGTATAATGCAATTTACACTTAATTGTTAGAGTATATATATATATATTCTAGATATTTAAAATTTTAATTTTTATGATTAAATATAGAGTGTAATAAATTTTAAATATCCTTAAATCATTAAGAACTAGCTCAGTTACGTCTAGAAAAAACAAAGAAGGATCGAAGCCTACAGCTTATCGGAGCTCTACCAAGAGGATGAACGTGATAAAAATGATACCTCCGAAGAGACGCTAAAAGGGTTGAGGAAGTTCTCACCTTCGGGCCTTACCAAGAAAAGAAAATGACAAAAATCCATGAAGAGGGTGTTGGGCTCATGATGCCTATAAATTTCCCAAATCCCATCCTTAAGAGATGTAATCATTTCTATTACTTATTTATCTTCATAAGCCATCAAATACAAATCTGGCCATCAGAACATGGTACGTAATTCCAGATCTGTGGTGATGAGGTGATTTACATCGCCATATATATAGGATGTGAAACTCTTGCATATGTATATATAGGTCTAAAATGTAAAAGTGAAAGTTAGATGGACCCCATAGGGATTAATTGTAGTTAGAGAAATGAGTAAAGTTAAGTTAAGCGATTAGATAATTTATGAGATAATAATAAAGTTACTAAATATAAAGTATGATTTCAGAAAACTATTAACTTGAACTAAAAACAATAAAATTAATGAAATATGTGTTGATAAGGAATGAAATGCTTGATCAACAACAAACTTGTTTAGTTGCATACTGAGAAATGAGAACGATATCATGTGCTAAAAACTAATGTAATCAAATATCAATAGTGTTGCTAAAACATGCAATTACATTTTTTATTTGAAAGTCATGCAATAAAGAATATATCAAGTATATGCATCGAAAAAAATTATTTACTGTAATCCAGAAAATCAATCTAGCGCAATTAGGATTACAAGATAGATTATATTTTATACCTTTTAGGTTTGTGTGTGAGAATCGAGAACTAATTAAGTTTCAACACAATGAAACCTTCATGCCTTGCACAACAAATATTTGATATTGTTTCCAATTTTTTTGGTTTGAAGATAACTTGAACTGTGTGTAAATGCCTTACACCTTTTGAGAGGACTTCTAGATAGAACATACGTTTTTTTCTGAAAATTATTTTCTAAAGAGTAAATACACTGTTTATCCCCTGAACTTTGACCCGATTGACAGACTGCCTCCAAAGTTTAAAATGCGACTAGTTGTCCCCTATACTTTATTTTCGTGACTCGATACCCCTTGTGTCCATTTTCCGTCCAAATTTTCCGTTAAGTCGCAGCGTGCATCTGGTGGTCCTTTGTGTGTTCTAAAAATAAATGCAAATGCTAATCGAACCACAACCGCAAGTGTACGGTTGTCCCAAGTAGTAATCCTGATAAATCAGATTCGTTCCAAGGACGGATGGTTGATCACAATGTTTAGCAAGTAGTGATTGATGCACTTATGGAAATGAAAGATAATAAATTGTTTGTTTTGGTTTTGTTTATTAATTCTAAATAAATGAAAGACAAATAATTAAATACAAGTAAAAGATAAGACGCAAGTAAAATAAGTGAAAACGCAATATGAGATGTAGTACTTGAAAACGCAAGGATCCTCCTAATTTTACTTTCTAACTTATGTTGTTTAAGGGCTAAATCAGTCAATTACAATGGTAGGGATTCTAAATTCTTATAACCCCGTCAGAATCAATAGTTTTTATCCCAGATTGAACAATTAATTCTGTACCTAAACCCCCCGTCAAGATGATCCACACGCCACATATGTGGAATAGCTTAGATACTAATACCTAATTTTAGTTCGCGACTCTAAAATCAGTAAATAATCACAAATTGTCGAAAAGAGTAAAAGACCTGATTTAATTTAATTTAACAGAAACCCAAATTCAACATTCGTTATAAAATAAAACTAGGATTCACCCATTGTTTGTTCTCAAGCACTAATGAAAGCTTAGCTCATATTAAAATTAAAAACTGAATTAAAAGAATTGGAATTCATATTGTTTACAAAATTAAAATACGAAAAGAACCTAATTTCCGGAATTGGAATGACTACGAACGGAGCTATAGACCCACTCCAGCTCTTGTAGCTTCTTCTTTCTTCCTTCTGTTGCTTCTCTCTGTTGTTTAATCTTGTGGAATGTGAATTGTGTGAAAAATAGAAGTCCAGACCTCCTTTTATAAGTGCAAATTCGGACTAGGGCTTGGACCAGAAAATAAAAGCCTAATTAAATGTCCAAGCCCACTTTCTAAGCCCAAAATCCCGTAACTGCTGATACACCTTCACTAAAACGGCTTTTCCCGATGCATTATGACTCCGATTGACCTCATTCCAGTTGCTAAAGTTCCGTAACTCGATAAGGAATGATTTCTCTTCAAAGGTCAGCGGCTAAATCATCGCTTAAGCACCTCGAAATCAGCAATCTATGGCCTGGAAAGTGGATTTTCAGCTCTGAAAATAATATCTTCGGGATTTGTCTTCAAGTCTTGACTCTAATTCACGATCTTTGACCTTCTCCTCGGATTCCCCTCCTAGCTAACATCTAAAACCTGTAAACTTTACACTAAAAATACCAATATTACGCGCAAAAGTTTAATAATTTAAAAATGCTAGAAATAAAAAGGTAATTCCGGATTATTGCATATTTAGTCCAAAAGTCTATCAAATTAATTAAATAAACACCAAAAATGATGTCTCCCAAGGGTCGAAAATAAGAACAATTAGGGAGACATCAAGACCCCCAACTCAAACCTTTGTCGTCCCGACAAAGTAAAACAAAACAAAGGGGTAGAAGTAAGCGTATAAACAAGTAGAAGCTAGCAAATAAACCCTAAAGCAATTCTTAAGATAAATCTCATATAGGAAAACTTTAAAAACTAACATCTACATACACTAATCATGCAACATCAAACATAACTAATCTCAATCATAAAATTAAAATCGCAATGCTTGAAGGTTACACTTGTACTCATCTCTGTATGATGGCTATAGGGTGGTCATTAATCCTACCTTGCTTTGAACGCTCCACCTAGTCTATTCCCTATTAACAGAATCATAGATTCACTATGCACTTAGGAATCACGAGGTCTTTACGGTTATAATATTGGCTTAAGGACGGGTGTGGATGTATATTTGGTAAATTTGAAGTGAGCTTTTGGCTCTCTCCTCACTTACCATCAACATTGTCCTCGAGCTTGAGTTAACGCTCAAAAAGATGTTCTCACTCACCCATTACGCAACAATTTAGCGTCCAATGTCTACCCACTATAAACAAGATGATTTCAGAAAAATTCCACTTTGCCGGATGTTTTATTCATTCATATTTTTCTTTTTATTTTCTTTTCTCTTTTTCTTCTCTTTTTTTTTTGTACAGAGGCAAACCGGGTACCCGGATTTTCGAAACCGGGTTCCCGGATCCTACTGTATGATTTTTCAATTTTTTTTATTTTTTCTTTCTTTTTCACTTTTCTACATTCCCGGCAAAGGGTTACAAGTATATATCATCTGCAATTGTGCTACGATACAAAGCACATCAATCCCAACCCATTAAAGTCCCCATATGTGGTCCCACCACCCCAAACTCAAGCTCGAGACATGTCTCAGGATTGTGATTCAAATGCGGGTCATATGGTCATGCCTAACAATCTAAGGGATAATGGTTTATATCGTGGCTACAAAGAAAAGGCTAAAGGCTCAAAGTGGGCTAAGACGGATAATAATTCATACAAGGGATAGAAGGCTAAAAAGGCACAAATGACTAACAAAGAACTGCCCCTATCATTTTCCTAAGTACATAGCTTGTCTTTAGTTCATATCTAGGTGGGTTCTCTACTAATTAGGATTTCACGTTCTACACACCAAACATATTCCTTGAGTACAAGCTTACTTCATTTGCATTGTTCATTAATTTTTCCTATTAATTACCTATGTTCGCATGCAATTGTAAGTGCGTTTTATGTTAATCCCTAAAGTCCACTATTTACTATCATAGATTTCATCAAAAGTATGCTTAAAGGGATATTTAAAAGTCTCTATAGTCAAACGCAACTCCGAAAATTCTTTTATTGAAAGCAAATAAAGCAAATAACACATAAAAAATTGGGATGAAGTAACGAACCCCACCCCAAACTCAAAAATGAGTCGTGTCCCCACGACTCGAAAAGACTCAAAAAAAGCATTTAAACTAATATACACTAAGAGGAAAGTTTAGAAAACGTATCTTAACCAGCGCGAGGCTGGTTATCGGTGTTGCGTTCTGGACCTTTATCTCGCGTAACAGCATCATAAATCGCGTTTTGAAGTGTATTTACGCCTAGGATTAAATTTCGAAGCAGGTCCAATTCTTTTGTAACGTTTCCTAAGGTAGCAATCATCTTCTCCTGATTCTCTTCCAACACCTGAATCTTCGCTTCCAACTCAGGTATAGTTTTCACTTTCTTTGATTGAGGAGTTCTTGGACTTCTTGTAGCTCGTGTTGCCTCTTCATGGATGTTCTTGATTGTGCTCAAAGCTATACTCACACCAACTGAAACAATGTCAATATCTGCGTTCTTACGCGGAATCTTTGCGTCTAGACACAACTGAGTAATAGTACAAGGAAACTTCAGATTTTGTTGGTTCATTGGTGATTTCGCGAACTCCATGATCGTATCATAAATGATCTTAGCAACATCAAATGGTTTCTCCTCCAAAATACACTTAATAACAAATATGTGCTCTTTCTTCAACTCGGAAGTGTGTTTAATACCAAAGAAAGTGGGTATTATGAAACGAGACCAAACCTTAGCATGAGGTGTCAAACTACTGCTGTAAAACTGTCCAGGATACCTTTCACCTTCAGGAATTGGGCTAGTCCCATTAACAAGCACGGTCCCCCAAAGGGATTCAAAATCAAAAGAAGGGTCATTAAGAGTTTCTTGGAAGGGGCATGTTCCAGAAAAGTTGGGTAGTTTCAATGATTTCCGAATATGTTCAATAGAGAAAGGAACTACCTTTTTGCGGATATCAATGGCATCATGGGAGGTAGCTAAACCTTCGTAAAATTCTCGCACAAAAGTAGGAATAAACTCAAGCTTCCTTTCTTGTAACTCTTTCCAACTAAACTTAGCACATGTCACAGCATATTCCTTGTAATCACTACTCATAATACCCTTAGGAAAATTCGTCTCCTCACCAAATTTCAAAAATTCAATTCTTTCACGAACCTGAGTATTCCAACAAATGTAAACCCTTTTAGGCTTGTGGGCCCACATCTTCATACGCGGAGGTTTCGTAACGGGTGCTTTCGGAATCTCTTGTTCAGTTTCTTCCTCAATGTTCTTCGCAATTTCCTCTTCTGGTTCCTTTGCACTTTCAATCTCATCAATTAATCTTCTCTTTTGACCTGTGATTTCTTTTCTGTTAGAATCAAGCTTAACTTCGTCAATTTTTCGTTTAGGACGCGAATCAGGAATCTCAATAGCTTGTTCTTGAGAACCACCAATGGTGGTCTTTCTTCTAGGAGCAGTTCTTCGGAAATCACTGGTTCTGTTAGTCATCTCTTTTCACCCCAAACTCAAAACTTCAAATAATGAAAAACTTAGGGAAAAGTTTAGAATTTTGATGTTTTGAGGTTTAAGAATTTAAGAACTAGGTGAAATATGAGATGGGTCTTGGTTAATTTGTATGGGAGAAGAAAGAATTGGGTTTAATTTATGGAATTGGGTGAAGAAGAATCTTGGGAAAAACTAAGGATTTGATGATATTTTGGAGAGGAGGTGAGTTGATCTTATGTTTTTGTGGTGAAAGAGGGTAGGATTTGATGATATATAGTGTTTTGGTAGATGAAATTCGTAGGTGGGGAGGCTATTGGTGCGTTTTAGGTAAAGACTTGGAAAAGAGGTTAAAAAACTAGGTTAAAACACCTCAAAACCGCCTCTCACAGCTTTCAAACCGGGTTCCCGGTTTTGGCAAACCGGGTTCCCGGTTTTGGCAAACCGGGTTCCCAGTTCCGCGTCGCTGTGGCGGCGCGGAAAAATCACTTGTGGACTCCAAGACGCGGGGTCAGGGATTTTCTTCGCCGAAACCGGGTACCCGGTTCTGTGGAATGCGGGTTCCCGGATTTTCTCGCTGGCGCGAATCAAAACGCGCCAAAACGCAGCAACTCAAGATGCCGGGTCAGAACTTTTGGGTGTTTACAGCTCCGAAACCGGGTACCCGGTTCTGCCAAATGCGGGTACCCGGATTTGTGTCGATGGCGCGAACTAAAACGCACGAAAACGCAAGCCACCAAGACGCTGGGTCAGGGATTTTCAGAAATCACAGCACCAAAACCGGGTACCCGGTTTTGCCAAATACGGGTTCCCGGTTCCGACGCTGTGATATTACCCAAAAACGCCAAGTGTTGCGTTAAAATGGTTGGTACCAGCTCCAAAACCGGGTTCCCGGTTTCTCCTGGACATCCAACCAATTTTTCTTCTGTTTTCGCCAAATCGACCCCAAACTCAAGTCCTTTTTACCCCTGAAATCATCAAAAACAACTACCCTTCCTCATTTCTTAATAAAAACAATAAAATTACGAAAATCAAACTAATCTAAATTGCAAAAATGTAAAAACTCAGCTAATATACAAGTAATTGGCTTTTGTTTAACGTCGTTAAGCTCGACGGGTTACCTCACGCTTCTAAGGAGTTTCGAGGAGATACATGACCTCCCCGGGATGTGGATCTTCCGAGCGATTGGTATTTTCACCTCCATGGTATATCTTCAATCTGTGACCGTTAACCATAAAGGTACGGTTCTCTAGCGGATGTTCTATTTCTATCGCCCCATGAGGTGTAACTTTGGTCACTATGTATGGACCTGACCACTTAGATCTTAACTTACCCGGAAAATTGCTGAACTTTGAATTATACTTTAATACTTTTTGCCCCACTTCAAAGTTCTTTGGACGAATCCGATTGTCATGCCATTTCTTTGTATTTTCTTTGTAAAGTTTAGCATTTTCATAAGCATGCAATCTGGATTCGTCAAGTTCATTAAGCTTCATCATACGATTCTTTCCGGCTAAGATAGGATCTAAGTTCAACTGCGCAATCGCCCAATAGGCACCCATTTCAAGCTCTAAAGGTAAGTGACAAGCCTTACCATACACCATACGATAGGGAGATGCACCAACTGGAGTCTTAAACGCAGTACGATAGGCCCACAACGCATCATCTAACTTCATTGACCAATCTTTTCTTGTAGGACCAACGGTTTTCTCTAGGATTGATTTGACTTCACGATTCGAAACTTCAGCTTGACCATTGGATTGTGGATGATATGCAGTAGATACACGGTGTCTAACTCCATATTTCTCTAGAATAGTCTTCAGATATTTATTAACGAAATGAGATCCTCCATCGCTAATAATCACTCTAGGTGTGCCATGTCTAGTGAAAATGTGTGACTTCAAGAATTTAATCACCACTCGTGAATCATTAGTAGGTAAAGCCACCGTTTCTACCCACTTAGACACATAATCAACAGCTAATAAGATATAGAGGTTACCATTTGAAGGAACGAAAGGGCCCATAAAGTCTATGCCCCACACATCGAATATCTCAACCTCTAACACATTATTACGCGGCATCTCATCCCTCTTAGATATGTTTCCGGTAAACTGACATCTCGTACACTTCTTAACATATTCATGACAATCTTTTATAAGAGAGGGCCAGTAAAAACCTGATTGAAATACCTTTGCAGCAGTTCTGTCTCCTTTGAAATGTCCTCCATATAATGAATCATGGCATCCAGCTATAATGGCTTGAGTCTTTTCCCTTGCTACACATCTTCGTATCATTTGGTCAGCACAAACTTTATAGAGGAACGGATCCTCCCAAAAGAACTGTCTAGCACGATGAGCTAACCTCTTTCTTTCTTGATAAGTAGAACCTTCAGGAAAAACACCACTCACCACTAAATTCGCAATATCTGCATACCACGGAGCCTCATAATCCCGAACAACGAATAAACTTTCGTCAGGAAACTCTTCTCTAACTGCTTCAGTACCACTATTCATCTCTGAACCCTCTAAACGCGATAGATGATCTGCAACCTGATTCTCACAACCCTTTCTATCTTTGATCTCTAAATCGAACTCTTGAAGCAATAACACCCATCTGATTAACCTTGGTTTCGCATCTTTCTTCTCCATAAGAAATCTGATCGCGGAATGATCTGTATAAACAATAACTTTCGCTCCAAGAAGATAAGAGCGAAATTTATCAAATGAATATACAACTGCTAGCAACTCTTTTTCTGTAACTGTGTAATTAATCTGAGCACCACTAAAAGTTTTACTAGCATAGTAAATCGAATGAAAAACCTTCTCTTTCCTCTGTCCTAATACAGCTCCCATACACAAATCACTCGCATCACACATAACTTCAAACGGTAAATTCCAATCTGGAGGTAACACTATAGGAGCAGAAATAAGCTTTTCTTTGATTGCTTTGAAGGACGCTAAACAAGCTTCATCAAAAAGGAATTTGCTATCCTTTTCGAGTAAGTTGCATAACGGTTTAGCAATCTTAGAAAAATCTTTAATAAAACGCCTATAAAAGCCAGCATGGCCAAGAAAACTCCTTACCCCTTTAACAGAAACAGGAGGGGGAAGAGTTTTAATTACCTCTATCTTTGCTCTATCAACCTCTAAACCAACACTCGAAACTTTATGACCCAGAACAATACCTTCACGAACCATGAAATGACACTTCTCCCAGTTGAGCACCAAATCTGTTTCCTTGCATCTCACTAACACTTTCTCCAAGTTATCTAAACATATATCAAAATCATCACCAAACACGGAGAAATCATCCATGAACACTTCAAGGAAATTATCTATCATGTCCCAGAAGATGGCCATCATACACCTTTGAAAAGTAGCGGGAGCGTTACACAACCCAAATGGCATTCTGCGATATGCAAAAGTACCAAATGGGCATGTAAAGGTAGTCTTATGTTGATCTTCTGGAGCCACGTAAATCTGATTGTACCCGGAGTAACCATCCAAGAAGCAATAGTACTCTCTTCCGGCTAATTTATCTAACATTTGATCGATGAAGGGCAAAGGGAAATGATCTTTTCTGGTGGCCTTATTCAGCTTTCTGTAATCCATGCAAACTCTCCATCCAACTACCGTTCTTGAAGGAATCGCTTCATTTTTATCATTAAGAACTGTTGTAATTCCTCCTTTCTTCGGTACACACTGAACTGGACTCACCCATTCACTACTCGAAATGGGATAAATAATCCCCGCATCTAAAAGCTTAATCACCTCCTTCTTCACCACATCCTTCATGGCTGGCATTAATCTTCTCTGACCTTCAACTGAGCGTGCATTAACATCTTCTAGTATGATTTTGTGTTGACAATAGGATGGACTAATGCCTTTGATATCAGCAATTTTCCAACCTATTGCTTCTTTGTTGGCTCTTAACACACGCAACAGTTTATCTTCTTGAGGACCTGTTAAATTAGCTGAAACAATAACAGGTAGAGTTTCATTAGTACCCAAATAAGCATACCTCAAGTGTGCTGGCAATGGTTTTTCTTCCAACTCCGGAGGAGATTCAATTGAAGGTTTCTTTTTAGGAATAATCTCCCCCGGTTCTCTCACAGGTTCATAGGCAAGACGCCTATACTTCGGATTTTCAGAATTTAGAGCTGCCACTGTTTCTGTAAGCTCCTCCATCATCTCAGGTGAATCTAATGTCAAAGCAGCCTGCAAGATATCATCAAAATTTAAGCAATTAAATACCTCTTGCGATGCTTGCTCTACTACATCCATTCGGAAGCAATCTTCCTGAGAATCTGGGAATTTCATAGCTCGAAATACATTGAATTTCACTTCCTCATCTTGTATCCTCATTGTCAATTCGCCATTCTCTACATCGATCAATGTCCTCCCTGTAGCTAGGAAGGGTCTACCCAAAATAATGGGGACATTTCTATCTGCATTGTATTCAAGAATTACGAAATCAACAGGAAATATAAGTGTACCTGCCTTAACAAGGACATCCTCAATACGGCCTTCAGGATGAGCAAGAGACCTGTCCGCCATTTGCAAGACCATAGAGGTGGGTCTTGCATTTCCAATTTTAAGCTTATCAAAGACTGACTTGGGCATCAAGTTGATGCTTGCCCCCAAGTCACATAACGCCTTTCCTTTCCATTCTTCTCCAATTGAAATCGGAATCGTGAAACTCCCCGGATCAACTAACTTTGGAGGTAATTTACTCTGGCAAATCGCGCTACACTCTTCCGGAAGGCCAATCATCTCATTATCACAATAAGGCCTTTTGTTAGTGAGGGCCCTCTTCAAAAACTTCGTATACTTAGGAATATCTCGAATTGCCTCTAATAACGGAATATTAATACTCAAACCCCTCACTCTATTGAAGAATTTCTGAAAATCACCCATATCACCCTTTTTCTGAACTCGCGATGGAAACGGTGGTGGAGGGCGATTGCTTACAATTTCATCTCTCTTTTTCGGAATTTCTCTTGGTCTTTCTATCTCTTCAACCTCACTATCTTTCTCATTCTCTTTCTCACCCACTTCCTTTTCTTTTCTTGGAACTTCTTTCTCTTTCATAACGGGAAAAGGAGGTGGAGGAAGGTTCTTACCACTTCTTAATGTAACAGCCTTGCAGTCTTCACGTTGTGTTGGATTTTCCGTATCGCTAGGAAGTTGCCCTTGTGGACGCTGATTCAGCTGTTTATTAATTTGACTTAGCTGATTCTGGAAAATCTTCATATTCGCTTCAGCTGCGTTCTGACGTTCCAAAGCTTGTGTTTGAAGAGCAATCAAATTTTCAACGGTTTTCTGAAGGGTAATTACTCCTTCTTGTGGATGGGCAGGTAGAGCTTTCTGGTTTAAATTCTCATCGTAGGTATTCTGAGGAGCTTGTCTTTGCACATAATTGTTTTGATTCTGTCCTCCTTGATGATTGTTATGTGGTCTTGGATTATAGTTGTTGCCTTGAGGACGCGGCTGATACGCGTAAGTAGGATTGGCTGCCCCATTAGGATTTGAGTACTGAAACCCAGGATGGTTTCTGTTAGGCTGATATCCATTACCACTTGAATTGAAATTACCTCTATTGGACATAAAATTCACTGATTCTTGGTTATTCGGACAACTTTCCTCATCATGATCATCTACCTTACAAATTGAACACATATAAACCTCTTGTGCAGCGTACACAGCTACCTTCTTACCCGAAAAACCTTCTTTTACAGCTAAAGTAAGCTGCTTCAACTGTTGCTCTATAGTATTCTGGATCTTATTCTCAAACGTAGCAAATTTCTCTTCCATGTCAACATTATTTACTCCCTTGACTGGTGTTCTTACTGAGCTCCACCCAACTTCTTTCTTGACTGTTCTCTCTAAAATAATTTTGGCATGAGCGGGTTGAACTTGAAGAAAACCTGCTCCACATAGCGTATCCAATTTCTCTCTTGAAATTCCATCAAGGCCTCTATAAAAGATCTTTAACTGTTGTTGTTCTGAAAAGCCATGATTGGGAACTTTACGCAAACACATCTGAAATCTTGTCCAACTCTTACCCACAGTTTCCTCATACTCTTGACGGAATTGTGTCAATTCTAGTTCAGCATCTAACCTCATGTTACTTGGGTAATACCTGTCAAAGAAAGCAATTTCTAATTGGTCCCAATTAGTAATCCTCGTAGGATCTTGCGTATCGTGCCATTCACTTGCTCCATCAATGACAAAGAATTTGAAAGCAGCAAAATACATCTGTTCTCTTGAAACCCCTTGTGTGATATAAGAATCACATATCTGTTTGAATTTCTGTACCGCTCTAAGAGGATCTTCCGATGGTCTTCCGCGAAAGTTTCCAAAGTTTTGGAACTGAGCTAGCATACCCGAATCTGGACGGAATCTCGGAACAATAATATCTGGAGCTCCTACTCCTATAGCTGGAGCGCGGAATGGAACTTCTGGAGGGCCATTAGTGAACCACGGATCATGATTCATCACTATCTGGACTGGAGGATTAGGATTTAGTGGTTGAACTTGAGGAATAACGCCTGGAGCTAAAGGTTGGCCATTTGCATCTAACTGGCCTTGTCCATTCTGTTGACCTTGAATAATGATATTCTCCATTCTGTTACTTAATTCTTCTACTTCTAAAGCTTCTCGTTCTCTTCTTCTTCTGTTCGCAAGTCTGATCAACGATTCTGGATTACTAAGGATCGGAGGTGCTGGCTCTAGATCCTTGAATAGCCTTCTTCGCATACACCAAACCTAAAAACCTGAAAAAAAAAACTAACAAACAAAAAGCGTAAAACTGATAAAATAAAATAAATGCACTTATCACTAAAGGATAAACACCGTGGTCACACGCTACCGTCCCCGGCAGCGGCGCCAAAAACTTGGTGGTCCTTTGTGTGTTCTAAAAATAAATGCAAATGCTAATCGAACCACAACCGCAAGTGTACGGTTGTCCCAAGTAGTAATCCTGATAAATCAGATTCGTTCCAAGGACGGATGGTTGATCACAATGTTTAGCAAGTAGTGATTGATGCACTTATGGAAATGAAAGATAATAAATTGTTTGTTTTGGTTTTGTTTATTAATTCTAAATAAATGAAAGACAAATAATTAAATACAAGTAAAAGATAAGACGCAAGTAAAATAAGTGAAAACGCAATATGAGATGTAGTACTTGAGAACGCAAGGATCCTCCTAATTTTACTTTCTAACTTATGTTGTTTAAGGGCTAAATCAGTCAATTACAATGGTCGGGATTCTAAATTCCTTATACCCCCGTCAGGGTGGACTATAAGGCAATCCTAAAGTGTCACTAGTCCCGTCAGGGTAAATATAATCCACCGTTGGATGATTAAGATTTATTACCACTTTGGCCCTAGGATTAACTAAGTTCGTCAGAATCAATAGTTTTTATCCCAGATTGAGCAATTAATTCTGTACCTAAACCCCCCGTCAAGATGATCCACACGCCACATATGTGGAATAGCTTAGATACTAATACCTAATTTTAGTTCGCGACTCTAAAATCAGTAAATAATCACAAATTGTCGAAAAGAGTAAAAGACCTGATTTAATTTAATTTAACAGAAACCCAAATTCAACATTCGTTATAAAATAAAACTAGGATTCACCCATTGTTTGTTCTCAAGCACTAATGAAAGCTTAGCTCATATTAAAATTAAAAACTGAATTAAAAGAATTGGAATTCATATTGTTTACAAAATTAAAATACGAAAAGAACCTAATTTCCGGAATTGGAATGACTACGAACGGAGCTATAGACCCACTCCAGCTCTTGTAGCTTCTTCTTTCTTCCTTCTGTTGTTTCTCTCTGGTGTTTAATCTTGTGGAATGTGAATTGTGTGAAAAATAGAAGTCCAGACCTCCTTTTATAAGTGCAAATTCGGACTAGGGCTTGGACCAGAAAATAAAAGCCTAATTAAATGTCCAAGCCCACTTTCTAAGCCCAAAATCCCGTAACTGCTGATACACCTTCACTAAAACGGCTTTTCCCGATGCGTTATGACTCCGATTGACCTCATTCCAGTTGCTAAAGTTCCGTAACTCGATAAGGAATGATTTCTCTTCAAAGGTCAGCGGCTAAATCATCGCTTAAGCACCTCGAAATCAGCAATCTATGGCCTGGAAAGTGGATTTTCAGCTCTGAAAATAATATCTTCGGGATTTGTCTTCAAGTCTTGACTCTAATTCACGATCTTTGACCTTCTCCTCGGATTCCCCTCCTAGCTAACATCTAAAACCTGTAAACTTTACACTAAAAATACCAATATTACGCGCAAAAGTTTAATAAATTAAAAATGCTAGAAATAAAAAGGTTATTCCGGATTATTGCATATTTAGTCCAAAAGTCTATCAAATTAATTAAATAAACACAAAAAATGATGTCTCCCAAGGGTCGAAAATAAGAACAATTAGGGAGACATCAGCATCACACGTGCGCCGTTAACATTTTTTTTTAATTAATTTTTTTTTAAAATTTATTTTATTTCTATTTTTTAGAGGGATAAGATTGGTAAATCACATTTTCTATTAAGTATAAATATACAGAAAATTAATAAACAAAAATAAAAAACAACAAAATTAAACTCTCTCTCTCTCTCTCTATCGCGATTTGGGGAAGAACACAATCGAAGAACCCTAACTCTGCAATTTTTCATTGTTCCCTTTTTGAACTCGACAAGTAAGAGTCTTGTAACAACGATCATGTCGCCCTACTCATCCGATAGCGTGGGCTCTAGTTCTTCTCGCGCTCCTTATTGCAGGTGTGGATTCCAAGCTAGAGAGCACACTTCTTGGACTGATGCGAATCCAGGTAGGAGATTTTTCAGGTGTATGTGGTGGTGTTCGACGAAGGATTGCAATTTCTTTGCTTGGATTGACGAGCCTATGGGAGAACATAGTGTTATGGTAATTCGTGGGCTATTGAAAAAATCGAGTACCACCCGTTAGATTTTGATGCAATGGAGACGAAGATGAATCTGTTGGCTTCGGATTTGGAGGAAATGGATCAATTAAAAAACAAAGCTTGGGAAGACTTGAAGATGGAGTCTGCAAAAGTGAAGGAGTAGGAAGCCAAGATTCAAGGAGTTGCTGAGGAATTGGATGAATTGCGAAAAAAAGAAAACAAAGCTTTGATCTTCGAGTCTGCGAAAGTTAAGGTTGTAGAAGATGAGATGCTCCGTCTTAAGGGGGTGATGAAGGGATTGACAAGAGAGAACTTGATTTTGAAATGTAGTTGTCTGTTGATGATTTTCATCATCCTTTTCAAAACTTGTGAGTTCAGTTGCCTGATGTATTAGTTCTAGTTGTATGGTGGTTTATGTTGTAGTTGTGTTGTTTTGGTTTGCTATTGTTTTAGTTTTAGTTTGTTGTAGTAGTTTAAGTCAGTTTGTTCTGTTATCTGGGGATTGAGTACTCTTATGTGTAATGTGTTTTCTTTTCAATTAACTGAATGTAGAATTTCTTCTGTTATGTAAAGTAGTGCAACTCAATTTTCTTACCAACCAAAAGTGACACATTATTGTTATTGTATTTGTCAGATACTGTAATAATTTAGGGGGCAGACTGGCATGTGTTGTATTTGTTAGGGGGCAAACTGGCACGAGTTGTATTTTATAAGGGGTAGACTGGCATTTGTTAAGGGATAGAGTGTACAAGTTAGTAGACTGTTTTTATAGGTGGTTGTGTTATTATATACAATTATACAATATTAAATGAAACTACGTAAATAGTTGTTTGTTTTATAATTGTAATATAGTATGTGTGTACATTTGTGTAACTAAAATGTGGTCGTGTTAGTGAGATTGTGTTGAAGTTAATGCAATTTAATTCATCAAATAATTAATGAGTACAGAAATATAAAAGTAGTCAAAGATAAAGCAGATTCCTTACTTACTGGTATGACATAGTGTTCGACAATAGATAAATATTCAAATGCACAAAAGTACAAAAAACCCACAACTTGCACTAAAGTCTTAACTTTTTGGTCCCAGTGCACTAAATAGTCTACCAACCAAAACCCATACCAGAGGATAAGAAATACAAGTCCAGTTAGCCCTAGACTATTACATCCACAATAGTTCTAGATTGAGCATAAAGTCTTTAATAGCTACATATAAATAAACAGTAAATAAATTATGCAGATCTTTCTTGCTTGCTGATGGAAAAGAAGATCATTTTGGTTTTGGTCCATCCTTTGCATGAGACGGTTGTTTGGCAACAACTTTCCTACGTCGAAGTGCTTCGGCAATGATCATGTAAGCCGGGTTCCCTTCTCTCATCACAACACCTTCTTTATGCCGAATAAATGGTTTTTTCGCTCTTGGTTCCTCATCGGTTTTATCCTATCAACAAAACAGGTAACAAACATTAACACATATACATTTTCATATTTTATTTGATTTGAACATTTAACATCTAGCATACATGTACCTGAGGTCCTTCTTTAGCTAAAGTCCTTTTGGATCTGTGCTTCTCTGGAGGATTCGGATATTTGAACTTAATCTGTAGGGGGTGAAGGGTCATTAAAAAGTATAGGGGGGAAACTGACAAGAACTTAAAAGTTTAAGGGGTAATCTGTCATTCATGTCAATAATGATGTAAATGTTTAAATAGAACTTACTTACCCCTGGTATACTTTTCTTCAATGTTGTTTCTCCTTCTGGCTCATCACTATTTTTGGCTTTAGTTGGCGGGATGAAGGGCTTGTTTGTTGTGTGTGGCCCTTTGTTCTTGTCCTAGCACCCAACAAAATAATCATCATTATCTAAATATATACACATCTAAATGATTTCGAGGTACCTGATCAGCAGGTACTGACCTCTTAGATCTGGTTTGCGCGGGTGTTGTTTTATGCTTGAAGACATACTGGTAGTTAATTTTGGGGGGTGATTAGTCAGTGTATTAAAAGTATAGGGGGTAAATTGACAACTTACTTTTTTTTTGTTTTTCCCTTGTGAACTTCTGTTGTATTTGCAGCTTTATCAACTTCTTTTGATTTTTTTACTTTGTCTATGGGTATCTCTTTTTTTTCTGTCTTTTTTTATTTTTCTTGAACTATGTCATCATCCTATTGTTAGAATAAAACCAATACAAAATTAGCTTTTAATGAATGTAATCTAATATACACCCCTAAAGACAAGTACTTACTATTGTTATAGGCTTTGTTTGTGAACATCCACCCAGTGTTTTAAACCCCATACTCTTTAATCTGTTGCTTTGTCTTATAGGGTTTTCTATTATATCTTTTCCCTTATCTTCAATTTGAACTTGTTTTTGTGGTTTGGTTTTAACTGTTTCTTCATTTTCTGATGCAGATTCCTCATCACTTTCCTCATCAGTTTCCTCACCAGATTCCTCATCAGCTTCCTCCACAACACCCTGAACATTCACAACTTAGTGTTTTCAGCCTCCACTAATCCATCCACCCTTCCACCTTCAGTGTTTTCATTCTCCACTACTCCATCCACTCTTCCACCTTCAACATGTATATCATCCACTCTTACATTCTCAGTGTTTTCATCCTCAATTCTTCCATCAACTCTTAAACCTTCAACATTATCATCCTCACCCCTTCCATCAACTCTTAAACCTTCATCATTATCATCCTCACCTCTTCCATCAACTCCCACATCTTCAACATTTTGATCTTCAACCCTTCCATCAACTCCTACATCTTCAACATTTTGATCTTCAACCCTTCCATCAACTCCTACATCTTCAACATTTTGATCTTAAACCCTTCCATCAACTCCTACATCTTCAACATTTTGATCCTCAACCCTTCCATCATCTACTAAACCTTCAACATTATCATCCTCACCCCTTCCATCAACTCTTGCATCAACATTTTGATCACCACCTTGAGTAGTTCCATCATTATCTTGTAGTTCTTCTTTACAAGTCCTAGAATTATGTCCACTTAATCCACAACTCTTACAAGTCATAACCCTTCTCAAATATGTTGCCCGTTGAACAGAAGATATTGTGCGTTGTTTTCTCCATTTTTTATCTCTTCCTCATCAACCTCCTTGGTCCTTGCCTTTTTTGGTCTGCCAACCAATTTAAATGCCACAGGAGCTTCAACAGGCACATTGCTAGAAGTATTCCACAGTGATGGACCATTGACGGGATATATCATAGGGGTGTATGCCTTCATATATTGCACCTTTGAGTAGCAGTTATGTACAAATTTCTTTGTGTCTTGTCCAATGTGTTGTATGCAAGCAATGGCGTGGTAACACGGAATCCCAGATAGCTCCCATCTTATGCAAGGACAACTCCACGAATCCAAGTCTACAACTAATGACTCTGTATCCAGGTTTCTCACCTCAAACTTCATCTCGCCACAAAATACAGCGTGCCACTTCCCACAATTTTTTTTTCGCTTTATTAAGCAAATGCCTTATCTTAGGACAAATTTCTCCTTCATACTTGGTCATCCAAGATCTTTTTGCTTGTAACCTCTTCATTGTATACACCCTTAGCCCCTCTAATATGAAAATCAATGACTTGTCCCTATAAAATAACAACATAACATCTAGGTTAGACATTTAGGGGGCAATTAGACATTTAAGTAAATAGTATAGGGGGTAAGTAGTCATTTTTAAAAAAAAGTATAGGGGGCAATTAGACATTTACTTAAATAGAATAGGGGGTAAGTAGTCATTTCTTAAAAAAGTATAGGGGCAATAGGACATTTACCTGCATTTTTTAATCGCATTATTATAACTTTCACAGAGGTTGTTTAGTAGAACATCACAAGTTGTGGATGTGCTGAAATGTGATCTTGTCCAACACTTAGGATCTAGGTTAGATAGCCAATTGAACGCACTCTCATCCATATCTTTTATTACAGCCATCACCTCTGTAAATTGCCTAACTGTTGGGGCCCTAGCTGCTTCCCATAATCTGTCTTTCAAAGCCAACCCTGGATGCTTGATCTTAAAGTTATTGTACAAGTGTCTTACGCAGTGACGATGTTCTATATCTGGTAACATGTCACTAATTACCTGGAGTAATCCCTACAACATAACAAATAAAATGTCAAATATTATTCGCAACATTTACACTGGTTACCCCCCTGAACTTTACCCCAATTGACTGGTTGCCCCCCAAAGTTTAAAGTATAGGGGGTAACTAGTCAATCGGGGTAAAGTTTAGAGGGTAACCAATCCAGTGTATGTACTAAATTCATACCAACCTTTTGTCTGTCAGAAATAAATGTCCACTCTTGTTGATTAGAAATACGTAAATCCTGTACGAGCAGGTTCAAAAACCATCTCCATGAGCTACTATCCCCTTTTTCAGCCAGGCAATATACAATTGGGTATATGCAGTTGTTCCCATCTATACCTACTGCTGTCAAAATCACCCCTGGGTGTGGACCCTTTAGGTGACATCCGTCAATGCCCACAAATTTCCTACACCCTTCTAAAAAGCCTCTTCTACAACCATCAAGACACACATAAAGCCTTTGAAATCTATCAACACCAGTCACCTAATCAGTACAAGTTTCCAATGCTACAGTACTACCAGGATTACTTCTTCTGAGTTCCTCACAATAGTCATGTATCTTCTTGTATTGATCCTTATATTCAGCTTCAATCATTTCTTTTGCTAGGCTATATGCCCTGTAGCATGTTCTAATGCTTACATTGACAGAAAGGTCTATATGCACTAATTGTTGAAAATCACTTACCTTACTATACAAATTTAATCTGACCATATCCTTGAATGTCTTAGCTAAAAACTTTACATTCACATGTCAGTGGTTAAGGTCTTTACCACATTTGTGTTGATTACAAAGGGTTTCAATCACCAATCCACCAACTTCTTCTTTATAGGATGCATACACAAACCATCCACAACCTTCTCCCTTGCAAACAACCCTTATTCTATACCAATCATTTTTCACAAACTTTATTTTAACCACTTTGTTGATAGCATGTCCTCTAATTGCATCTCGGAGTTCTGAAGCATTCGCAAAGGTTAAACCAACTACAAACCTTGGATTTTTCATGTCAGTTGAAGGCTTGAACCTTGGTAACTGTTTTCTTTTTATTTTCTTGATTTTACTTTCCCCTACTCCATCTGAGTCAGAAGAATCAGTAGCAGTATCAAAATGATCAGAATCATTTAAAACATCTTCTGAATCAGTTTCACTATCTTGTCCTTCTGTACGACCACCAGAAGAATCAACCTCCCGTGATTCATCCCGCACTCCTTCCCACTCAAGGTCTTTCTTTATATAGGAATTGTAATCTTGGTCATCCTCACCCTCTCTTAAATCAATATCAGAGTCAATCAGAAAATCCTCATCACTTGTGGAGAACTCATCTTCATCCATGACCTCTCTCCTTTGACTATCTGTACTCGTAGGTCCACTCTTCTTATAACTCTCTCCCTTTGTTCCACTAGGGCCAACACCATCACCGTGATGTTTCACACTAGCCCTATACCTTGTCTTCAGATAAGACTTATATGTATGATCTTTGGCTATAGATTCATCAGATTTCTTCTTCTTCAAAATGTCCTTACCAACTTTATTCATTTGCCGCTTTCTAATAACTTCTTCCTTTGTCTTGTTAAAAATAACTGATAGTAACTCATTATCACTAAAAATATCATCATAATTCTCATCATCTTCACAAGTGGTAACTGTCTTCTTCTTATTTGGCACTTTTTCAATAACTCTGCTTCTCTTCTTTTGTTGTTTTTTCTGTTCTTTTGTGGTTTTTTTCTCTTCTTATGTGGTTTTTTCCCTTGTCCACATCAGTAGGCAAGACATCACCAGTATCTATGTATTCACCACTAGCACCATCCTTGTCCATTTCCATTTCCTCATCAGTTTCATCTACCAGCTTGAAAGGTACTCTTGAGTCCTTCCTCCTGGACCTCTTTAACAATTCCTCATCATCTTCACCTTTCCCACTATTTAAAGCACTCAAAATTTTATCTAAAGAAGCATCAACAGATTTCTCCATAACTGATCTTTCATCATCTGAACAGGTCTTACCATCTACACCCCTGTGTAGCACTTTTTCTTGATCACAGTGGGCTGTTTTGGGGCTTGAATTGTTATAATTTGCTTCCTCATCTACATGGTGGTCATCATTCTGATGACATCCCTTATCAAAGGTTTCATCCTCTAACCCATGAGCTTGAGTAGATTCCTCAACTACTGTGTTTTCTTCCTCATCTACATGGTTGTCATCATTTTGATCACTTCCCTTTTCAAAGGTTTCATTATCTATCTCAAGAGCTTGAGTAGCTTCCTCAACTGATGTGTGCTCACCACTTTGAACACAACCCTTAGGTAATAAATCACTAACTCTCTCCTCAGCTAATGTATCTTCCTCTTCTAATGGATTAGCAACACCATCAACACATCCCTTGGGTAAGGTTTCCCTATCTTTCTGCACATCAATTGTAGCTTCCTCTAAGTTATCAACCACAGTATCACCCACCTTCAAACTTTCCTCCTCTATTTCTTCATCTTGAATACAATTTTCACCTTCACCTTCCTCTACGTTAGGTTCCTCCACTACTACTTCTTCCTTCCATTTAAGTAGTAAAGGCATAAACACTGGAATCTCAACTGCATCTCCTTCTACAATCTCTGGTAAACGCACTACAAACATATCAATTGTTTGGTTTTCCTCTGTCACACTACCCATCTCCATAACTTTCTCGTCATTATCTAAATAGACAAGACCCTCTGGTAGTTTTTCACCCAATTTCAGATAGTATAGGTCTAGCCGACCTCTAATTCCCAGTTTCGCACATGCTTTCCGGAGAACAGGTATACTAAGACTGTCATAGTGACATCCCGTCAAATACTCGATCCTTACCTCTCTGTACTCGCTATTATCTTCATTGAAGAACCCATCAAAATGAATGCGTAATGAAAATTTATCTGTTACACATGAAAAATACGAGAGTGAGTTAAAAGAAGTTAAGGGCGTACGAATTTATGCAGAAAAGGTAAACTTGTAACCACCCACTAAGAATAAGGTAACGAAATCTCAATAATTAGTTCCATTAACAACTAAATCCCGAGATTTAGGCACAAATTAAAAAAAGGAAAGAATCCAATTTAAAAACCCTATATTTTCGGAGTTAAAAAAACAACCCCAACCATTTTAACCCCACCATTTTCGGAAATAAAACGAGCACACTTACTCCATTTAAATATTGGCGGCATCGGTGAAACGTCGCCGGTGATCTCGCTCATTATGGGTGAGACGGTTTGATTTCTCAGATTTTTTAGTTAGTGTATGAGTTATGTGTTTTAATTTTGTTTATTTATATGAAAGATAAAATGTGATGTACCTAAAATACCCATCTTTAATAAAGGATATAATTAACAATTTTAAAAAAAAATTACTGGACAACTTCTCACGCGCGCGTGTAGTGCACACATTAAAAAATGGACAGAAAACACTCAAAAGGACTAACGAGTCACGAAAATAAAGTATAGGGGGCAACTAGTCGCATTTTAAACTTTGGGGGGCAGTCTGTCAATCGGGCCAAAGTTCAGGGGGTAAACAGTGTATTTACTCTTTTCTAAATTATGACCGAAGTCTACTAATAATCCTTTTAATATAATAGACTTAGGTTTTGGCATTTTGGGGAAGAATTGGACTACCCAATTCTATTTTTTTTTTCAATAAACATATTTGGTGGGGTCAAAGGTGTGATAGATTAATAGATATAAATAAGAGAACTAACACCTTATACTACCACGATAAACTCCCTACAAGTGAACGGATCGCTTGCAAGTAATAAGTAAGTAAAACAAATATCGATCTTAGGGACTAAGAAAGTTAATTTATAATTAGTGCAATTACTAAGTGAACTAGGAATAGTTGGTAAAATAATACACAAAGACACTAAAATATTTATTTGGTTTGTATGACTCTAAAAAGACTTAAATTAAATCAAGAAAGCAAAATAGGATAGATAGAAGCTTATGATAGTTTAGCTTGAGAACTAGCAAGTAATCCCCACTAGCCTTGTTCTATGTTTATTACCTAAGGGAGAATAGTGTGATATACAATAGCCGAGATTCTAAATTCCTTTTAACCCCCTTCTGGGTGGACGTAGGAGGCAACCTCTCCACTACCAGGGGACTTGGGTAAGGGGACTCTGCGCAATGATCAGTAATTAAATTAATCCCTATTGATTATCCAGTTAGACAAGCCCGTCATGATCACTACCACACACTAGACGACTATGTGGTGTTTTCTATAATTGAATCCCACTTCCAGGTGTTAACTCAGTTACTATGGTAATCCTATATGTGCGCATCGTAAGAACTACATACATTAATTCAAAGCACATAATACATAACTATCACTACTAAATTCAGTTAAATGTAAGGACATCCCAAATTAAATAACATATAAAACAAGTATAGGGTTCATACCCATATACTCTCAAGCTAAATAAATTGGTTCATAAGAAATTAATAAGAATACAGAATTACAAACGGGAAGGGTTGAAGTGGCATGAACAACTTCCAAACTCCTTCTTCTCATCTTCTCTCTTGATCCAGGCTTTCTCTTGGTATTTAGATGATTATGGACTGACCAAGGATGATTTCTCTAAGGTAGGAATGGATATATATATATATATATCCGATACATTAATAATTTGTGATTTCAGAGATATTTTAATAAAGATATATCCGATACATAACAATACCTTAAACCCCAAAAAATTCAATGTAGAAAATAATACGAATAGGATCAAGTCCTTCTCTTTGACTATAACCTTTTACTACCAATCTTGCCTTATACTTCTCGATAGATCCATCAGTTTTCAATTTTCTTTTGAAAATCCATTTACTTCTCAGTGGTTTACTCCCAGGGGAAAGATCTACTAACTCCCACGTATGGTTCTGCATGATAGAATCTATCTCACTTTTAACCGTTTCTTTCCAATAAGGAGCTTCTGGAGTAGACATAGCTTCTTTGTAAGTTCGCGGTTCATCTTCCAACAAAAAGGTAAGCAAGTCAGGACCAAAAGAAGTAGAGGTTCTCATTCTCTTACTTCTTCTCGGTTCATCGTTATCTTGTAATGCTTCTTGGTCCTTCTCTTGATGACCATCTTCTATGTCAACATGAGTCCTTTTTAAAGAACTTTGTTCTTGTGTAATTTTGCAAGGGAAAATTGTTTCAAAGAAATATGCATTTCTTGATTCAATTACCGTGTTAACACTGATGTCAACATTGTTTGATCGATGCACAAGAAACTGATAGGCTGCACTATTGTGAGCATATCCAATGAATACACAGACTATCGTTTTTGGTCCTATCTTGACCATTTTTTGTGCTGGAACAGCAACCTTTGCTAAGCATCCCCACACTTTTAAGTATTTGAATGAAGGCGGTTTTCCTTTCCAAAGTTCGTAGGGGGTCTTATCTAGTTTCTTGTGGGGTACTTTATTTAAGATATGATTTGCACTAAGCAAAGCTTCTCCCTACAAGTTTTGCGGTGCTTCCGAGTTTATCAAAAGAGCATTCATCATTTCTTTTAATGTACGGTTCTTGCGTTCCGCAACACCGTTTTGTTGAGGCGAATAAGGGGCTGTTGTTTGATGGATTATTCCATGTTCGGCACAATATTCTTCAAAAGGAGAGACATATTCTCCTCCCCTATCTGTTCTGAGATTTTTGATCTGTTTACTTAGTTGATTCTCAACCTCAGTTTTATATTGCTTAAATGCTTCTAAGGCCTCATCCTTACTATGAAGCAAGTAGATATAGCAATATCTTGTGCAATCGTCTATAAAGGTAATGAAGTATTTCTTACCACTTTTAGTTTGCACGAACTTTAAGTCACATATGTCACTGTGAATTAACTCTAAAGGTTCTGATGACCTTTCAACATTTTTAAACGAGTTTCTTGTCAACTTGGACTCTACGCATATCTCACATTTTTCTTGAGATTTAAAGTTAACATTTGGTAACAAACCATCGTTTACAAGTTTAGTTAATGAACCAAAATTAACATGTCCTAATTTATCATGCCATAAATTAGGAGAATCCAACAAGTAAACAGATTAAATATTCTTATTCATCACATCATTTGTTACATTTTTAGGAGGTACCACGGTCATTACATTTAGCTTAAACAGACCGTCACATAGGTACCCCTTGCCTAAATACATCTCATTTTTCGAAAGTACAACTTTATCAGCTACAAATACAAGCTTAAATCCGGCCTTGTTAAGTAAAGAACCAGAAACCAGATTCTTACGAATATCAGGTACATGTAGCACATTGTTCAAGGTTAACTCCTTTCCAGAGGTCATCTTCAGCACAACTTGCCCCACTCCTTGAACTTTTAAGGTTGACAAATTTCCCATATAAAGAATTTCTTCATTTGGAGACGTCTTGTAGGTCTTGAACATGTTTTTCTCCGAACACACATGCCTTGTTGCTCCGGTGTCAACCAACCACTGTTTTGGGTTTCCAACGAGATTCACCTCAGAAATCATTGCAGCGAGATTCATCTCTTCAACACCATCAGAAAGCTCTGTCATATTTGCTTGACTATTGTTACCTTTCTTCTGGTTACCTTGTGCCTTCTTGTTTCGACAATCTTTTGCGCGATGACCATGTTTGCCACAGTTGTGACAATTTCCGTCAAACTTAGCCTTCTTCTTGTTGTCATTAGATTGTCCTTGCCTTTTCCGTTTGTTGTTGTGGTTAGACCTTGGTTGTTCCACAACATTAACCTTGGCTTCAAACGAACGAAAGTTACTTCCTTTCTCGGCTAGTCGGTTGTCTTCTTCAATCCTCAACCGAACGATTAAATCTTCAAGACTGATCTGCTTGCGCTTGTGCTTCAGATAGTTCTTGAAGTCTTTGTACATTGGTGGTAATTTTTCAACCAATGCAGCAACTTGGAAGGATTCCACCAATCTCATTCCTTCAGCATCTAACTCATGTAGTATTAACTGAAACTGCTGCACCTGCGACATCAGAGATTTCAAGTCTACCATTTTAAACTCCAAAAACTTACCAACCACAAACTTTTTAGTACCGGCGTCTTCAGTTTTGTATTTTTTCTCTAGGGAATCCCAGAGTTTTTTAGCCGAATTCATAGTGTAATACACATTATACAGAGAATTGTCTAAACAATTGAGAATGTAGTTTTTGCACAAAAAGTCTGAATGGTTCCATGCTTTGAGAAACCTTGCAAGACTCAAAGTAGTCAAATAGAACAACATTTTTTTGTTGCCATGTTTTGAAGTTTGCACCACCAAACTTCTCTGGTTTTTCAGCAGGACCCATAGGTGCTGTCATATGCATGTTATGCCTTGAACTACCACCAATTTCATTTTGCTTTTGCATTGTTGCAGTAGCATTTGCATTTTCTGATTCGTTAGACATTTTGTTACTTTCAACAAAACAAAACAGAAGATGAAATTTTATACAGTAGAAGTATATAATAAAATCGTCTTACAACTGAATATCTAGATTCTTATCTTTCCCAAGAGTTTAGCTCTTGTTAGGCAGATTAAAGTCCCAAGTTTTTAGATCTTGTTGTAGAACTTAGAATTCGAATTCAACAGTTGGAAAAACAATTTCTGAATCAAAACAACTTGTGAAGTATTAAACCTTAAATTGTTATCTCCAGTGATTTATTTTGATTCAGAAAGCAAAAATGGAGGAAAAAACAAAAATGCAGAAATGACCGAAATGAAAATTAACAGAAAACCTGATACTGATCGAGGCAAGGATTGGATCCTATGTCTTTAAGGTTTATTAGCCACGCACTGATGTCTTTCGTTTTGTAATGGCTTCAACCTCCAGGATACAACGATCAACACTGCAAATATCAGACACTTGAAAATCTGCAGAATTTCGAACTTTAAATGGCGTTTAATTTATCTCTTTTATGATATTTGTTTGTAAAAAAAATATTAAATGATGAAAATGATTTTTGGCCAAGTATTTATAGGTGTAGAAGCACCTGTTTAAAACTGACTTGCAACGTTTCAGACATAGGAGATGACGTTTGAGAAAGAAGACAAAAGATTTTAACTATTTAAAAGATGTAACGTCACATTATAATACAGATAAGTTCTAAAATCCTATTCGTATTATTAAAAAAACATTGCCTCTCTATAAATGCCAGTTATTCTAAACGAAATGTTCTTTTCAAAGGCTTACCTTCTTCACTCAATTCCTACAACAAATAAATAAAAACACGTTACTCAAACATCACAAATCAAAAGATTTAATAATAAATAAATATTAAACATACCATTAATTGCGCAATTCATGGAAAATGCAATTAATTGCGCGTTACTCAACCCCTGCTCTTCAGATAAACTATGGGTCTAGCTCAGAAAAGTTCAAATTTCGAGGAAAGTAAATAGAAATCGAACCTTTATGACATTTCCTACATGTATTAAGAAAATAAAAGCTGGGTTTTGCTCGGAAAATTTTATATATTGAAGAAAGTATATACAAATCAAACCTTTATGAGATTTTCTATCTAAATCAGGGAAAAAATGGTTGGGTTTAGGTCGAAAAAGTTTAAATATCGAGGAAAGTGCATAAAATCGACATTATATGGGTTTAGCTCGGAAAAGTTTAAGTTTTTCGTAAAGTGTATAAAAATCAAACCTTTATGAGGTTTTTGGTTTTTTCTTTCTTCTTCAACAATTGTAAAGCTTCTTGTTTCTAAAGTTTACATGTTTCGGTTCTTCTCTTTTGAGATAAGTTGCTTCTTCGTCTTTCTTCTATTTGTACAACTTCAGTATACTTTTCCTTGTTCTTTATTGCCCTCTTAGGGAAATAATTTGACAACTTGACAGAAAAATGACCGTACAAACTCCCTAAAATGGAAATGAAAATAATATTCTCTTTAATTTCAGCATCAAGGTCATACTTCTTATCATCTACTCCCTTTACTTGTCGATTCTCTACCTCAGTTTTGCCTGTTACTTTCATCTCTGCAACATTACCATGCATTTCTACATCTTTTGTCACCTTCAACTTCTTCTTTCGCATCGTCAGAGTTACTCCTGAACTACCCATTCCAGCTAGAACCAACAAAACAAACTACTGAATAGGCACCTTCATTGGTCATCAGCTCTCCAAAAGCTGAGTCCATGACCAAAAAGAATCACAGCTTCAAAGCCTTTTGAGTACAGTCTCGCCATCTATATAAAGGCTATAAATTCATTCATGCAGCTGCTAACTTTTTGAGGCCTGCAACTAAAAATATGCATTAGAAAAGCAAAGCAAAAAAGATGTAATTAACCGTTCATTTTCCGGATCGTAGACCCCTGAATCATTCACCATTGATCCTTGTGTTGTACAAAAAAATTGATAAATGTCCAATATTTACTTGACAGCCTGAGTAAGTTAGTTACTCCAGATCCATCTCCACCTAGAAAAATTAATAGTTGATCTCAGAAAAAATGAATCTTTAATATACAAAACAGTTTTCAAAATACTTGAAGTTTGAGTAAATTACTATACATACGGTTCCTTCTTGTAAAAACAAAGGAGAATGCACAGACTAAGAATCTCAAAACAAAAATTGAATCTTTAATATACAAACTTATTTGATATAGGATGGCTATGTACTTTCTCCCTTATCACCTCTTATAACGATTGGTGACCAGAAATGATTGCTAATGAACCAATCTTGTATGATGCGTAAACTCTCGCAATGAAAAGGACTAAATTTGCAATATTCGATATTTTTATAGCTATTGTTTCACTCTTCGCTAATTTATCCCTTTCTTCCTGAAATCGAAGCATTTTTTTGCACGATATCACTTTGTCTATGTAGGTACCTTCAGCAATACATCTTTTCAAAGAGCTCATAACTATCCAAATATGCCACATTATAATATAGATAAGTTCTAAAATCCTATTCGTATTATTAAAAAAAATTCAATGTTTTGTACTTGATTCAACATCCATTGGTCTAATTTTACAGTTGAATCATTGTCTGTTTTTTAATTAAGAGGACTAGTAAACCATACACTTTTAGCACAAGGGTATCTAAAGAGCATATGTTCCATTGTTTCAATATTATTATCATAAATTTTACAAATATTATTTTTACCATATTTCCGGTTAAAAGGTTTTTCTTCAATGGATAAGAGGTTTCTAACCGCTCTCCACATAAAGTTTCTAATTTTGGGTTGAGTTTCCATTTTCCAAATTAGTTTCCAAAATTTTTTATCCCTAGTAATAGAGGATATAGGTTTATTTTTATCTTTATTGCTTTGAATTATAATTTCATCTTCTTTCATTTTATGATAAGCTTCTTTGACAGTATATTCACTGTTGTCAACAAAAATTTAAATATATTTATACCTAAAATGGAAAACACATAATAAATTTTAGAGAAGATTCTCAACATTGAGGTTGAGCTTCAAGATGTTCAAGGTACCAACATTCGAATTAAACTCTTTATTCATTTAGGTATGTACAAATTTGTATACGAATTATAAATACAATTTTTATATATTACTCCAGTTATAACAAAATAAATAAATTAACCTCAACCTCTAATTTTCATGGTATATATAATTGAAAATTGAAAGTGGGGAAAGGTACATCAATTAAAGCTTAATGTACAAAGTTGTGTGCTCTTGGAGCTGGAAATTTAAGTGTAAAAATCCGTACCCTATGCTTATCAGTTTTTAAATTATTATACATTTTGTTTTGCTTGTTGTTGTTTTATACTTTTGTTGTTATTACTTCCATTTAGTTTATAGTTATTCACGCGTTTTTCTCCAACTAGTCCAAATAATTCACATGAAACATCGACTTCAACATATCTCAAGGTGACAACAATTTCTTTCAATCCAAAATTCAATACACATACAAATTGAATCGTGGATACCGAATTTGAAATATACTACTTGCACAATGCGGATTTATAGTCTTGAGCTTAGTGACAGATAGGACTTGCGATTGCAAAACCAAACAGCTCCGAGTTGATGCTTGTCATATGAAAAGTACTCGAACAAGTGAAAAGAAAGGTTCCGAATTGTTCTGGATAAGAGCAGCAGCTGCACCAATTGAAACAAAGAGATGACGAGATGCATGTTTGATTTATCTCCATTCCCTAGGAGTTGGGGCTCTTGTATGAAAAGATCAAGGCTATAAGGATATTAGCATAAGCATTCAAAGGTGTGAGAAAGAGAAAAAATAGCTCCGAAAAAATAGATCAAGTGTAGTATCTCTTCTTATCAGTTGTTATATGTAAAGTTTTGAATTCGTTGATATGATTTATGTTAGCTTGATTACTGCTTCTTTTTTTATTAATATTTAGAATATCATTAAAGTCTCCAAAGATTAGCCAAGGTTCGTTTATGTCTTTACTCTAGTCTGATATCTCATACCATATTTTTTTTCCTATCGTTAAAGTCGTTTGGGGTGTGTATACAAACCATATAATAGAAAAACGAATTTTTACTTATTTTTAGAACCACAAAATGAGCGCAAATAAATGAAACCAAGAGAGAGATGCATGATTTCCACAAAACCATGAAGCCACTGGAATGAAAAGCTTTCCCGGTGGGATCAACAAAAAAAGTGTTTTCGAAACCAAAGCGCTGAACAATATCAAGGGATTCAGCCTCCCTCAACATTGTTTCACAAAAAACTGCAATAGATGGACGATAAAGAGCCGCCAAAGGGCTTGAATCCCTTGACAGTTCCAGAAAAGAGCGGTCATATGCCTTCAGCGGCTTTCCCACAGGAGTTGCCGCCTCCATTTCATAACTTACCCTTGCTAGTGTCCTCCTCCTCGCTGTCATAATAATTATAGTTCATATTCTCATCCTCATACTCTCGACTTCCATTCTCCTCGTTCTCAAGAATCCTGGACTGGTTCTCATTGATAACCCCAATAGTTCTAGCTATATAAAAATATGAGTGATGATCAAGATTATATGCGTGAAAAACACTAAGTGTTATCTTTTCCATAAGATCGA
Organism: Nemophila menziesii; assembly: GCA_029959085.1. Classification (NCBI taxonomy): domain Eukaryota; kingdom Viridiplantae; phylum Streptophyta; class Magnoliopsida; order Boraginales; family Hydrophyllaceae; genus Nemophila; species Nemophila menziesii. The sequence continues at coordinate 32,345,769 of JARWIR010000005.1, forward strand.
TGACCATCTGAGAAACAACAAAAAGATACTGAAAAGCACCATAGAATCCATCAAACACAGATCAATGGCCTTCTAAGAGCCATAAATCGCTTCTTTCAATAGAACCAAAATAACCATAAGGATTTGAAGGAACATAACTACAATAAATCAAAATATTACTATCACATATAAAGTTAATATTAATATTGTAAAAATCAATTTTACTAATTCAGAAAAAAATTGACAATACTAACAAGAATATCACATGCAATATCATTAATCGTATTAAGTATCTTCAAAAATTGCTTACTGTCAAGGATATCAATCATATAACCAATGCAATTCTCTCGGCAGATCTGTCCATATAAATGATTGAAGCTAATCGAATGTGTTAGCATTATCTCATTATATGTTTCCTTTTCAATACTAGCTTATCATGTATCATTATATTGTGTCTTAATCTAACATATATGTTAACATAATTAAACTCAAGTTTAATCATATAGAAAAATACAAAAATTCCATAGAAATATCTATTAATTCTTTGAAACATAAAACCAAATTATTAGATAAAATCAAATCAAGTCCATTTAATTAAGATAATTTATTAAAAAAATAAGTTACTTAAAAAAATAATGTATAATTATAATTTTAATTAAGATAATTTATTAGATGAAATCAAATCAAGTCCATTTAACAAACTTAAGAAATATACAATAGATCAAGATAAGTTTGTTTAAAAGAAAGATGGAAACAATTAGAAATTTGAAAATTAGTTTAGACAACGTATCAATCGTATCAAATGTTAAGGAATCATGCAATAAGGATAATTATGAATCTATAAATAAACTAAGCAAGTATATGGAAATGATATGTAAATAGATAGGGACAGAAGAGACAAATTCATTTTTGAGTGGTTCAAACTCCTAAGAGTCTAACCCACCCTCTAAGTAATCACCCTTAGAATTTAAAATTTCTGCACTAAACTTCTTGTATTTTCTGAAGACGAAATACAAAACCCTTACTATGCGGCATGCATGGAACACGCTAGCTTTCGAGAAAGTGCTTCTTGTTCACAAAATAATTTTTTAGGAAGTTCAAACCAGTACATACGTGTTCTATTTTTGCCTTGTATACATTTATCTATTTGTAGGATCTAGGAGACAACATAACTACCTTTAGCATTTCACCAGGGTTGCAATTTTGGCCCAGGAATACCACATACATTTTATTTTATCTTTATATAAATCATTTACCCAATTAAAAAACAAATCCTTGATAATCTATGTACAAACATCTTGGTACTAAATATGCATATTACACTCTTACAACTTCACTTTTTATACTAACTACTACCACAAACTACCCTTGATTCATTAAGCAAAGATCCATGAGGTTTTAAACCAGCAACCTTCATTTCATAAAGAAGTTTAATAGCTTCAATACAATATCCATGTCGTAAATAGCAACTAAGCAATGCATTCCAACAAGCTTCATTTTTCTTCTCTCTAATCATATCAAACACTCGTTTTGCCTCATCTACTAACCCATATTTACCATACATGTCAATCAAACCACATTGTACATAACCATCCATGTCTAGTCTTGATTTAATCGCGTTACCATGAACTTGATGACCAAAAAATCCATTATCATTCACCTTCCCACAAGCTTTAAGAACACTCGAATATGTAAAGCTATTTTTCTTCACTCCTTCTTTACCCATATCTTTAAACACATGAACCGCACTATTGAATTTCTCTTCATTACAATAATTCACTATCTTAGCTGTCCAAACAACCGTATTTTGACAAGAAACGTGGTTAAAAATAAGATCACCTCCTTTAAAGCACCCGAATTTCCCGTAAAAGCTGATTAAGAAACTACTTAAAACCAAGTTTTTCGAATAACCTAATTTTATTATCCAACCATGTAACTGTTCCCCAAGTCCGAAACGCATTGTAATAGATATAACTATCCCAGAAATCATGAAATCAACGACTTTATTATTAACTTCATTTGTAGATTTATAATCACGTTGCATTTCGATAAACAAATGCATAGCTTCATCATATTTACCATTTTCAACATATCCAGCGATCATTACAGCCCAAGCGTTAATATTTTTTACACGCATATTGTCAAACACGTATCGTGCTTGATCAAAACAAGCGCAGGAAACATTCATTAACAATAGCCTATTAAGCAAAGGCAAAGATGGATAACGTCTATTTTGTATTATATGATTGTGTAGTTTAATTGCTTGAAAAGTGTCACGAGTTTCTTTGCATTCTTTGACGAGTGAAATGTATAAGTCTAGTGGTATAACGAATTTAAGGCTGTCCATTAAGTCTAAGATGTCTGAACATGTTGTGATAATCTCTTCCTTAACGATGGTTTTGTGCACCGGATTTGATACTGGGCTGGTCTTTTTGATCGGTTGGTTTGGTTTGGGTTGAGGTTTGAGTAAAGGTAATTGAATTTGAATGGTTGAATTAGAGGGAAAAGGGAAAAGGGAAAATGTTATTTAGAGGAACAATTTGTTTGGTAGGAAGTGTAATAATATGGTTAAGGGGTGGTTTTGGATAGGTTAATGTGAGTTCCATTACCTTAAACTAATACCTATCAAGTGTTTGTTGTAAGAAAAAAGTCGGTTATTCATCGCATGATAAAAAAACCAAGATACACTATGTTTGTGAATTATGATGAGAAGAGACAGATATAAAGAAAGCTGAAAGAAATTTGAGAGATAGGGACAAGGTAGCAAAAAAGTATCTTTTTGTAGGGTCACTGGGGCAAATGTAGTGATATTGTAAAGGCCCTCCAATTTGGATCTTATATTATTTAAACCTCTCTTTATTCATAAATTAAAATGTAAGGTGACTTTTGTTATATGATTTACGCTGTCAAATTTTGGTGTATAGTTAGTGACTTTTGTTATATGATTTGCACTGTCAAATTTTGGTGTATAGTTACGAGAGTTTGGCATCGAATTTTACCAGTAACAAATAACACTCCAATTCCAATGTATTAAAAAGAACTCTTTGGTTAGAAAATAAATTTTTTTACACTAATAACCGAAATACAAACTATAGGTAACATATAAATACAAATTGTCTTATTGATCCAATAGTTTAATGTACCAAATTAAGATCATAATAAGTGCAAATAAACACCATACTCTCGTCATTTCACTCTCTATGAAAATAACATGTACAGAGAAGCAACTTCATACAAAATGGAATTTCTCGAGCAATTTTTATAAGACAGCATAAATGTACCATAAAATTTCAGATCTAATCAACACCTATATATATGTGCAGAAAAGTTACACAAATGTTCATCCTAAGTTCCACATTATCCACCAACAGTTCCTATTACTAATAACACTTCTTTTACATTAGAAGGTTCTTAATCATAAAAAACAAACACTGATATTCTTGGTTTCCCTTCCTCTATTCTTTGTAGTATCCCAGGTAAGTTTTCTTTACATGGCTAATCGCACTACAAACTGAATTTCTCTCTATTTTTGTCTCTGAGGAGAATATTAATTGGCTCACATGGATTTACACTTGCTCACTCTTTAAACATCTTTCTTCAGAAATAATATTACTCACTTCATGTTTCATTAATATCAGTATCATCCTCATCCAGTAAAGTATTACATGTGTCTGATCTTGATATTTCCATTGAAGAACTATTTGGTGACAGGTAGCTAATAGATTGCAAGAAGTTAAAGTAAGCGTACTTAATATCAAATTTCATATCATACCCTTCGGGAAAAAAAATTACATGCTTTTAGATTTAAATGATAACAAATTTCAAAGACATTTAAAACGATTATTACAATAGTTTATTGCAATAGTTAGTCCTCTATCATCTGGACTCTGCTTCACATAATGAAGCCACATACTTGGCCTGCATATACAACAAGTATATAACTATATAAGTTTAGTTAGTCTTTGCAACCGAAGTGAGCCGAGGAGCCGAGTGTGTTTCCCCGTAACAGTGATGGATTGCTGAAAGTCAGGAGCTCTTTGAAAAGAACTAAGTGTAAACTCATGGGGACGCTAAATTAGCGCGTCAAGTGGGTTGAGTGAGAACATTATTTGAGTGTAAACTCAAGCTCTTGGACAGTTGTTGATGGTAAGTAAAGAGAGATCCAAAATCTCACGTTAAATTTACCAAATATACATACCAAACCGTCCCTAATCCTACGCTAAAATCATAAAGTCCTCGTGATTCCTAGGTGAATAGTGAGTTTGTAATTCAACTAATAGGTAGTATGCTAAGTGGAGCGTTCAAAGCGAGTGAGGATCAATGAACACCCTATAGCCATCATAATGAGATGAGTACAAGCGTAACCTTCTAGCATTGTGAAGTTAATTTTAAGATTGATATTATTTGTGTTTGATTTTGCATGATTAGTGTATGTATATATTAATTTCTAATGTTTGATATATGAGATTTATTTTAAGTGTTGCTTTGGGTGTATTTACTAGCTTCTGCATTTCTGCATTCACCTTAGACCTTTGTTTTTTATTTTACTTTGTCGGGACGACAAAGGTTTGAGTTTGGGGTCTTGATGTCTCCCTTTTTGTTCTAATTATATGCTCTTAGGAGACATCAATTTGGGTGATTATTTGATAGACTTTTAGTGTTAGTTCGTTATATTTCATTTTCCCTCCTAAGATTTTAGTATTTTTCATTTATTAATCTTTTACACGTTAAATGGGTTGTATTAGTGTAAAGTTTGTAGGTTTATTATGCTAGCAAGGAGAGGAACCAAGAATTAAAGTCTTAGATCGAGCGGAGAAGTCAAAGGCGAGAAAAGATATCCCGAAGAGTTGACTAGAAAAGCTGCAAATCTAGAAGGCTGTTACTAATTGCTGTTTCTGGGCCACTTAGGAGCGGGTTTTTCCTTGGGCCGTGATACATGATTTGAAGCCCCATTGAGTTAGGAAGATTCTCCAAGTTGAATCAGCCCATTTGGAGTTGTTATGCAAAAGTTACAGCCGTTTTACTAAGGGGTGTACACTAGTTACGGGAATTAAAGAAGGAGATGGGCTTGTGCTTTTTATAATTTAACCTAATCCTCTTAACCTAAGCCCTAAAACGTTTTTAAGCACCTGTATAAGCCCTATTAGACCTCCTTATTCAGTAACTCTCATATATTCTTCAATTTATAACATCCTTAAAGAGAGAGTCAGAACCACCTCTCATATTTTCATCAGTTTTACAACATCCTTAGAGAGAGAGAGTCAGAACCACCACTCATTTTATTCTTCAAATTAATTCATCTTTAGAAGAGAGCGTCCAGAGGAGAAGCAAGATAGGAGCTGAGAAAGTTATTTCTTCCAACTACAGTCATATTCAACCCTTCAATTAGGTTCTTCATTTTATTTCTGTAATTGATAATGAATACTTTCTCTCTAATTTCAGTAATTTTTAATATTAACATGGGCTAAATTATTTAAGTACTTGAGAATCGTTTTAATGGGTTGAGCCCCAATTTATTGAATTAGTGTTTTTCCGAATTTGGGATTGAAAATTTAAAACTGAATTTCGTAATTTTGTATTGACTATTATTTTTCATTTATTTACTGTCTTTGAAGTCATGAATCAAATACAGGATTTAGTAATTAAGCTATTCACTTTAGTGGCAAAGTGATCGCCTTGACGGGTGGTTTAATTACGGAACTAGGTAATAGACGTAAGGTAGAAATCACTGACCCTGACGGGATTGGTTAACCTTATAGCCAATTGGGTAAAATACTTGACAATTCGAAGGTGGATTATAATCACCCTGACGGGGTTCGTAACACCCTAGGATAGCTCCTAAGACCACCCTGATGGGGGTTAGGAGAAACTAGAATCCCGACTAGTACTTAATACCAATTCAGCCCTTAAACAGAAACATTGATTGAATAGATTTAGGTGAATTCTCTTGCGAGACTCAAGTACATCTCTCATTATTGTGTCCATCTTATTTACTTGTATTATTTTATTTCAGTAAATCATTTAAGCCCTTTATTTCATTGTGTCATTAGTTCTAAACCAAAACCAAACAAAAGTCCTTCATATTTTATTTTCAGTAATTACAATTACTCCTACTTAACTGTTAAACACTTGGGTTATACCAGTCCAATCCCTAAGAACGAACTCGATTTATCGAATTATTACTTGGACAACCGTACACTTCCGGTATGTGAGTCCTTAATCTTTATCGCATTATTTTATAATACACAAGGACCCACCAGGTTTCTAAAAATACCATGAACTAATTTCATGCCTTCTTGTGGCGGAACATAATAAAGAGCTTTTGATGAAAAATCATCAATTACGACACACTGATTCGAAAGTATATCCTAAAGTGAATATCATGTCAACTCCTTACTATGGACATAGTCGTGGTCGTGGCCATGCACATGGACGTGGATGTGGAAATAATCGTGGTCAAGGTCAAAGTAACCCTTTGTTCAATGGTGGTTATTAAAAATTTAAAGTAAAAAAGGCACAATTTTAAGGGAAAAGAGCAATGATCGTGTCAAAAATTCAAATCGAGGTTGTACCAAATGTGGTATGAATAATCATTGGGATCATAAGTTCCATATGCCTAAATACCTTGTTGCTCTTTATTAAGTCTCACCAAAACAAGAAAATGCATAAACAAATACTAGTTAATAAGGGAGATAATTAGCTCTTAGATACTTAGTCAGGATTCTAAATTCCCATACCTTAGACCTTGAGAGCGACTAAGGGGGCTATGGACACACCACGAGGCTGGTTCAAATAGGGTTATCCTACACCACTAGGGCCCTAAGCAATCAATTTCCATACATGGTGATAGTGATTAAATTATACCCTAATGACTATCTAGTTAGAATCAGTGTTGTCAGGACTAATATCGACACTAGACGTTATGTAGTGTTTCAATAATTAGACACCTAGCTAAGGTGATCATCTAATTACTATTAAGAAAGCCTAAAGTGATCAGTTCTAGGACAGGCAAAAAATCAAAACACATAAACAAATATATAGGTGAGAAGCTAATATCAAATTAAAACACGTAATTCCCAAAGAAACTTAGATAGAAAGAAATTAGAATTCATAGATTATACATGATGCAAAACCCAAGCTATGGGAGGTTTAGTTCATACCTGAAGGAAATAAACTAAAGGAAATAATAAAAGACATCATCTTGCTCTCTACAATAACTTGGAAGAATAAAACCTTAAGAACTAATTACTATGAGGCAAGGATGATTTACAAGTGATATAAGGGTATATTTATAGGTGTATAGAAGACCTAATTCGTTTTCTTGAAGGAGAAGGTAAATAATGGACTGCAAGCCCAACTCAAATTCGTAACCCTAAAACATGAAATCAGGACCGCTTTTGTTTTGGTCCTATCAGCTTCAATACTCATCCGTTTGACACGTATGAGTAGTCGAAATTCATCGTCTCGGAAAGATCTTTAACTTTTCAAAGAGCTCCTAACTATCCAAATATGCCACATTATAATACAGATAAGTTCTAAAATCCTATTCGTATTATTAAAAAAAAATTCATTCTCTAAGGTTTTGTTAAAATTCATAATTTTTGACGTAATTAGTAAGGATATCTTTTTGAGTTTGGTCAATATTTATTTTCTTTTAGAAGTTTGTACTATTTAATTAAATAATTAAGGGCAAAATTGTAACTTAATTTGATTAAATAGTTAACCATTAAAAATAGGGACTAATTTATCCATTGAAAATTTATGAGGGACTAAATCATGATTTATGAATTTTGTAAGGGATGGAATAATTTTTAACCCAAATAATAAAATGCAATGATCTAAACTCTTACTTTTTTTTTTCTTCAAAAATATCTTCACATCTTGCATTGTTTGACAAGAGAAAAAAAATTGGCATTAAAATAGAGAAATACATTATTTGTTTTTAATTCATTGGCAATTCTATTGTAATTTTTTTAAATTAAAAAAAGGTTAAGTACAATTAATTCTAGAAACAATTACAAATATCACCCTAGTAGGTGTTGATATCGATCTTAAAAGTCATGCCTAATATAAATGACATAATAGACAATAATACCCTTGAACTTTCCTACCCAAAAAATTTCCCATCAAAAAATTCCTAAAAAAATTTCCCGCCAAAAAATTTCCGGCCAAACTTTTTCTTGCCAAATTTTCCGGCCAAGTATTTTTCCTACCATAATTTTCCGGCCAGATTTTTTTCCCACCAAATTTTTTCCAGCGATTTTTTCCAGTCAATTTTTTCCACCAAACAAAATTCTCACCAAATTTTTAAGCGTTATTTGGTGGGAAAAATCTCACCAAATTATATTTGGGAATTTATGTTGTTTACTAGACAAATCTTACCAAACTATATTTTAGTCTATTTTGTTATTTTCCACCAAATTCCTTTTGTATTTATTCATCAAAATTTATGTTGTTTGGTGAATCAGATGCCACCAAATTACATGTAGAAGTTTATATTATTGTTTGGTGGGACAATTTCCACCAAAGTATATGAAAGGAATATTTATAAGCAGCTAACTGAAAGTGTTTGAGCGTTTATATTTTACTTAAAAACTAAGATAATAAAAGTAATAATTGCAAGTAAAAAAGGCGTTGAAAATTTTACACAATCTAAAAGTTCCAACCGCTTCAAATCACGCAGCTGTTTCTAAATTCTTTATTACCAATGAAGATACTCCAAAGCAAGAACCTGAACATGCACAAATCTCGTTACAAAATGTCAAAAGAGTAAAAAGTGTAACTTCTAAATGCTTTATTACCAATTTCTACATATACACGCACTACATCTTCATCTAAGCAACCAACTTTTCTAAGCAAAGAATATAAATCTCCACCATTCAAATAATCCATAACTAAAAACAGATTCTCCTTACCAGTGAATGAGTAAAAAAATTGAACCTGCACCAAAATATGTCACTTCTTTTAATAAGTAAAACTAATTTTCTAGCAATTCAAATTATTACCACAAAATATAAACCTTATTTTATATGTTTACCGAAGAAGGTTCTCTATTCGAGAACCAAACGTATCCACTACAAGAGATTTAAACTTGCTATTTAACAAAACGTTCTTTAAATCCTGAATACAAGTAAGTAAAGCCTTATGTGATTGCGGACATGTTAGCACAATACCATGTCTTGATTAAACCTTCTTGATTGAACTTTATTTGCATCATATCATCAAGCCTTCACCATAATCGAGAGCTTTTTGGTCTTTCTATCATGGTCGAGCATGGAATTCACACTTACAACTACCAATACAATCTGCAATATAAAGTAGCTCACACAAATAAATTTTAATTTCAACAACACGATGAAATTAATTAATATGATAAGCAAATCTGGAAGCTACTAGCATATGACATTCCCATTGCAAAATAGAAATTTGCATTTTTGGTCCCTGCAAAAATTCAGTTTCGTACATTAACAAACAATTCCTCAAACACCTTGGACTCAATTTCTATTTTTTTAATAACAATGATTAATTTAGCTTTTCTAGCCATTAATTCACCTATTGTTGATAATGAATTACATGAATTAATGCTTAAAGAAGCTTCTTCACCTTTACTAGATAACAAATCATCATTTTGTATGCAAAAAACACAATAGGTTGCCGATTGTTGGTGATGCTGCCGCCAAATATCCCATCGGCGTGAGGCTCGGGTGGTGATTCTAATGAATTGCCCTAATTGTTGCTTGATTCTTCCGATGCTAGAATTTCAGCAATGGTTTGAATTTTCTGGTTCCCTATTTTTTCGGCACGAGTTCAGGTGTCAGTGCCTTTATCAGCCTTCGGAAATCCTTTGACACTAGAACGGAGGTCGCGCTCGAATAGAGATGCGTGGAGGAGCGGTAGTGATGATGTCTCTATTGATGGTGGTGGTCGTGTCGGTGGTGATGGCGGCATCAGGCGGCTCTTCACAGAGGATAGAAGATGAAGATGCGTTTTTATCTTTTTCTATTTTTTGGGTTAAGTTATATTAAATTAAAAAAAGGGTATATATGGTATAACAATTTTTATGGGACTTTGACAGGAAATATTTAAAGTGGGGATGGGAGAGGTATATTAATGTTAGATTTGGGGTGTAAATGGTAATAAATCCTTAATTATATCATGACAGAATTAGAGGGTCGATGGTGAACAGTCACTTACCTACTTTGGGATATGGTAAAATATTTATCCTAACAAAATTTATTTTAGTTAAAAAACTTTACTAAAACTAGTTTTTTCCCTTTCCTTTCCGAGCATAAATAACTCCTCAACTCTCACCCAACTAGGCCAAATTCTCTTTTTTGGGACATGCTCCAAACCATAATGATTTTTCTAATTTTTCATCCTCAGAAATAAATCTTGGATCCACTCCTAAATTAAATAACCACATCCATTTTTAACACTGGGTGCTGCTATAAATATTTTTCACTAAATGTCATTAATGTGAATACTCAGTATTGACATGGATCGTGCTAAGTGTCACCATCGATTGTACTCAATATTACCTTCCATTATACAAGGTATTAGTTAAGAACTCATGTCTTATATTATCGATGATGTGTGAACTTGAATTAAGAAAAAAAAATCAATTCCTTGATTTTTTTTATAGACGAAAACCCTCCACTCTCATGAAAATACAAAGAGATTCATGATATTTTTTATATTTTATTTGATTAAATTAATTTAATAATATTTTAGTATACACTATATTTTTTATAGTAATTTTTTATTGATATAGCACTTTTTTTTTGTAATTTTAGATATAATAAATAGGAATAATTACCATCTAAGCCATCAATCTAATAATAATTGTCCTCTAGCATCTTCCATTTTAAATTACCTATAAGAGTCACCTACCAAAACTTTATTTCCTATTTTACCCCTTTATTACCTTTTATTTTATTTCTTTTTCTTTTTATTTCATTATTCCCGCTGCTCACTTTCTCTCTCTTCTCACACCGCAGCTCTCGTTCTCTCTTTCTCTCAAACTGCTTCCATGGTGATTACTTCATTTCTGCTTCATTTTTTTTCAAATTTTTTGCTGGAATTCAAGCTTGTTTAATCGTCTCAAACCGCAGGAAATTCTTATCTCCTTTTCTCTTTTTATTTTGCTTCATTTTGTTTCTTTTTTTGTCGATTTTTTTATGTAATTCTTACCTTGAATTCTCATCTTTTGCAGTCATTATGTTTTTCTTCTTCGTTTACATCAAATTGCTGTGAATTTGTTCTATTTTATCATCTTCAGTTAGGTAATTCATGTTATCTCCTTTTTTTACATCGAATTTTCTCATTTTGTTCTGTTTTTTAGCTGTGATTGTGTGATTGTTAGTTTTTTTTACTTCGAATGCTTGTAAACCAGAATTCTATGACACGTTTTGTTTTTTAAGAGCTAATGTTTTTCACGTTGTATAAATTTATGAAGATCTTCATCATCATTTTTGAAATCAGGAATATTCATGTATTTAAGTGCTTTTATAACTTATTCAGCTCTTGTATTAGCTGACTTATAAGCATTGAACTGTATGTAAGTGTGTATTGTGCAATTTAGTTCATAAAGATGTATATAGTGATATATATTTGCAGTTTTTAGTGAATCAAGTTTCTATAATGCAATAGACTCAAACAATAGGGACCTATATTGCAATTTCTACCTTATATAAGTTTGTATTGTGTAATTAGTTCATACAAATGGATTATATTGCAGATTTTGCATGAAACAATGTCTTATAATGCAATAACTCAAACAATAGGGACCTATAGTTCATTTTTTTGCATTATATAAGTATGTATTGTGCAATTAGTTCAGAAAATGGATATAGTGCTACATGTTGCAGATTTTGCTTAAATCAATGTCTTATAATGCTATATACGCAAACTATAGGGACCTATAGCCATGAACATGAACTAAGTTATCATCCTCTCCTTCTGGCATTGCGAAATTAATCTGGACTTGAGTTTATGGAGTGTTGATTACATGTATATTAAGCATATTTGTGCATTATTTCTTGAGCATGACTACATGAGACTTTTTAGATATTTTGCTCTAGGATCATTCATTATGTTCTGTTCTTATTCTCCTCCGATTTCTTCTTCTTGTTTATTTGAATACCTTACTGTTCTTTACTTTTATTGTATCGGGACGATACAACTTTGAGTTGGGGGTCTTGATGTCTCCTCATTTGTGATAATAAAATCTATTTCCGAGACATAATTTTAGGTGTATTTATTAGTATATAGGTCGATTTGAGCTTAGCTTAGTGCACTTTCCTATTTTGGGTCTTGAATTAATTAATTATTTATTATTTTTAGAGCATATTGGGTTTAATTGGTTATTTAGTGTGAAGCTTTAGAGATATATGGTAATTAATTAGAGTCCAAGTTGGTAAAGAGAGCTAAAAGAAAGAAGATAAACATGGAAATTGGAGATAAAGGAAACAAAGGCTAAAATCATGGAAAAGGAAAAGCTGTATAAATCTGAATTTCTGTAGCAACGCCTAAAGAAGTGGTGATAACTCCTGAAGGAAGCCGATTTTGGATGATTCCTTTCATAGAGACGTAGATAATTCTGTGAGGATTCTTTTGGTATATTGTGGAGCAAAAACCGACCAATAACGAAGGTAATTTTTACATAACCCCGATTTTTTTACCTAACCCCTAAACCATATAAGGTAATAAAGATATTTTAATGTATTAGAAATATGGGGACGCTAAATTAGCGCGTCAAATGGGTTGAGTGAGAATATTATTTGAGTATTCTAAATCTATATAATATATAAATAGAAAATCAATGGTTAACCCTATTATGTGGTATTTGATTTTTACTATATATTTCTTCCGTACCACAAATAATATTCACTTACTAAAAACGGTGCCCAAAATTATTGTCTACTTAAAATTTTAACATTTTTTTCCAATTTCTTCCATTATCCCTATAAAAATATTCAATTTTATACTTTTAATATATTAAAATATGAAAACATTTTATAAAGGTATTTTAATAATGCTGAGTGGAATAATTATATTTTTTAATATTTGTGAAAAATTAATTAGACATTATTTGTAAGACGAAAGGAATATCATTTTATTTTTCATTTGTACCTTCATTATTTCTATAATTATACCATATCTTTTATTATTTTTTTTCAAAAAAGTTTATTATAAATTCTTTAAGATAATTTTTTTTATTAAAGTATCAAATTAGAATTTGTGTTTTTTCTTTCTATTGAACCGTGTTCCCATGCATCGCACGAGATTAGAACTGGTGGTATTAACTATTAAATTTAATGCTTGAGTAAAAATGCAAATTTACCGACATGGGACCATTACGTTAAAAGAAGTTACAAAAGTTACCCATGTGCGATAAATCATCAAAATGGGTAGTTCGGTTGACCACTTCAATAAAATTGATAATGGAATCTTCTATAGTTATTCTTTTTTATTACATAAGAAAGCCATTTTGGATTCGGAATCATTGACCTGATTCGAACTTGCACCACTAGATTAGAAAACAAAGTTCTATAAGAAACTAATACTAAGAAATAAAATGCACGTCCTTAAATGTTGAATTTTATAAGTTTAAAACAATTACATTAATCGCCCATACTGGTATATGCATTGAGAAAAGAACACAATAGAGAAATTGTTGTATCTTGGAAGTCAGACATGATACGATATTTTGAAGATTGGCAATATTATAGAAAAAAAATTACAAGAAAGGGACTATTTTACAAGTGTGTGTGAATTGTCATTAATGAAGGTTGGAGAGACAGCAGGTGCTTGATAAGGTTTTGTTGAATGAGGTTGTTGTTATACCGATGAGTTGCGATTCGAAAACTCTCTAGCATGGAAAAAATTTGGTATTTATGTGTTAAAGGACAATTATGATAATACGACTTTAGAAGATGATGTTGAGTGATAGTCTCAACCATGCTACGCTTAACACAACGGCGGAATTGTGTCCCCGACCAAGCAATATCATCCCGCATCCTAGGGTCGGCGTCATCATAATATCCCCACTAGCAACCTTTGCCGAAGGTAGTGGAACAATATCACTTTCATACTAGGAAATCACCTCCTAAGCATTTTCCTATAGGATATGACAGAAGCCCAACATGGTACACTGGATTTTTCCTATATATAAATACCCATGTCACGCGCTTAACATGTACTGGCTTATGTTAGCAGTACACTTGAAGTTGGACTTTGCTATGGTAATCACAATATTAATTTTGAACTAGTTGGATATGTGGACTCTGACTTTGCAGGTGATAGAGATTCAAGATAATCCACCACCTCTTACTGTTTTATAGTTGGAGGAAACTATATATCTTGGAAATCCCAACTTCAGCCATTAGTTGCTCTTTCAACTACTGAGGCTGAGTATGTAGCTATTACTGATTCAGCTAAAGAGGCTATTTGGATTTAGAACTTGTTACTTGAAGCTTGTATTGTAAATGGAAAGGTTACTATATTTTCCGACAGTCAAAGTGCTATTCAACTGAGTAAAAATCCAGTGTATCATGAGAGAACAAAGCATATAGATGTGAAATTTCATTACATTAGAAATGTGTTACCTAGTGGTGAAGTTAAGTTGCTAAAGATTGCAAACGGGGATAATCCTGCAGATTTTGGTACTAAAATTGTTACTAATGTCAAATTCAAGCATTGCTTGGATTTGTTGCTTGTTGGTTGATTGTGTGCAGGTACTTGAGCTGAGAAGATGATAGAGATGGTCCAGTCACTTGTATGTCACAAGGTGTTGCAGTTTTAGGTGGAGGGGGTTGTGAAGAAGACACACTTCAAGGTGGAGATTGTAGAATATATATATATGATATTGAGTATTATATATATTTGGGACTCTTTTAAGTCTCGCGGTGACGTGGAGCATTTATATCCCTTGATGCTGAAGTGATCTGATGGTTCTTATTCACTCCTGCCATATGTCTCATATAAAAGGAAGGAGGGTTGACCGAAGTCATAACCCATTTTCACTTCACGCTCACAACTCTCTCTCTCTCTCTCTCTCTCTCTCTCTCTCTCTCTCTCTCACTCTCTCTCTCTCTCTCTCTCTCTCTCTCTCTCTCTCTCTCTCTCTCTCTCTCACATTCAAAACCCTAGTTCTTAAGAATTTAACCTCTAGTTTTGCTTGTAATTGATAGATTAGCTTCTGAGTTCTTATATCTCTTGTAATTTGTGAAAACCATCTTGATTAATCACAAGATAAGTCTTATTCTTACAGTTAGGATTAGAGATTAGTTTGAAGCTTGGTAGATTCGATTTAATTTGGGTTTGTATTGGGAAGTGTATTGAAACGATGTAATACTTGTGGCATTATAGTGGCTGAACAACTCTTATTGGAGTTCAACGTGGATGTAGGTCAAATTTGACTGAATCACGGTAAATTTTTTGGTATTCTTTATTTTCTCGCAAATCTTTTTTATTGTTCTATTTGGTTAATTTGATTTGAGACTTTGATCTTAAGACAAAATTAGAACAAATTCTGTAGAATTGAATTGATTCCACGTATAAAGAAAATGGTTATATTTGTTTTGGAAATCTCAAAACATAATCATGTGTAGAAAAAATATAATCATAATTAATATAGGGGCTACTAACTATCACAGAAATCCCGTTTGAAACTACTTAACTGATAAAGGTTCAAATTGAACCATTAGTTTAACAAAATGGTTTAATCAACCATTCTGTTAGCCAACTATTAAAAAGGGGGCTAATGTAAAATCAATTGCTCATTTATTTATGTTAGACTCTAGTTAATTGTTAAACTTTTACCACCAAAACATTTTTAATTACATGAAACCTCCAACTGTTTTTAGCACATATATAAACCATTTTTCCAACAGTTTTGGAACCATTTTGATATACTAATGGTTCGTTTGGAACCCTTATTAAGTATATCACTTAATCTTATTAGGAAGGCTCCATCTTTCATGCCAAAAGATGGACACTCTAGTCAGTTGTTCTTCACCTTCTTCCTCAACCATCAATGGAAGCCATACATATCTCGAGTCTTGTAAATCAGCCGGATTCCACCTATCTGCCATGAAAATATAAGAACCGGGCCCACCACCCGGCATCCTAACCACGAATGTACTTTGCGCAAAAAACGTCGTGGCACGGAAAACCTTGTCTCCTCCAAAACACGGATTCCCTATAGTACGCCATGGCCCCATAATATCTTCCGCAATGTGAACTAACGCCTCGTTTGGTACCCAACCACTACATCCAGAAGTAACCATGTAATAAACTCGTTCGTACTTGAACACTGCCGGGGCTTCCCTAAACTGTCCCACAAGAATCTTCGACATTACATTCGTTACATCGAGATAATCTTCGCTAAGTGGGCCAATATGAAGCTCTTTGTTATGCACAGACGAGTATATAACATAAGCTTTTCCATCCCCGTCTTTGAAAATCGTCATGTCTCGGGATTCGAATCCGTGAGGCCTTTTGCTATAAAGATAAATGAAGGGACCTGTAGGATGATTGGAAATCGCGATTCCAAGCGATGCTTTCGTGTAATTAGCGTTATCAATATGCATATACATTATATACTTTCTAGTCTTGTCATTATAAATAACTTTAGGCCTCTCCAAAACATTGGATTTGTGTAGATCATGAAGCTCGTTCTTTTCCGAAGTGAGTACGATTCCCTCAAACTTCCAAGTTGATAGATCCTTAGAAGAGTAACAACTGACTCCTATTACATCGACTCGCGCGGTTCCCTTTTCACGAGTGTGATAAGTGGGCCCATCTTTATACTCACCGTACCAATAATACGTTCTTGAACTTTCATCGTAGAGAATACCACCTCCATGAGCGTGGATAGGATTTCCATCAGTGTCAAGCCATACTCTTCCGGGATAATAAGAGGAGGAGCTACTATCTATAGCCATTTTCTTATCGGGGAAGAAAATGTACCTGAGACGAGAAGTTTTATCTAGGAATTCATCGGTTAAGCTACTGACTTGTGCGGATTGACCTGCCTGAATTGAGGGAATCTGTAGCTCCTCCACATCTTGGAGTTGATGGGTTGTGGGATGCAATTGGATCTTGCTAAAGAAGAAGAGATGGAGCAGAAGAGTAAAGCCTATCAGGGATAAGACAGTTATCAGGCATGACGACCTGTTTCGAGATGATAAACGAGTCATGATCATTGGAAGAAATGGACCTTTTTCTCAAGGTTTTGGTTGGTATTGATGTGAAGATTAGTTCTCATCCAATTTACGTTAAGACAACGTGAATCTAGAGACTTGTTTAATCCTAGATTTCTTCGAACAAGGTGGATTAGCAAAATGAAAAAAGGATTAGGAATTTATTAGGCGGAAAAGGACTTTGACTAACTTAAAAGGACATAATGTCCCACACTCCCACTAAATGAAGAATAATATTCGATACAGCATCGGATATGATATCTATCCCATGTTATTTGAAAAAAAAAAAAAATATCTACGACATGTTTGGTATGGGAGCAATAACTCAATACTACCTCTATTCCTAAACATGTAGGGCTTGTTTAGATATAGAAGGGATTTTTTTAGTAAAAAATAGAAAATGATAGTATATTCAAGTAAAAGAAAGAATAGTATTAATTTTGTTTGGATTGAGTAGGAAAAAAAATATTAGTAAAGAATTATTTGAATTTTATGTTTGGATTTTATAAATATTTTATAGAATATTTTATAATTAAATTACTTTTATATCCCTAATAAACCTATAAGGTAATAAAGATATTTTATTATTAAAATTAATCTTTTTTTAATGACTTTAAATTAGAAGGATAGCATATAAATGATTAGAAGGTACAATTTTAATTCTTTAGTAACTTATTTTTTCAAAATTTTATAACACAAACAAAAAAAATATTTTAAAATTACATATATTTATTAAAAATATAAATTTTGATATATATATATATATATATATATATAACCCCGATTCAAACACACCATCTCCTTCAACCTTCTCCCCCAAATCATACCTAACCCCTAACCCTAACCATACCATATCGATCACTTCTCCATTTTAGACTATCGCAAACCTTCCAATACCCTTAACCCTCATAACTAACCTCAATATTAAAAGCCGTAACAAAGCATTTCGTACATCGATTAAAAAAATCTCAAACCTCAAGCGAACTGAAAAAAGATACTACTCTGAAAACAATCGTTTAAGAAAGCTGTGGGAATCTAGAAAAGGTAAAGATAATGAAAGTTGTGAAGATAAGAATACTGAAGTTTCATATGAAGATTTCGATGAAGAAGAAAAATCTGAGAAATGGGTGGATATTAAGGAAGATGCTGAAGAGGTTTGCGGGCTTGTCCTAGAACAAGCTCACATCGAATCATGATACAACTTGCTTGGAACTGCCAAGGGATTGGCACACCTTTGGCAGACCAAACCCTCATCGATATAGTGAGGAGATATCGACCTGAGGTAATTTTCCTCTCTGAAACTAAAAATTGCTATGCTACCCTTATTAAATTAGCGAATACGTTGAATATGCATCTGATCGATACAGTAGAGCCCGTAGGGTTAAGTGGGGGCCTCGCTCTATTAAGTAATGTGAAAAACAACACTAGGATTATTGAGAAAAATATTAACTTTATCCACTGTGAAATCACTAATAAAAATAATGTCAAAAGTTTTACTACTTTCGTGTATGGATCCTCGAATGATGCTGATAAAATTGAATCATGTGCCCCACCTATTAACTATGCTTGGAATCTAGTTGGTGATTTCAATAATCACAGATATATTAGTGAAAAAATGGGGGGTGATAATAAAATTACCAATAATATGAAAGCTCTATGTGATTTTATGAATACCTTAAAGCTCCAACAGATTGAGAGTAAAGGTTGTTCTTTCTCTTGGTCCAATAGAAGGGCTGGTGATAAGCTTATTAAAATTCAATTATATAAATGCCTTAGTAATAAATATTGGTGCAATTTTACCCTTATGCATGGGTTTCTCTTCTTCCTGCACTGGGATCTGATCACAGCCCACTAATCTTACATCTTGAAGATAATAATAATAAAAAATTCAAACGTTTTTACTTTGAAAAATTCTGGCTTGATGAAAAAGAGTGTTATGACATTATAAAAAATGTTTGGAAATCTAGAAATACCCCCAATAACATTGTTAAGAATAGGCTGAAATCTAATCTTATTATGTGCAAAAGACTCCTTACTGTATGGAGTAAAAGAAAGTCTCAAAACATTAGGAAAAAAATTGACCTCTTATTAATGGAGCTATAAAAAATTACAAACTCAAGAATTTTAAATGATAATGATAAAGATGAGTACAATAGCATTGTGAAAGAGATAGAAGATATTTGGAAACGTGAGGAGGACTTCTGGGCCTCACTATCTAAAATTAATCGGCTAAAATGTGGAGAGAAGAATACTGCTTATTTCCATAACTCTACTAAGGCTAGGAGAAAAATTAATAAAATAAGTAAAATAAAAGATGATAATGGGATTTGGCTTAATGAGGATAATGAAGTCACTGATAATATTCTTAACTACTTCAACAGTGTCTTTAATTCAATTGGCCCTAGACTATGCTGTAGATCTCGGTTCCGCGGCCTAGGCGGTCGACTGGGGCCTAGCGCCTAGGAGGGACTACGCGGGGCCTATTCGGGATTACGCGGTTTTGAATTCTGCTATGTAATTTTATATATTTAGTAATACGCGTGTATAATTATGATAATTTTATCTATTTAAGTCATAAAATTCATCTAACACCACTATATTGAATATGAAAAATACTAAAATTAGAGTTATAATATCAATTCAAGAATTTCCGAGAGTAAAATATATTTAATGGAGGGCCTAGGCGGCAAGTTTTTACCATTAATCGGTGCCTAGGCGGGCTAGGCGCCTCTTCAACGGCGACTAAGGCGTTGGGCAAAAATGCCTAGCATTTTTACTAGGCGTAAGCGGTTGAGGGGGGAGTTGACGCCTAGACGGCGCCTAGGCGCGCCTAGGCGGCGATATCTACAGCATAGGCCCTAGAGACTATGAAAGAAATTTAAATGTGATCAAGCCCACTATTACTGATAATATGAATATTAATTTACTAAAACCACTAATGATATCTGAAATTGAAGTGGCTATAAATGAATTAGGAGCTAATAAAGCTCCTGGCCCTGATGGTTACCAGGGTTTCTTTTATAAAAAATATTGGCACATTATTAAACTGGATATTATAAAACTAGTCAATAACTTCTGGTATAACAATCACTCTCTTGAGGATATTAATCATACCTACATTTCCTTAATACCAAAAATCGAAAGTCCAGCTAATATTAAGCATTTTCGGCCTATAAGTGTTTCAAATGTTATATATAAAATATTAGCGAGAATTCTTGTTAAAAGAATGCAACCTCTGATGAAATATATAATAGATGAAAACCAAACAGCATTTGTGCCTGGTAGGCACATACAGGAAAACACCATTATAGTCCATGAAGTTTGTAAGTTTATTAAAGAACAAAAAAACACGAAAAATTACAACATGATTATAAAAGCGGATATTAAGAAGGCATACGAATATGTAGAATGGGATTTTCTTTATGACCTTATGATCAAAATGGGATTTGAAAAAAGATGGGGTGACCTCATATTAAATTGTGTCTCTACAGTTTCTTATTCTGTGCTTATAAATGGTCAACCACATCCCCTTAATAAACCTAAAAGAGGAATAAGACAGGGGGACCCACTGTCCCCCCCTCCTCTTCTGTATCATTTCTCAAACCTTAACTGCCTTAGTTAATGATAAGGTGGACAAGGAATTATTAAAAGGTATTAAAATATCTAGAAACTGCCCTACCCTTACTCATCTGCTTTTTGCAGATGATAGTGTTTTCTTTTTAAAAGCTGATTTAAGTGAAACTTACTGCTTTAATGATATTATGAACATATACTCACTTGCTACTGGCCTGACCCTCAATTTAAATAAATGTGGTGTTAAATTTAGTAAAAACACACCACATTATACGAAAGATATAATTACTACTAAACTCAATATGCCAATCACTAATAACTTAGTGGCTTACCTTGGGCTACCCACTGAATGGGGGAGGTCTAAAGTAAGGGACTTGAGTCTATTAGTGGAAAAGGTTATAAAACAAACTGAGAATTGGAAAAATCTCTTCCTTAGTAGCGCTGGAAAGGAAACTCTTATCAAATCTGTAATTCAAAGCCTCCCTAACTACTATATGTCCTCTTATCTTCTCCCTATTGATACTTGTGATATTATATCTGCGCAAATTGCTAAATTCTTTTGGGGTAATAAAGGTGAAAAGAGAAGACATTGGGGCAATTGGAAATCCCTAACTTGTAGTAAATTCTCAGGAGGTTTAGGTTATAGGGATATACACCTTATGAACTTAGCTTTATTGGGTAAACAAGCATGGAATCTATGTAATAAAACTGATTCCCTACTCTATAAAATTTTGAAGGGTAAATATTTCAATGATACTAATTTCTTCCATGCTAAAATAGGTTGCTCTCCCTCTTGGGGATGGAGAAGCCTATTAGCTGGTAGAGAAATCATTACTAAATTTAGTAAATGGAAAATTGGAAATGGTCGCACTATAAACCCCCAAACTGATATTTGGATTCATGACACTGATGAAGTTATCACCCCTCATAATAAAAATATTAATAAGGTAAGTGATTTTATGATTAATGGAGAAAGGAAATGGGACATAAAAATTATCAAAGATAATTTCTCTGAAAATGTTTGTAATAAAATACTTAAGACTTTTATCCCTCTTACTCCTATCCAAGATATTATATTTTGGAATATTAATAATAATGGGGATTACAGTGTCAAATCTGCATACCACATATTAAAAGAAGAAAAGGAAAAATTGGAGATTATAAAAAACTTCTTCTTCTACAAATATTGACCCTTCTATATGGAAAGCTATTTGGAACCTTAAAGTCCCAAATAAAATAAAGAATTTTATGTGGAAAGCTGTTAAAAATTTACTTCCTACTAAAGAAAATCTATATAAAAGAAGAGCTTGTGAATCAAAACTTTGTGATATCTGTAATGAACAGGTGGAAAACATTGAACATTTAATTTTCGGATGTCAATGGGCTAGAGCAGTATGGTTATCTTCAAATCTAACATTGAGAACGAGCAACCAGTGTTCAATGAAAATTGACACTTGGATGGCTCAATTAATTCTCAATAAAGATGCGAAAAACTCATTAGTTTGTGAACAATTGGCAATAATTGCGTGGTGTATTTGGAAGAGCAGAAACTCATTTGCTTTTAATAAAGTGAAAATATGTCCCTGGAATACTATTATGAAAGCACAACATTTGTGGGAGGAATACCAAAATATATTAAAACCCAAGGAGGAAACTGGGTTTCTGAGGGTTCACCATGATACCCTAACAACAACTGTCCCTAAATCTGATGATGATGTAATAAATCTGAGGAACAAAGTAGCTAAAATAGCTAAAAAAAGTCGTTACGAAAGGTAAAAATGCAGAAACAGGTACTTCGAGTAATAAAGCATATCTGAATAACGATAATAAATGGAAACCTCCTCCAAATAATTGGTATAAAATTAACAGCGATGCATCTTTTAAATGTACTAAATCTACAATTGCTTGTGTTGTTAGGGATAGTAAAGGAAGATTTATTAAATATTGCGCATGGGAGATAGGTGCGGAGAATGCTATGGAGGCTGAAACTTTTGGAGTCCTAAAAGCTAGCTTATGGGCAAAAGAGTTCACTAATATTCCGTGTATTATTGAGAATGATTGCAAGGCCATCATGGATGCTCTCTCTTCTTATTCTCCCATTGTTAGCAATAGGCTTAAGAATATCATTTGTAGTATTTATTTTATTTCCGAATTATGTAATCCTATTTTCTCTTGTATTTCGAGAAAACAAAACTTAGTTGCTGATTGGATAACCAAGTACTCGCCATTAGGCATTAGTTTAGGTTATGTTGGTGAGATTATTCCCAACCAATTAGCGCAACTAATTGTAAACGATGCCGCTTCTTCGGAAGTTGGGTGAACTTTTGTATTTTTTAAGTTATGAATGAAAGATTTTAGAACAAAAAAACCAGTTGGGTTAGCTCAACTGGCCAGAGCCTTGCTATTTCTTCAGCACTTAAAGGGGAGGTCCAAGGTTCGAATCCCCTCCCTAACGGGTGTAAAGTGAGAGGTACAAGGCTCGAACCCCTCCCTGAACATGGATCACCTAGTTCTGATTTACAATGAGAATATATATGGGGAGGCATGTATATCTCCGTGGGATTAGTCGGGTGCGCGTAAGCTAGTCCGGAACCCATGTAACCAAAAAAAAAATCTCCTCAATTTTAAACATAACTATTGACCAAAAACAAAATAAAAATCCCCAATCATACCCTAAAACTCCATCATCAATTTTGTAATCGTCGAAAATGGAGTTACTTCCCAC
Source organism: Nemophila menziesii (assembly GCA_029959085.1). Taxonomy (NCBI): domain Eukaryota; kingdom Viridiplantae; phylum Streptophyta; class Magnoliopsida; order Boraginales; family Hydrophyllaceae; genus Nemophila; species Nemophila menziesii. Next base: position 32,369,250 of record JARWIR010000005.1, read on the forward strand.
TTCAAACACATACACACAACTACAGTATATGACAATAAGAAATACAAATTTCAACTTTGAAGCACCACCATCAGTGAAAATGGTGGTGTCCAATGGCCACAATACTAATGATTACGTCTTAACGGCGTCGTATGCTACTCAATTCCGCATCTCCGCCTGTGCCGTCGGCTTAGCTATGCACATACTCGAGTTCTTCAATCTCTGCCTTTCTCTCTTGCTAGGTAAATATTCTTTTTATGTATATATTTTGTGTCTCTTTTGTTTATATCTTCTGTTTAGCTTTCATTTTCTTATATTTTGTGTACCTTATGCTGTGTTTTTTTTTGTTAATCTGTAACTTTAATGAAATTTTAAGAATAATTGGTTTAGAATAATCGAAATTTGTATAATAATCTTAAAAGTTATACTACAACAAGTCTAAGATACGTTATTATTAGCAAAGAATCGAAGATAAAATCTGGAATATAAGAAAATGAAAGTCACAATAGAGCAAAACACCATTGAAATAAGGGTTTTTTTCTAAAAATGATGCAATTGTGATCTCTATGAACATTTCTGAAAAGTAGGCCAAATTTTACAAAAAGATTCCAGAAATTAAATTTCAATTGTATCAATCTATTAGAAGCATACTTCAAGATATCTTCTAATCAGTTCAAACCTTTAACATCATTAACAGTAAAAAAATTAGTATAGTTCAATAGATTTTTCACTAGTCACATTTTCCATTACTTACTCTTAGAATTACTGTGTGTGCCTTCTTCTTATAGTAAGTTTTAACAAGAATTCCACATTATTTCACCCTGTGTAAACTATCTAAACACACAATGCATAAGAATCAATATATCTCTTGATTAATTAATGAACTCTTACTTTCTCTATACTCAATTATTGACCAATGGTTATTACCACTTGTATTGACCATTCAATATGTGTCCGATTTCACCTTTTTGGTTTGGTGTATCCCATTCAATTAGATAGAAATATTGTTATATCTTGTTAAGTTTCAGAGGTGAAGAGAAGAGAAGCCATTAATGGCGAGAAGCAAGCTTACAAGAAGATGAAGAACAAGAGAGATAGAGAGAAGAAGATAGAATCTGTTTTTATTAAGTTGTGAAGTAATGTAATGTATCCGTATATATACATATGTAATCTACATCTAAATCACAGCTAAGTTACAGCTAGAAATCTAAACTAACTAACTAACTAACTAACAGATTCTTGATCTAACTTTTATTTAATTGCATAATAGTCCCTCATCTTTATTGCTCACTATTTTCTGCATTTTGTTTTGTTCTAGAAGCGAATTCATGCTCCAAGATCCCCCCACAAGCGGACGATGGATATTAGTAAGATTTAGCTTGCTAATATTATTGTGAAAAGCTAGAGAACCTAATGGTTTAGTAAATATATCAGCTAATTGTAAAGTAGAAGGAATGTAAAAAAGCTTTATAATTCCTTCTTGATTCTTTTCTCGTGTGATCTTACAGTCAATGTCTACGTGTTTAGTCCTTTCATGTTGAATTGGATTAGTAGACATTGCTATAGCAGACTTACTATCCGAGTACACAAGAGCTGAAAAAGAATGAGAAACTCCATAGTCATGTAATGCATATAATAACCACTGAATTTCACAAGTAGTTGTTGCTAGAGCTCTGTACTCGGCTTCAGCGGATGATCTACTTATTGTAGATTGTTTTTTACTTTTCCAAGAGATGAGAGAATCACCCAAGAATATACAATAACCAGTGATACTTCGTCGAGAATCCAAACAACCGGCCCAATCACTATCGCAATATGCCTTTAATTTGATTGGTGAAGCAGAGGAGTAAAATATACACTGTCCAACTGTGAGTTTAAGATAACGTAGAACACATTGTGCAGCATTCCAATGATTAGTTGATGGTTTAGAGAGAAATTGGCTTAAACAGGTGATAGAATAAGTCAAGTCAGGTCGAGTTATGGTTAGATATAACAATCTTCCAATCAGTCTTCTGTAAGATGAAGCATCTTCTAATAGTTCTGTTTCATCTTGTTTAAGTTTCAAAGTAGACTCCATTGGAAAAGCAACAGGTTTGGAACCAAGAACTCCACATTCAGTAAGTATGTCTAGAGCAAATTTTCTCTGACATAAAGATATACCTTTAGAGCTTCTTGCAACCTCAATACCAAGAAAGAATTTCAACTCCCCTAAGTCTTTAATAGTGAATTCAGAATGTAGAAAAGATTTGATCTTGGAGATTTCAGATAGAGAACCACTAGTGATGATTATGTCATCTACATAAACCAATAGTGCAATAAAGTTTGAAGAGGTACCTTTAGTAAATAGGCTGTAATCACTATTGGAGTGTGTGAAACCATAGGTTATAAGGGCAGTAGAAAGCTTAGCAAACCATTGTCTAGAGGCTTGCTTTAGACCATATAGGCTTTTGTTTAGTCTACAAACTGAGTTTGGAGGAGCTTTAAGTCCATGGGGCACCTTCATGTATACTACCTCATTTAATTCACCATGAAGGAAAGCATTGTTCACATCAAGTTGATGTAAATGCCATTGATTTGAGTAGGCAAGGGCAAGCATTAATCTAATAGAAGTCTACTTTGCAACAGGTGAAAAAGTATCAAAAAAATCCAAACCTTCTTGTTGATTGTAGCCTTTTGCAACAAGCCTTGCTTTATGTCTCTCAAGTGTACCATCAGCTTTATATTTAAGCTTGAAAACCCATTTACTTCCAATAGGCTTCATTGCAATAGTTTGAGGGACAATAGACCATGTATGGTTATCTTCAAGGGCAGTGAGCTCCTTTTGTATAGCATTCATCCATTCAGGAGAAGTAAATGCTTGTTTATAGGATGTAGGTTCAGTTTGAGAACTGATAGAGGCTATAAAATGAGTATATGATTGAGATAAACGAGATGTAGATAGAAAATCTTGTATAGGGTATAGAGTAGAAGATTGTGTCTGAGTTTGGTTTGAGTTAAGAGAGGAATATAAGGCTTTGGTGGGGCATATATAATCTTTTAGGTAGGCAGGAGCATTTCTAGTTCTTGTAGGTTTGGTTAGTAGAGGTGGAGTAATATTTGGAGGAATAATATTTGTAGAAGAAGTATGAAGTGAACTAAGAGAGGTAGTGGATGTTTGTATAGGGAGTGTTGAGGTTTTTGAAGTAAACTCAGTGTATGTTTGGTTTGAAGGTGGAAAGAGGAATGTGTGAAGGTCATTTGAGGATAAAGAATTAGAAAAGGGAAATATGGATTCATGAAAAACCACATTTCTAGATACAAATCATATTACGTGGAGTGAGCAATGTTCAACATGCCACCTACGCAACACAAGGAGCTCAACCTACACGCAACCATGGAAACCAGCTTCGTGCTGGTTCAGATACGTTTTCCTATCCCTTTCTTATTTGTTTTAATTGTTTAATTTCTTTCTTGAGTCTTTTTCGAGTCGTGGGGACACGACTCATTTTTGAGTTTGGGGTGGGGTTCGTTGCCTCATCCCAATTTTATGTGTTTTACAGTTTTTTTTTTTTTCAATTTTAGTTTGAGGAATGTTTTGACTGTAGAGCTGTAGAGTGTTTTAAATACCCCCATCAAGCATGTTTTTTATGAATTAATGATAGAAAATAGTTGACTTTAGGAGTTAGTGTAAACCGCGATTTGATTGCATGCAAATATGAAATAATTGATAGGAAGAATTAACGAACAATGCAAAAGAAGTAAACTTGTGCTTAAGGATAATAGGTGGTTTGTAGAACGCGAGATCTAAATGAGTAGAGAACCCACTTAGGTATGAACTAGAGACAAGTTGTGTAAATAGGAAGATGATAGAGGCAGTTCTTTGTTAGCCCTTTGAATCCTTTTTGGCCTTCTATCCCTGAATTAATTATATCCTTCTTAGCCAAACTTTTAGCCTTTAAGCCTTTCTTTTGTCGCCACATTATAAGCCAATATCCCTTTAGATTGTTAGGCATGACCATATGACCCGCACTTGACTCACGATCCTTAGCCTAATCCATAGCCTTAGCCTTATCCTTAGCATTAGCCATAGTCTTAGCCTTAGCCTTAGTCTTAGCCTTAGCCTTAGCCTTAGCCTTATACTTAGCCTTAACCTTAAACTTATCCCTAACCTTAGTCGTAGCCTTAGTCTTAGTCTTAGACTTAACCATAACCATAAACTTAACATTAACCTTAAACTTAACACTTAACCCCTTAACCTTAATCTTAACCTCAACCTCAACTTTTTAACTAATAACCTTAACCTCAATCTCAACTTTTTAACTAATAACCTTAACCATATCCTTAACCCTAACCTAACATTAACGTTAAACTTAACCTTAAACTTAAACTTAAACTTAAACATAAACTTCAACTTACACTTAAACTTAAATTTAAACATAAACTTAAACTTAACCTTATTTTTAAATTTAACCTTACCCTCACCCTTACCCTTAACCCTAACAATAATATTAACCTCAACTTTAACCTTAAACTTAACCATAACCTTAGATATTACATCTTAAACCTACACCTTAAACTTTAAACCGTAAACCTTAATCCTCACCTTCACCTTAACCTTCACCTTAACCTCAACCTTAACTTTAAACATAAACCTTAAAAATTTACCTTAAAATTAACCTTAACCTTAAACCTTAAACCTTGAACCTCAAACCTTAACCTTTACCTTAAACCTTAAACCTTAAATTTAACTTTCACCTTCACCTTCATCTTTACTTTTTTAACCTTTATCTTAACCTTAAAGTTAAAACTTAACTTTAACCTTAATTATAAAATTAATCTTGAACTGAAACATGAACCTTAAAGCTTAAACCTTAAACCTTAAAGCTTAAACCTTAAACCTTAAAGCTTAAACCTTAAACCTTAAACCTTAAATCTTAACCTTAAAATTTTACAGATCAATTACCTTTAATTCAATGTAGAAAATAATACGAATAGGATTTTAGAACTTATCGAAATCATATTAACTTTACAGAGGGAATTTCATTAACTATATTCGGAATAGGGTTTTCTTCGGGAACGACCGGCTGCTCACCGTGTTTTATCCAAACCCGATACGACTTCATAATCCCTTCATTATAAAGGTGGTTCGTAACCGTCCAAGAGGCTTGACGTTAATTTTATTCGTATTATTAATCCTCATTAGATACACTTTTACATAACAGTATCGGGTTTGGATTATGGTTTAGGGGTTAGATAATTCTGTGAGGATTCTTTTGGTATATTCTGTAAGATTTGTTTATATATATTTATTTATTTATATATATATAGGCCTTTGGTCGAAATACAGAGTGATCCCCAAGTTAAGGAGTCCTAATTTTACCAAAATTCGTATTCCTAAATTGTAGGAGAGGATAAACCTTTGTAGATTTTGATTTGGTCATGTCTTCTTCGTCATTTATTGGAATTTAATGTTCTTTATATGGAAACGACCACAATTAAACTATATATCTGCTCATATAAAAGGCTCATCCTGATTCCTGGCCTAATTTGTGCAGCAATTTAATTATTAGATGTATTTGAAGTTTTGGAAGTTTCTTTACTTTCCAAATATATCCAAACTTTTCCTTGTTGACTTTGACTAAGGGATTTTCTTTACTTTTCCACTTCAAATGAGTTTCCATAGGTGTAATAGCTTCCATATACCTAAGTTCTACTCAAATAAAACACAAATTACGCGTAAAAGCTCAACAAATAGCGAAACACCTAAAACTAGACAAGAAACTGTAAAGTATGAATAAATGGGAAAAATCCTGAAATTAAATACTAAATACCCCTAAAATGAGTCTCAAGTATAGATTAATATATCACAAATATGGATACATCAATATTATATAAATTAAACATGGGCAAAGGGAATTTAACCTATTCCAAAACGATCACCAAGACCAACTTGAAACATGGTTAGGTCGATGATATGGATAAAATACCAGTTATCTGGTAGAGAGTTACATCTGAAACTCCTAACCAAGAGATCGGACTCTACATTTCTATCCCTAGAAACATGAATAATTGAAATAAAGGGTCTATTACAAATAAACTTCCTAATTATACGCATTAAAGGTCTATCTCTCCAGCTAAATACAACTATGGAATTCGGACCTTGGGGATACCAAGACAATCTATGTGAATTGAATTTGTCCTATCTCTGAAGTAGTGTGCTACCTCACAAGCTTTCACAACTATTGACTTCGCCTCCATAAGGTCCCATCATAGAAAATCTAAAATCCCTGTTCATCTATCCCTACAATTGCAATTCATGTGGGCCCATCTTCAGACTTACTGGATGCATCATAGAAAAAATTTAGGATCAACCGGGGGATGGGGAAAGCGAGTTATCTGGAGGGAATATGTCCTCAAAACTATTTGGATCATTATCAGGTGGGATAGCTTTCCGAAAAAAATTCCCATTATATTCCTACGTATTCTCTCATCGAGTAATCCATCCGGAAGAGGATTTCTTTTATGTTACAAAAATTCCCTTCAAAGAGACATGTCATTCTCGCAATCCAAATGTTCCAAATAAAATCAAAATCTGGGCAACAAATCATTTCTTATCTAGCTCCAAGTATTCTTATTTTTGAGGATTTTGATCAACTAGACATCAACCTCACACAACTCTAGTCTTGGGATCCCAATCATCTTAAAGAAGACATTCCATATTTCTTCACTAATGGGGCACTGCAAAATGATATGATCAGCAGGTTCAAATGGATCCTTATAGGATTTGTATCTAGGCGATGGAACACATTTTCTCTTAAATAACGCCTATCCATACGAGATCGCATTATTGACGCATTTCCAAAAGAAAGAAATGGACTTTGTTAGTTTCTTTTGCATGCCAAATTGTTTTCCATAGACCAGGTTCTTGGATTGAGTCTATCGTCCCTAAATGTGTGATATAAAATCAAAACTAAAGAAGGGTGGCTCCCCGCAAGTGTACAGGTCGTTGACAAGTAATAAAATGTAAGTACAAGGGTAAATCGTCTCCACATTGACTATTAAGGTTGTAGTGACAGTCTTTTGTGAGTATATGGTGGCTGGTAGGGTGTGATAAAATAATGATAAATAAAAATGCAAACTATCACCCTAACCGATCACGTTACTCACTACAAGTATCACAGATTGTATGCAAGTTTTAATGATAAGTTAGATTCGTTCTCAGGGACTTAGTGTGCTATACAAATGGATTATAAGAAAGCTTAGTAAGAATCTTATTGCAAGGAATTAATAGACAATAAAAGTAAATATGAATAATGGTGGAGAATAATGATTAAACTAAAGACAAGAAAATAAAATAAAGATGTAAGAATAAGATGAGAAATATAGCTTAGGTTTGCTCGTATGCACTTATCCTTCTATTTCTTCTACTACTTAATAAGGGTGATTAGAGATCTTAAAGTAAGTAGCCAGGATTCTATATTCCTCCTAACCCCTTCCGGGTAGACTTAGGTGGCGACCTAGCAATTAACAGGGGACTTGGGTAAGGGGACCCTGCACAAAGATCGGTGGTTAAATCTCAAATCCTAATGACTATATAGTTAGGCAAGCGCTTCCAGATCACTGCCACACACTAGACACTTATGTGGTGTTTCAAAAATTAGACACCTCTTTCGGGTGCCATCCAACTGCTATTAATGGGGTAGTCTATACTCGTTCACTAGCAAGAACTACAGTCAATAAATCAAAGCACATAAATTAAATATAAAGGTTAAGAAGCTAGAATCAATTTAAAAAGATTTTTCCCAAACAAACTTAGATAGAAGAAAATAGATATCAAAGATTATACATATGCAAAACCCAAGCTATGGGAATTTTAGTTCATGCTAACAAGAAATAAACTAAAATAAAAATACATATTGTCAACTTTCTTCTCTTGAATGACTCAGGATTGATCTAAGGTTTAGAATTGAGCAAGGACATGCTTACAATAATAAAAGGGTGTATTTATAGGTGTTTAGAATACCCTAGGTCAAAATCTTTGAGTAGAAGGAAAGTAATTTGAGTCCAAGTCCAACTCAAATTCGTTTCCTAAATATTGGAGAGGATAAACATTGCTCACTGTTTTGATCATATCTCCACTTTAATGGACGTAGCTGCAGAAATTCAGATTTACTTGGTAGATTTTCCTTTCCTATTTTATCTCTACTTCCTTTTATCTATTGAGTCATTCCATATCTTCTTTCCTTGACTCTTTATAATTAATTTGGTATCTAATTATATTCCATAAACCTTAAGAGCTTCACATTAACACACAAATTAAACCAAATATGCTCTAAAAGTAATAAATCATCAAATCAAGACAAGAAATAATAAATGATCTAAATATAGGTAAAAAATCCATAATTAATTAATCAAATATACCTAAAATAATGTCTTCAACCTAGATTAATATATCACAAATAGGGAGACATCAATTACAAAACAAATATAATCTTGAACTTATATCGTGTCGATTGTTTGAAAAATTAGTGTACATATTAATTATTTTGTAAATATTATTACATGAAATTCACTAGGTAGTTTCTTTAGGACTATTCTTTACATTCTCCTTATTTTATGCTTATTTGCCTCAATTGATACTTTAGAGAGTTCCCTATTGTTCTTATTTATTTGTCGGGACGACAAAGTTTTGAGTTGGGGGCTTAATGTCTCCCTTTTTGTAATAAATAAATCTCATTGTGAGACATGTTTTTACGTTCCTTTTGTGCCCAGTTGAGATATTTTTCCCTATTTTTTTATATATTCTCATTTCTTGCCTTGTTTTGGAGATTTTTCACTTTAAGAGCTATTTGTGCATAATGTTCGTGCTAAATGTAAAGCTCTTAGGTACAATGATTATATTAGAAGAAAAATAATGTATAAGGAGTTGCGGAAAGGAGATCAAAGAAGGAAAACAAGAGCAAAGGAACTAAGAAACCGTTTTTAGAAAGTGAAATAGTTGTTGGCTAGAATTAGAAAGTGAATTTTTTCGATGCCACGTGAAATTTTCCAATAATTTGTAGGATCCCTTTTATATCCATATGGGTCTCTAAATTACGAACGTGTGACCACTGAGTTTTTGCAATTCGGAGCTGTAACGAAGAATTTATGAATTTTGCAGTCGGCGTGACTCAAACCAGTCCCCTCTTAGAGGAAAACGTTTGTGGGGTGGGCTAGGTCATTCAAACCTAGCCCATGACCTATGTAAACCCTAAAAACGTTTTCCCACTTATAAATATCAACTCCTAACATTATAAAATCATACCTTGTCTGCCAAAGCTTACCTTTCATTAATAATTCATCATAGAAGCTAGGGGTGAGTTAAACAAAACCGAAAAACCGAACGGATCCAAGAAACCGAACAGATCCAAACAACCGAAAAAATCGAACCGGAAAACCGAAAACCGACAAAACCGTTCGGTATAATTTATTTAAAAAACCGAAAAACTTCGGTGCGGTACGGTTTTTCTATGCTAAATCAAACCGAAAAATCAATCCAAAAAAATACAAAAACTAAGGTATTCTTGAATTTAATTCATATTCTTGAAAAGATTAGGAGAACGAGATAGAAAATGGAGTAATTTTTTAAAACAAAAATGTTCA